>OY856412.1:512854293-514054293 GCA_963693085.1 Alisma plantago-aquatica
GCACTCAGCCTGTATCAGGTCCACAAACCTTCCACATCATACTGGTGATACATGTTATCTCATCAACAAGGATTATCATCATTAAGTGTTATACAGAACACATATTCCTCATAGCTCTTACTTGGCTATGAATTCATTGGATGCACCTACATGGTTAGTATACATATTGAGAGAGATAACTGAATCACCAGACATAGATCTTTATGATTATCATGCTATTAGGACTGAAGGTACATGACTGGATCAACATCCATGATTATAACTACATGAAGCACAAAGCTGTGTCTTGTAAACAAATTACATTGTTGTAATCAAACCACGAGCATTCACTATGCCCTATATCTCATGAACATATCTTTTATTATCATGTCATGAAGATTAAGGTTTATAGCATTGGAATATTCTTCCATCATTATGAACATATGCAGCTTAATGTCATAACTGGTGTATTAATCAATACACACCACTGCTATCATGCCAGGGGTATCCCACCATACCCTGCATATCAAGTTATTAAGCACATCATCCCTAAGGATTTATCATTAAGGATCATACACCATGATCCACCATCCAATCTTTATCAGAGGTTCATCTATCATTAACCATAGGTAACCACTATACAAGGTTCACAACTTATCTCGTCATAGCTCATCATAATCAAAGGTGTGAGCTCAAGATAACATACATAGGGTTATCGGGTTAGGGCACAACCCTCACTAAAGCATCACATACCCTCACCAATACTTCGCAGCGACCGCAAACCCTCACTAAAAGGGGTATCGGGTAGGGTACCAACCCTCACCGAAGGTTGTCGGCTACAAGCAGGACCTGTATCCATGCACAAAGGGAGGCTATCATGCAACTAGAGCTATGAGCTGTATCGTGCATCCATGTGCGAGGTGTATTGGGTAACCAAGTACCAGGGTGCATGTCATGCAACTCATGGGTGTCACATATTGCCCAAAACCCTATCACCCATTAGGGTTAGGGACCCTATAAAGGTCAAGGTATCGTGTCATCCAAGGCTCAACTCATATCGTCCAAGATTCTATACTGCCCAAGTTCAACACATGTATCGGCCAAACCTTCAACCCTCGAACCATCTAAGCAATCAACCTCTTGCTCATGCCGATTAACCAACCAAAAGGGGAGCATGTGTCGGGCAAAGCATATCGGCCAAGACATCACATCCTTAAACAGGGTATCGGCCAAGAACTTGATCCATTGTGTCGCCCAACTAGCACATACACTACATGCTTATCTCGGGTTAGGGTTTGTGATATCGGCCAAGAAATCTATGGGTTTGTGTCGGGAAAGCTAGGGTTTCAGGCTATGATCTTCACCAAGGCATATCGGGAAGGGATGCTAGCATCACTCAAAAGATCAAACAAGAATAGGGTTCTCTCCCAAAGTATCGTGCAAATCCAACAAGGCCATATTGCCCAACACATCATAACGACCAACTCATCATATCGTGCAACACTTAATACTCATCTATCAAACACCATATCGGACGAGGGGTCTACAATGTGCCATCCACCCATAACGCCCAAGAACACCACCTATCAGTCATCTAGGGTTAGGGCAACCTTATCATCCAAGGCTCCATATCGGGCAACTAGAGTTAGGATCATCTTATCAGCCTAGTAAGCTTATCACCCAAACTAGGGTTAGGGCACCCATATCATCCAAGGCACTACTTCTAGGGCTATAGCCCACCTAAAGGATTAGCTTATCAGTTTCCTAAACCATCAAAGGGATCACTACCATAGTGCCCAAGATATCATCCAAGGGTTCAACCCCAAGAGCATGTTGTGCAACAAAGGTAGACCATCAAATCACCAATAAAGTTCAACACTTCATATCGGTCAAAGGTCCAACTAGGTATCAACCACCCATATAGTCCAAACCCTAAACCCTAGGGTAGGAAAAGGATATCGGTCACCACACCATATTGTCCAACAATACGAAAAGTTGGCTCACCTCTCAACAACCAAGTGAGAGGGGTCTTGCACAACCTTTAGCATAACGAGCAACAAGGGTAGAGAAACACCCTATCGGCCAACCAACTCAACCTAACGTCCAAACACCTAGACCATAGGTTCACCCTTCATCAACCAAGGAGAGAGAGGGGTTTTTCCCAAGATACTAGAGCATGGCTCACCTCTCAAGTCCAAGGGATATCGTTCATGTGCCAACAACCAAAACAAGACCTAACTGGCAAGGCACTATATCGTGTAACCATTGTATCGTGCAGGCACCCTATCGGGTGGTTCATCTTCAACCTCAAGTCAACCAAAACCGTTATGCACAAGATAAACAAGAATAAGGCAGTAATAAAACGTGACCATTTCCATGAGATCAGATCCCAAATTCCATATATATAACTATCATGGAGAAAGGTACCAAATTAATTACAAGAATCAATATGTGCACATAAGAAGGGTGAACATAATAGAGATGATTAGAGTTATGTAACCCGCCTTAAGAGGATCTCCATGAAAGGCATCAAGATTATTGGTCCAAGAAGAAAACCCACATTCCTATCCAAGAACAACACCCATCCAAAGCTCCAAACATGCCTTCGGTACCATCATCATCACCTCAAGAAACAAAGGAATAAGAAGAAGAAGAAGATACCATGGTTATGTATAGTTCAAGAAGAAGAAAAGAGGGGAGATAACCACGGCCTTTCCTTATCACATCAAGGGCCTATCCATGGTCAAGAGGGTAAGAGGAAGATGAAGAATAAAGCACAAGGAAAAGCTAACAAAGAAGCATGACTCACCAAGGTCAGATCTTGAGCAGGGAGTTTCCATGGCCAAGGAGCTCGCCCCTCCAAGCTCCATGGGAGTCTTCCTTAGCTCCCAAAGATCCCATGCTCGTCCCAACAAGAAGGGGGAGTAAGGTGGACGAAAAGGATCACTTGGTCAAGGAGGAAGGGAGTTATATACACCAAGGAAGAGAGAGCTAGTAAGGGAGAGGTGTCATAATCACATAAACCAAGGTGCCACTTGCTCTTGCACTTAACACCACTTGTTGTCACCCTAGAAGATCATGCATGGCCTGGTGATACACTCTAGAATGTTTATTGTGCATCTGGGAAACTGCCATGGCCGATACACCCCTCTTGGGTGACATACCTCCAACCCCTAGCCGATATACTAAAGGACAAGGTGGCATATGCGACACATATATGTTATAAAGATCATATAGAGATGTCACTCCTCATCAAACATACAAACAAGGTTCCCCAACCTCCATCCTAGTCCTAGGTGATGCCAAACAGAAGAAAGAAGACTCTAGAGCTGATAAATTGCATGTTGACCCTCCACTTTGGGTAATTTGCAAAATACACTAAAACTAGCACATAAAGCACAAGCATCAACCAACCAAGCTCAAACTTGGAACATAGGTCCTCCACAAGGCACCCCACAACATCATTCTCTTATAATGATTCTAGAGAACTAAAGGCATGCTATACATGTGAAATATTGCAATATAACCCCTTACTTTGGGTAAATTGCACTTTGGTCCAAAATAAGCAAACATTGCTCAAACAACATCCAAACGGGACCAAACTGGAAACATAAGCTTGTCACATGATATCAAAACATCTTAATAGATTAGATTAAGGTTCTAATCACCTTTCATAATAAAAGAAAAGAGGGTTAGCCCAAAACGTGGGTCAGGGTCCTTACACATTGATATCGGCCAACAACAGGCCACAAACCTGCAAAGTCATTCGCATTCAGACACATGTATTGATCAGATACATGTAGAAACCTACAAAGTCATTTACACTCACATTCAGTTCCATTCATTTCATCTATTTTCACATTCATACATTCATGTATTGATCAGAAAAATTCATTCACATTCACACAAAAACAATTATGAGAACAAAGTTTAGAAATATCATTCTTTATTCATCATCGTCATCATTGACATCAGAACCCCAATTATATTTAAAAATTCCCACTACATGTAGGGATTTTGCCCATTCTTCTCTTACAACATCTAATTCTATTAAGACCAACTATCATGTGACAAGCTCATGTTTCCAGTTTGGTCCCGTTTGGATGTTGTTTGAGCAATGTTTGCTTGTTTTGGACCAAAGTACAACTTACCCAAAGTAAGGGGTTATATTGCAATATGTCACATGTATAGCATGCCTTTAGTTCTATATAATCATTAGAAGAGAATGATGCTGTGGGGCACGTTGTGGAGGACCTATGTTCCAAGTTTGAGCTTGGTTGGTTGATGCTTGTGCTTTATGTGCTAGTTTTGGTGTATTTTGCAAATTACCCAAAGTGGAGGGTCAACATGCAATTC
Source organism: Alisma plantago-aquatica (assembly GCA_963693085.1). NCBI lineage: Eukaryota > Viridiplantae > Streptophyta > Magnoliopsida > Alismatales > Alismataceae > Alisma > Alisma plantago-aquatica. Next base: position 512,858,629 of record OY856412.1, read on the forward strand.
ATCAGCTCTAGAGTCTTCTTTCTTCTATTTGGAATCACCTAGGATGAGGATGGAGGTTGGGGTGCCTTGTTTGGTTGTTTGATGAGGAGTGAAATCTCTATATGATCTTTATAACATATATGTGTAGAATTAGTCAAAAAGTGAGCTTGCACGGGGTGATACAAAGAGACAGTTCTTAAGACGTGATGTTAACCACCATAGACTTTATCAGGATGAAAGAAGGAGGTTGTGTCAGTCACCACTTCATTAAGATGATGTTGGTGAAGGAGGCCTCACGAAGGTTAGAAAAGAACCACAGTGGGTGCAGATGAAGTCACTTTGATCGTGCAATGGCTGAGAGAGAGAGAGAGCCCACAGACGACATGAGTCGTGAGCTGATGCAAAGAAGACTGACATGCAGTTCAATGTAGGAAAGTATGTGATCCGACCCCTCTAAGCTACAGCTGAGAAAGCCAAGTCCCCGATATATGGGTCCATTGGAGATGGATTGGTGGAGATGGTTAGGTTTAACCTTACCCCTCAGGATAACATGGTGTGTAATGTGTTCCATGAGTCTGATCTAGAGCACTATGTGAGGTACCCAAGCCATGTGCTGAGCCTTGAACCTATTCAACTTTTGAGAGGCTGAAATGTCCTGAGTCACCTATGAGGGTACGGTATACCAAGGTAAGAAAGAACTCAGATGGAAGAATATGAGATGATGAAGGTTCTTGGGAAGCACCATGGAAAGGGTGAAGCCACATGGGAGCCCTGATGGACGTATGAAAGGCTTATCCTGAATTGTTTGTTTGCTTGATGGAATTTTGAGGACAAAATTCTTATAAGAGGGGAAGGATGTTACAACCCCAAATTTTGGGTTCTTTTGATGATAAATGTAATCTCTCATATGGGAGATAATTGGACAAATAATGATATAATTTTTTTGAATAAATGAGTTTTGTTTACAATAGCCTTGATGATTGTGTTATGGGCTTTATTGGCTATTGGGCCCAAATAACAAGAAAATTCAATTAGTGAGTGAATAATTGAATATTTGAGAAAAGAAAAATGTGGAAACCTCTAGAAGGCAAATCCAAAGAGGGATTTCGTGCCCCTTGGGTTCCTTGGGTTCCAAGGAGTCCAAAGTTGCATAAAGAGTGCAATAAGAAAAGAAAAGATCAATTAAGTATTTCTTTATTAAGAAAGAAATTGAAAATAATGATGAAATGTGGAAAACAAGTGAAAAGAGGTATAATTGAGTTATCCTTTGTGGAATTTCGTATCCCAAGGATTTCTAATGATAAAAGGAATACCAATGAGGAAAATAAAAGAGAAATAAAGAGAAATCCTCAAAAGGAAATATTTTAATAAGAAATAAACTAGATAATGAGAAGTAATGTATATAGATGCATTTAGAGGGATAATAAATATACAATAAAAAGAATTTCGAATTAATGGAGTGTATTGGGACCCAATGAGTCCCAATAAAGAGGAAAGAAAGAGAAAAATACCAAAATTACAAAATAAGAGGATAATGTAATGCATTATTAATGAATTTCATGGTATTAGTAAAAGGGAGATATGAACGACTAAAAGAGAATATAATTTCGTGGCCATTGGACTGAAAGCCAAGCACAAGGATCATAAAAGAGGTAAGATTTGCATTTCTTAATGACCAAGAATCACGTTTAGAAAAGGATATCTTTTCATAAAGAAAAGAGGAGTTACATCTTACACAAGGAAAGTATGTTGTTGCCATGTTTAATGAGGGACTTGGTTTCCTCATGGATAGGCGAACTGGGGCATTGCTATACTCCTCTATATAAGGGTATACCCCTTAGCCTGAGTTCAAGAAGATCCTTGGCACCCCTCTCTCTTTCTCTTTCTTGTTTCTTTTCAAAACCTTAACCGAAGGGGGGGTAGTGTGAACCCCGGAGCAATGAGGATCATACGAGGAGGTCGCGATGCTCTTGAGTCATCAGAAAAGGGCTGGAAGACCTTCGTGTCAACACCCTACACCTGTGCAACGTCTGCAGGTCGGCCATGGCGGCATGCCTGCTTACCCTAACCCTGGCCGACCGACTACATGCTTGAGGCTTCCTTGCCTACGCGGGAGCGTAGCAGAGGTAGGGGACACCTCCTTGGCAACCGACGGGGTCGGGGAAGGAGTGCAGAGATCGCGCCCAGCGCGAACAGAGAAGCAGTGCTAGGTTAGCGCGAGGAAGGAGAAGGGTGGAGGCATGTGGACAAAGATGCCCCTCTGCGGGCTGAAGGAACACATGTTTTACCAAGGGCAAATATGTAAATCGATTATGTTTCCAAATCGATACATTGCATGGAGATAGAGGCGACGTGGTGCCCTCTCATTAGCATTGGTAAGTGATTTCTTACAAAAATCGTATATAATTATTCGTAGTTCGGATTAGCATGCATAAAATATGAAAATTGCTCAGAAAAATGAGAGGAATCCAATAAAAATATTTTTAGAAGCTAGCTCCTCTTACAATTCGAAAAGTAATGGAAGATATCAACTTTAATGTATTAATGTATAAAGAACCCTGTTTTGAGTTGATTAATATATTTAATAGGGTTTAATGGATGATTAAAGTTGATATTAACCTGTTAATCATAAAGAGATACATTAAGATCAAAAAAGATGAATTTGACACGTAATTAGTTAATTAGAGTTTCATGTGCATGAATATGTTTTAATGTGCCTTGAAACCCTAATGTTGGTAATTGGGACTACTAATGGATTTAATTATTCAATTTCATGTATAGAACTGAGTTTTCATGGTTATAAGCTATTTTGAGCATTAAAGTTCATAATTGTGGTTAAATACCCTTAATGTGGAAATTAGGGTTTCCTAGTGGATTAAAGGTAGAATTAATGATAAATAATGTTCATATGAGTATTAGAGCATAATGAACTTCAAATTGATGATAAACGAGCATAATGATTTTTTCATAGATTAAAAAGGATAAAAATGGTAGCTTTAATATAATATAGGCTTAATGGACTTAATTGATGGTTAATGGTGCATTAATTTGGAATTAAGGTTATGTGTTTGTAAAAGGTAACCTTAATAACTTTCATGAAGGATAGATGAGAACATTAGGGTTTAAAAAGAGTAAAACCCTAATTGCAAAGCAAACCCTAAAAAGAGGAAGAAACCCTAAAAAGGAATAGAAACCATAAGTAGCAAGATGGTTTGGATAGATTTTGATAAAAAGGAAATTGAATGTAATTTTAGGATTTTTGCACTTGCTTGATTGGATGAATTGATTGATTGGATTGAATGGACTATTCTATCTCAAATCAGCCTGACAGGTATGTGGTTAATTATGGTTAATCGCATTAGTTTCTTGAGGGTTTTCCAAATGTTTCCTCATATTGAATGCAATCTAAATAGTTGGATGTTCATACTTGAAAAATTATAAAGTCACCATGGTTATCACAATTATAAAGAAATGTGTATTCTCGCACCTACATGCCACCCTGATGGAAGATGCCATAAAGGTCAAGCCCAGGAGGGTAGACCCATGGGCACCATGAGAGGTGACCCCAGACACCAAGCTCGGGACCGAGAAGGTGGTCTATGATGCATGACTATGGAGCACCATGAGAGGTGACTCCCAGGAACCAAGCTCGGGATTGAGAAGGTGGCCTTAAGTCAATGACAAAAGAGAAACCCTAGAGGGGTATGCCAGGGTTAGGGCAAAAGCAGTGGAGAATGACACATTGAAAATGTAAACTGTCTTGATAAATAATTTAATTGTGATTATTAAATTGTTAGCCATATCTGTGAAATTTTGGTTGTTCCCACATACCGGTATATTTCGATATACTGACCGACGTTTTGTTTGTCGGTGTTTTAGGAACAAAAATTGAAAGAACAAACAGTAAAGTGACACATTGTGGAAATAAGAAATAAAGTGCAAGGAGGATTAGATAGAATAATTCAATCTCTGGATAGATAGATTTCCAAAGTTTTCAAAGATAAGTAAAGTTTTAATTTTATACCAAATTCCAGTTAGTTAGTAGAATTTCATAATTATTATTGATTATTTGTCGAACCTTTGATCTTGTTAATTGAATAACGGCTCTGACCTTCGGGTCTCCCTTAATTGGGGGTTACAGGGAGGCGGGGTCGTTACACTTTCACAATAACATTCTAAAAAAAGAATATGTTACCTCAACTTGTGAAATTCCCGCTTTTGGGACATGCTTGCGCTAGGATGGCCCAAAGAATGCTTTGATGCCCACACCAGCTCCTGCACCCCTAACACGTCTAGGATGCTCTGGGTCAACTGTCAATTCATCCCTTGTGCCCTCAGGGATGAACTTGCCTTCCTTCCTCTGCTCGTGCAGCTCCCGCTAATTGCCATCAACAAAAATTAGTAAGTAAACATAACAATAATCAATATCAATCGATTTCTCTAAGAGTTGAATTTTACCATTTTTATAGCCACCTCAACAGTTGCAGGCTTTGTTATATCTCCCTTCTTGTTTTGCCTCCCAGCTATCCACATAGCATGGCGAGGTAGAGGTGCGAGACTAATAGTAGAGGACTCCTGAGTAGCAACATGCTGAGTAGTAGACTCAGCCAGTAGTCTTTGGCAAACGCCTGCACAGCTTCTTGGACCCATTATGTGGTCATGCACATTTAGTGCATGCCTTACTCTTTGAGCATCACTAATAGACTTGTTAGTAAGCACATTGATTTGGTTAGTAACACTAAAGGTTAATCTTGAATAGGTGAATACATAAGAACGTATATTAATTAAATTGGGAGTGGTGCTTAATACCTTGAATTCATCCATTTTTCTTTGGGTAAAAAACTCCTCCCAGTCTTTGGTGTCCAGGTAGTTCCATTTCTCAGTGGCTGCCTTCTGCCTAAATTTATTTTTTAAAGAGAATTCAAACAAAAATTATTAGTGTAGAATTAGTCAAAAAGTAATCAATGTCTAGAATTGGAAATCAATCAAGAACCTCTTCTCAACATCGCGTATGTAATCTCAGGTGAGATTTGTCCTATAGTTCCTTAGGACCCTCCCACAACGTTGCATCATGCATTTATGATGCAGCTTTTCATCCAGATCAAATATACTCTACAAAATAGAATTGCTATTAACTAGTATCCTAAAAATTAATAATCTACAAAAATAGAATTGTAAATAATAATAACTCACGCATAGTTCCTTCCATACTAGGTCTTTCTTCCCCTTAGGAACTTTATGCCAGGATTCAAAAATAGGACTACAATGGCTGCGAGTAAGAACCCCAATATATGAAATAAATGAGTTGTGGTTCACTCCAACTGGATTTCCTGCATGATTGAAATCCACAGTCAGTTTGGGTCCATTTCCCCGTTGCTATAGTAACTTATTCATCATTGTGATGCCCCTCACTTTCTCAAATTTTTTTGCTGCTCATCAAGTGCCCCAATTTCTTCAGGGGGTACATCACCAACCTAAAATTTAACAAAAAAAACACACTTACAGAATATAACTATAAATGAACACATAGATAGAAACCTCAGGGATATATTTTTAAAACTTACATTGTGAGGCGGCACATTGACATCCTCACCCTCACGATAATCATCATCACGGTCATCAGGAGAATGCTTAGCCATCTGAAAGTTCACATTCACATTGTAAAGTTCACATTGTAATGTAATTCACATTGTAAAGTTCACATTCACATTGTAAAGTAATTCACATTGTAAAGTTCACATTCACATTGTAAAGTTCACATTCAAAAAAATAAAACACATAAAAAATATAAACATGCATGCCTCTAATATTGCGATCTTTTATCAATTAACAATCCTTCATTGTGATCTCCGCGCACATACAAGTCATCATTAGCTTCAATATTTGGTGGTGTCGGCAATCCAACTGAGAATGGACTAGAGTCATCATACTTATCATAGTACTATTCTTCATCTATACGATCTTCAATGAATTGTCTTTTACCATGAAGAACAACTGACCATTTATCATTTGTAGGATCATCGATATAAAATACTTATTTTGCCTGTGATGCCAATATTAATGGTTCACCCTTCTCGCCAATCTTTTCAAAGTTCACTAATGTGAAACCCAATTCATCCACTATAACTCCTTTGGTGTTATCAACCCAATTACATTTAAAGAGCGGAATTCTAAAATCTACATAGTCAAACTCCCATATGTCTTTAATGAAACTGTAATATGACATTTTAGCTTCATGTGGACTCTTATCCTTTGCACTTGCAAAAAACATCGAAGACGCTTGAAGGGTTACCCCACTGTTTTGGACGACACTCTTATCATCTTGATGCTTTGTGTAATATGAGAATCCATTTATGTCAAACCCTTCATAAGACATAAAATTCAATTTTGGTTTAAATGCGAGGCATTTGATAGTTTTAGTAAGATTATCTTGTATTTGAGATAGTTGATGTAAGACTTTATCTTCAAACCACTTAATAAATGTCTTGTTATGCTTTCTAGCAAGCCACATTGAATTGACTTGAGGATATTGTCTCTTGATGAAATTGGTATGTTCCTCGATATAAACACTCACTTCGTCGATGTTGTGTAAAATATACAAGTGACCTTGTTCCAACTGCTCACGACTGATTACTTTCATCTGTGATCCCAAAATTCCTTTGCCAAAATGCTCCTCAATATTCTTGTCATTAACAGGAGCGTCATTACCTCTCAAAAAGTCATTGCAAAAATCTATAACCTCTCTCACCACATAACCCTCAATAATACTCCCTTCAGGCCGATAACGGTTTCAAACATCACCTTTAAAAGTGCTCATGTATCGTTCAAAGGGATACATCCAATGCAAGAAAATTGGTCCCAACATTTTCACTTCCCTAGTCAAGTGGACAACAAGATGTACCATGATATCAAAGAACAAAGGTGGAAAATACATCTCAAGCTGACATAGGATAACAACCACTTCTCTTTGCAATTTATCGAGAGTATCAGGGTCAATAACTTTGCTGCACAGACTGTTGAAAAAGAAACAAAGTCTGGTGATTGCAGACCTTACGTACTTTGGAAATATAGATCAAATTGCCACGGGAAATATTTTTTGCATTAGAGTGTGACAATTATGAGATTTAAGACCTATCAACTTCAGATCTTTTATTGATACCAATGTACGAATGTTGGATGAGTAACCCTGTGGCACCTTAACATTTACCAAGCATCACAAAAAGCTTTCTTCTCCTTTCTGGACAGCGTGTAACAAGCGGGAGATAAGTATGTTCTCTGATCGCTACTAACTACTTCTGTTAATTTTGTCCTTATTCCCATTTCACGTATGTCCATTCTAGATTTTATCCCATCTTTAGTCTTACCTGGTATATTTAATAGAGTAGCGATGATGCTATCACAAACATTTTTCTCAACGTGCATGACATCGATACAATGCCTGACTGCCAAAGAACTCCAATAAGGAAGATCTAAAAATATTGACTTCTTCTTGAATAAAGATTTGTCACTCCGTGTGGCCATCATATATTGTGATCTCTTACCAAATTCATTGGTAAAGTCTATTACTCTTTCATAAACATCCTCCCCTGGTATAGGTTTAGGTGCACTCCGTTCCTCATTCAATCCATTGAATGCTTTATGGAACCTACGATACAGATGGAAATTTGGAAGAAACCTTTGATGACCAAGATATACATCCTTGCCGCCGTATTTTAGTCATATTGAATCAGTGTTCTCTTCACATATAGAACACGCTTTAGATCCTTTGACACTATATCCAGACAATTTCCCATATGTTGGAAAGTCATTCACAGTGCAAAACAACATAGCGTGCAAACGAAATGTCTCTCTTCGTGAAGCATCTTAGGTCATCACACCTTCACCCCAGAGTTTCTTCAAGTCATCAATCAGAGGTTCAAGATAAATGTCAATATCATTTCTAGGTTGTTTAGGGACTGATATCAACAATGACATCATAACGTACTTATTTTTCATACACAACCAGGGATGAAGATTGTATATAATAAGCATAACTGACCAAGTGCTATGTTTTTTTTGGAAATAGGTAAATATATTGCCAAAAGGACTGTACAGACAGACCGAATCAGACGTGTATCAGAATACAAGCAAAACACATATACATGGGGGTATCTATCTACAAAAGCCCCAGTATACCATGGCTCGAAGGGACAGGCCCCCGACTAGGCCTTTTTTGGCCCTCAACATTCTAGCAATGCTGGTCGAAATTTTGTTAAAAACAGCCTCTTCAGAATTGGCTGCTCTATCATGTATCCTGTGATTTCTTTCTTCCCACACAAAAAAGCAAAAGGCTGCAAGCATGGCTCCAGCCATCCCCAGCTACACTTTACTGGTACTTCTGTTGAGCAACAACTCAGCTTTGGTGACCAGATTATCCCCAACATTCACGCTCTAGGTGCACTTGAGGCAGATCAACTCCCAAATATACTTGGAAAACTTGTAAGAGTTGAAGATGTGCTCGTGGTCTTCTTCAGCTTGTTTACAAAGAAGGCAATCAGCAGCAACATGGAGTCCCCATCTTCTCATTCTGTCCCTAGTGGGAAGCTTCTCAAGGATAGCCCTATAGAGGTTAGTGCTCCATTTGGGAGTGTGGTGCGGACCCCAAACCAGCTTCGACCAGCTAAGAGTACTGTGAGCATTACTGTCGATCCATGGTTTATCGTGTTCATTAACCAGAGCAGCGAAACCATGTCTATCCACAATATACTTCCCCTGCACAACCTGCCAATGCTTGCACATATTTTTCCAAGTTCCAGAATCAGCAGCGTCAATAGGAATTGGAGTACTCCCATATCTATCTCTCAACCATATAGACCAGACGTTGTTTTTCTCTCTTAGGAATCTGTCCAACCTCTTCAGTTGCCCAATCTCCACCATCTTGCAAGGGTCAATAAGGTTGAGGCCACCTTTATTAAACGACTGGGCAATGGTATGCCAGGAAATACCATGCCCTCTACCAGCCCAAACAAAATTAGCTATGATTCTCTTCATTCATTCAGCAACAATGTAGGGAATCTCACAGACATCAGCCCATAATCTGATCATACTCTGTAGAGTCACTCTAACCAGAACAAGCCTCCCAGCTAAGGACAATTTCAGAGAGGACCATCCTTCTACTTTACTTCGCAAGCTATCAAGGCAAACAACAAAATCCTTGGTAGTACCCCTACCACCCGCAATGGGGGCTCCAAGATACTTGGTAGGGAACCTGCCCCCCACAATACCAGCAGCAACTTTAAGCCTTCCTCTACGCGAGTCACATGATTTAGAAATGAAGATTTTAGACTTAGTATCACTTATATAGAGACTCGTGAGGTTCCCAAAGTGCATCAACACTCTTTTGTACTCCTTCAGCCTGTTTCCATGGCCAACTGAGAACAACATAACGTCATCAGCGAAAATCAAGTGTGTTTTCACCTTCACACCCCTAATCTTATAGGCTTTGATTTTTCCTCTTATTTACGCATAATTGATCATGTTTGTAAGCCCCTCCATCACCAAAGTAAACAAGAGGGATGATATCGGATCTCCCTGTCTAAGCCCGTTCTTAGCTTTAAATAACCCAGTAGGCCCCCCATTGATTAGCACAGAAAATGAGGTCGTCTCAACAAATTGTTTAAGCATAAGCACAAACTTATCTTCAAAACCTAAAGCTTTCATGATGGCCCAAAGAGGGTCCCACTTAACATGGTCAAAAGCCTTGTTCAGGTCAACTTTGATACATGCCTTGGCATTGTCCCTCTTAACTTTGAAGCCAACAAGGTACTCCGCTGTAAGGAGAGTGTTATCAGATATCATTCTCCCTTTGATGAAAACACTCTGCTCATTGGATATGATATGCGGTAAAACCTCTTTAAGGCGAGAGGACAAAAGTTTAGTAATGATTTTATAAAGAAAATTGCAGCAGGCAATAGGCCTAAAATCCATCATCGTCGCTGCATCCTTTTTCTTAGGAACCAATTTAATGAACGTGTGATTGGCAGCTCTCACCATATTGTGTCCATCAATAACCCACCTAACAACGTCACAGACGTCTTCTTTAATGGTGCTCCACATATCTTGGAAAAATTTGCTATTAAACCCATCCGGCCCCGGGGCCTTAGCTGGATTAATGGCAAACACAGCCCTTCTGATTTCCTCATTATCGGCTCTTCTACACAGAGTAGTATTCATTTCAGCATTTACCATCCTCTCCGGGAGCATGTCTTCATAAAGTCGTGCATTAAAGTCCTCTTTATTGTATAAGTTGGTGAAGTAGCTGACCACAGAGGCAGCAATTTATTCTCTGCTTTTAGTGATCACACCTTGCTCATCTATGAGCTCATGAATCGTTTCTTTCATCTCCTTCTTTCTAACGACTGTATGATAAGTTCATGTATTGTGATCACCATCCTTTATCCACATCATCCGGCTCCTTTGCCAGTAGTGAACTTCTTCAGCCTTCTTTAGAGCTTGAACTCTATCTTCCGCCATCCTCTCCCATTCAATAAGGTCATTGTTAAGTGGGTCAGTCCTGTAGGTAGTAGTAGCTTCAACATACTCTTCAGTAGCTATAGAAAGAAGGTTAGAGATGTTAATTTTATCTTTGCTCCACTTCTTGAGTTTGCACTCTGTATTCTGTAGTTTTTTGATGACCTTGAACATCAGATTCCCATCCACCAAGATGTTCCATCCATCTTCAACAACTTCCTTAAACCCAGCCCATTCAGTCCACCAATTGGATAACCTGAAAGGTCTAGGAATAAAGGGTTTGGTAACCAAGTTCATAACCATCATGGCATGATCACTTAGGATATCAGCTTTAAGATTAATAACAGATTGCGGCCACACCTTGAGCCAGGCTTCATTAACAAGCCCTTTGTTAATATCACTAGCAATTCTTCTTAGATCTTGTTGCTTGTTGGACCAAGTGTTGCAGCCCCCTATTTTATTCAACTTAAACAGCCCAAAAACTTCAACAATTTCATTGAAAGCCTCCAGAACTCTTTCCGGTATACCTTGCCCACCCTTCTTCTCATCAACCCTTCTCACATTGTTGAAATATCCTATTGCTAGCCAAGGAACATCCTCCTGAGCTGTTTCTTTAATAACCTTCCACATTCTTCTTCTATCCCCTTCCAGACGTTCATCATAAATGGCAGACAAAATGAAGGAGAAACCACCCCTATTGCAGCACGAGGTAGTGACCACCTGGTCCGAACAACTGATGCCATCAACATCCCAAATCCTGGGATCCCAGCCAATGGCGATTCTTCCACCTTCCCTTACTTCAAGGTTAGACATAGACCTCCAACCAGTAGGGAACATTGTGTCCACTCTAATGCTAACAATTCTTCTAATTCTCATCTCAAGAGAAATGACAAGGGTCACCCTCTCAGCATTAATCACCCTTCTTAGCTCTCTCTGACTACCATCCAGTGAGGCTCCTCGCACATTCCATGCAAGGAGGGACATTTAACCTTTGGTGCTGCTCCCTCCTCCCCTTGAGAGAGCGTTTTGCTTTGCCTTCTTCGCCAAGCTCCTAGTGGATCTTGGGCTCCTACTTCTTCCATTTTCGTCATCAGCACCCGTATGGATTCATCCCATCTATACAAATCCCAAGTCTTAGATTCCTGACTTCTTCACCGAATTTAGGGTACAATAAATCAATCTTCTTGCACTGTGGGGAATTAGATGCATGTCGTAGAATGCCATCATTGTTTTTCTTAACATCTGCATGCCACCTCAAATTCTTCACATCTATTAGATTGGAAAACAAGCATTGAAACTGCAGTATTATATGTAGATACCACATCACCTTGGCAGGAGAACCAGTTTTGGACTCCCCCGAAGTCATCAGTTTATACCTTGATGCACCACATTTGGGACAATCTTTCAAATCCACATAGTCCTTTTGAAATAATACACAATCATTCGGGCATGCGTGTATCTTCTTGGCCACCATTCCCATTGGGCACAACAATTTCTTGAACCAGTATGTTGAGATTGGCAGCTCGTTTCCTTCAGGAAAAATTTCTTTCAACAAAGACAACAATGACGTGAAGGTTTTGTCGCTCCATCTATTGTTAGCTTTCAGCTTATACAATCTCAACACAACACTAAGCTTCGTAAACTTATAACTTGTGTATAACTGTATCTCAGCATCATGCACAATGTTTCTAAACATGGGAGGTGGATCAGTGTGCTCTACCCCACAACTATCCAACATCACATCAACGATGTCTACTGGAACTGGTTCGTTCACATCTACATCATCGGAGGCAATTTTTACTTCCACACAAGCACTGCTATTGACATCCACTGTTTTCAGGTTTGAAATCTCTCCATGCGAGTGCCATTCTGTATAGCCTTGTACAATCCCATTGCACATGGCATAACGTTTGATTTCGTCACCAGTGTTGACTTTCAAGTTATTACCGCAATGCCTACATGGACAGTAGAACCTATCCCCAGATTGTTTCCTATGTTCCTCAGCAAATCTAATAAACTGATCAAGACCAAAAATAAACTCTGGAGTGCAACGATTTGGAATGGACATCCATGATCTGTCCATTCTATGATCAAAGAGAAAACAAGTATATATTAGAATAAGATTAGGGTCTAGGGTTTAAAGATTAGAGTTTATGGTTAAAACTTTAGGGTTTAAGGTCTTATATATAATAAATGTGTACCACCTATCCCATTCTTGAACACCTAATCTCACTAGTAAGTGTATAATGTGTATTGGGTTTTCAAGAAAATTTCGACATCATTTTCCCATTGTTCTCCAAGTACATATGTACTTAGAGAACAAACGGGGAAATGCTACCGCAATTTTCTTGAAAACCCAATACACATTATACACTTACATCCTAAGTGAGATTAGGTGTTCAAGAACAGTTCCAAACCGGGGACTATCTAAAATTTACTCCTAGGTTTCTAGGCCAACAAAATATAACACTAGTCCCTTGTTCACAACCCCATTCAACACATAATTTCTTATAAAAACACTTGTGGACAACCATAACAACATATCAATGCTTCCTAAATTAATCAATGTATTCTTTTATAACACAAATTGTGGTGAATATAACATAGCAAAAAACTCAACATGTCACATCAGAAACATGTCCTTATTATAATGACTAGGTTTAGAATTCAAGTGATTTTTTTAGTAAGAAGTACCATTACTATTCGATGAAGTTATTCTTAGGTCTAGGGATACTACACATATATCTACCATCTTACTATATACAAGTGTAAATTTAGTATCACATGAAACAATGCAAGTAATTGGATAATCTATTCTATATATCAATATGAAGAGTCTTATATGTAGAATGTTCTAATTATTATCAATATGTAAGTGACAACTAGATTATAATCAAGATTTTTACTAACACAAATATAGGAAGAGAATCAGTTATGATGTAAGGTATGTGTATAAAATTATTATTTCTTTAGTGTCTTGATCATTACATGATCAATTATAAGAATAGGAATTCATTAATACAACAAACAACATGAAATATGCAAACAAATTGACAAACAACACTACAGACGTCAGTTTGTGGTTCTATGCTATTATCCCCATTTTATCAGCTGGGCATGGGGTTGATCGAGTTGGCTTGGTGGTTATGGTTGGAGAGACATGGACAGGTCATTTGCGGTCTTGAGAGATGCCCTTCACAGTCATGGGGATACTGGAGGAAGAAGAGGAGAAAGAAGGGTACCTTCCCAGAGTAGCTGCGATGACGACCAGGAGTAGCGAGCAGGCAGCGGTGAGTAGGAGAAGGCAAGTCGGAGCAAAGAGCAGGCAGCAGCAAGCAGAGGAGCAACAAGCGGCAGCCAGAGCAACGAACGGTGGCGGCCAGAGCAACGAACGACAGCGAGCAGAGGAGCAACAGGTGGCAGCCGGAGCAACGAATGGTGGCAGCCGAAGCAACGAACGGCGGTGGTGGCGGTGAGTAGAGGAGCAGCGAGCGGCGGCCAGAGTAGGGAATCGATCGCCAGACCTAAGCAGAGTCGACAATGAAATAGAGAAAGGGGAAGAGCCTGGCTTGCGCGGGTGCTATTAAGTTAACCATAGGCGTCAGTTATTCAAAACAACTGACACTTAAAACAATCAACGTCAGTTACCGCACAAAAATCGACACCTATGTTCAATGATAGTCATCAGTTTCAACTAGAAAAACCGACGTCTATCTACATATGCCGACAAAAAAATGTTCTCGAGTTCTGATCATGGTCGTCGGTTGCCATAGAAAATCGACGTCAAAGGGGGTTGAAATTTTTTGCGGGGACAGTGCGCGAAAACACATAAGCGTCGGTTATTGCAAGAAAACCGACGATACAATTGGGCCCAATTTTTTGTCTCGCAAAAAACCTTCAGCCGTCGGTTGGTTAGTTAATAACCGACGCCGTATGTTAAATTTTGGAGAAAATTTTTTCCACTAGAAAATTTGTATTTGGCGGTCGATTTTAGGCGTCAGTTGCTTATTGAGGAACCGACGCTAAATAAAAAACAATACCCGTGTCTGGCCGCTCTTCAAATATAGATGTCAGTTTGTGTATTCAACCGACACTGTAGGGTTTTGGCGTCGGTTTCCTATATACAATCGACGCCTGTAAATGTGACGTCATAAGCCATTTATGTACTAGTGTATCCTAAGTGCATGTAATGGCACAAACACAAAGAAACATAGTGTTATTAGGAAAGAGATACACCAATGACGCTCTATAATCACAAAGGACACTGTCATTGGGTACAACTACGCCAATGATGTACTTAAAGCATGATGCTTGGTGAGAATCAAGTTCCATAAAGGCATCAGAAGATGGGTGTGTGGAATAATAAGAAGCTTTGTAGAGATCATAATATCCTGGACTGATACATATCTTCTCTCCCTTTGTTTAGATACCCCCTCTTAGTACATTCTCTGCCACTCCTCATACTATCTCTCTTCTCCATATCCCATACACACTAATAAGAAAGTGAGTGAATAGTTGGTGTGAAAAATAGACAATACTCCCAGAACATTGGAAGGGATGCACACATGTATATACTGCTATATAAAATACATATATTACAACATGCACATCCATGTTGAATAAAGCACCCTCCATAAAACCACACGACCTAATACAACAGTTAACACTTGTTGCAAAATGGAAAAATAGAATGTTGTAGAAAACATTTTTTGTAATAGTGTAGCTATCCTAAGGGCATGTAATGACACAAACACAAAGAAGCATAATGTTATTAGGAAAGAGATACACCAATGACACTCTATAATAAAAAAGGACATTGTCATTGGGTACAACTATGCCAATGATGCACTTAAAGCACGATGCTTGGTGAGAATAAAGTTCCATAAAGGCATCAGAAGATGGGTGTGTGGAATAATAAGAAGCTTTTTAGAGATCATAATATCCTGGACTGATACATATCTTCTCTCCCTTTGTTTAGATACCCCCTTTTAGTACATTCTCTGCCACTCCTCATACTATCTCTCTTCTCCATATCTTATACACACTAATGAGAAAGTGACTGAGTAGTTGGTGTGGAAAATAGACAATAATCCCAGAACATTGGAAGGGATGCACACATGAGGGATGTGGGGAAACCGAATTGGTGAATGAGAGTCATTGTAGCTTCGGAAGTTAGAGATAAAGGTGTTAGGAATTATGGTGGGTAAGTGACGATGCTCTGCAAGACTAAAGGCACAAGATTTAACGTGGAAAACTCTCCCCAAGACTAGGAGAGAAAAACCACGGGGCAATACCGACCAACAAGCACTATGTAATCTGAATTATAACTCACACTGCCCAGATTTAATCTCCCCTAAATATGGGAGGCTCCCCCTGCCCGAGAACAAAGATAAGGAAGAACATAATTACACCCAATGTGTACAAACCCTCCCTTTTCACTTTTTCTCCTCACGACACCACTGCCGCTGCTGGGACTGCTTGTTTTCACTGTGACCGTTGACCGGGTCGCCTCTTCTGCTGTTGTCTGCGGTACTCGTTCTAGTTGGCTCCTCCAACTAGGATTCCGACATACCACTACAACTCTCTCCGCCTGAGAGAGTCGATATGCGTCCTCTGCTGATCGGACAGATCGTTGTCATTGTCGCGTCACCAATAGTGTGCCACCAACTGATGTGCGTCTTCCGCTGCTCGGATCCGCCGTCGTAGTTGATGCACCACCTATGTGTCGCCGACTGATGTGCGTCCTCCACTGACTGGACAGTCCACCATCGTTTCAGTAGCCACTGACTGATGAGCGTCTTCCTCTACTCGGATCCACCGCCGTAGTCGATGTCAATGTCACAACACCAACAAAGTACCACCAACTGATGTGCGTCCTCCGCTACTCGGACCCGCCTCTGTTGTCGATGCACTGCTGTTGTGTTGCCGAATGCCAACCGCTACTTTGCCTCAAGATAAAGTCGTTGGCCCTCTCTCATCCACAAGAGAGGTACACTATCGGTGCACCTAATGTGCCACCAACTGTCAGCCGCTACTTCGCTTCAAGACAAAGTCGCTGACCCTCTCTTACCACAAGAGAGCACCACCAGTTGTTATTGTTTTCTAGCTCTTCTACCACAGAAGGCACCAACAACCAAAAACTGATGGGATCACACACCAACCGGTGGGATGATCTCAATGGCCACCCTGAGGGCCTCTATTTATAGGCCTCCATGCATGTGATTGCAACCAGGAATTCTAGTCCTAGTTCGAATCCTAGTCCAACTGCATGTTGCACATAGCCACCTTCTTTTCTTCTTGGACTCAATTCATATTAGGATTGGCAACATAAAATACCAACTCCAATTAAATCCTAATCAAATTAAAGGTGCATGTAAGGAGCCATCTTCTTTCCTTCTTGGATTTAACTTCCAATAGGATCGGAAACACAAGCCAACTCCTATTAAGTCCAAATGACAATAGGACATGGGCCGAAACCTTTCAATCCCAACAATCTCCCCCTCCGGCCCATGAGGGAGATTTTGTCTTCAACGATCATCTGGAATATCTTCTGTATCCTACCACCACATCTGATAGATACAATCTCCTCAAATATGTCAGCACCATGTTGTTTTCATCCCTCTTCTTGAAGTCCCACCTTGACTTCACTTTGTTCCCAAGCAACGGAGAAGAAGTATCTTGGACACACTGCTTCTCTCTCCATGCCCACACCTGGAACTTTGTCGGCTCCCCCTGACCGGTCAGTTGAGCCCTCCTGGATGAAAACCATATTTCTGGCTTTCTGCAGTAAGCTTCAGAAACCTTCTTATGACGCTCCCCCTGTCGATGTAAGTCTACATCAGGAGTCTGATCCTCCAGCCTGGGTGTAGCAACTACATCAATGTATTGCTCTCCTTCCTCACACGTGTGTTGTCTCGAGAAAGTATTTGGAGCGACCTTCTCTAACTGGGAGCCGTCACAGTGCATCTCCTGATGCATGTAGAAATTCACTTTTCTACCCTTTCTGACATCATTGAGAGAATCCCGCAGTTCAAACACGCGACTATTATGTGATCGCTTCTTGTCAACGTTGCCCTTCCTATCTTCAGATGCCATCTCACTACGCCCACGAAATCCTTCAAGCCTTGCTCTGATACCACTTGTTAGGAATTGTGGTGGGTAAGTGACGATGCTCTGCAAGACTAAAGGCACAAGATTTAACGTGGAAAACTCTCCCCAAGACTAGGAGAGAAAAACCACGGGGCAATACCCACTAACAAGCATTATGTAATCTGAATTACAACTCACACTGCCCAGATTTAATCGCCCCTAAATCTGGGAGGCTCCCCCTGCCCGAGAACAAAGATAAGGAAGAACATAATTACACCCAATGTGTACAAACCCTCCCTTTCCACTTTTTCTCCTCACGACACCACTGCCGCTGCTGGGACTGCTTGTTGTCGTTGCGACCGTTGACCGGGTCGCCTCTTCTGCCGTTGTCTGTGGTACTCGTTCTAGTTGGCTCCTCCAACTAGGATTCCGACATACCACCACAACTCTCTCCGCCTGAGAGAGTCGATACGCGTCCTCCGCTGATCGGAGAGATCGTTGTCGTTGTCGCGTCACCAATAGTGTGCCACCAAATGATGTGCGTCTTCTGCTGCTCGGATCCACCGTCGTAGTTGATGCACCACCTATGTGTCACCGACTGATGTGCGTCCTCCACCGACTGGACAGTCCGCCATCGTTTCAGTAGCCACCGACTGATGAGCGTCTTCCTCTGCTCGGATCCACAGCCGTAGTCGATGTCAATGTCACAACACCAACAAAATACCACCAACTGATGTGCGTCCTCCACTACTTGGACCCGCCTCCGTTGTCGATGCACTGATGTTGTGTTGCCGACTGCCAACCGCTACTTTGCCTCAAGACAAATTCGTTGGCCCTCTCTCATCCACAAGAGAGCTACACTGTCGGTGCACCTAATGTGCCACCAACTGTCAGCCGCTACTTCGCTTCAAGACAAAGTCACTGACCCTCTCTTACCACAAGAGAGCACCACCAATTGTTATTATTTTCTAACTCTTCTACCACAGAAGGCACCAACAACCAACAACTGATGGGATCACACACCAACCGGTGGGATGATCTCACTGGCCACCCCGAGGGCCTCTATTTATAGGCCTCTATGCATGTGATTGCAACCAGGAATTCTAGTCCTAGTTCGAATCCTAGTCCAACTGCATGTTGCGCATAGCCACCTTCTTTTCTTCTTGGACTCAACTCATATTAGGATTGGCAACATAAAATACCAACTCCAATTAAATCCTAATCCAATTCTAAAGGTGCATATAAGGAGTCGTCTTCTTTCCTTCCTGGATTTAACTTCCAATAGGATTGGAAACACAAGCCAACTCCTATTAAGTCCAAATAACAATAGGACATGGGCCGGAACCTTTCAATCCCAACAAAAAGGCTCTTACGTAGGTATCCGCTGAACTGCTGGGGGTTTTCGGGGCACGGCTTTATCAGGAGAGAGTTGAGGGGAGGCAGCTCCTCATGGGGATTCAAGGGTAGAGCACCCGGAAAAAGTTCAACAACGTTTTTCAGTGGGAGATCACACATAAAATTTGAAAAAGAGGGCGTAAACATGGAATATCTAGAGATCTGGGTAGTGGGCAATGATGGTTAACTGCGGCGGTACACAAGGAGATGCAAGACAGTGGTGGATTGTGTGAAGAGCAGCACGCGTTGACTTCAGGACTGCACCTTGTGGCTGCATGGAGAAGTAGCCGAATATCGTATGTGCCTTGTGGCTTCATAACTATGTCTTGTGGTTGTGCCTTGTGGTGGCAAATGCCCGCGATTGATAGACAGAGGCTACTAGCAATGGCAGTGGCTGCGAGCCGATGAGGCTTCCTAGAGTGGTGAAGAGATGATGCAGCTGGTGATGGCATGGCTACTACAGCTTTTGTTGTTGTGACTGGCGGCCGTGGGACAGATACTAGTGTCAGCGATGGTGGATGAAGCAGTTGCCTTTTGATAGCCTAGTGTTGACTACAATGACTGAAGATGATGCCTAAGCAGACCACGACAACAGATTGCATCTGATGACGATGGCGGCTAGGATGGTTGTCGATGCCGGCTGAAGATATTTGGACGTCAATTTAAAAGTTAAATAGGGGAGGACTTAGGGAAGCGAGAACTGGATAGATAGGAATTCATGATAGATTAATAAACATAGGTAGTGGGTGGGATGGAGAATGACAACATATAAATTTAAAGATGATGAATTTTTATAAAATAAGAATCGAGGAGACTACCATAGAGGTTAGGATGATTCTTGACAGGCGGCCAACTCAAGAAGAGACAGTATCCGTCCATAATTGAAGACAATATGCATTGCTCTCTAAGGCTAGGATCAATGCTTTGATACGGTGTTGAAAAGAAGATACTATAAATACGAGAGATCAACCAAGGCACCAAGTTTCCAAAAAACCACAAAAGTAATCCCGAGTAGAATAAGAGGTGTGCAACACTCTAAATACTATAAATACGAGAGAAGAATAAATTGATTTCTGCCCAAAATTAAAGAGAGTTTTGGTATGAAGTAGCCATTTTTTCTGAAAATAAACGATGTGACTGCAACAACTATTACAAAATTCTTGCATGAATGTGCCTGCATTTCGGGTACATCCAGTACACGTCAACCCAATGCATATATTTATTCTTAGAGTATTCCAGATCTGGATGTATTTAAAATTCGATCACATTCATTGTCATGGATGCGCCCAATAGTAGCATTTACTAGGAAGGGCACCAAAATTTGGAGTAATTCATCCCAAAAATGTGTTATTTTAGAAAATATTTTAAGAAATGTAATAGGTATTTGTTTTCCATCTAATTGTACTGTTTTGATTTTCTCTCTTGTATAAGTTACATGACGACATCGAAATGTTGTAGCTGTTACAATAAAAAAGAAATTATTATAAATTGTGGTGTTTTCTATTATGCTATATCTACTATTCACTCTTATAAACATCAAACCCTCGTTTCCGTCCCTTTGTTTCCCCAAATTAGTTGAACTCTCAGTACTCAATTCGCCCTTCGTATCCGTTTCTTTGTTTCCCCAAATCAGTTGGACTCCTGAAACTACTAATTTCCATCTATGGTTTCTAAATTAGTTGGACTCGTTAAATGTATCACATGAGACTTCCATTCCGATAATTAAGATTTATCCCCTCCTCTTGAGGAACCGCTATGATGCTGCCCAACGTGGATATATGAACATGTCTGCACTGCAACGTCCTTTAATTGCCCTTGCAGCCGCATCATCAACGTCACCATCAAGTGCATCAGAATCATATATAGCGCGCCAATTGATCATAATTTTGTTCGCCCTATTGTAGCCCCACCTCCTGTGTCGCTATCCTGTCACGGTATGTTTTCATCTGTTGTTCACTTCGCTGACGATTGAGGAACTAGCACCTGCTGGCGTTCAGAGGGACCAAATTGTCATCCGGATCAATCTTGTTAGCATATTTATGGTTTGCCTGCTAACTGATAAGGCAGGTATGCAGTGTGTTGCCAGATCCATTGTGATTAGTTTGTCATTTGTGTGTTGGAGAACTGGTTTCCCTGGTGATTAATGATTGCAGCACCAAAGAGATGAACAATAGCCATCACCGTAAGGCCTAGCGAAGATTTGCAGCCTATACAACCATAACGGAGGTGACCTTATGGTGAAGGAGATTATCTCGGCACCAATGCGTCGTCGCTAGCCCCAGATGGACTATTGACAGTGGAATTCTTGTATATGGTTTTTCATGCATACGGCAAAGTCACACCGTAACTCCACTAGTTAGGACCTGTGCAGTTTCACATCATCGACAACCTTGCAACAAGGATTACAATAAATACGATATCTGATAAGAGAGCTTAGCATAGATCTTGTTATCAGATGATTTCAATGCTTATATCTTATATATATGTATGTTTCTTAAGTTATTCACAACCAATCGGTAACATGAGTATACAACCAAGTAACATTCTCTCTGCATCTTTCGCAATTAATTTGTGATAATTACATTGGTTAGTCGATTTGTCAAGAAGATATTTTATATTTAAAAAATCATGAGTATATGAGTTCCGACTCTTTCCTTCCTAAGAACGAGCTCTTTGTTGATTTCAAGGCTGAAGCTTGCTAGAGGAATGCCTTCAATGGTATGAACAGCCACACACACTGCAAATTGGTAAGTATGTTGGATACTTATAACTATATCGAACCATTGTGGATATATTACGCCCAATCTAAGCAAGTCGGAAGTTGTACAAACACATTATGTAATTGAATATATGTATTTTTTCGCATATAGTTGACTATCATTCTTGATACATCTTTAATATATTTTTAAATTTATACTTGGCATTTGGCAATCACATTTGATGTCTATTTTTCTCATTACTCGACAATACTAATATTTTGATCTTAAATTATTTCATTATGCATATAATTATTATGTGATGTACACTAGGATGTCTATATGCGATCCATTAATGATAAAATTGATGAGTCTTTTTCTAAAGACCGTCATCTCACTGCCATCTCACAAATTCAGCAAGATCTACTTCGTCGACGAGGAACTAAAAATGTATAAGCATTCTCAACGGAATTAAAAAATCACGTGAATGTACAAGAATGTACCATAGTTGGATCACATATTCGAATCGCATATTTATAATGAATATATAATAGTTGGATCATGTAAGTATACCTTTCCAAGAGGGGTTCCATTATAAATAAAAAAAGAGAAGGCAATTGGATCACATGAGTCATTGATAATTCAAGGTGAAAAATATAATTTGTCTTAGTATAATCACTTTTTCTTTTGTATCTAAGTCATTTAATTTTTTTCTTTGATTAGTTAATGTATCCTTAGTTTTAGAAAACTACATTCACAAAGTAATTATTATGTGCATTCAATTTTAGTTAAATGGCTATAATTGTCATAAGCGCCTTTCAATTTTCTTAAAGTTCTTTCCATACAAGGAAAAGTAAGTCCATATTTTTGACTGAAATCTTATTTATAATTATATAAGGAACAAAATCTAAAATTAAAAAGAATCACTGAAGTTAGGGTTGTAAATGGGTAGGGTAGGGTATGGTGCGGGTATGGTCATATCCATAACCGTAACCGTTTAGTTAAGTGGATATGGTTACGGTTATATACCCGCTTTGTCGAAAGCTATACCCGCAACTACCCATATCCGTATAATCGCTGGGTATATGGATGGGTAATTGGGTATACAGTTATGTTTAACTTATTATAATAATACACTACAAACTTTGAGATACAATAAACTACCACACTTAAATTGATAGGTTATAGAGAAATATCATTCAAGGCAGAGAGAAGAGACGAACAGAATGAGAGAATGACTTTATGGCCTTCTTAATTAATTGAAATGTACTTGTGTGGCTATAAAGTCGTGTCAATGAATTTGCTCATTATCCTACTGCAAGGTATTTATATTACTAGATTTAAACGCTACAATATAGAACACTACATTCTAATATAAATATTTACTATTTTAAGGTATATATACTTGCTATATGTGAGTCCTACAATATGCACCATTACATCTTAATGTAAATTATTTATGTAAAAATATAAGTAAATGAGTATATGGGTATACATGGTATGGGTATATACATAACCATAACCTTACCCTGTAAGAGGCAGGTATGTGGGTATAAGGGTAAGTAGTTACATGGTTATAAAATTTATACTCATGACGGATTTAGTGGGTATGGGTTTGAGGGTATGCAGGTATATCCATGTCCATTTACAGCCCTAGCTGAAGTAGATTGATATTGTTTTAATTTTTTAATTACATACATGCATGCATCATCAGTCTCAAAATACTTTTTAGTGTTTTTACACTGTGTAATGATTAATAGACTAACTCTTTAGTTGAACATTACTCATGAAGAGTCTTTCCCAGGTTACTCTATATCATGTCAAATATGTATGGAGATAAAAACCTAAGCCTTTTATTTATTTTTTGATAGAGTTTCATATTACGTGGTTATACAATTTTTTTTTGTTTAGATTTCCTTGAAAATCATATCAGACCGATGGAGTTCTTGCACTTATTTTCCATTACTTTTGTACCTTAGACCTATGAAAAAGAAAAATATTTGGCCTTTTCTTCTTCAATTGGATCATGAACTGAAATCATACATTTTGAATTATTTGATATAAAACCTACTCCTCATCAAATCTAAGTGGACATTGCAAGACAAGTGTTATGCGACCAATGCTTGTCATGCCAAACATAGTAGAAATCTTAGATAATAGAACTCTCTTGTACAAAATCAAAAAGGTTATCAAGTATTACTTTACACTCATTGAAGATTAAACGGTCTTTTTTGGTATAAATAATGAGTTCATAGTTTTTACATACTTTTTTAGGCCAATTTACTTATCATTGTAGATTGCGTAATTATTTTGAATGACCTTTCCCATTCTAGAAATCAACTAAAAATAATTTATTCTCATTGTTTACATTTTTTTTTATATTTTTACTCTAATTGATATAAAATGTCTTTTTCAATTGATGCATCATATCAGCTTAAAAGTATTTTTTGTAAGGATATTCTAATTTGTAGGATTTTGGTAAGAGGGATAGAGTTGTATTTTCAATATTGCCAACAAAAGTTGTTATCAAATAAGAAATGTTCTGAAGTTTCATAAGTTTTACATCACGGTGCAATTCTTGTTATAGGTTCATCTTGGTTTTGGGCTCATTATTATTTCTATTTCTGTTAAAGTTTTTTAGGAAAGGATACTTTAAGAGAAAATTATGTTTTGTAAGCATTTTCTTTGTACCGATCACATGAATTAAAATTAATTTATTTTTACTTGAAAAAGACTAGGTACTCTTTGAAGAGAATATATGTTCACTATAAAACTCAATAGATGATCCTTCAAGAGGACCACCTTATTCCTTCCATAAAGATTTGCACTGATATATTAATATGACATAATGAAATACACATTTTTTTACCATTAAAATATGTTACTTTCTGTGTATATCATGTTTAATATTTTTAACCAAGGAATAAGCACAACCAACATCTACGTTTGTGGATCTATTGACGAAACTAATAATTTAGGATAATATTTGAAAACTACAAGAATATGTGTATCATTCACTTTTGTCTTCTATATCGAACTTTTGGGTCTTCATTTCCATCCACTATTAGTAATTTTATTAATAAAAAAACCAAATGGCTAATCATATTGAGTATTTTAAGAGGCAATGTACTTTCTTTGGTGCTTTCTTAACAACTATTTTCACGTTATTCAACCTATGGTAATCTGGTCTAGAAGAATATATTGTAATATTGAACTCATGTTAGTGAATGACATCTTAAGATTAATACTTTTTATTTGATTATTTACTCTATTGTAATATGGAACTTGAACTATAGCTTCTTTGTGAAGTGTTGGGGAGTTAGAGTGGTCACCACCTACCACTTATAAAAAATATATTGGTTTATTTGCAATTTATAAACATAGTTTGCATTAAGGAAAATAATAAATTTTCTCATTTCTTTAAGATTTTTATTAAAAAATTAACTATTAGTTGTATAATATATATAATATTAATTAGATCAATATATAATACATACACGTTGCATGCCAATACTAATATCACATTTGAAAATATTGTTACTAACTTAAATTTACAACCTAAGCTATCAACTAGAAAATATATTGTATTATCCTTCTTCACCGTAACATAGCATTTTTTGTGTGCGACGTAACAAAATTATCTTTTACTTACTTGATACATGTTTCTAATGTTATCCGTATCTGAGTACTCCTTGGAATAGGTATGTGCATGGAATCCTTTGTAGCATGTAGTAAGATACCAGATAAACCCATTCTCTCGTTTCTCATATTGAAAATTTAAATGTGATAGCAAAGATGCAAATACAATCCATTGATGGTAGAGACAACTACATATAGTATACACTTACCTATAGCATAAAATAAGATATTATAACGTGTTTGAGCATATTATGCATCACTAAATCGCACTAATTTGATGCATATTTTCACAATATGTCACTTTATTGTCTTCTTCAACAAACTATAAGATATATGTCAATTTCAGTGTAATGTATCTATTTCGAAACAATACAATGATCATTGCTTTTACCTAATATATTATGTCTTCAATGGGTGCTTCGACTCCTAGGTATAGTGTAACTTGAATGCTTTTACCCTTTGCCTTACTTTTTTTAATGTATTTCTTATAACCAAGATGAATAAAGTAATTGGTTAATTAATTGTTATAGATGTGTTTATTTAGGGAATTAAGATCAATCAACATATTTTTAGAAATGCTACAACAAAGAACGATCATATTAAACAAGGTAATTAACACATTCTTTCTTAGCATAAATGTCCATCAAGTATGTAGATTCCATATTGATTTTACTTTCATTATATTTTTCAGCAATGTAAGCTATCATGTGAATATTACACGGAAAGGTGACAAATAATATAAAGTTGACAAATTAAAAGTAGAGTACATGATTGAGATTCATTGTTATGCACTACTAGATATCATATCATACAACTCTAATTGAAATACATTAGAGGAAAATAAGAAATATATGATATTTGTAAGTATGTATTATATCTTAATATTATTCTAACAAAATATGCCATTTTTGAAGTGTCTTTAATAGTTTTTTTTGTTTATATTTTGATAGAGTTGACCCATAATCCCTTTCTAGATAGGACCATTACTACTGGTGAACATTTATAGATCATTTATAAACTATATATGATTATACATAAGAGCCATGTGCAATTCATGCACATCAACTAGTGCTATCTTAAACTGTACAAAAAAGTGATACACCAAACACCTGTACGCTTGGACGACGTATAAGGAATTGTTTGGCCATGTTTGTTGATGCAGAATGCATATGTGTGGTGGCTTCTTTTGGCTATGTCAGGTAGGTTGGACAAGTGACATGGCCCAGGTGTTGATAGGATTCAATTTTATGGGGTGTTGATGCATGACATGACATGCCTTTGCATAGATTCGAGATCATACGAAGATGCACCAAGCGTTACATAACTACTTGTTAGGAATTTAATCTAATTTATGTTAGTTTTATTAAGTTATTTCCTTTTATTTAGGCTCTCTTGTCAAGCCATGGGGGTTTACTACCATATGGGCTGCCACTAGATTTGCTTTGGTTTACAAACCTATATATATGATGTATTGTGGCCTTGCTAAGGCACCTCGATGATTATGA
Source organism: Alisma plantago-aquatica (assembly GCA_963693085.1). Classification (NCBI taxonomy): domain Eukaryota; kingdom Viridiplantae; phylum Streptophyta; class Magnoliopsida; order Alismatales; family Alismataceae; genus Alisma; species Alisma plantago-aquatica. Next base: position 512,885,441 of record OY856412.1, read on the forward strand.
ATCAAATTATCTTTTAAATTTTAACTTCTTATTAGTTTAGTTATTGGTCCCGCATTAAGTGGTATCACATCATCTAACCCTAATTCTCATTGGGGTTAGGATCCTATGAGAAAGTAAGTGCCACCCTTTGCAGTTCATCATCTTCCATCAACCACAACACAATAACAGTTCGATCAGATCTATGTCAACAACACCGACACTGTTCTGTCCTCTATCCCTCCCTGATCTGGTAATCTGCCCCATCCCCTTCCTAGCCACTATTCATCCTCCCCAAAAAAATTTCATCTCTGCCAATCACCCAGCCACTAATCACCCCCACTTCGCTTCCCCTACCTTCCACTCATCCCTGATCTCCATGCACTTCCACACCCCTCCCTAATCCATCTCCCACTGTCGTCCACTAATCACCCAACCCACCAACCAACCAATACATCTCCTCCCATAATCCTCTGCGACCTAGCTATTACAATTCAATGGCTAGTGGTCTCTACTAATGCAATAATATCAATGAATTGTAAACAGTGAACTTGAAGGGCAGTATTGAAATGTGACAATATCAAACTATGAATTGCAATACTGGCACCTTTTTCCACTTGAAACTGTGAGCCGACATATTGGCATCTTTTTCCACTTGAACGGCGAACCAACATACTGGCATATTTTGCCACTTGAACTGTGAACTTGAAGACAATATTGAACTCCTTGAACATACACCATTTAAACTGTGAACGAACAATTCTCTGATTGTAGAATGATAAACAAACCACACAGTATGATGGAAAATCATTGGCATCCTTATTTGAAAAAAATGAAGAGGCAATCAAGACATACTTGCAATTTAAGGTTTCAATCACTTGAATTTTATTTATTTGCTTACGATACTATTTGCATATCTATTATAGTTTTGGTACGTTTGCAACAGGTCTTTAAGATTGTGTGTTATTAAAATCTACCATATACTTTCCTGAGTCTCATTTTATGTGAGGTTTTTCAAATTTTAGTATGCGTATTTACTGGCATATTTATTTCTGTGTGCATTGTAGAAATTTGCAGACTATTATTGTATGCAGTAATATTTTTCCTATTATTGTATGCAGTAATATTTTTCTTCTGACTTGTAGTGTTTTATGAGAATTTTCATGTGCAATTCATCATGTCAAGTAAGCAATCTGCAAGCCCTATTTTTGAACCCACCATGGATAGCCCACAACCCCCATCTTCTTTTCACAGGCCAGTTCATCAATCCTCCTATACCCTTGACACTATGGGTCAAACATTAGACAATCTCATGATTGAATTTCACAACATTCGACAGACTCAAATGCTTCAAGCTAGTCAATCATTAGCTCCCTACTTGGGATATGGTCTGCAACTAGCACAACACACTAATCTCCAGCCAATACCAATTCACAGGCTATCTCCCAGTATCCCTGACCCATATCCCACCCAAAACCTCTATCCCCCTCACGAAAACTCAGAAGCATCCACTCCCATCCATTCGACCCACTATGCTCTACCACCTTCTTCCTCCCACTACAGACCTCCTCCTCCACAAGCAAACCACACCCCACAAGGAAGACCTTCCCATGTTACACTGTATGCTCTGGGATATCATCGTTCGGGACACTTCTCACCTTCTTTTGGAAGCCTTCATCAGGTACCCCAACCTTCATTTCACCCCCACGTCAGGAAGATCATCACGTCTAACATCATGGCCTGACCTTACCTCACAATCAACATGGACATTACTATTCTAACCAGTATCCACCCCTGTACGACAACATTACTCATAAAATTAAAGTGGACGCCCCATCTTTTGATGAAAAACTTGACCCTAAAGCCTTCTTGGATTAGATACCTAGTTTGGAAGATTACTTTGACTGGTATACAATGACAGATTTCCAATGGATTCAGTTTTCCAAAATGAAATTAGAAGGTTCAACCAAGCGTTATTGGCAAGGTGTCCAGCGTGACACAGTGCTTCTTGGTCTACCTCCCATCCTCTTTTGGAATGAGATTAGAACCAAGTTGAGTGAACCACTACTACAGAAATGGCTTATAACGTCACTTTTAAAGGCGTCGATTGCATAAATACACCGACACCTAAACAATAAAGCGTCAGATTATAAAATAAATCGACATCAATCTGTGAAAGGCAACCAGACATGGGTATCACTTTTATTCGGTGTCGGTTCCTTAATAACAAACCGACACCGAAAGTTAACCGCCAAATCCAAAATTTCCAGCGAAAAAATTACCACCAAAATTTAACATATGGCGTCGGTCATTAATTAATAAACCGATGACTAAAGGTTATTCGCGAAATAGAAATTGGGCACATTTTGATCGTCGATTTTACAACAATGACCGACACTTATGGGTTTTCCCACGCTGTTCGCGGAAAATTTTTCACACCCTTTGAGCGTCGGATTTTTAAAAAAACCGAAGACTATGGTCATTAATCGAGAACAAAAATTTTAATCGGCATATGTAGATCGACGTCGGTTTTTTTCTAGTTAAAACCGACGATTATCATTGAGAATAGGTGTCAATTTTATTGGTTAACTGACACCTTTAGTTTTATGTGTCAATTTTGTTGAATAACCAACACCAAATGTTAACTTAATAGCACGCGAGCGAGCCCGACTCTTCCCCTTTCTCTCTATTCTTGCAATCGGCTTAGGGTCTGGCGATTCTGGTGAGCAAGCAGACTCCCTCCGCGCCGCCGCCCACCGCCGCTATTCTCCTTGCTCGCCGCCGGCCACCTGCTGCTCGCCGCTTGCTGGTCTCTGCTCCTCTACCACCAACGCTCACTACTCCAGTGACCTGCTGGTCTCCTACTCTCCGACGGCCTGCTCTCTTGCTGCTCCGGCACCTCCGATGGCCTGCTCTCTTGCTGCTCCGGCACCTCCGACGGCCTTCTCTCTTACTGCTTCGGCCAACTCCGGCAGCCTGCTCTCTAACTGCTCCAACTCCAGCGCCGCCTTCCTACTGCCTTCCACCGCTGCCACTGCTTTCGCCGCTGCTCCAGCCAGTCAAAGGTAATGGAACCATCTCCATTTCTACGTGTGTGCTATTTGTGTGACCTGTAGGAGTACCTTATAGTCTGGTCTCCATCTCTATTTCTATTGTGGTTGATCCACCGATTTCTATGTGTGTGCTATTGGAACTAGGAGTACCGTACAGTCTGGTCTCCATCTTCATTTATTGTATCCAATGTTGATTTCTGTAGGGTTCTTGTCTGACCCGACTCTAGTATTGGTGTCATTTTTACTTGATTAGTCCTTTAATACATTGTTAAGAGTGGATTTGATGTCTAACTGCATGGGAGTTGTGATCTTGAATCAATATATATTTTTCCAGAGTATTTAAGACATGACTTTGTGCCTAATATTAGATCCTCTAAGGGAGTGTTTATTTAAATTGAACATTGTATATGAAACAAAATATGATTGTCTAGTATTTTTTCAATGATCACTTCCATTACAGTTCAGGAGCTCGCCGGCCTTCTGCCTAGCTACTCTAGAGCTCACCACCTACTCCAGAGCTCGCTGGCCTTCTACCTGCTCCAGAGATCACCACTCATTGGCTTCCTACTCCAGAGCTCACCGCCTACTGCCTGCTCACTGCCTCCCTTCTCCCTTCTCCTTGCTCGCTCACTGGTTGCCTGCTCACCACTCTTCCATGCTCACCTGCCCGCTCGGCCTACCCGTTCAGCTTCCACGTGCACCCATCCGTCTCGCCCTCTCTCCCTGCTCCAGAGCAAGACGCCCGACTGGGCTCAAATAGAGGTAAACATCCCCAAAAACCCTCTGTCTCGCCCTCTCTCCCAGCTCTAGAGCAAGATGCTCTGATTTGTATTTACTTAAATACTGATTTGTATTTACTTATCTACTCATTCGTTCATCTAATGATTTTTTATTCATCACATTATTTAAATTTAGGGCTTTATATTTATTCATCTACTTTTTAAAATTATTTAATCATCTCTTGATTTATATTTGTTTATTAACTGAGATGTACTTTTTTATCTATTGCTTTGTATTTGTTTATCTACTGATTATATTTATTTATCTAATGTTTTGAGTTTACTTATTTAGATGTTGCTATTGTAAATCAACCTAGGATATGAATAAATCTTGTGCTTGCATATATTTGTGCTTCTAATCCTCATGCTTGACCTAATTTAGTAAACCCTAGGAATTGATAGTATAAATGCATCTAAACATTCATAAGCTATTAATTTTGATTAATTTAGGAAGCATTGATATGTTGTTATGGCTGTCCACAAGTGTTTTTATAAGAAATTGTGTGTTGAATGGGGTTGTGAATAGGGAACTGGTGTTGTATTTGTTGGCCTAGAAACCCATCCAAGATTTACTCATTAGGAGTAAATCTTGGATAGTCCCCGGTTTGGGACTGTTCTTGAAAACCTAATCTCACTTAGGATGTAAGTGTATAATGTGTATTGGGTTTTCAAGAAAATTTCGGCAGCATTTCCCCATTTGTTCTCTAAGTACATATGTACTTGGAGAACAGCGGGGAAATGCTGTCGAAATTTTCTTGAAAACCCAATACACATTATACACTTACTAGTGAGATTAGGTGTTCAAGAATGGGATAGGTGGTACACATTTATTATATATAAGAATGACATCACATGTATAAACCCTAAAGTTTTAACCATAAACTCTAATATGTTTACCCTAGACCCTAATCTTGTTGTAATATATACTTATTTTCTCTTTGATCATAGAATGGATAGATCATGGATGTCCATTCGCAATCGCTGCACCCCAGAGTTTATTTCTGGTCTTGATCATTTTATTAGATTTGCTGAGGAACATAGGAAACAACCTGGAGATAGGTTCTACTGTCCATGTAGGCATTGCGGTAACAACTTGAAAGTCAGTACTGGTGACGAAATCAGAAGTCATGTCATGTGCAACAGGATTGTACAAGGCTATACATAATGGCACTGGCATGGAGAGATTTCAAACCTGAAACCAGTGGATGTCGATAGCAGTGCTTGTGTGGAAGAAGAAATTGCCTCCGATGACGTAGATGTGAATGAACCAGTTCCAGTAGACATCGTTGATGCGATGCTGGATAGTTGTGGGGTAGAGCACACCGATCCACCTCCCATGTTTAGAAACATTGTGCATGATGCTAAGATACCATTATACACAGGTTGTAAGTTTACAAAGCTTAGCGCTGTGTTGAGATTGTATAAACTGAAAGCTAACAATCGATGGAGCGACAAAAGCTTCACGTCATTTTTGTCTTTGTTGAAAGAAATTCTTCCTGAAGGAAATGAGCTGCCGATCTCAACATACCGGTTAAAGAAATTGTTGTGCCCAATGGGAATGGAGGCCAAGAAGATACATGCATGCAAGAATGATTGTGTATTATTTCAAAAGGACTATGTGGATTTGAAAGATTGTCCAAAATGTGGTGCGTCAAGGTATAAATTGACGACTTCGGGGGAGTCCAAAACTAGTTCTCCCGCCAAGGTGATGTGGTATCTACCTATAATACCACGGTTTCAACACTTGTTTGTCAATCCTATAGATGCGAAGATTTTTGAGGTGGCATGCAGATGTTAAGAAAAATAATGATGGGATCCTACGACATGCGTCTGATTCCCCACAGTGGAAGAAGATTGATTTATTGTACCCTAAATTCGATGAGGAGGACAGGAATCTAAGACTTGGGCTTTGTACATATGGGATGAATCCATACGGGACATTGAGAAGCCAACATAGCACTTGGCCAGTCATGCTTGTTATATACAATCTTCCTCCCTGGTTGTGTATGAAAAATAAGTACGTTATGCCGTCGTTGTTGATATCGGGCCCTAAACAACCTGGAAATGATATCGATGTTTATCCTGAACCTCATATTGATGACTTAAAGAAACTCTGGGATGAAGGTGTGATGACCTATGATGCTTCATGACACACTTTTACCGTGCGTATAAAAGAAGTGCACGCGTCAATGTAGTATAGGCCCTTGTGAGGCCCGAGTCGAACTCAGGGACACTAAATTATCGGTAGACTACTACTAACTACTCGCAATCAGCTAGACCAATTAAAAGGTTTTGAGAATTGTTGAAAAATAAAAGAAAATAAAATAAAACAAAGCAATCGATTAAGTGTTTAGTTTAATCAATTCAAAGGGAGGTCTTTAGGATTGCGGTTTCACCGTGGGTTGTCATTGTATGAATTTCCACATAGTTAATTAGATTCATCTCTCAATCTGGGTAGTGGCCTGTAGTCAGAATTGTTCACTATCGTGACACAATTCACTACCTAAGTCTAGGTTGGTTCCACCGTCGTAGTAACCTATACCCTAAACTAGGTGCATTAGAATCGACCTCTGGGTTTCCACCATTAACCGTACATCACCTTGTTCAAGGGATTTGTTAATTAATGTGAATTTCATCTCTTTTCAACAGTTAATTCTTCTTTCAAAGTAATTAAGGGCATTCATTTATCATTATGGTAATCAAGCATAATAATATAATTGAGAAAACGAAATCATACCATGGATTTAAAAGATAAATTATGAATTACTATGATAAAAATGTCATACAATGCTTCCCCGTGCTACTCCCGATCCTAAAGATAAAGGGGATTAGCCCCGCATGTTCATCTCAGAGCAAGACATGATTGAAGAAAGGGGAAACATGGATAAAAACGTGGATAAAGTGATGAAACCCCTGAACGGAGAAGATCCAATCATTCCTCGGCGTAGAGTGCGTGATCTACAGCCTTTCGGTGGTGGAAAACGTCTTCTTCGGCTTCCGGAATGGTCGAGGCGTGCTTCTGGACTCCGTTCTTCTCTCCACACCTTCTCGAAATGTGTGCAGTGGCTAATGACGTGATAGATGACTCATAGCCGTCATCATTAGGTACTAACACCGAGTTCGGTTGCCAAAATATCACAGCTGTTGGATTCGGGTCGATCTGAAGCAAACTCTGATCTGACGGTGTCGATACCATCGACGCGGGTCGATGGTATCGACACCCTTATGTATCGGTTTTATCCCTTTTCCGTCGCTGAAGATATAAGTGTCGATAGTATCGACTTTGGGGTCGATAGTATCGACTGGCTGGTCGCTGGCAACCTGATGGTAACTTGCTACCATCGACTTCCTAGTCGATGGTATCGACTCTGCGCTGATCCTTGCGGCTGCCTGCCTGTGGCTGTATCGACAGTTGCCGATGGTATCGACAGCTGCAAATATGTGTTTTTCCTAAAATTGCACAACAAAACCAAATCAGCCGAGATAAAACCTATAATTATAATCATTTATGCTCAAAATGATAAAATAAGAGAGATTTGACACTAAGAAGGATCATAGACTAAAGTAAGTGAATTATGCAATATTAACCACCAAAGTGACCAATAAACACATAAAACGCAAGTAAAACAAGTCTATAAATGTGACTCAAAATCATCACATCAAACTCCCCTAAGCTTGAACATTGCTCGTCCTTGAGCAACAAAACTCTAGAATAGAATTGTGAGAGTCAACTAAAGAACAACTTATCACAACAGACTGCGCCATATGATCCCCGCCAAACATTCATATTCCGACCCTTACTAACCACAAAATGATAATTACCCTAAAGGCGTCAATAATCATCCATAAAAGATATCTACCTCAAAATTGATGAACACTATCATGTAAGGCAGTTAACATAATAAAATCATCCGGTCCAGACTCGGTGCATCTTGTGATCTTCTATCTACGTTGCTCATCCTAACTACCATCTAAATGGAAGCAACTCTCCTGGTCTTAATGAGTGAGGAGAAAATCATGGTGGCCTACCAAGTCGAGCAACGGGTAGATGGAATAGGTGACTGTGGAAGAAATGGAAGCATTATACGATTTTAACATGCACAACAACAATAATGACCTAAATGATGCATATGCAAATAAAAATGCCCTAATGCCTACATTTGGGTGGAATGATGCATGCACTATCATTCCATCTCAAGGTGAGATGGAATATCTAAGAAACTACACCATGTTCTTATTATTCTTAGGATGCAGGTGAGAACATGTTCCTTTCTCCCTCTCATTCTTACTTACTTCTCAATATTTTTTTTTTCAAAACTTTTTTTAACTTTTTTTTTCAAGCCCTTACTTTCATAGATGATAATGAATTATTTGCCGAGCTCACTTATTGCTACATAAATTATACATTTGAAGCATTCAGAAGGTATGGAACAAGTTCATCACCTTTAATGTTTCAGAAGACATAAGATGCACGATGTACTAAATGCACAAAAATGTGAATGCAGCTACAAAATGATAGTTATGCAACTAAATGACACACACCTAAAGATAATGTGCATGTATAACTATTCTATCTTTTTTTTTTCTTTTCATGGAAAAATATGTGAAAATAGTTGCAATGCAAAACCTATCTACATGGAATGCAATCAAAGAGATGAAAACCGTAATGTACTTCCAGTTCTTATGGTGGAGTATGAAAACAATGGGGTGGATAGATCACAAGATTAACTGACTGAACCTTTGGAAAATATTATGTGTCCCTCCTTACTGACTTGTGTAGTAATTAAGAGGTTTCTCTCTCTTATTTCAAATTAAGGTCTCATTATCATTTGGTCAGTTTAGGCTCAAACAACCTGTTCCGTCCACTTCCATGAATCACAGGAATGTACAGTTGTGGTTTCCTATTTTAGAGTTGACAAACCCAATTATTTCCTTAAGTTATGTGCTCAAAGTTAAACAACACAAGCTTGCAAAAGCACTAAAAATTTTCAAATTTTCCCCTATTTCCCATGTACAACAACGAGATGACATATGACATTAGACATCCACAATTACACTAGATAGAGTGTGGATACTAAAAACAAACTAATAACTACGAGAAATAAATGACAAAAGACAAAGCACTAAAAACTAAAAACTAGGAAAAATAAAGGATAGAAACTGTTCCAACTCCCCCCCAAGCTTGAATTCGACTATGGCCTCATAGTCAAAAACAACCTTAAGGGTGGAACAGTGATACCGATCATTCTGCAGGTGGAGGCGGGTACTGCGGGGATGTGGGGTCCCATGATGGGTACTGCCCCTGGAAGCTCGGATCATACTGGGGCATTGGTGGAGGTTGTGGATACCCCCCAAAATAATTCTGGCTCCAGTAGTTTTCGTAGAAGGGCTGTTGTTGCATCTCCATCCTATGCAACATGTCGTGGATGTTCTGTTGGTTGTCGAGGAGGAGGTGCTCATTCTCGAAAATGGCCCTCTGGTTCTCTAACAGCCAGTTCGTGGTATCCTGAATACCGACGTGGGATGTTGTATGCTACAGCTGGGTCTACTGAATCTCTTGTAGCATTGTGTACATCCCCTGCATTGAATAGACATCATCTCCTTGATAAGAGGGCTGAGGTGGCGGAGGCTGTGAAGAAGATGATGCACCCAGATGCATGCGATGACGCTTCTGGGGTGCTACTCGTGCCCGAAGAGGAGTGAAAGCCTCCTCATCCTCTTCATGCTCGTAGCCTTCATCATTGTTGTCATCATCACCGCCGTCTTCATCAGAGTCGTCGATGGCGATGACAGGCCATCGGAAATACTGAGCTCCCTCAATGTTGAAGACGGGGTCCGGAAGCGCACATTCTTGATATGCGTGATTGACGTGGCAATGTGCATAAGCCAAGCCATCACGGAGCAGGAGGAGGTTGGAGCGGTGCAGATGATGGATGTTGACCTTATGCCTGTTGGAAAGTGGAGTAAGCTGGGAAAAATCCAAACCAAGGTAGAGGGCCAATGGTGTGATCAACCCCCCAAAATGGATAGGAGCCTTCCGCATACTCCTCCTCACGGCCAACACGCGTATCAAGAAGAACGCGCCCTAGTTGCACTCCTCGCGCTTCAGCAATTTGTGTAGAAAGAACAGATCCATCTCTTGGAATTTACTAAGAGACAAGTTGCCACGAGCAAAGAGCATGGTGCAGAGCATGCGGTGCAGAATCCACACAAACAGATGCTCGAAGTCAGCAACTACAACGTTGTGGTAGCTGACGGATTTGCCCGGAGGCACAGTCACCAGCTGGGTGAAGATGGTGTTGTAGTCTGTCCGGTTGTCTGTTCTCCGGTGCTGGTAATCGTCATGATACCAGTTTTACACAGAATTAAACTAAGTGAGAGTGAGGGTGTAATTGTTGTTGTAGAGTCTGAGCGACACCCGCCCTTTCTTCCACTCTCTGTCGGTGGCGATCAAATCATTGGGTACCACATTGATATCCAATGACGCCGTGAACTCCGCCATGAGTTCCTTGTATGTCGGCCACTCGCCAAAGAACGGTTGGCCGTCATCATGGTACTCCAACTCGTCGGGCCTCCTGGTTGTATGCCTTGCCTGCCCCTTCAGGACGTAGGCAAGATTGGGCTCGAACCCAAGGTAACGAACCATGTCCTGGTTGACATAGCGGGTGGGCTCAATCTTCCTGTTCAGCAGCTCCTCGTATACCTTCCGGATCTCTGCGGAAGGGTGGACAATCCTTGGACGAGGAATCGACACGGGTGGTGGAGGAATGAATTCAGGGATCTCCATTGGGGCCACGTGTGAAGAAGATGCACCGACTGTACGCACCATTGTCGTCGAGAAAGAAAAGGATAGGAGATGGAGCTCGGTGAAGGTCGGAGAAGATGATCTCCGCTCGGTGCAGGCTCGGTGAAGATCATGATCCTTGGGCGCTTGTAGCAGGCCTCCAGTTGCACAACAATGCTCAATGCACAAGTAGAGGGAAGAAGCTCTGAATATGTGAAGAAATCTGATGAACAATCCCTCCTTTTATAACTTCATCCGTCGCTACTGTGCCCCTGTCGATACCATCGATGGGGTGTCGATGGTATCGACACCTCTTAGGGAAAACACCCTCGTAAGGCCCGACCGCCACTTTCTGCCTGTAACCGGGTCGATACCATCGACAGGCCTGTCGATGGTATCAACTTCACTGAGACAAATTTCATTTGAAAATATTCAGGGATCTCGCGAGTATCGACACCCATGTCGATACTATCGACCCTATTTTAGTGATCCACCGATGGTAGGTCGATACCATCGACGAGTCTGTCGATAGTATTGACTCAGAGAAATTTATGCAGCCGCCTAACTGTGCCCATGTCGATACCATCGACACAATGGTCGATGGTATCGACCCTGCCTAAGACCTGCACACTGAACAAATGATCAAGGTATCATTTTTACACTTAAAAAAAAAAATAAACCAAACTAACTTGTAAATGCAAACAAAAATGGATGACACTACCAATGGTTGGGTTGCCTCCCAACAAGTGCCCTTATTTAACATCGTAGGCTAGACGAAATCAAGCATATCACACATCCTTGAGTGCAATGAGTTTGACCTCATGCACTTTCCTCGTGTAATCCTCGCTGAAGTACAACTTCAACCTCTGTCCATTAACCAAAAATGTTCTCTCCATCACGCACTATGATTGCTCCATGTGGCCGGACCTCCTCTACAATGAAAGGTCCACTCCACTGGGATTTCAATTTCCCGGGATGCATCTTCAACCTTGAGTTGAACAGGAGCACACAATCTCCCTTCTTGAAGACACGCAGTTGAATGTGTCGATCGTGAATCAGATTTGTTCGCTCTTTGTAAATCCGCGAGCTTTCATATGCATTCATCCTCAGCTCGTCAAGTTCATTCAGCTCTAGCAAGCGTTTCTTTCCTGCTTCATCATAATTCAAGTTCAACTTCCTTAGCGCCCAATGCGCCTTATGCTCCAATATATCGGCAAATGCAGGCACGCCCATAAGCCAACCGAAAAGGCGTAGTGCCTATAGGTGTCTTAAACGCCATCCTATATGCCCATAAAGTGTACGGTAGTAAGGTGCTCCAGTTCTTCTGTGTCGAAGCCACTGTACGCTCCAGGATTTTCTTAATTTCCCTATTGGAGACTTCGACTTGCCCCCGTGTCTGCGGGTGGTACGGGGTACCAATGTTGTGCTTTACCCCATACTTTGTCAACAATGCAGCGAACTTTTCATTTTTGAAGTGGGTACCTCCATCGCTGATAATCATCCTTGGTACGCCAAACCTGCAGAAAATATAGTCTTTTACGAACCTGCACACTACAGTAGCATCATTAGTCCTAGTGGGTATTGCCTCTACCCACTTCGATACATAGTCAACAACCAATAAAATGTACAAGTTAGAGTTTGAGGACACAAAGGGTCCCATGAAATCAATACCCCACAGATCAAACACCTCAACTTCTTGAAATACATTGAGGGGCATCTCCTGTCGCTTTGAAATATTACCTGCCCGTTGGCAGGAGTCGCATCGCCGCACATAGTCATATGTATCCCGGAACAATGTAGGCCATTAAAGGCCGCTCTCAAGTACCTTGGCCGCTGTTCTAGAACTGGCATGATGACCTCCCGTGGGTAGAGTATGACAATGACAAAGTACACTCTCATACTCAACCTCCGGTACGCACCTACGCAACACGCCATCCCTGCATTGCTTCAACAAAATGGGGTCATCCCAGAAATAATATCTCAAAGAATGGAAAAAATTCATTTTCTCTTGATACGTCCAATCATCTGGGATAATTTTGTAGGGAAGATAATTAACAGTAAAGAAAACCATGGATCTTTAGATTTTACAAAAAGAAGTTGTTCATCAGGGAATGTCTCGGTAATAGGTATATGAATGTCCTTCTCATCAACCCGTTCCAACCTAGACAAATGGTCTGCAACCACATTCTCTATTCCCGCCTTATCTTTAATTTCTATATCAAATTCTTGTAACAGTAAGATCCACCTAATCAATCTAGGTTTGGCATCTTTCTTTTCCATCAAATACTTTATGGCGGCGTGGTCCGTCCATACCACAACTTTTGACCCTATAAGATATTGCCGAAAATTTTCAAATGCGAAAACGACGGCGAGAAGCTCTTTTTCCGTTGTAGTGTAATTAAGTTGTGCTTCATTTAAAGTTTTGGATGCATAGCAAATCACAGCGGGTTTGTTATCCACACGTTGTCCTAAAACAACCCCTACTGCGAAATCTGATGCATCACACATTAATTCAAATGGCTTAGTCCAATCCGGTGTTTGCACAATCGGTGCAGAAATTAATTTCTCTTTAAGCACATTAAAAGCATGCAAACACTTCTCATTAAAATCAAACACCACATCTTTCTCCAACAGCTCAGATAATGGTTTAGCAATTTTTGAGAAATCTTTTATAAAGCGGCGGTAAAATCCCGCGTGATCGAGAAAACTCCGTACCCCTTTAACTGAGTTAGGTGGGTGTAATTTGGAAATAACCTCAATTTTAACCGGATCTACCTCCAACCCATTGATAGAAACTTTATGTCCAAGCACAATCCCTTCACTAACCATTATATGGCATTTTTCCCAGTTGAGGACCAAATGTGTGTCCTCACATCGTTGTAAAACTTTATCCAAGTTATATAAACATTCATCGAAAGACGTACCATGGACTGAAAAATCATCCATGAAGACCTCCAAACAGCACTCAACCATATCAGAGAAAATGGCAAGCATGCAACGCTGAAAGGTTGCTGGTGCATTACACAAACCAAAGGGCATACATCGATATGCAAATGTTCCATAAGGACAAGTGAAGGTGGACTTCTCTTGGTCCTTAGGATCAATGGAAATCTGATTATAGCCCAAGTAACCATCTAGAAAACAAAAGTGAGATCGACCTGCTAATCGCTCTAAAATCTGATCAATGAATGGAAGAGGAAAATGATCCTTCAACGTAGCAGCATTCAATCTATAGTAATCGATACACACACACCACCCGGTTACCAGACGGGTCGTGACCGACTCATTTAACAGATTATGAGTAACAGTAATTCCCCCCTTTTTAGGGACTATCTGTGTGGGTCTTACCCACGTCGAGTCGGAGATAGCGTAGATGATGCCTACGGAAAGGAGCTTGATCACCTTCTTCTTGACAACCTCCATCATGCTTGGATTTAGTCGGCACTGTGGCTGAATTACTGGTTTGGCTCCTTCCTCGAGCCAGATCTTGTGCTGGCACAATGTAGGGGAGATCCCCTTGATGTCCACGACCGACCACCCGAATGCACCTCAGTGGTTCTTCAGCATGATCATCAGTTGATCCTCCTCCTCGACACTCAGATATGCCGAAATAATCACTGGTAGCTTTTCGCCCTTAGCTAGAATTGCATATTTCAAGTGAGGCGACAGTGGCTTCAAGTCTAACTCTGGAGGACTGATCAAGGATGACTGAAGCGGTGGTGGGAGTTCTCTAAGATCTTCATAGTACCTAGCATAAAAACAAGGCAACACTTGAAGCATCTTGACACATTCTTGTAGTGATTTGCTTCTCATCCAATCATGTGTTATATTTACCAGACAAGCTTCAAGAGGCAATTCTGGATATGCATCGAGAATAGAACTCGCTATGGCATCATCTTTAGTAGAAGGAGGGATGTCCTCCTCTTCATCATTTGGAAAACCCACAGCCTTGCTAAGAGAAACAACTTTGGTCTGCTCCATAATGTCTACAACCAGTGTCCCCTTCTTCACCTTAGTCATTACATGAGCCATATCTAGAAACGGCTTCCCTAGACAGAGAGAAATATTCTGATCAAAGTGCTTCACCATGCGGCATTACTCCTTTGCTTTTGATTGCGTTGTGCTTGAGGGCATAACCATTTCAAACTGATCATCAGCGATACCCAAGGTCAAATGACCTCTTCCCATCTCAAGTATCATATCTGTAGTAGCTTGAAAGGGTCTTCCAAGGAGTAACTCATTTCCTTGTTCGTCCTGCATTTCCATTACCATAAAGTCTACTGGAAATACAAACCGATCTACTTTAACCAACACATCCTCACAAATACCATATGGCTTCACCACAGAATTGTCTGCCAACTGAATCATCATATTGCTTGCCTTGATTCTTTCAGTCCCAACTTCTTGAACGTAGAGAGAGGCATCAGATTTATACTTGCCTCGAAGTCACATAGTGCTTCTTCGAATTTCACTTTACCAATGTAACAAGAAATATTGAAGCAACCCAGTTCCTGCCTTTTAGGTGGCAATGTGCCCATAATGAAAGCACTCACTTGTTCCTTAAGAACTACAACCTCAGTATCATGAATCTTCCTCTTCTTTGTGATTATGTCTTTCAAAAACTTGCTGTAAGAGGGAATCTTCTCTATTGCTTCCAGCAATGGAATGTTGACAGAAAGATTCCTAAAGCTATCTAGGAACTTCTTGAACTGAGCATCCGCTTTCTTGGCTTTCACGCTATTTGGATATGGGACCGGGACAGTATGTGCCCTTTGATGTGGCGGCACATATGGTGTCTTCTTCAATGTCTCCTCCTCAGTAATGATGGGTTCTATTGCGACATCCTCTACCACATCCTCTATCGGCTCAGTGATTGGAATCGAATCCTCCTCTGCGGCCTCAGCTGTGGTTTCTGACTGGGGTTTGCTTGGTTCATCGGCCGTAGGGTTTAAAATCTTCTTACCGCTCTGTAGTAGAATTGCCTTAGCTTGTTGGTTTCCTCCTGGAATGTTTGTATTTCCGGGAAAACCTTGTTGCACTAGTTTTTTCAGATTTGCTATCTCAGCTGCCATCTGTGCCAAAGATGTCTCTATTTTCCTCATCTGAGCCCCATGACTTTGTAAGGTCTGTCCAAATTGATTCATAAATTCTCCTTGTTTCTTAATCTACTAGCCAAACGTGCTCATGAGTTCTTGATTCTACTTGATTACTTGGTTGAGCAACTCATTTCTCTTATCCTCCGTCACCGGTTGGGGTTTTGCGTCAGGGTCCTGTAAGAAATTATTTGGGTTCTTCCATGAAAATTTCTTGTCTTTCCTCCAAGAATAGTCGTTGTTTCTGTACCCCTGCTGTTGGCGCATAAATTTCACTTGAGCTTCATCCTCGGATTTTGTATCTTCTTTTGCAAGTAGTTTCTTGGCGAGAAAGTCCATCTTCTCATTTAGCTCTTTGATGGCCTTTGACTCACCTACAGCCCGAACATGTTCTACTGCGTCTCTGTCGCCCCAAGATTGCTTTTTGGCCATGTTCTTTAAAATTTCCCAACACCTTGTGCCTGTGTTATCTAAGAAGAAACCTGAACTTGCTGAATCCAGATTACTTCTATCATGCTCAAAAAGAGAAAAATAGAAGATTTTAACTTGTTTCTCCTTGTCAAGCCCATGATGTGGGCACCTCCTCAGCATGATTTGGAAACGCTCCCAAGTCTCAGAGTAAGTCTCCCCAGCCTTTTGACTGAAGTTATGGATCTTTCGTACCATATCGTTGGTCTTCTCGGGTGGAAAGAATCTCTCGAAGAACACCTCGACCATATGATCCCACGATTCCACATACTCATCATCAAGATTATGTATCCATTCTCGTGCATTTCCCACCAAAGAGCTGGGGAACAACTTCAAGTACAATGTCTCCTGTGGAAACCTATCTATCTTGATCATGGCACAGTTCTCCACGAACTGGATAATGTGAGTCACCGGGTCTTCTCTTTTGAGCCCGTGAAATGCATTTGATTTGACCAGGTTTATTAGGCATGGATCGATCTTATAGTTGGGAATGTTGATAGCCTACCTCTTGATCGACCCTTTAGATGCAGATGCAGAAGATGCCTTAATCTTCTCCCAGATTGTCTATTCCTCAGCCATAGCTTCAGGTTTAGAGTATGAATCTATATCTTTAGGTCGGTTTTGAATGTTGTTCTCCTCGTCGTCTGGTCCCAACAGTGGAACCTCTGGTGATAGCTGCATGTAGTCTGTGCTACACATCCTCACCATGCACTAGTACCTGCAAAATAATAATTTAGGTTCCGTACCGTGCTAGACGATTTCTAAATATGACTGCTAAACTATGAATTTCAAAAATGATAAAAAAATAATAATATAAAAGTGTGGCCTAGAGTGGCCGCTTGCAGCACTCGTAGTGCCGACAATTTGCCGTGTCCCTGAAAACAATTCCAAAAACTTAACACGCTTTTACCGTGCGTATAACGCAAGTGCACGCGTCAATGTAGTATAGGCCCTTGTGAGGCCCGAGTCAAACTCCGGGACACTAAATTATCGGTAGACTACTACTAACTACTCACAATCAGCTAGACCAATTAAAAGGTTCTGAGAATTGTTGAAAAATAAAAGAAAATAAAATAAAACAAAGCAATCGATTAAGTGTTTAGTTTAATAAATTCAAAGGGAGATCTTTAGGATTGCGATTTCACCGCGGGTTGTCATTGTATGATTTTCCACATAGTTAATCAGATTCATCTATCAATCCGGGTATTGGCCTGTAGTCAGAATTGTTCACTGTCATGACACAATTCACTACCTAAGTCTAGGTCAGTTCTACCATCGTAGTAACCTATACCCTAAACTAGGTGCATTAGAATCGACCTCTAGGTTTCCACCATTAACCGTACATCACCTTGTTCAAGGGATTTGTTAATTAATGTGAATTTTGTCTCTTTTCAACCGTTAATTCTTCTTTCAAAGTAATTAAGGGAATTCATTTATCATTATGGTGATCAAGCATAATAATATAATTGAGAAAATGAAATCCTACCACGGATTTAAAAGACAAATTATGAATTACTATGATAAAAATGTCATACAATGCTTCCCCGGGCTACTCCCGGTCCTAAAGATAAAGGGGATTAGCCCTGCATGTTCATCTCAGAGCAAGACATGATTGAAGAAAGGGGAAATATGGATAAAAATGTGGATAAAGTGATGAAACCCCTGAACGGAGAAGATCCAATCGTTCCTCGGCGTAGAGTGCACGATCTACAGCCTTTCGGCGGTGGAAAACATCTTCTTCGGCTTCCGGAACGGTCGGGGCGTGCTTCTGGACTCCGTTCTTCTCTCCACACCTTCTCAAAATGTGTGCAGTGGCTAATGATGTGATAGATGACTCCTGGCCACCGTCATTAGGTATTAACACTGAGTTAGGTCGCCAAAATATCACAGCCGTTGGATTCGGGTCGATCTGAAGCAAACTCTGATCTGACGGTGTCGATACCATCGACGTGGGTCGATGGTATCGACCCCTCGCGATATCGGCAAGCCTTCTTTCTTTTCTGTCGTACCACCTGATGCTGACTCGATACCATCGACGCGGGTCGATGGTATCGACACCCTTAGGTGTCAGTTTTATCACTTTTCCATCGCTAAAGCTATAAGTGTCGATAGTATTGACTTTGGGGTCGATAGTATTGACTGGCTGGTCGCTGGAAACCTGATGGTAACTTGCTACCATCGACTTCCCAGTCGATGGTATCGACTCTGCGCTGCTCCTTGCGGCTGCCTTCCTGTGGCCGTGTCAATAGTATCCACAGTTGTTGATGGTATCGACAACTGCAGATATGTGTTTTTCTTGAAATTGTACAACAAAACCAAATCAGCCAAGATAAAACCTATAATTATAATCATTTATGCTCAAAATGATAAAATAAGAGAGATTTGACACTGAGAATGATCATAGACTAAAGTAAGTGAATTATGCAATATTAGCCACCAAAGTGACCAATAAACACATAAAATGCAAGTAAAACAAGTCTATAAATGTGACTCAAAATCATCGCATCACTTCACGAAGAGACATTTTGTTTGCACGCTATGTTGTTTTGCACTGTGAATGACTTTCCAGCATATGGGACTTTTTCTGGATATAGTGTCAAAGGATCTAAAGCGTGTCCTATATGTGAAGAGAACACTGATTCAATATAACTAAAACACGGCAGCAAGAATGTATATCTTGTTCATCGATGGTTTCTTCCAAAATTTCATCTGTATCGTAGGTTGCGCAAAGCATTCAATGGACGGAATGAGGAACGTAGTGCACCTAAACCTATATCAGGGGAGGATGTTTAGGAAAGAGTGAAAGACATCACCAATGAATTTGGTAAGAGATCACAATGTACGATGGCCACAAGGAGTGACAAGTCTTTATTCAAGAAGAAGTCAATATTTTGGGATCTTCCTTATTGAAGTTCTTTGACATTCAGGCATTGTATCGATGTCATGCACGTTGAGAAAAATGTATGTGATAGCATCATCGGTACTCTGTTGAATATACCAGGTAAGACTAAAGATGGCATAAAATCCAGAATGGACCTACGTGAAATGGGAATAAGGACATAATTAATAGAAGTAGTTAGTAGCGATCAGAGAACATACTTACCTCCCGCTTGTTACACGTTGTCTAGAAAGGAGAAGAAAGCATTTTGTGAATGCTTAGTAAATGTTAAGGTGCCACAGGGTTACTCATCCAACATCCGTACATTGGTATCAATGAAAGATCTGAAGTTGATAGGTCTTAAATCTCATGATTGTCACATTCTAATGCAACAAATATTGCCTGTGGCAATTAGATATATGTTGCCGAAGCATGTAAGGTTTGCAATCACCAGACTTTGTTTCTTTTTCAACAGTCTGTGTAGTAAAGTTATTGACCTTGATACTCTCGATAATTTGCAAAGAGAATTGGTTGTTACCCTATGTCAGCTTGAGATGTATTTTCCTCCGTCGTTCTTTGATATCATGGTACATCTTGTTGTCCACTTGACTAGGGAAGTGAAAATGTTGGGACCAGTTTTCTTGCATTGGATGTATCCTTTTGAACGATACATTAGCATTTTTAAAGGTGATGTTCAAAACCGTTATTGGCCTGAAGGGAGTATTATTAAGGGTTATGTGGCGAGAGAGGTTATGGATTTTTGCAATGACTTTCTGAGTGGTAATGACGCTCCCGTGAATGACAAGAATATTGAGGAGCATTTTGTCAAATGAGTTTTGGGATCACGGGTGAATGTAATCAGCCGTCAGCAGTTGGAGCAAGGTCATTTGTATATTTTACACAACATCGACGAAGTGAGTGTTTATATCGAGGAACATACCAATTTCATCAAGAGACAATATACTTGATCCAATTCAATGTGGCTTGCTAGAGAGCATAACAAGACATTTATTAAGTGGTTTGAAGATAAAGTCTTACATCAACTATCTCAAACACAAGATAATGTTACTAAAACCATCAAACGCCTCGCCTTTAAACCAAAATTGAATGTTATGTCTTATGAAGGGTTTGACATAAATGGTTTCTCATATTACACAAAGTGTCAAGATGATAAGAATGCCGTCCAAAACAGCGGGGTCACCCTTCAAGCGTCTTCATTATTTTTTGCAAGTGCAAAGGATAAAAGTCCACGTGAAGCTAAAATGTCATATTACGGTGTCATTGAAGACATATGGGAGTTTGACTATGTAGATTTCAAAATTCCACTCTTTAAATGTAATTGGGTTGACAACAACAAAGGAGTTATAGTGGATGAATTGAGTTTCACGTTAGTGAACTTTGAAAAGATTGGCGAGAAGGGTGAACCATTCATATTGGCATCATAGGCAAAACAAGTATTTTATATCGATGATCCTACAAATGATAAATGGTCAGTTGTTCTTCATGGTAAAAGGCAGTTCATTGAAGATCCTATAGATGAAGAAGAGTACTATGATAAGTATGATGACTCCAATCCATTCTCAGTTGGGTTGCCAACACCACCAAACATTGAATCTGGGGATCACAATGACTTGTATGTTTGCGGGGATCATAATGAAGGATTGTTAATTGATAAAAGATCACAATATTAGAGGCATGGATGTTTATATTTTTATTATGTTCCCATGATGACTGTGCTGATGATCACTGTGAGGGTGAGGACGTGCTTGCACCCATGACAATGTAAGTTTTAAGAATATATCCCTGAGGTTTCTATCTATATGTTCATTTATAATTATATTATGTAAGTGTGTTTTTTTATCAAATTTTTAGGATACGAGTTAATAGAAATTCTATTTAATTTGTAGGCGTTCGCCAAAGACTACAGGCTATGCAGGACGGCCATGACATAGCTATGCAGGCCATCGACATTGCTGTGTAAATCCAAAGCACAACAGTTAGAGAGAAAGCAAGCATCCCACACTAAGGTTATATAGATATATAGTGGGACTAAGGTGACGATCCCACCTTCTAAAATAGGTTACCGACAACTATATGTTACGACTGGGAGGTCGTGATTCATCAACCGTATGCATTAGTAGGAGGACAAATAGATTTCACCACGAGTTAACATTGAAGAAGGTCTACTAACCTACACTGAGCTAAACAAGTTTATCAGTACTAGCCTAAGGCACACGTACCGTTCGTCGAGACAATGATGGTCGTGGAAGCTTAGTAGCCACTACACGTTCAACTGGCCAGTGGACACTAAGCTTCCACGATCGACATTGTCCCGACGAATGGTACTTGTGCCTTAGGCTAGTACTGATAAACTTGTTTAGCTCAGTGTAGGTTAGTAGACCTTCTTCAATGTTAACTCGTGGTGAAATCTATTTGTCCTCCTGCTAATGCATACGGTTGCTGAATCACAACCTCCCAGTCGTAACATGTAGTTGTCGGTAACCTGTTTTAGCAGGTGGGATCGTCACCTTAGTCCCACTATATATGTACTAAGCTAGTGTTGTATGTAAATTCGGCGCTGTTGTTGTTATGCACTATATATGTGTTAGTCTGTCATGTTGTTATATGAATCTGAAACACTTGTGTGTGCTGCACTTTATGTATTGTATCTGTATCATGCTTCTCTTTATTGTGGCTTCTTTTGCTGTTTCATGGCTCTTCAATATGATTTTGTTGACAATGATGACAACGATGAATAAAGAATAACTTTGTTCTCATAATTAATTTTGTGTGAATGTGAATGAATTTTTATGAATTGTCATATGTGTGTGAAAATCATCAATACATGAATGTTTCTACATGTGTCTGAATGTGAAAAGAGATGAAATAAATGGAACTGTAGGTTGCTACTAGTTTCTACATGCGTGTGATGAAAAAATAATATGAATTAAATGTTCTTATACATGAGTGTGAATCACATATATATAATATTGTCCATCATATTAATTTTGCAGGTTTGTGGCCTGTTGTTGGCTGATATCAATGGATGTCGTAAAACCTGCAGTTCATAACTGAATTGTAGGTTTCTCATCCTGTGACCAGCCACAACAGATCTGCAGACTGACAGAAAAAAAAACATACAATAGGCGTCGGTTATTTGTATAGAACCGACAACATATGGTTACAGTGTCAGTTGCCATACTAGTAACCGACGTCGATTTCCCTAATTAGGCCAGACACCACGGCCGTGCTGGCCAGCACAGCCGTGGCAGCGGAACAGACATAAAATAGGCGTCAGATATTTGTATACAACTGACGACATATGGTAACAGTGCCGGTTGCCCTACTAGTAACCGATGTTGATTTCCCTAGAGGCCAGACACCACGGCCGTGCTGGTCAGCATGGCCGTGCTAGTCAGCACGGCCGTGCTGGTCAGCACGACCATGGAAGCGGGTGAGATGGCGTCAGTTATCACTAATAAACCAACGCAGATAATGCCCCAGATGGCGCCCTTTCTATGGCGTGAAGGTATATGGCGTCAGTTGCTAATCTAATAACCGACGCCTATACCACCTTCTGGCGTATTTTTAGTGCGTTTTCCGTGGCGCGCGAAGGGTTGTGGTGTCGGTTTGAGAACCGACGTGTAACGGTTGGGCTTTTAGCGGCGCCCACATATGTGTCGCTTAAAAACCGACACTAAAGGCCTTAATTAACCGACACTAAAGGCCAGTTATGTACTAGTGAACGCTATGTCCCTACCCAATATCAAAGCCAACTCTTATATGATTGGATGAATGTTATCTAGGAAACCATGTCGGTCTAAGAGTACATGGGAAAATTTGAGGAGGCAAGGAATTGATGTATCCACAATGACATAGATTGGCAGTTGGTTGCTCGCTTTGTGAACCATTTGCAACCCGATATTAGACGCGAGCTTGAACTACAACAATATGATTCCTTAGAAGACACATTTCATCATTCCTAGAAGATAGACACTACTATAGAAAAAGCATTTGGTGTCGGTTATTTAGACCCTTTAGCGTCGGTTTCCAAGCAACACCCAAGTGGACGCTGCTAAAAGTCGACATCTTCAGCGTCAGTTTCTAACGGACGCCATAACCTTTCCCGCCACCGAAAATGCACCAGTAAGGGAACTATAGATGTAGGTTATTAAAGAAAACCGATGATATATCATCGTTAAAGACATCAGTTAATAAATAAAAACTGACCTCATAACCCTTCCCACCACCAAAAACGTGCTAGTAAGGGAACTATAAGTGTTGGTTTTTCATTAATAACTGACGCCGTAATGGGATAAAAACGTCAGTTTTATGCAAATAACCGACACGATATCCTTTCCAGCATGACCATGCTTCCCAACACAACTGTGGTACCTAGCCACAATAGGCGTCGGTTCTTACAGATAACTGACGCCAGTCATGGAAGAGACATCCATTTTTTGCTAATAACCGACATTGTATGTCTTTGGTGTCGGTTTTATACAAATAACCAACATCTAGATTCTGATTTTTCTTCTTATGAGCTTGCAGGCTTATTGTATGGCTGGTCAACAGGATGTAAAACCTGCAGTTCAGTTCTAAACTGCAGGTTTATAGCATCCATTGATATCAGCCAATAATAGGCCACAAACCTGCAAAGTCATTCATATTAAGACACATGTATTGATCAGATACATGTAGAAACCTACAAAGTCATTTACATTCACATTTAGTTCCATTCATTTCATCTCTTTTCACATTTAGACATTCATGTATTGATCAGAAAAAGTCATTCACATTCACACATATGATAATTTAGAAAAAGTCATTCACATTCACACAAAAATAATTATGAGAACAAAGTTTAGAAATATCATTCTTTATTCATCATCGTCATCATTGTCATCATTGTCCCAATTATATTAAAAATTCCCACTACTTGTAGGGCTTTTATCCATTCTTCTCTTACAACATCTAATTCCTCCCTTGTATAGGGAGTATGTACATCTAATAAATTTCCACCTGTGCTGAAGTCAGTTTTAAACACCTGCAAAGAGAATGACATATATATATAATTAATAATATATAATAATATTGATATATTTCTTATTATCTAATGAGACTATATATAATATCTGATGTATAGTATCGATTTCCATTATGTCATATTTGATGATTATGTCCATAAATCACATCACATAGTAGGCACATGCCCAGCCGTTGTCTTGTGTAGCACACTATAAATTGAAACATACAAAATATTCAAAACTACAAATAAGCACACTTCACATAAATATTATATACATTGGAGTCGGGAAATTACTTTCACATTCTCCCAAATTGGTAGTTGATTCTTTTTCCTGGGGGCCTTTCCTCCATCTTTTTTGAAGTTTTCTAAAGCCCTATGTGTTAATGTAACACATTAAATTGCATAATTAAATAGTAATATAATAACAGATGTTAACAGATATAAAAATATGAAATATTTCTCACGGGAATAATGGCCTTTTCATTGTGTATCCATATAATGTATTCAATTCCTTCCCCACAGAATCTAGATAATAGACAGTGAACGTCTTGGGGACAATAACTAGTAACTCTCAATGCCTACCACTATAGGTAAGAAAGTTAAAAATTAATAACTCAAAATCCACAATAAAAATGTAATTTTCTTAAGTCCAAATTACAAGCAAAGTAAACTTACTCGACATTAAATGGAGCTATTATCACCTTCTTATTTTTATCAAAATATTCAAAAGCATCACAGCAGTATGAAGTAACTGAAGAAGGGTCTGTATCTATAAGACTAATCAAAGATGGAACCCAAAATCCCACATGGGAAAATACAAAATATGTACATATCGTGTGTAAGTGGCCGCAAAACATGTATTATGTATGCATTAATATATAAGAAACCAGATCACTGTATATAAAATAAGGTATATGGATGTATAAAGAAGATCTCACCATATCCACAACTCTATCATAGATGTGTTCAGCCAGTCATAACGAAGAAACTCCAAAATATCTTGTATAAATAGCTTGTTATCATATGATTGACCTGTATTAATACTTATGCATTAATGCGTATGTAAAACGTTTATTACATATGCATTAATATGTATGCAAAACTTGTATAAATAGATTGTTATCATATGATTGACCTGCAACATCCTCCAGAATAGTAACATTTATAGGGAAATTTGAATCATGTTCACCTATCCATACTGCCATACCCCTACAATTAGGACCTAACGAGGCGTGTAGATCTCTTGGAAGCCAACTTGGTACTTTAGGAGCTGAAGGTGGAGGCTGAGATGTAGCAGGTGTCTTCCTTTTGACCTATATATATAATTTCAGATCAATTGACTCATATATACACACAAACAAATTAACGTAATGAAAATTTACCATACAATATTAGTATAGACGACATTCGATTTGGGCCACATTATCACTCCACCTTCTGCCTCACCAATCATTTTAGAATCTGGGTGGGCATATGGCAGTGGAAGATCCCTCCAATCGGGGAGTATATGTATCAGACTCACACGAACCGCACCAGCTGGTACTGGAGTCCCATGAAACATCTCCCCTAGAAGGGCTGGGTAAGCTTGTGAATCTGCAACAATATATTCTTGACTTTTTAGATGACATGGCTTCAACCCCTACAAATTTACATAAATAATGTTATATACATATATACATAAACATATCATCTTGAAAAGACTAGCTACTATATATGTCATAAAAATACTTACAACAGACGTGCTAGGTGGTGGGTCTGCAGGATTGCTCCCAACCTCTACAGTAGGAGAAGAGCGGCCCGTCACATGTACTGTCTGAGTGGCAGTCTGAGATTCCTACCACTTGCTAATTGCTTCATTGACTCTCTTATCAAGTGCTTCCTCGACTCTCCTATCAAGTTCTTCCTCGACTCTCCTATCAAGTGCTTCCTCAACTCTCCTATCAATTAACTGATCTACCTATACATGGATAAAAGAAATACTAGCTTCTGATTATTGAATTCTCTTTCATAATAATATTCTAAAAAAATAATGAGTTACCTCAGCTTGTGAAAGTCACGCTTTTGGGACTGGTTTGCGCTGTGATGGCCCAAACAACACTTTGATGCCCACACCAGTGCCTGCACCCATAACACATCCAGGATGCTCTGGGTTACCCAGAGCAACTGTCAATACATCCCTTGTACCCCCAGGGATGAACTTGCCTTCCTTCCTCTGCTCGTGCAGCTCCCGCTAATCGCCATAAATAGAAATTGGTAAATAAACATAAAAATAATTGATATAGATCGATTTCTCTAAGAGTTGAATTTGACCATTTTTGTATCCGCCTCAGCAGTTGCGGGCTTCGTTATATGTCCCTTCTTGTTTTGCCTCTTAGCTATCCACATAGCATGGTGAGACAGAGGTGCGGGACCAATAGTAGAGGACTCCTGAGTAGCAGTAGACTGAGCAGTAGACTCAACATGTTGTCTTTGGTGAATGTCTGCATAGCCTCTTGGACCCATTGTGTGGTCATGCACATTCAGTTTACACCTTGCTCTTTGAGCATCGCTGATAGCCTTGTTAGTAAGCACATTGATTTGGTTAGTAACACTAAAGGTTAATCTTGAATAGGTGAATACATAAGAACGTATATTAATTAAATTGGGAGTGGTGCTTAATACCTTGAATTCATCTATTTTTCTTTGGGTAACAAAGTCCTCCTAGTCTTTGGTGTCCAGGTAGTTCCATTGCTCAGTGGCTGCCTTCTGCCTAAATTTATTTTTTAAAGAGAATACAAACAAAAATTATTAGTGTAGAGTTAGTAAAAAAGTGATCAATGTCTAGAATTGGAAATTAATCAAGAACCTCTTCTCAGCGTCGCGTATGTAATTTCAAGTGAGATTCGTCCTATAGTTCCTTAGGACCCTCCCACTGTGTTGCATCACACATTTATGATGCAATTTTTCATCCAGATCAAATATACTCTACAAAATAGAATTGCTATTAACTAGTATCCTAAAAATTAGTGATCTACAAAAATAGAATTGCAAATAATAATAACTCACGCATAGTTCCTTCCATACTAAGTCTTTCTTCCCCTTAGGAACTTTATGCCAGGATTTAAAAATAGGACTACAATGGCTGTGAGTAAGAATCCCAAGATATGAAATAAATGAGTTGTGGTTCACTCCAATTAGATTTCCTACATGATCGAAATCCACAGCTAGTTTGGATCCATTGCCCCTTTGTTGTAGTAACTTGTTCATCATTGTTATGCCCCTCACTTTCTCAATTTTTTTTGCTGCTCATCAAGTGCCCCAATTTCTTCAGGGGGTACATCACCAACCTAAAATTTGACAAAAAAACACACTTACAAGATATAACTATAAATGAACATATAGATAGAAACCTTAGGGATATATTTTGAAAACTTATATTGTGAGGCGGTGCATTGACATCCTCACCATCACAGTAATCATCTACACAGTCATCAGGAGAATGCTCACCCATATGAAAGTTCACATTCACATTGTAAAGTAATTCACATTGTAAAGTTTACATTCACATTATAAAGTTCACATTCAAAAAAATAAAACATATTAAAAAATATAAACATGCATGCCTCTAATATTGCGATCTTTTATCAATTAACAATCCTTCATTGTGATCTCCGCACACATACAAGTCATCATTAGCTTCAATATTTGGTGGTGTTGGCAACCCAACTGAGAATGGACTGGAGTCATCATACTTATCATAGTACTCTTCTTCATCTATATGATCTTCAATGAACTACCTTTTACCATGAAGAACAACCGACCATTTATCATTTGCAGGATCATCGATATAAAATACTTGTTTTGTTTGTGATGAAAATATGAATGGTTCACCCTTCTCGCCAATCTTTTCAAAGTTCATTTATGTGAAACCCAATTCATCCACTATAACTCCTTTGGTGTTATCAACCCAATTACATTTAAAGAGTAAAATTCTGAAATCTACGTAGTCAAACTTCCATATGTCTTCAATGACACCGTAATATGACATTTTAGCTTCACATGGACTCTTATCCTTTGCACTTGCAAAAAACAATGAAGACGCTTGAAGGGTGACCCCACTATTTTGGACGACACTCTTATCATCTTGATGCTTTGTATAATATGAGAATCCATTTATGTCAAACCCTTCATAAGACATAACATTCAATTTTGGTTTAAAGGTGAGGAATTTGATAGTTTTAGTAAGATTATCTGGTGTTTGAGATAGTTGATGTAAGACTTTATCTTCAAACCACTTAATAAATGTCTTGTTATGCTCTCTAGTAAGCCACATTGAATTGGCTTGAGGATATTGTCTCTTGATGAAATTGGTATGTTCCTCGATATAAACACTCACTTCATTATTGTTGTGTAAAATATACAAGTGACCTTGTTCCAACTTCTCACGGCTGATTACTTTCATCTGTGATCCCAAAATTCCTTTGCCATAATGCTCCTCAATATTCTTGTCATTAACATGAGCATCATTAACACTCAGAAAGTCATTGCAAAAATCCATAACCTCTCTCGCCACATAACCCTCAATAATACTCTCTTCAGGCCGATAGCAGTTTCGAACATCACCTATAAAAATTCTAATGTATCGTTCAAAGGGATACATCCAATGCAAGAAAACTGGTCCCAACATTTTCACTTCCCTAGTCAAGTGGACAACAAGATGTACCATGATATCAAAGAACAAAGGAGGAAAATACATCTCAAGCTAACATAGGATAACAACCACTTCTCTTTGCAATTTATCGAGAGTATCAGGGTTAATAACTTTGTTGTACAGACTATTGAAAAAGAAACAAAGTCTGGTGATTGCAAACCTTACATGCTTCGACAATATAGATCGAAATTGCCACGGGCAATATTTGTTGCATTAGAGTGTGACAATCATGAGATTTAAGACCTATCAACTTCAGATCTTTCATTGATACCAATGTACGAATGTTGGATGAGTAACCTTGTGTCACCTTAACATTTATCAAGCATTCACAAAAAGCTTTCTTCTCCTTTCTCGACAATGTGTAACAAGCGGGAGGTAAGTATGTTCTCTGATCGCTACTAACTTCTTATGTTAATTTTGTCCTTATTCCCATTTCACGTAGGTCCATTCTGGATTTTGTTCCATCTTTAGTCTTAGCTGGTATATTCAACAAAGTGCCGACGACACTATCACAAACATTTTTCTCAACGTGCATGACATCGATACAATGCCTGACTGTCAAAGAACTCCAATAAGGAAGATCTAAAAATATTGACTTCTTCTTGAATAAAGATTTGTCACTCCATGTGGCCATCGTACATTGTGATCTCTTAACAAATTCATTGGCAAAGTCTTTTACTCTTTCATAAACATCCTCCCCTGGTATAGGTTTAGGTGCACTCCATTCCTCATTCCATCCATTGAATGCTTTGCATAACCCACGATACTGATGGAATTTGGGAAGAAACCTTCGATGACCAAGATATACAGTCTTGCTTCCGTGTTTAGTCATATTGATTCAGTGTTCTCTTCACATATAGGACACACTTTAGATCCTTTGACACTATGTCCAGACAAATTCCCATATGTTGGAAAGTCATTCACAGTGCAAAACAACATAGCGTGCAAACGAAATGTCTCTCTTTGTGAAGTATCATAGGTCATCACACCTTCACCCTAGAGTTTCATCAAGTCATAAATCAGAAGTTCAAGATAAACGTCGATATCATTTCCAGGTTGTTTAGGGTCTGATATCAACAACGACAACATAACATACTTATTTTTCATACACAACCTGGGAGGAAGATTGTATATAACAAGCATAACTGGCCAAGTGCTATGTTGGCTACTCAATGTCCCGTACGGATTCATCCCATATGTACAAAGCCCAAGTCTTAGATTCCTGACTTCTTCACCGAATTCAGGGTACAATAAATCAATCTTCTTCCAATGTGGGGAATCATACGCATGTCGTAGGATCCATCATTATTTTTCTTAACATCTACATGCCACCTCAAATTCTTCACATCTATCAGATTGACAAACAAGCATTGAACCCGTGGTATTATAGGTAGATACCACATCACCTTGGTAGGTGAACCAGTTTTGGACTCCCACGAAGTCGTCAATTTATACCTTGACGCACCACATTTGGGACAATCTTTCAAATACACATAGTCCTTTTGAAATAATACACAATCATTCGGGCATATGTGTATCTTCGTGGCCTCCATTCCCATTGGGAACAATAGTTTCTTTAACTGGTATGTTGAGATTGGCAGCTCGTTTCCTTCAGGAAGAATTTCTTTCAACAAAGACAACAATGACATGAAGCTTTTGTTGCTCCATCTATTGTTAGCTTTTATCTTATACAATCTCAACACAACGCTAAACTTCATAAACTTACAACATGTATATAACGGTATCTCAGCATCATGCACAATGTTTTTAAACATGGGAGGTGGATCGGTGTGCTCTACCCCACAACTATCTAGCATTGCATCAACGACGTCTATTGGAACTGGTTCGTTCACTCTATGTCATCGGAGGCAATTTCTTCTTCCACACAAGCACCGCTATCGACATCCACTGATTTCAAGTTTGAAATCTCTCCATGCCAGTGCCATTCTGTATAGCCTTGTACAATCCCATTGCACATGACATGACTTTTGATTTCATCACCAGTGCTGACTTTCAAGTTGTTACCACAATGCCTACATGGACAATAGAACCTATCTCTAGGTTGTTTCCTATGTTCCTCGGCAAATCTAATAAACTCATCAAGACCAGAAATAAACTCTAGGGTGCAACGATTTGTAATGGACATCCATGATCTATCCATTCTATGATCAAAGAGAAAACAAGTATATATTAGAAAAAGATTTGGGTCTAGGGTTAAAAAATTAGGGTTTATGGTTAAAACTTTAGGGTTTAAGGTCTTATATATAATAAATGTGTACCACCTATCCCATTCTTGAACACCTAATGTCACTAGTAAGTGTATAATGTGTATTGAGTTTTCAAGAAAATTTCAGCAACATTTCCCCGTTGTTCTCCAAGTACATATGTACTTAGAGAACAAATGGGGAAGTGCTACCGAAATTTTCTTGAAAACCCAATATACATTATACACTTACATCCTAAGTGAGATTAGGTGTTCAAGAACAGTCCCAAATCGGGGACTATCCAAGATTTACTCCTACTCCTAATGAGTAAATCTTGGGCTGGTTTCTAGGCCAACAAATACATGTGTTGTCATTCTTATACCTACCATCCTAGTTTCATCATTCATATCCTAATTCTTCAAGTTAGGGTGATTATTGATGTATTTAGAAGCATGATTGGCAATCTAGGGAAAAGTTCATCATTTACATTCCAAGCATGTCACGTGAGTGCATTAGTATTTTCCTTTTACTAAAACCAAATTGGTGTATTAGTGAGTCTTCAAATAGATAAACACTTGAACATGACTCAATGAATCTTATGAATAGTCAAATCAACTATAGCTTGTTGGTTCTCATTCATGACTTGCATAATATTTTGTTGATCGTAAATAAAAGCAAAATTTTACATGCCCCATGTGACCCTAGAATGTTGACATGCCTAGGTTTAAAGCACTCATCAATCTTGAATAATGTTGACATGCCCCATAATAGGGAAAAATCAAGATGAGATCAATAAAAACACATATCATAAAAAATGGATTGCATAATGAAATATTTGCTTAGTAATAATATATATTGCAATAAACAAAAGATCAACTCATTATTTTACAACCAAACATTTTTTTCATGCAAACATTTTTTTCATGCATCTTTCATTACACATTTATGGCCATTATTCATCTAGTGACTAAGGTTCTACATTGCCTTTTACTACTTTCTACTTAATAATTATAATGTTTGGTTGTTGTACAAGAATCACCGAATATAAAGTCCATGAGGATAAACTAATATTTGGTAATGATAATGTGGCTTCTCTATATTAAATCTAATACGTCTTTCTTTCTTCTTCTCTATATTTAATTATTACATAAGTTGTATGTGAACTTTGTGAACTTTGAGCTATTTAGGGGCAGTCACACTAAATTACTCTATCATTGTCTACCCAAGCAATGGGATTGGATCGATGTAATAAAAATTCTATGATAGTTGGTATCAAAGACTAACACACTATGCATCTATGTAATTGTGAACTTAATTGTGAAATCCCTCATTTTCCTCTTATCAGGATTTGAACTACTATTTTTTTTAATAGTAATCATCTGGTTCATATACAACAACCACGTTTGGCTATTGTTAGGGTTTGCGTTAATCCACAGGGCTACACAGCTATTCCAGGTGAGACAGAGTGAAAAAAAGGGGGTTGGAAGTCGGCGGCGGTGGCGGCGAGCTCAGCCGGTGGAGAATACCTATCTAGCGATGGTGAGATCAGGTTTTGAGCGGTAGGCGGAGGCGAGCAGCAACAACGGCGGGAAGCAGTCTGGCGGTAGGCGGCGGTGAGCATTAGCAGAGAAGGGATGACGCCCATCGGCGAGCAGGCGAGTAGGAGAAGGGAGCGATGAGCACAACAACTAGCGGTGGTGGCGGTGAGCACAACAGAAATGACACGCGGTGGTAGGAATCACGCAAATCGCCAGACCTAAGCGGAGGGCAATGAAACAGAGAGAAAGGGGAAGAGTCTGCTTCACGCGGGTGCTGTTAAGTTAACAATAGGCGTCAGTTATTAAAAACAACCGCCGTTTAACAATAGGCGTCAATCACCACAAACAAACTGACACCTATGTTTAATAATAGTCGTCGGTTTCAACTAGAAAAACTAACGTCTATCTACATATGCCAGCAAAAAAATGTTCTCAAATTATGACCATAGTTGTCGATTGTCGTAGAATACCCATGCCAAAGGGGGGTGAAAATTTTTGCGGGGATAGCACGCGAAAACACATCAGCGTCGGTTAATGCAATAACACCGACGATAAAAATTGGCTCAATTTCTGTCTCGCGAAAAACCTTTAGTTGTCGGTTGATTTGTTAACAACTGACGTCGTATGTTAAATTTTAGAGGTGATTTTTTTTTCACTAGAAAATTTGGATTTGGCGGTCGATTTTAGGCGTCGATTTTTTATTGAGGAACTGACGCTAAATAAAAAGTGATACCTATGTCTGGCCGCTCTTCACAGATAGATGTCGATTTGTGTATTCAACCGATGCTGTAGGATTTAGGCATCAGTTTCTTTTATACAAATAATGCCTATAAATGTGACGTTATAAGCCATTTCTGTAGTAGTGAGAAACATATCTTTCTTCCACATCAAGTGGCTCCTCCTTCTCTCATTTTGGGTAACATAGTCGTTCCACCAACATCCCTTCCTTAGCCCCCTGTCTACATTCTACCTCATCCTCCAATGGTTTCTCAACCATATACTCCCTCTTATAACAAAGGAAAGGAAGTCGTGAGCACTACATCATGTCCCCCCATCATGGGCGTGAATGCCACATCTCATCTAGCTTCCTAGTGCTCGCTTTGTGCTCTCCTCATGTCTAACTCTATTAACCCCACTCTGGAGGATAACACATAGTATGAGGATGTTTTTCCTACATCAGAGCCTTCTTATGATGAACCTGACTAGGAAAGCCAAAGATCTTACTTACAAGTTTTGTGTGTAATTTCTACCCCCTATGATGGTGATGAATGGAAACAAACTTCCCTTTTCAGACAATCTTCAAATATGCAGGAAAGAGTTGTAAACTTTTCTCACAAAACATAATTTATCCAAAGGACTACAACACTTGAATCTTAATTCAGAGCCCCATCCTCAACCTCACAAAGTTCACTGGGTTAATCATATAAGTCTGCATGTCACCCATACTCAGATCATGTTTGGTGTGATGTTCTACCCATGGATGTGGGACACATTATCTTGGGACACCCTTGGTTTTTGATATGGATGCTCACAATGAGGGTTGCTCTAACATTTACATCTTCCAACATAAGGGTAAAAATATCTGGCTTTCACCAACATGCTTCATTCCCACAACCCAGAAAGATAAAACCCCGACACCACCTTCACCCACACCACGTCATTCTCTACATTTGGTCACTCGTAGAGAAGTGGAGGATGCTTGTCGTGAATCGGAAAGCATGTATGTGTTTTATATCAAAGAAGCGGTCGATTACCCTGCCACTCTACACCCCCCATAAGAGCTTGTCCAACTACTAGAAGAATTTAGTGACATGACACCTGAGGAACTCCCTAATGAACTCCCTCCATCACGTGATATTCAACATGAAATTGACATGATTACAGGTTCCTCCCTCCCCAATCACCCACATTATAGAATGAACTCAACTAAACACGCAGAATTGAAATGCCAAGCTGACACACTTCTCCAGAAAGGGTTCATTCATGAGAGTAAGATCCCTTGTGCGGTTCCATCCCTCCTTGCTACCAAAAAGGATGGAAGTTGGAGAATGTGCCTGGATTGTTGCCCTATCAAAAAATCATTATCAAGTACCGCTTCCCCATTCCTAGACTTGATGACATGTTGGATTTGTTGACATGATCAAAATGGTTTTCCAAGATTGACTTACGTAGTGAATACCACCAAATCCGTATCAAAGAGATACATGAATGGAAGATAACTTTTAAGACCCCTGACAGATTATATGAGTGGTTGGTCATGCCTTTTGGTCTGTCCAATGCACCAAGTACTTTTATAAGGGTCATGAACCATGTTTTATGATCATTCATTGGAAATTTTTTGGTGGTCTACTTTGATGATATCCTTCCCTTTAGTAGGTCTAAGGAAGAGCATATTACTCACCTTCGCCTTGTCTTTGAAACACTTTGCTCAAAAAAGTTGTATATCAATTTAATGAAGTGTTCTTCCTTCAAAACAAGGTTGTCTTCTTGGGCTTCATTATATCAGCTGATGGCATTGCTGCTGACTCAGAAAAATTTAAAGCTATCATAGAATGGACTGAGACAAAGATAGTATCTGAGCTTTGTAGTTTCCATGGTCTCACCACCTTCGATCACCGCTTTATTCGAGGTTTTAACACAATCATGACTCCTCTCACCGAACTTCTCAAACACAAAAAGTTGATGCGATCAACATCCACCACATGTGCCTTTTCTGAAATAAAAAAGAAAGTAGAAAAAGCCCTAGTTCATTGACTTCTGGATTTTACTACCCGCTTTGAGGTTTCTTGTGATGATTCAGATCTTAGCATCAGTGGTGTGTTGAGTCAGGAAGGCCACCCGATTGCCTTCTTTAGTGAGAAAATCAATGATGCTAAACACAAGTATTCAACTTACGACAAGGAATTTTATGCGGCCGTACAATCTTTACGTCATTGGAGGCATTATTTGCTACACCAAGAATTTATTCTTTGGTCAGATCATCAAGCTCTGTGCTTTTTGAACTCCCAAAAGAGCTTGAGTACCCCCCATGCTAAGTGGTGTGAGTTTCTTTAGGGCTACACGTTCGTTCTCAAACATCGCTCTGGGGTTGATAATAAAGCAGTTGATGATTTAAGTCATTGTATGGTCATACTTAATTCCATGAGTATTGCAGTCATAGGATTAGACCCCCTCAAAGACCAATATCCTATGTGTACTGACTTCGGCATAATCTACTCATAACTTCTTGCAAACTAATAATCTCCCTCTTCTGATTTTATACCCGAGATGGGTTTCTTTTTCATGCTAGCCAACTTTGTATTCCTAACACCTCTCTTCGTGACTTCCTTGTGTGGGACTTACATGATGGAGGTCTCACATGTCATTTTAGTAGGGATAATACTATTTCTCTAATCTCTGATCGATTTTATTGGCCTTCTATACATCGGGACACAACACACATTGTATCTCAACGTCATACTTGTCAGTTAGCAAAAACCAAGGAATGATATACAAATCTTCACACACCTGTAAGGAGGCGGGATCACCCCCTTACTAAAAAAAATTTGAAGAATAAAACATCCATTCTAAACACACTCAAAGGTATGTTGGAATAGGTGTAACATTTTCAAATTAAAATAAATGGTATTCAAAACAACCAAAGTATAGCAGCGGAATAAAATGTTGACTATATTCAATTTTCACAAAAGATTACAAAAGTATATCATAATCTCCCATAAGGGTTTACATGTATGATACAACATAAGGATCTAAGTAGAGGGAAGTCTAAACTACTTCAAATCTATCTCCAAGCAACATATCCAAGAGCTAGGTCCATGTTGGAAGCTATATTCTCCTTGGGCATGTTTAACACCTCAATCTAAACCTGGGTGGTTGGGAAATCACCCATCAAGAGAGAGAAATACAAGGTATGTTTGAAATAATGAATAAGAACAAAAGATAAGGAAATAACATGAAATTAAAGGCTAATATTTCATCATAAGATGAACAAAACAAGAGTATGAGGCTATATTCAAAAGAAATTTTCCATTAACAATTATATCAAAAAGGATTTGCATGTAAGATAGTTATGTCTACCTAACTAAGTAGGTTTGAGGAACCTACTAAACCTCTAACCTATAGGTGAGGGGTGAATAAGACATTCCCAGTCACCTACACAATTATATAGGGGAGAATAAAAACATTCCTCAGGGTGATTAAATACATACCCTGTATGGGTGGTTGCACATAAGTACCACTACTTTAAATTAAATAGAACAAAAATCTACATGATAGAAAAGTAGTCATGGAAAGAGTAGTCATAATATTCAATAAGCATGGCAGTGGGGCATAAAACCCAAACAAGAAGAAATTATAATATGATTTGAGGCATGAACAACATTAGGATTCAAGAATAGAAGATTTAGGGTTCATTTAAGCCTCATTAGGGAAATATAGGGTTTGGCTGCAATTATCCCAACATAGGGTGTAAGGAATGCACATACCTCTCTTACTGGTATCAATTACTAAATTTCACCACTTTAATTGAGTCCAAGTTCCACTTTGCGTATTTTCAATGTATTAACATGTATTAGAGCACATTAATGTATAGAAACCCTAATTTTAGACTTTTTTTAGAAAAACTTAGATTTAGACTCTTAAAACATCACCAATAAACTTATTAAGTTCTCCTGATCAACAAAACATATTTTTATGTTAATTTTGGAGTTATGATGATTAAGATGTAATTTTTATGGATTTTATGCATTAAATTCATTTTACAAAAATCACCCTTCATCAAACAATGAAATCAGGCCTTTAAAATATTTTTATTAGATAGATATTAATTTTCTAATTCCAAAACATATTTATTTGTCAAATTTGGATAAGCAGATTAGAAGATACAAAATTTTCAATATTGACCAATAGGAAATTGCCACATCATCAAACCGATCGAGATAATTAAATAGAGAGGGAGAGGGAGAAAACACCATTTGACCCAATATCAGGTTTTAATTTGCATAGGTAACCAAACTAGAGCTTGTAGAGAAGGTAAAATAGCAAGAAACCAAAACCCTAGAAGAACATGGTAAAAAGAGATGGAAATCATCGATTTTAAACATAGAAGCATGTGTTTTAAGCATGTACTAAGCAATATATGAGAAGGGGGTTAACAAAACTTGCCTCTAAGAAGGTAAGCAGGTTCAAACAGAAATTATTTCGAGATTAGAAGGTCTAGTTGCTCCAAGCCAAGCTCCTTTCTTGAGCAAAGATCTCCTTCTCCACTTTAGAGGTGTAAACCCTAGCAAAAGAGAATGGAGATGAGTTGTTTTAGGGTTCTAGGTGGAATTTTTCAATGGAAGGCCATGGTTCCGACCTGGAATAAGGTGGGAGGAATACTAACAATATGAAAATAGGGAAGGGAAGGAGGATTCTTACTATTTTTGGTCAAAATCACCAAGGAGGAGCTTAAGAAATCCTAAATAGAGAAATTTGGAACCCTAAGAGCCTTCTTCACCTAGGTAGGCACCCTCTTTTACCTAGGGACAGAAAATTCATGGAAAAACATAGAAGGGATGATGATCTAAGATGGGGGAAAGAGAAGGAGAGGATTTCTTCTTGGATTGGGAGGTGGGAAGGGGTAGGCATGGCTTTATAAAGAAGAGGGCAAGTATGAGGTGTCTATGGGACTTTCCATGTGTCCTTAGGCTAGGGCTTCATGGCCATGCAAGAGGACAGCTCATAGACTCTTATTATATATCAAAGGTTGGTCCTCAAAGCCCCTGGATCCTTCTAGGCCATCCCCACCATCCTTCAAACAAATAAATAATCCCTTTGGTTGATAGCTTTTAAAGATAAGCTCATTCATAAAGAGGGTAATCCCTATAATGCCCTTGGAAAGTAACACCTTCAAACCAAGGTGCAACTATGTGCCCCATAGTTCAAAATCTCAAGAATGGTAAGGGAATATCTAAGGATTAAAATTTAGGTGATAATTTGTACAGAAAACCTCCGAATTGGGTAAATCGCATAAAAGTCCAAAATGTGCATATAATTGCATAACTTGCACAAACATCATCCAAATTGGATCAAACTTGAAACTTAATATTTTATCATGATTTCAAAACACCAAAAAAGGTTATATTAAGGTTTATATCACTTAATTATGGTAATTAAGCTTGTTTAATACATTTAATCAAGGTTTAGGGCCTTGCGCTTCTAGCACAAATTAATATACCATTGTTCTACTAAAGTGGTGATTTTGCATTTTAGATCCTTAAATAATATTTCACTGAGGTATTTGTGCATAAACCCTTCCAGTGGTATAATTATTGAACAAATGTTCACCAAACCACTATAAATTCCACAATTTAAGCATCAAGGTCAAAAAGGATAGAAATGTTGGGAAAATATTTGGAAAGGGCCAAAAAGAGAATATGTTAAAATTTTGGTATGTTACATCACTCCACCCCGTAAAGAGGATTTAGTCTTTGAAATATAGAGCAAAGTGATAAGGGGGAGTATGCCACATCTCACCACTAAACTCCCAGGTTGAATCCATTAAACTTCCACAAAACTTTTACTAACTTAAACTCCTTATTTTTCAACTGCTTAACTTGGGAGTTCAGAATCTTCGCAAGAAACTCCACATAGGTTAGGTTCACGTGGATCACATAAAGGTTCCATTATTATGATTTCTTTAAAACTTTTGGCTTATTAGAATTATGTTCATTAGGATATCACATTATCATTATTATACTTTTAATTGTGTCATGTCATATTTACTGTGTTACCAAAAGAGTTATATTTCATTATTATGCTTGAAACCATATATATTTCTTATTTACCTCATTATGAGTTTTTGCACAATTAGAGTTTACTCAATTATCAATATACTTGATTATTATCCTTAATAATCAGATTTAGTCTCTGTTATCAACATATTGAATTATAACAAATTGTTTTGCATGAATTAAGACATTTTATCCAACTTGTTACAAGTAATCCAAATAATGCCACATTAATCACTTATATATATATTTTTAACATTGTCACATTAACTTTCTTATTCATATTAATGTCATCATTAATCATTTTCTCATATTTATTCAGTTCTTATGATTGATTATGCACTTTTATGTGAATCAATTACTACTTATCCATATTGAAGTCATTATATGTATTTTAGTGATCAAGATGGGACATATTACGCATTAATTATTTGATTCACATACTAAGTCATTAGGTGATTAATTAGGTGTGTATTAGAGAACAAGGTGATATGCATTTCATATTGATGATCTGATTAATGTATGATTTATGTGTATTAAAGTATGTTATTTGATTATGACACCTAGTGACATTAATGTATCATGAATGTCATTAAGGATGTATAGGTTAAGGTTAGATGATTACAACTTAGGGTTTAGGTTAACATGATCATTATTCTTCACCTATACCTTCTTAGGATGCATTAAGTCTAAGGTTAAATTACAATTATATTTCCCATCATATCATTAGGGTTTATTAGTTTATGACATGGTCAACATCATGCTTACTATTAGTATTAAAATGTGAGTTACTCTTATTATGTGCATTAGATATTCATTAGGGTTCAAACCTTTGAACTATTCATTAGATGATATTTATATGTTCTTTTGGATACCAAGAAACATGTGGTTACAACTATAACTTGTTTGTCCAAAACTAAGGATTGAAGCACACTAACTTCCTAATTAGGGAGTTAGGGTTTCTAAATTCAGATTAGTTAGATTTCAATATGTTACATGACTCCATCCCCTTGTAAAGGATTTCATCCCCAAAAAATAACTACCCAAACATCATCAAACCAACTACTACTCTCCACCCATTAAAAGGTTTGACCTACCAAGGCAAACTAATCTAGAGGTAAAAGGGTGAGTCTAACTAAACTATATACAAGATCCATCACGCTTCACTGCGCACTCTGATTTCTTACTACTAAACACCAAACTTCAAAGTCTAGGTTCTAGGGATAACTATCCAAACATGTGGTTCTATGGGTCATAAGGGAACTACATTGGGCATCCATCCTCAACAAGTCATTACACATGGGAGACTAGTTCAACATATTAGGGTCCCTAAAGATAAATAGTATAGATGTATAAGGCTACTATTGCCTAAAATAATGCTATTTCAAACAATTCATATCATCTCAGGCCAGGCCGGTATCATATGGATTTGAGAGTCCTCGTAAACCAAGCTAGTGGTGTGGAGGAAAATCTTTCCAACCCCCAAACCCTGATCCTTTCTAGACACCTTTGCTTTCAACTTCATGTCTTAGTAGCTGCCTAAAGGCCAAATTAAACAACCTCAAGTTACTATGGTTACTTATGCATCTCTTAGTTGTAAGTATTTTAGGAATCTATTCATCATTATTTTAATGTGAAACTATAGGATCCTAAATCAACCCTTCATCATCTATTGATCAACTCTAGGGAAAACATGTCACTTAAAGGTAAGGCAAGGATTATAACTAGGAAGATAAAATTGAAATAGTCAGATTCCGACTACCATGGGCTCTGATACCATGCTGTAAGGAGGCGGGATCACCCCCTTACTAAAGAAAAAAAATTGAATAATTAACATCCATTCCAAACACACTCAAATGTATGTTGGAATAGGTACAAGTTTTCCAAATTTATTATAATGGTATGCAAAAGACCAAAGTGTAGTAGTAGAATTAAACAAATGACTATATTCAATTTTCACAAAAGATTACAAAAGTATATCATAATCTCCCATAAGGGTTTACATGTATGATGCAACATAAGGATATAAGTAGAGGGAAGTCTAAACTACTTCAAATCTATCTCCAAACAACATCTCCAAGAGCTAGGTCCATGTTGGAAGCTATGTTCTCCTTGGGCATATTCAACACCTTAATCTAAACCTGGGTGGTTGGGAAATCACCCATCAAGATAGAGAAATACAAGGTATTTGTCAAATAATGAACAAGAACAAAAGATAAGGAAATAACATGAAAATAAAGGCTAATATTTCATCATAAGATGAACAAAACAAGAGTATGAGGCTATATTCAAAAGAAATTTTCCACTAACAATTATATCAAAAAGGATTTGCATGTAAGATAGTTAAGTCTACCTAACTAAGTAGGGTTGAGGCACCTACCAGACCTCTAACCTATAGGTGGGGGGGGGGAGAATAAGAAATTCCTAGTAACCTATACAATTATATAGGTGAGAATAAAAACATTCCCCAAGGTGATTAAATACATGCCTTCTGTGGGTGGTTGCACATAAGTACCGCTACTTTAAATTAAATAGAACAAAAATCTACATGCTAGAAAAGTAGTCATGGAAAAAGTAGTCATAATATTCAATAAGCATGGCAGTGGGGTATAAGACCCAAACAACAAGAAATTATAATTTGATTTGAGGCATGAACAACATTAGGATTCAAGTTTAGAAGATTTAGGGTCCATTTATGCCTCATTAGGGAAATATAGGGTTTGGCTACAATTATCCCAACATAGGGTGTAAGGAATGCACATACCTCTCTTACTGACATCAATTACTAACTTTCACCATTTTAATTGAGTCCAAGTTCCACTTTGCCTATTTTCAATCTATTAACATGTATTAGAGTACATAGTGCACATTAATGTATAGAAACCCTAATTTTAGACCTTGTTAGAAAAACTCAGATTTAGACTCTTAAAACATCACCAATAAAGTTATTAAGTTCCCCTAATCAATAAAACATATTTTTATATTAATTTTGGAGTTATGATGATTAAGATCTAATTTTTATGGATTTTATGCATTAAATTCGTTTTATAAAAATCACCCTTCGTCAAACCTTGAAATCAGACCTTTAAAATATTTTTATTAGATAGATATTAATTTTCCAATTCCAAAACATAGTTATTTGTCAAATTTGGATTAGCAGATTAGAAGATATGAATTTTTCAATACTGACCAATAGGAAATTGCCACATCATCAAACCGATCGAGATAATTGAAGAGAGAGGGAGAGGGATAAAACACCATTTGACCCAAGATCAGGGTTGAAGTTGCATAGGTAACGAAACTAGAGCTTCTAGAGAAGGTAAAACATCAAGAAATCAAAACCCTAGAAGAACATGGTAAAAAGAGATGGAAATCATCGATTTTAAACATAGAAGCATGAGTTTTAAGCATGTACTAAGCAATATATGAGAAGGGGGTTAAACAAATTTCCTCTAGGAAGGTAAGAAGGTTCAAACAGAAAGGATCCTGAGATTAGAAGGTCTGGTTGCTCCAAGCCAAGCTCCTTTCTTGAGTAAAGATCACCTTCTCCACTTTAGAGGTGCAAACCCTAGAAAAAGAGCATGGAGATGAGATGTTTTAGAGTTCTAGGTGGGGTTTTTCCATGTAAGGTCATGGTTCCGACCTGGAAGAAGGTGGGAGGAATACTAACAACATGAAAATAGGGAAGGAAATGACGATTCTTACTAGTTTTGGTCAAAATCACCAAGGAGGAGCTTAAGAAATCCTAAATAGAGAAATTTGGAACCCTAGGAGCCTTCTTCACCTAGGTAGGCATCCTCTTTTACCTTGGGACAGAAAATTCGTGGCCAAACATAAAAGGGATGATGCTCTAAGATGGGGGAAAGATAAGGAGAGGATTTCTTCTTGTATTGGGAGGTGGGAAGGGGTAGGCATAGCTTTATAAAGAAGGTTGCAAGTATGATGTGTCTATGGGAGTTTCCATGTGTCATTAGGCTAGGGCTTCATGGCCATGCAAAAGGATATCTCATAGACTCTTCTTGTATATCAAAGGTTGATCCTAAAAGCCCCTGGTGCCTTCTAGGCCATCCCCACCATCCTTCAAACAAAGAAATAACCCCATTGGTTGATAGCTTTTAAAGATAAGCTCATTCATAAAGAGGGTAATCCCTATAATGCCCTTGAAAAGTAACACCTTCAAACCAAGTTGCAACTAGGTGCCTCATAGTTCAAAATCTCGATAATGGTAAGGGAATATCTAAGGATTAAAATTCAGGTGATAATTTGTAAAGAAAACCTCCAAATTGGGTAAATTGCATAAAAGTCCAAAATGTGCATATAATTACATAACTTGCACAAACAACATCTAAATTGGACCAAACTTGAAACTTAATATTTTCACATGATTTAAAAACACCTCACAAGGTTATATTAAGGTTTATATTACTTAATTATGGTAATTAAGCTTGTTTAATACATTTAATCAAGGTTTAGGGTCTTGCACTTCTAGCACAAATTAATATACCATTATTCTACTAAAGTGGTGATTTTGCATTTTAGATCCTTAAATAAGATTTCATTGAGGTATTTGTGCATAAACCCTTACATTGGTCTAATTATTGAACAAATGTTCACCAAACCACTATAAATTCCACAATTTAAGCATCAAGGTAAAAAAGGATAGAAATGATAGGAAAATATTTGGAAAGGGCCAAAAAGAGAATATGTCAAAGTTTCGGTATGTTACAACACCCCTCCCAATTCTGTATGAATATTGGAAAAATCTAAGCATGAATTTCATTCTTGGCCTCCCTCGCAACTCTCGTGGCCATGATTCAGTGTTCGTTGTTGTCGATAGATTTTAAAAAATGGCACGTTTCATACCATGTAGTAAGACTTCAAATCCCTCTCACATTGCTAGCCTTTTCTTTTAATGAGGTTGTTAAATTACATAGAATTCCTACCACCATGTGTCTGATTGAGATGTCAAATTTATTACTTTTTTTTGGAAGA
This sequence comes from Alisma plantago-aquatica, assembly GCA_963693085.1. Classification (NCBI taxonomy): domain Eukaryota; kingdom Viridiplantae; phylum Streptophyta; class Magnoliopsida; order Alismatales; family Alismataceae; genus Alisma; species Alisma plantago-aquatica. Next base: position 512,929,695 of record OY856412.1, read on the forward strand.
CACTATGGAAGATTTTTGATACCAATCTCAAATTTTCTTCTGCCTTGCACCCTCTGATTGATGGACAAACTGAGGTAGTCAATCGAAGTTTGGGCAATCTTTTGCAATGTTTAGTGGGTGATCGCCTAGGTAATTGGGATTTAGTTTTACCTACAATAGAATTTTCTTATAATAGCTCTAGTAATAGGTCCACCTAAAAAAGTCCTTTTGAAGTTGTCAATGGTAACAAACCTTGACAACCTGTTGACCTCATCCCTATACCCATTGATTCACACCCTTCCCATTCTACAGAAACATTTTCTCAACATGTTCATGATTTGCACACTGAAATTCGTCAAAAACTAGCTTTATCATATGAAAAATATAAAATGTGTGCATATACTCACGGCAGATTGTAGGAATTCCAAGAAGGAGATTATGTGCTAGTACATATAAGTCATGAATGCTACCTCAAAAATTCTTTTAAAAAACTTCATGCCAGAGCATCAAGCCCACTCCAGATACTTCGTAGACAAGGACCCAATGCTTATGTACTTGATCTTCCAGCGGATTGGGGGCATTAGTGTTGTATTCAATGCATAATATCTTTACCCTTATCGTGGCACATTCAAGCCTCCACCATTGCCAGATGCAACCACTTCAAATTTGATACTATCTCTCTCCAACTATAGCGGCACAACATCCTCTTCCTCGACTTAATCAACCTCCACCAGAGCGCATTGACTCTGTTCTTGAGGACCAGACTGTGCTCACAAGTCAAGGCACCATATGACGTTTCTTGGTTCGTTGGCTTGATCATTCTCCCGATGATGCTACATGGATCACTGAAGATGATTTCCACCACATTGATGCTGACCTTCTAGAACAGTACCTCAGAACCGACTCGATAGAGTCAAGTCTTTTGCAACTGAGGGGAGTTGATGCAGGACATGACCCGCCTTTGCGTAGATCCGAGCGCATACAAAGATGCACCAAGCGTTACAACACTACTTGTTAGGAATTTCATCTAATTTACATATAGTTTTATTAAGTTATTTCCTTTGATTTAGGCACTCTTGTAAAGCCATGTGGTAAACCACTAGATTTGCTTTGGTTTACAAACCTATATATATGATGTACTGTGGCCTTGCTAAGGCACCTCAGTGATTATGAATTAAATTATCTTTTAAAATTATAACTTCTTATTAGTTTAGTTATTGGTCCCGCATTAGGTGTAGGTTTGGGAATTTGTTGGGCCATCATGGAGGATCAAGAGTTGATTGATTACTTGTGGGTTGAGTTGGATCGGCGGCCGTCTGCCATTGGGTTGTCGTTGGTCGACAGGTACGTTGGGGGGAGAGAGGCCCAGGAGAAACACTTATATACCTATAAGGATCCATCTACTAAAAAAGGATTAACGCTACACACCCCCACTCCCCCACCCGGGCGCCCACCCTTTGGTTGGGAGGGGGGCGCTGCTGATGTGGCATAAAAGCCCAGTTAAAAGTTAAAAAGGGAATAAAAAGAGGAGAGGGAAAATGTTTTTCTTCATAACTTTCAATTCTGAATGAATTTTTTTATGAAATAAAATGCATTTGATTTCTTATAAAAATACTTTCTAACTAGACCAATGTTGATATATTTTAGAGTAATAATAATATGAGAAAAATTTAATATTCGTATTTTAGGGTACAATACCTATGTTTTGGGGTACGATACTTGTATTTTGAGGTACAGTACCGTCATCAACGACCCAATGTTTCTATGGGATTCTGTAGATACTGTGCTTATACTTTTAGTCCAATTATACAATTATGCTTACTTTTGTAATTTGCTAGGTACTGTACTTATGCTTGAATAACTGAGTTGAAATAAACAAATGAGTACCGTACTTATAGATGCATTTTATAGCTGATCTCTTGAGCTGATGTGCACTGTAATTTTGAGATCATTAACAAGTGGGTACTCAACTTATTTCGACATTTTAAAATAAATGTTTGTTCAGATGGCAATGTTGTTATGAGATTTTGTAGGTACCACGCTTATGCTTGTAGACCAGTTATGCAATTATGCTTGATTTTGTAATTTGTTAGGTATTGTACTTATGCTTGAGTAAATGAGTTGAAATTAATAAGCGAATATCGTACTTATAGATGCATTTTATAGTTGATTCTTGATATGATATATATTGTACTTTTGAGATCATTAACAAGTGGGTACTCAACTTATGACTTTATTTTGTAAAAAAAAAATTGTCCAGATGACAAATGTTGCTGTGGGATTCCATTGGTACTGTGCTTATGCTTCTAGACCAGTTATACAATTATGCTTGATTTTGTAATTTTCTAGCTACTGTACTTATGCGTCAGTAACTGAGTTGAAATTAACAAGTGGGTACAATACTTATGATTGCATTTTATAGATAATTCTTGATCTGATGTGCAATGTACTTTTGAGATCATTAACAAGTGGGTACTCAACTTATGTCTGTATTTTGTAAAAATAAATTGTCTAAATGACCAATGTTGCTATGAGATTATGTATGTACTGTGCTTATGCTTCTAGACCAGTTATACAATTATGCTTGATTTTGGAATTTGCTAGGTACCATACTTATGCTTCAGTAACTGAGTTGAAATTAACAAGTGAGTACAGTACTTATGGTTGCATTTTATAGTGGATTCTTGATCAGATGTGTTCTGTATTTTTGAGATCATTAACAAGTGGGTACTCAACTTATGACTGCATTTTGTAAAAAGAATTTGTCCAAATGACCAATGTTGCTATGAGATTCAGTAGGCACTATACTTATGCTTCTACACTAGTTATACGATTATGCTTGATTTTGTAATTTAGTAGGTACTGTACTTATACTTGAGTAACTGGGTTAGAATTAACAAGTTGGTACAATACTTATTGATGCATTTTATAGTTGATTCTTGACCAGATGTGCAATGTACTTTTGAGAAAAACTGGATTAAAGTTATGGACACAATCATTTTTTTTACCTTTAATGTTGTTGGATGTACGATACAAAGTGTACACTCCCATCATGGGTACTGTACCCATAATATGGACTATTATAACCAAAACATGTGTATTATATTTTCTCATATTATTATTTTTTCAAAGTATATAAATATTGGCCTTGTTGGAAAGTATTTTTTATTACGAATCTAGTACTTTTTGTTTCATTAAAAAATTCATTATAGCTTGAAAGTTATGAACAGTATAACTATTCTCTTTTTCCTATTTCCCTCCTATTTAAAAATAAAAAAAATTGGCCCGGGGTCGATTACGCCTAGAATTATTCTAAAAAAGGCCTACGCAAGTGTTGCGGATGGCGCAATGCCCAACAAAGAACGCAAAGATAGTTTGTGTGGGGAGTCTTGGCCCCTGGCGCAAGAAAAGGCAGTAGAAAGAACTGAAACAGCCACGGTTACAAGCTTTTTACAGTCTATGTCTCTTTTGTTTCACTGTAGTTTAAGAATCAACCAGGGTGCTGTGATGTTTAAAGCTAAGCTCGACGCAGCTGCATGTTTGCTGCTGGTCCTAGTGAGATTTTCTTTAACCCAGCACTGTCTGAAAGTGGGTTCCTAGTAACCCTATTTACTCAACCATGATGTCCATCTACTCTGACCAAGCTTTGCTTACTTTTCCTTCTCACGGCCCGCGGTCTTATCTTTTGTTCGTTCTCTTCCTTTACTTGTTTCTCTCCTTTCTTTTAGAACTCACGGAACTCGAGAGGATGACATAGCACCGCCGATGCAAGCTGCTTACACACCAATCAACCTAATAACATCTAAAGCAGATGCATAGGGAAAAAAGCACACATAAATTTATAATCTAGAAAGAATAAGGAATTGAGGGATGCACTAGGCAGGCACATCCGACACATCATATCAGCATAAAAAGAAGACACTCTTAAAAGATTTTCAGTTCATTTATTACTGAAAGAACAAAGCTAGCCCGTTTGGCCTACATCCAAAAACACACATGCCACACTGTGCGACATCACCAACAAGTGGCCCTAAACAATCAACCGCTAGTTATTTCGCGGTTAGCTTTACATCGATTGATTTTCACCCGCACCAGATGAGTTCATTTGCATTCTTTTCCCCAGCTTTCCAGCGTACCCTGATTTGGCTGACTCTTCTTAACTTATTGTTGACGCGTACGTGTTCTTTGTAGCTCCCAATTACGCCCACACTCTCGTCTTTGATTGATGGATTCAAATCTTGTTGTAGACATAATCAGTAGAGACTACTACTATCAGAAACACAAATTTGCACCACCGTGTATTATCTAATTATCTTGCATACGTCGGCGTCTTTTCCCCAAACAGTCAATGCAGCGAGCAGAAAATTTGCGTGGCGATCTTGCGCTTTGCAGGGGTCAGCATTGTCATATGCTCCTTTTATACGTTGATTGTCCAACATGCAACGTATTTTCTCCTTTGTTTTTTTTCTCTCGTCATGATTATATATATTTTCAATCTTCATGATGTGCATTATTCAAGTTCAATGCTAACCTCGTGCTGCGATGCTGGTGTTGGGCCGGCAACGGTGATTCTATACAGCAGACTGGAGACTGCTGCCCTTGCTTGCGATGTAACTCCCAACAACCACGTCAAGCCGTTTCCATCCGTTGTCAGTCACGAAAGAATGCTAATCAGGACCATTCACCAAATTCACCACCAAGTAATACTCTCCACTCGCCATCGTATATATGGTTGTCTTCTTCAAGCTTCCAATCCTAATCTAGCGCACGACGATATGCTATACCAAAACACGACCTCGCATTTCAATGTTGTGCAACAAGGCCTTGTTAGTTCCCCCAACATACAAACGGAATGTATAACCAAACAATTATTCTTCAGTGGCCGCAATTAAACAAGATTTCATCTAGATACCTTAGATATATAATAAAAATTCACATATTCAAATATTGGATTAGACCTGGGGCTTACTTATGAAGTTCGTCCCACTACATATTTGACACTTGTTGCATTTACATATCATCTTTATCATTGAAAATTTTATCACTCAAAGACCACAACCTATTTTTATTTAAACGAGAACACCATTTATTCTTGAAATTGTGGATCTAACATAACATACAAATAAAAACCATTTTTTTACAACAAAAATTATGGCAGATTCCATGATTTGCGATATATTTATAGATGACATAACCGTACTAACATGTAACTTAAAGCTTCTGAACACGAAGAACCACAAATATCACATAGCTAGGATCCAAGTGTAGAAAATAATAAGCGTAGCAAAAAATCATAGAAAAGCATTATGGGATCGACATATTTTAAGAGAACGTATAGTTAGCATGTTGAAGAAAGGTCTTTACATGTTGAGACGGGCAACCAAACATCCATACAAAAATTTTGATTTTGTATACTCAAACAAGGGCAACACATGATAGATCAAGATCATTGTGTACGTACTTTAAGAGATTTCCAACTGTCAATTTCATCATTTTCATACTTTGAATTGATGATATGATGACAACTGGAAAAGATGTGTACATGATTGTCAAGCTAAAGAAGGAAGTTTATAAGTCTTTTCATATGAAGGACGTAGGACTATACACACACACACACACACACACACACACACACACAGATATATATATATATATATATATATATATATATATATATATATAAACTTCAAATTGAGATCATGTGTGAAAGAAAAGTAAAGGAAGTGTGGTTGTCACATGAAAATTTTGTTGAACTGGCACTGACAGACTCAACATGAAGCAGTGCAATTCGTCCCTTGGCTGGTTACTATAGGCGGATAAAAAACCAATATCCTTATATTGTGACGGAAAATATAGAGATTTCCCACTTACCCTACTAATCTATACTACAAGGTCTTATGCACACTATGGTTTTGCACGACGTGACATCCTACTTGCTCTTATATGGTTTTACACGACCTATCATCCTACTGCTTGTAATACAGTTTTGCACGTCCTGACATCTTAATTGTTTTTATTAAGTCAAGAATCTATGTTTAAACCTCAGAAAGGAGCATTGAGATGTAATGATGTGAATTTTCTCATATTTGAAGTGTACATCCAATACTTCCTTATGTTTTAGTGTATGACCACTAGTTTTAGAATGATTCCCATATGTACAGCTGGTCGGTAACCTTGATCATATGAAGTTTACCTTAGGTTTTTTTTACTTTTGTGGGGGATGACTAAGTTGAAAGTCTAAGATTCAAAATCTAGTTTCTTTGTCTATTGTTGTGGTTAATTCAAATACTGTATTAGACATGGTGCTTATGAAGTTCGTCCCATTACATATTCGACACTTGTCGCATTTACATATCATCTTTATCATTGAAAATTTTATCTCTCAAAGACCACAACCTATTTTTATTTAAAAGAACACAGTTTATTCTTGAAATTGTGGATCTAACATGACATTCCAACAAAATCCATTGTTTTAAAACAAAAAATGACATATTCCATGATTTGTGATACATTTTTAAATGCTATAACCGTACTAACATGAAACTTAAAGCTTCTGAATTTGAAGAACCACAAGTTTCACATAGCTAGGATCCAAGTGTAGAAAATAATTAGTGTAACAAAAAATCATAGAAAAACTTTGTGGGATCGAAATATTTTAAGAGAACGCATAGTTAGCATGTTGAAGAAAAGTCTTTACATGTTGAGATGGGCAACCAAGCATCCACACCAAAATTTTAATTTTTTATGCTCAAACAAGGGAAACACATGATAGGTCAAGACCATTGCGTGTACATCAAGAGATTTCCATGTGAGAATTTCATCATTTTCTTACTTTGTATTGATGATATGATGACAAATGGAAAAGGCGAACAGATGATTGCCAAGCTAAAGAAGGAAGTTTGTAAGTCTTTTCACACGAAGGACGTAAGACCGAATAAATAGAAACTTCAAATTGAGATCATGAGTGAAAGAAAAGTAAAGGATGTGTGGTTGTCACATGAAAAATATGTCAAATTGGAACTGACAGACTCAACATGAAGATGTGAAATTAGTCCCTCGGTTGGTTACTTTAGGTTGATCAAAACCCAACATCCTTATATTGTGTCAGAAAATAAAGGGATTTCCCACTTACCCAACTAATCTATACTATGAGGTCTTACGCACACTATGGTTTTGCACAACCTGACATCCTACTTATTGTTATATGATTTTGCAGGGCCTAACATTATACTTGTTATTATATGGTTTTGCTTGGCCCGACATCCTACTTGTTGTTATTAAGTCAAGAATATATTTTTTAACCTCGAAAAGAAGCATTGGGATGTAATGATATGAATTTTCTTATATTTGAAGTGTACATCCAATACTTCCTTATGTTCTAGTGTATGACCACTAGTTTTAGAATGATTCCCATATGTACAGTTGGTAGGTAACCTTGATCAAATGAAGTTACCTTAGATTTTTTTACTTTTGTGGGGGATGAATAAGTTGAAAGTCTAAGATTAAAAATCTAGTTGCTTTATCTATTATTGTGGCTAAAGTATCACATCATTTGTGAGGCATGTAAAGATATGGGAGGACAATAACAAATATAATAAGAATTGAGTTTGAAAAATGATCACTATGCTATCATTCACGATAGTCTGATCTCCATGGACATGAGAAAGGATGCATCTTATAATTATTGGATTAAGCATATTAAATTTACATGCCATTGGTTCTATAGAGCTATCAATTCATGCCAACTAAAGGTCAATTAGGTTCACACCAATAAGAACATGTTTGACTATTAATGAGCAAGATCCTAACAAAAAAGCATCTATATATACATGGCTTCATCTGAGGAGTCATGCAGATAGTCTCACCATTAGAATGAAGAGGGAGAATGCAAGGCCTACTGCCTATTTGGCCTCAATACCAATTGGCCCTTTCTTGCTTTATTTTTTTAACATACAATGATAATAATAATAATTATAATAGAAACAACTGTGTTTTCCCATTTACGTGATGAAGAAAGAGCGGGAGCTACCTTATAGATTTTGCTTTTGTTGTCCTTGTTTTTTCTAAGTTGTTGTTGTTGTTGTTTTGGTTGAATGGAAAGATCTAACATAATACAAAGAAATATTTAAGGGAACACATGTTGAAAAAGAAGAAGAAAAGAATTGTTGATGGTGTAGTTTCTTCTCTGAGTTCTAAATAACATCTAGTTCTCATTTCATGATCTAGGTAATCTCTAAGACTATAATTTCTTGAGAAGCCTTATCGTTTCCAAGTTGAATATATTTGGTATTCCCATTCTGTGATTTTCATATCATCTCTAAATTTGTTTCAAAAATTGACATGAAAACTTAGTATCATTTTAATTATAAAAGGACTTTTATTATAGTTTGTGATTTTTCCATCACAAATTGTGAGCTATTCCATTTTCATGAGAAGTATATAAGTTTTAATGGATATATTTTTAGATTTAATGGGGCCACTACTTGCAAAATCCATTGTGATATGCCTCTTCATTAACGTATATTTTCTAGTGCAAAGGTTGCATGCGATTTTCATGACATTAGGTGCATCATAGGTGCCACTTCAGAAGTAAGGTACTTGTCTTTACTAAAGCATGACGTTAATAGTATCCAATAGATCACACCCTTGTGCTCTGAACACACATAATGAATTAAGCTGTAAAGACATTAATGTTGGATTCAACTAACATGTGAGTCAATTATCATAAGCATCACATGTAGAATGATCATAATTGTTGTTATAAGGGCCAGCGGAATGTCAAAATCATGGATCGGTGATTTAACTTAGTAATGTAGAAACAACCAAATAGGGAAATGAGTATGATTGATGAGGAATTGACTAGTAAAAACCTATTAAACCTTCTTCCTAAAAATAGAAATTTCAACTATGTGAGTTGTTTGACTATGTAAGTTGTTAGCATGTAAGTGGAAAAATATATAACACAAGTTATTGTTTAGTTTGGGTACATACGACCATTAATGTGTAAGAAAGATTGTATAAGAAACAATAGTTAGGTTGTCATCATTCCCTTGGAACTAGAGTAAGATTATTCAATTTTATATATTTTAGGAAAAATAATGCGTGTAGAGAATTTGTACATGATCTTGTCCGTGTGTAAATAACTAACTAAGGACATAAAAATATCCTAGGTTGGCCCTTGGACTAGTGTTTGGAAGCTAAAGGTACTTGTAAAGTATTCTATGTTTATCTGGCAAGTTGCACATCAAGCTATAATGAAAAACATCAAATGAGTTCAAAGTCACTTTGTGGATGATGGATCTTGCCCAATGTGTAACTTCACTTGAGAGGATACTCTTTGTGTTTGACACGACTATCCAATGATTGTGAATATTTAGAACGACATCAGATTCAATTGACACTTAACAAGTTTTATTATTATAGACTTCAACTCATGGTTACAACATTGCCTTCATTTGGATCTAAAATTACAAATGGTTTTTGTTCTATCATGTTTTGGAATCTGAAAAAATAGAAATAATGTTGTATTCAATATTAAAACTACTTATACAGAATGTCTCATCAGGTTTAACTGGTTGAGTTTACACAATATTGAAATGGCTTGGTCTCAAGAGGATGATCACTATGTTAGGGAGTCTGACTTATCTGTTACTCCAGACACTACATGCAAACATACTCCATGGGAATAATTAAAGATTAATATTGATCCTTCAATTAAGGAAAATAAGTCATATATTGCTTCTAATGCAAGAATGCATAATGGAGATTGGGTCTCAGTATGGTCAAAGTAGTTATCAATATCTCCTATCTTAGTATCATAAACTATTATGATTCATTATGGTCTACAAAATGCTTGAAACCTAGGTTGGAATCATGTTATTATAGAGACTAGATCCATTATTGTAGTGTTATGCCATTTAGATTTTATTATTTTATAACCCAGTTCTTACTTCATGGTTACCTCTTATTCAGAATCTCTTACACAAGGAATGGACTGTGAATACTATAAAAGTGCCCCGACTTGCTAATAAGGATGTAGATGGAGTAGAAAGATTATTGATGATATCTTCAGTTGATAATTTAAGTTTCATCTCTCATCATCTAGGTTTTAAAAATGTGATTCCAAAATGTTCATTGTTCGGGCTATCATACATTGGAGTTGTGTAATAATTATGATACAACATTATCTTCCTGCATAGGTAATGCAAGTTAAATAAAATGAACTTTAGTTTCATAGAAAACTATATTAGTTAATATTTTGTATGACTATTATCATAACTTGTGGGATTACAAAATAATAAGTTAATTAAATAAATAAATAACTCACACTATTAATTTTATCATTGTGCCATTTAAGTGACCCAAACCCAATACATAGTGTTTAATTTTTTCAAAGTGAGATTAAGCCAATAAATTCTCATTTAATCACTAATTGCAAATCAACACTAGCATTTTATTTTCATTAAAAATATGAAACTAATAAATTGTGCTTGCTATCTACTAATAGACATATATTTATGATTGAAAGTAAACTATTTCATAATTAGGTTAGGATTTTACAACATAATTAATGTATAGAGAACTTCTTATTATAAATTCAAAGGATTACAAAGAGTCATATATTTAGCCTCACTACTATAGAAACAAGATATCCTGTTGGTCATTTTAGGCATATGACGTATGATGCCAACTAATTACTAAGTGAGAAATGAAAAAATCAAGGAATACGTCATCGGTTGAAGCAACCGACGACCATAATATATGTCATTGGTTCCACATTATAGATAGACTGATGAAGTAACAAGAAGCAGACAAAAAAATTTGTGATTTCTCTTGACATTTCCTCATTGGTTATCTTAACAAAAACTGATGAATTTAAGCTAATTATGTAGCAAAAATGTTTTCCTTTGACAGTTCCTCGTCGGTTGACTAATGAGAAATAATCGACACCTAACAACATGTGATCAGTAATATCAATGATTGAATAGTGAAAATTTTAGGTATATCTCATCATTTTATTGTGAGTAACTGATGTAGAACGTGTACGTAGTCAGTTGTATATAGATAACATACGAGAATGTCTATGTTTTTTCTATATAGAAGGTCTACAGACCTATTGTTTGGTTTCTATCCTGTCTGCTGCATGTAGTCCTTGGGAACTAAAAAGTTTCTCAAAACTACATGCCTCTACAAGCATGGCAACTTAATAACAAGCCAAAATCATGTAAGAAGAAAATATATATACAACTAGACTTGCATTTGGTACAATATGCACAAACATGTCAGCAAATCTCAAAATGATATAAATTTTCACTTCAAATACACACACATATCCATGAACTCATAGCTCAATTGATTCATTTCTCAGACGCACATTCAATTTCATACATATACACAAATGCACATCATTATCCTCATGCACTAAACATTCAATTCAAACACACATATGCATGAATACATATCAGCATCAACTGTCATAGAGCTTAAGTCCACAATGTATAATAATGTAACAAATAAAAATTTCATATCAAAATTTGAACTATAAAAATATTAATCATTCCTCTCATGTTAATGAAGCAGTTTGTCCACTATTCACATAGATCATTTATTTGTTCCAAAGTATAAGGTTCACCAGTGTCAAAATACTAAAAATAGAATGAGTCTAATTCTAATTAGATTTGATTATTTGTATTATCAAATGATACTATTTTAGTAGTTATGATCCAAGACTAATAACATTACCTTCTCTATACATTTAATCTGTTGTGCATGCATGACAACCGTCTGCATGTAAACATCACATAATTTATGCATGTCTAGTCATTGTCTTGTACATGGAACTGTAGATTTATAATTATATTAATAAATATAACTAAACAGAGTTGGTAATACATACATACACATATATATACATACACATACATACAAAACCCATCTTCAGCTAGGTTAGTGATAGTGACTCATTGGGCGACCTAGATGGAGATGACCACATAGGGGAACCAACCCCCGTCGTCTGCCTCTACACCAACTCATCCTGACCCCTACCCCTACTCATCCACCTATCCAACGACCTAGAACTCAAACAGAGACAGAGACAATTGCGGCCACGGAAGCAAGCCCTAAGAAACCAGATGTGATGTAGACGACGGCGAAATAGATGACTAGGGTCGTGTGGACTTGAGTGGTCAGACAATCAGCGCCAAACGTGGAGGAGGAACCTATCCGGAACCCAAGATTGACGATGGAAGGGTGATGGTGGAACTGGACACTTAGGAATTTGCACATATGCAAAACATCTGGGAATTCACGATCCTCACTTACGTGGTCGGTAAGTAGCCCTTTTTCCTACACTTCCAAGCATGGATCCAGTGCACTTGAAGGCTGAAGGGGTCATTTGAACTCCTCTCCAGGGACAAGGAAATCTTTATGATTTGATTATCGAGTTCCGTTAGCAAGGAGATGACTCTTAACCTAGGGCTGAGATGGTTCGACGACCATTTGGTAGTCGCTGAAAGCTACTGCCATGGTGATGAGTTGAAATGTGATATCTTCTCAAAGATCCTAGCGTGGATTACTCTAAAGTCATTCGAAAGAGCATGGATTAGGCGATCAATGAGTACCACTACAAACAACGTGGGGAAGGTCCTCCACATAGATGAGAGAACCTTGGAGAAAGAGGATGCTCGGGCCATAGTGGAATTGAATGTAGAGAAGGAGAATATCAATACAGTGTGGCTGAGTGTACGAGATAAAGAGCCAATTCCAGTGGAGGTGGAGTATGATCACGTTCTAGTGAAATGCAATCTCTATAGAGCCTTTGGTCACAAGAAAGGGGATTGTGACTCTAATGAAACTAGACTCGGGCCTTGGAATACAACAAGCAAATGAAACAATGGAGGGAGAAGAAGGAGGGGACTGTAGGAAATGAGCCAGAAAAGCAAGAAGGATGCATCTTCAAATGATAGGCCAGTAAATCTTGAGCAGCCAACAACAACCAAGAGTCCTCATGAAGATATTGTAGTCACTAGCATAACAACAGAGGGCAGTCCTAAAGCAAGATCATTGGAAGAGGGAAAATTTCTATAGTCCTCCAGGAAGAAGAGAAATCATAGGGTGGACATCCCTAAATCTTGAGGTGTTGGGGATGTTTTTGATAAGGGGAACAAATTTGATGCATTGAGTGACTCAGACAAAGAAGAAGAACAATTGGTCAACCAGAGAGAGAGGGATGGTGGTAGGAAGAACAACATAAAAGAGCCCCCAAGGCGTACCAGAGTCCAAAACAGATCAAGTTAATATGTCCATGCTACTATGGAATATTAAAGGAGGGTGTGATAAGAGTAAGAAGAAGGAGGTCCGAGAATGGATTGTTGCTGGTGGACACTCCTTCGTTGATTTAGTGGAAATGAAAAATAAAGGATAGGAATAAAGAAAACATTAGAGATCTATTTCCTCACGGATGGGCGCATGTCTCTAATGTGGCGTGCTCTGAGTTGGCCATAATCTCTGTATCTTGGAAACTGGGTGCATGGTAGGTGACAATGATAAAAATGTTAGATCAACACATCACAATTGAGTTCAGAAACAATGGGGGCTTGCACATGTGGGTGTCAGCTATTTACGCTCATAATGATGTGAAAATAGACAAGAGCTATGGCAGGACCTGGTCTCTCTATCCAGACAAAACTCTCTATCATGGTTGGTGATTGGGGACTTCAACACTATTCGTTTGTAGGCAGAGAAGAAGGAGAAAAGGACATCTTTGTATACAGAGATGAATGATTTCAATCACACAATTGATAAGGCCGGTTTGTTTGAGCTACCAATGATTGGGGGTGACATCTTCACATGGAATACTGAAAGGGATCCTGTGAATAGAATAGCAAGCAAGTTGTACAGGATACTAGAGAATGATGAGTGGCTGTGATTTTTTCCTAATGTGTAGGTTAAAGTAGGTGGTTCTGAAATAAGTGACCATGCTCCTATATCAGTGCATATTATAGAAAAGAAACAAAAAAGAAAACCTTTTAGATTCTAAAACTATTGGTCTGATTGGAAGAGTTTCAATGATGTCATCAAGGAGAGATAGAATGTACAGATAACTGAGAACCTAATGTATGTGTTTGCAAAGAAACAAGAAAATACAAAGATTGCACTAAAGAGGTGGGCCAAGGCTGAAGTGAATATTCCAAACTTGCTGACAGATACCAAAAGCGAATGTAGAGAGTTAGAGAAAAGCTTCTGCAGGACCCGCTTAATTAAGAAATGATAATAAAATATGGGGAGCTGAAGATGATGCTGGAGGATCTAAAAAAGGCAGTGGAAAAATTCTACTAGTAAAGAATTAGAGACAAGTGGATGGAGGATGGTGACATGAATACAAAACTTTATCACACGATAGTCAAAAGGAGGGAGGCTAATAACATCATTTTAGAACTTATTGAGAAAGATGATAATGTTGTCAACAAATAGGAGGACTTGGAGGAACAAGCTGTAGAGTTTTATTTTTCTCTTTGTAATAATAACTTTGTTGATGAGTCGAAGAAGGAAGAGAAGAAATGTAAGTTTAAACTCACAAGAATTCATAATAGCATTCTTACAAGGAAGATAAATGAATAGGAAGTCAAAGAAGCTGTGTGGAGTATTGGAAGTAATAAGTCCTCGGGATCTGATAGGTTCAATGCTTTTTTCTATAAGAAGACATGGGATATTATCAAGGAGGATTTGATTGCATATGTTGATTGGTACATGGAAGGGGCAAGATGGTCAAGAAAGTTAACCACTCTTTCCTAGTGCTTAATCCCAAGAAGAAAGTGACAACATATTTTACTAATTTGAGATTAATTGCTTGTTGTTCGGTGCAATATCAAATCATTGCAAAAATTCTAGCCGCCAGATTGAAGACTATACTCCCCTATCTTATCTCTAAAAATCAAGGAGCTTTTATGACATCAAGGAGTATTAGTGACTGTGCTTTGCTAGAAGGGGAATTTCTATAGGACTACAAGGTGATGAGAGGCAGCAGGAAGGCTTGTTTGAAACTGGATGTGTCCAAAGCTTATGACAGTGTTAGATGGGATAAACATTGGTGGATCATGGAGAAAATGGGCTTCAATGAACATTGGATTGGGTGGATGAAACAGTGTGTGGGAACAAGAAGCTTTTCCATACTAGTTAATGGCACTTCTGCATGTATGTTCAAAGGTGGAAATGGACTACATCAAGGTCATCTGCTATCCCCTCTTCACTTTGTTATTGTTATGGAGTATTTCACACAGAAGATGTTGGACACAGAAGGAAAAAGGAGATCAAACCATATACAGTGCATGGCACCAAAGTGATGACACACTTAACCTTTGCAGATGATGTGCTTGTCTTTATTGAAGCCAAACAATATACTTTGACGAATCTACAACTCTGCTTGAGGATTTTGGTAAGCAGTCAGGGTTGTGCCTAAATGCAAATAAGACCCACCTCTTTCTATCCAAAAAATGCTACCAAATAGAGGAAAGATTGAAGGATGCAATGGGAGTGGAGATGGGGCAATTTCCTACTAAATACCTTGTTTTCCCGTTAGATGGAGGCAACCTACAAATCAAAGACTTTTCTAATTGCATGGACAAATTACAGGGAGATGATTAGAAAATGGCTAACCCAGAAAACATCCATGGTAGGGAGAGCTACATTTCTGAAGTCCTATGTAGAGGGACTTCTTACATTTTGGGTGCAACAAGGGGAGATTCCATGTCCAGTTCTGGATGGAATGGAGATGAACATGGCAAACTTTCTTTGGGCAAGTGGGTACCACCCGACGAGATATGCACATGTGGCTCTTCCCAAAGATGAAGGGGGACTAAATTTGAAATCACTATGAGATATATCAAAGTAAGGGATGTTGAGAAGAATCATTATCTATCAGGAGGGTGCCTCTACCTGGGGGAAATGGATGAGAGAAAGATATCTTAGAGGTCTTGATTTCATACCAAAAATAAGGGAAGGTTATTCACACACTATCAATGTTATGATAGAGATGTGGCAACAAGTTAGACATCTTTATGAACCTCATATGGGGCATGGATGGAGACTTAAAGACATGAAGACTGACCTTTGGGATGACAAGATCAAGAGCTGCAAAATACAAGCGTATGGAGCAAGTTTTGGGCCAGAATACATGTACCAAAATAGAGCATGCATGTTTATGAAATATGCACAATGATCTTGCTACTCTAAATAAAATACATGGATGGAATCATGAAGTTGCTGTTGTTTTCTTACTAAGAAAGAAAGAGAATGAGTCCCATAATCACCTCCTTGGTGGCTACAAATTTACAAAATATGTTTGGAAGATCTTATGTGAAGATTTCAGATTGCATCTACAACTAAAAGAGGAACCGAGAAACATGCTAGCAAGCTATGGACAAAGCGACAAAAAGAGGGTCATGTTTGCTGCTCTATGATACTACATTTGGGAGGAATGGAATTCCCATAAACAAGGAGGTTCAACCACTAAAGTAAAGAGTATTGCTATAAAAATCTATAAATGTGTTAAACATAAGTTGCACATTAATTAGAAGAGTGTGAGTTGTTTCTCTATTTTTTGGATGTATGGCATTGGGCCAACATGTAACTTTGACCTCGTATAGTTTTAGGAGGAAGTGGGAATATATTTACATGATTCCTATATATATATATATATATATATATATATATATATATATATATATATATATATATATATATATATATATATATATATAGAATGAGAATACTACATCAACACTCCTCCAAGATATTGATTTCTATTTTTATCTACTTTTCCTCCTTCGCTACAAAATGCTTTCACACCCCTATAAGTTAAATTAATAGATATGTTTCATCATTAAACTATCATATGATGTAAACATTAACAAATATGTTGAGAATGGAAAACTACTTACTCATGAATCACCAATTTTATTAGGTGTTCCTCATTTGGTGTTAGTTTTACACTCAAAGGATCTAGGAAATACACACTCCAAGTCTTAGGAAAAATCATTAACAACTGTCAATGTTTATTTCTGAGTGAATAGAAGGCAAATAAAATACAAATTAAATTCCACAATGAATTGTATTCATAAGTTAGATATAGAAACTACAACCCAAAACTTACATAACATTGAAGGGAACTTACATAAAATTGAAGGGATCTATGATCACGGTTCTGGAAGCACCAAAAACCTTCATCGTGGTACTCACGTAATCTTTGACGCCACTTGGATGTTTATGCACATCTCTAATCATGGAGGACATTAGAAATGCCACATTTGATATTCCAAACTTGACAACCCAATAATACAAATGACTGAACAATATATATATGCAATAATCAATTACTATATAGGAAACATTTAAAAAATGTATTTGTCACATATGATGAGGTATTCAGACTCACCGTATCCAAAGTTCTATCACTAATGTGTCCAGACATTGATAGTGAAATAGCTGGGAAACATATGTCAACACTATAATAGTGTCAAGATCTATACATATGCCTTCCTCCTGAAGGTTGATCACCATGGTATCTGATTGCTCTATATTATTTTACCATCTTGTCAATGCCTTGCAGTTAGGGCCTAAGGAGTCTAACAATTCTTGTGGAATAAAATGTGGGAGCAGGGGATTCAGAACCCTAGGGAGATTCCTAGTTGTTGTGGACGCATGCATGTATTCTCATATTATCTTTTGAATATTTATATAAATTTCAATAAATATGTGTCATACCTCAAGAAATATAATGATTTTTTTAGGCCACCTGGTAAAACTACCTTCTTATCTCTGACTTTCGTGGCATTTGAGTGCTCATATAGGGGATATGTGTCTCTTAATGTCAGAATGACATGTATGACATTCACACGAATGCGATCAACATGAATGGGAATACCATGAACCATATCAGTGAGTGAATAAGCCTTGGAATCTGCCACAACATTCCATTATGGAACATCAATGGCAAGATGGAATTTTCTGGTTACCTACAATTTTATAAAAAATGAAATTTAAATTGAGACACATATATATTGATTGGAGGGATTACCGAATCTTAAGTTTGATCACAATGTAACTGTATAATGTGTGTTTGATTTCAATAAATTTTGACACCATTACCCTGCACTTCTTGAAGTACACGATGTAGATAGCCAACATATGCATCCAGAGAACAAAAGGGGAAATGTTGTCAAAATTTATTGAAGTCCAATGTGCATTATACACTTACATCCTAAGTTAGATGATGTTCTCAAGAATAGTCCCAATTCGGAATCTATATAAGTTTTCCTCATAATGAGTAAATCTTATATGATTTTCTAAATCAACAACACAATTTAGAAATTGGGGTTTATAATCTTCAAATTGGATATCTGATATATTCATTTAAGGGTTTACAATTTATCTCAATCTCATTACAATTCATCAAATCTAATTAAATATATAGTTAGAAATAGAAATAATTGTAGGGTTTACAATTCACCATAATCTAATTAAATCCAAGTTAGTGTTTACAAACATTTTCAATTAGGATTAACACATAATTTTTAATATTAATCAAATATGTAGTTACATATATGTATTTTCATCACAATTGTACAATTCATATCGGCCACATTATCCTCTAATTTGTATAATCATAACATTATAGAGAGAAAACCCTAAGTTTCCATTTAAAAGTTTATACGATAGAAATTGACCTTTGATCCAATAAATGCATCCCTTCCAGAAGTTGGGGTTTGGTGCATGCATTAGCTCTAGAATTACAACAATTATCTGAGTAGCATTTACCATCAAACAAACTATAACTGCTTTAGTGAGCCATTCACAATTTCACAATTTGAGTTTTTTTATACTTTCATACACATAGCTTAGTGTTTATTGTAAGAAAATGAATTAGAGAAACACCTACTCGCTAGATGGTGGAGTGTAATTACCCCACCCCTCGGAAACCCCCAATCAAGGAAGGCCAAGAAGCTAGAGTCGTTATCCCAAAACAAGATCATATGGTTTTGCAAATAATCATAAATAATTAATAAATCCTACCACAACTATGATTAAACTATGATATAAAATTTCTTTTCACATACCTTTAAAAAAATAGGAATTTGGAAATTTACCCAAAGAACTAAATATAATCCTCCAAAAAATATTTTTCCTTGTTCTTTTTCAATGTTACCTTTTATTGAACATTCACTTTTCATAACGTACCTGCATATTTCCCTAAAATGTTGACAAACAAAACATCGGTCAGTATAACAGATTATACATGTTTGTGGGGCAAACCAAAAGTTTGCACATATTGATAACAATATAACCACAACAATTATTTGTTACAAAACAAAATTTATGTTTTCTTATTAATATATCAACCATTTTTACTCAACCTCTGGTATGCCATTCCAGGGTCTTGTTCTTGCAGTGGAAAAAAGGCCACCTTCTCAATCTAGAGCCTAGGTTCCACGTTAATCTTCCCAATCTGGGGCCTGACCGAGATGTCCTTCCCAATCTGGGGCTTAGTATGATCTCATGGGACCTTCCCAATATGGGGCCCGTTCTTACCTCATATGACCTTCCCAATCTGGGTCCTGGTCTTTGGTCCTAGCCATGACTCATCATTTCCTTTCATTCAAACATCCATAGGTGGTATTCCAGGTTTGAGCACGTTATAATCATACTTTGTCATAGTCATAGTCACTTTATAAATGGTAAGAAATACATTTCATCCAAGAATCTAATTTCAAGAAATCGATAAAACCTCATAAGTCGTCGAGAAACTAGAGTGATTAGCCATAAGCATAACCACATACCTGATTTGGCAGTCTCAAAACCAAGTAAAATAGCTAATCCAATCAAGAAGTCCAATCAACCAAGACAATCAATAAATCAAGCAACTTGGTATGTATAACACTTAATAGTTTTTTTAAGACACCACATTCATTACATTAATGCCATACAACATCTACATGTAAAGGGAGATACACCAATCGAACACAAAAAAGTAAAGAGCAGATACAATAACTAGAAACTCATATCAAAACATGATATGTACAATGATGTATTGATCTCTCTTCTATATCACTGACCAAAACAACTTTTTATGAGATATTCCTTCAACCTGAGATTATATATGATATAAAGTATATGCTCCAAACCAGTGACCAAAGAAGGGATCACCTTCACACTTGCTGCCATATAACAAAGAAACAAAAAAACACCTAACATGAAAGGAGGACACAAACCACATGACAACATAGAACCTAAAACTCACTAAAGAAAACTGCAAATAGAGAGAAAGATAACAGACTACAGGGTGCACTACGACACTAGTAACAAAAGCCACTACCGATCCCTTTCAAGGACAAGCAAAGGAGCAGAAAAGGTCGGAGGAAGAACAAGGATGGGGGATAGAAAACACAACAGAACCCCACCACCACTCACCAAGAATCCTAACTCCATCGCAATCGAGAGAGGAACAGAAGCAACGCCTCCAAACCCAAGACCCCTGATTATCCCCTACCCCAGTAAGCCAATAGAGAAACTGAGGGAACACCCACCAAACCTCAAATGGTAGAATAGACACAGACAAGACACATAAAAAGGATGACCCCAACAACCTAGACCTACAAATGACACAAAACAGAAACAACAAGATGAAAATAAAGGAAGAAGGAAAACCAGAGTCGAAGGAACCCAAAAGGAAATGACAAGCTAGATCCGTCCAAAGATGAAGCATTTACAGGACCATGCCGACGAAAGTAGCCGCCGCCACCGCACAGCCACCGATGCACCAACCCCGTAAATCATCACAGAGGAATTGATCGAGAAGACTAGCCGCCACGCCGAGAAGCAAAAAGAAAAATGGATTAAAAGAGTACCACCCTAAGAGAACCACCAGCTCTGACGAGAGATCCAGGGGGAGAAGGTCGGCACCGAGAGGTGGTAGGCGCCCCTCCCCCAAGCCGGTGAGGCACTCAATAAGGGGAGTTTCCCTAGGACCGGCGCTCGCACAACCCCTCTGATAGATTCTGTTTGGTATGCATGTTATACCTTTTCTTAAAGAAGTATGTATAACAATTAATAGTTATAATCACATACAAACATCTTTTGTGGACTTGGGATTCCATTCTAAGGTTTCTAAGCCTTATTAGGGTTTATATAGGGTTTCTTGGTTCCACTTTTTAATTTTACCCATTTTAGGTCAGCAAACCCTAAAAGCTCTTTTCCACTCATAAGAACCCTAATTACTCAAATTACCCAAATTAAGGGTTTTTATTCACCAATTAGTTCAAAAACATCATTTTCATGCTTTCTTAATTGCTTTCCACAACTAAAACCATTAAACCTCACGATTATCAAAATTATTGATTTTGAATCCTATTAATACACATTTATCATTATGGAACCCTAATTAAGAAAATTATGAACAACTAGCATCCCATTAGTTCTAATCTATCCTTTTCATGTCAAAAGGTTAAACTTTTATCATAACATCTAGGGAACATCATTAGATCTATTTATCTTTTGAACTTAGGTTTTCAAATTAATTGAAACCATTAAAGTTGGCATCTTTACTCACTTCTCGAGTTGTAAGTAGATTCAGGCCTTGAATTCATTTTTAATGGATTCTACGTATTTTTCTGATAAAAAACTATATATTATTTATCTCCATACGATCATCCTATCATTTACTTTTCTTTATAAAATAATAAGGTTTTGGCCAATCAGTGGTTGCCACGTAAGCACATGGCAGTGAGACCTGGCTTGCCAGTGTGACTGGTCTGAGCCAATGGGCTCCAACCACCTCAACCTATCCGCTCACATGGCAACAAGGTGGGACCAAACTAAACACCCGCATAAAGGAAAGAATATACATACCTCCAAAAGGCTCGCATGAGGGCAGAAGGGTAACTTGCTTGTATGTCGTCTTCAACCTTCACTCGTCTGTGAACAAGGTCTCAGTAGTCAACAGTGAGATTGACTCTGCTACCGAGGGCACCAATGCCAGATGTGAGAGTCCCCTCACCTTTGGAGTGCTTCAATGAATGCAAAGGAGGTCTCATTTGCCCTGTGGTGGCCAGTGCTATCGGGACGACTAGATAGGAATTCTGGAGAGATGGCAGGATGAGATTGGAGTGGAAAAGGAGGCTAGGGAGAAATTAAGTGTAAACGATTAGTAATTCTTGGCCAAAGTTGTGGAGGAGTTTTCCAAACTCAGAGGGAGTCTAGGGCCCTATATATACCCTTCTATGCCGGTAAAACGGTGCTTGAGATTTAGGTTTAGGTGTTCCTTCTAGAGATCTCAAAACTAGATCAAGCCTAGGATAGACATGCACATTTCTTTCTCCTGAAGTCATTGATCAAGTTTCCCAATTTGCTCGCTCTATGAATCTCGGGGGAAATGATTCCAAAAGTTGCATGTACCATCCTTTCTTTCCTCTCCTGGATGATGGTAGGCAATGAACGCTCCATCGTTGGATCTCAGATCCAACGATCCTCATCTCAAACATTAGAAAAAGGTTAATTAAAACAAATTCTAATTGCATTTGAAAACTGAGACATTTATTGACATTCCTCTCACTTTAGGGATTTTTCAAAAATCCATATCTCTCAAACCACACATCCTTTTAATCCCAAATTTTAAGGGAAACTCTTTAATGACTTAATTTGCTTGTGTGCAAAGTTGGAACCGAAACTCAAAAATAAAAGAGAATTTTCTTCATACGCAATTCATTCACTCAAAAGGCATATATTAAGAAATTAAAATTCATATTTTTCTTTCTTTCTCTTCTATTTTCTTTATTTTGATTTTTTTTCTTATTAGAAACCAAGTGGAAATGAAACTAGTCAATAGTGGTCATCCATATCACTTTCTAGAGAATTCTACATAATTATCTCATATGCACACAATTATCCCTTTATTTCATTTTCCTTTTATTTATTATGGGATTTCTTTTATCTCTTTTTCCTTTTATCATTATTGGACTTATCCAATCAGTATGAATCACAAAATCATGCATTCAAGGGAAATATTGCACAAGAATCCATTCTTTAAAAAGAAATCACACAATTTCGCATTCAAATCCCTTTTATTTGAAAATTTTCATTTCAATTTAGTACAAGCAAAATTGAGGTTATAACATCCTTACCCATTTATAGGAATTCCCTCCCCCCACAAAAAAAAAATAAATTCATCAATTAAACAAGAAATTCAAGGTAAGCCTTTTCCATGTCTGTCTTTAGCTCGCATGTGGATTCATCCTCCCCATGGTGCTTCCAGAGAACCTTTACCTTCTCTATCTTCTTACTACTGAGCTCTTTCGCCTTAGTATCCAGTACCCTCACATGTGATTCATGGTAAGTCATTCCCCCTTTGGAGTTCAATAGGCTAAATTCTCAACATATGGATCGGGTCCTTCACATAGAGCTTTAGATTGGACACATGGAACACAACACACATCACACTATACTGAGGGGTAGGGCTAAGCAATAATCAGCTTCACCAATATGTTCCAAAATTTCAAATGGACCCACGTATAAGGGACTCAACCCTTCCATTGTTCTTAGATATAGCTTGGAGGAGTCAGATTTTCAGAAACACGTGTTCACCCACAGTGAAGTGCAAGCCAGTCTGCTTTGCATCAACATACATACTTTTGTTGATCATGGTTCTCTTCATCCTTTGCTTGATTAAAGTGACTTTGTCAGCATATAACTCTAGTTCCTATGACCTCAACAAGGTCCTTTCACTAACATCATCCTAGTGAAGTGGTGACCGTCACAGTTTCTCCAATAGAGAGTTTCATACGGAGGTATCCCGATATTGTCTTGGCAGCTGTTATTTATAAGAAAACTCAGCTAATGGAAGGTACTGCTCCCATTATCCACCCCAATAGAGCATGCATGCTCTCAACATATCCTCTAAAGTCTAGATCATCCTTTCTGACTAAGCATCGGTCTGGGTTGATAAGCTGTGCTAAACTTCAATCTAATATTGAGTTTGTCATGCACTTGCTTCAACAACTTGGAAGTGAACTTTGGGTCACGATCAGAAATAATCAAACTCAGAACACCATGCAGTCAAACTATCTCTCTAATATATAGTTCAGTAGGTCTGTCACCTTGGCAGAAATCTTTAAGGCTAGGAAATATGCTGACTTTATAAGGTAGTTTACCACAACCCATATTTCTTCCACAACTTGAAACTAAACTTTGGGTCACGATTAGAAATAATTGAACTAAGAACACTGTGCAGTAGAACTATCTATTTAATATATAGTTCAGCAGGTCTATCACCTTGGTAGGGATCTTTAAGGATAGGAAATATTTTGACTTGGTAAGGAAATTTACCACAACCCATATTGCATCATGACCTTTCTTGGTCTTAGGGAAACCCACCACAAAATCCATGGTTATCTGTTCCCATTTCCACTTTGATTGATTATAGTAATCCACTGGGTTATTGGTGTCCAACCTTCACCATTTGGCATGTCAGATAACTAGACACATATGTTGCTATGTCTCTCTTCATTCTAGTATTGTTGTAGGTTTGTAAACATCTTGGTAGTGCCATTGTGTACCATGTACTTAGAACCATGCGATTCTTTCAAGACATAATTCTTCTTGGGTGAAACTTCAGGAACCCAAGTATGACACTTGTAGAGGATCCCACCATCTACTCCCACTAAGAGATGTGTCTGAGATTTCTCTAATAGACCTTTCATCTTATCAAGCTTTGGGCTGGTTAACTAGGCAGTTACCAACTCAGTCAACAAGTCCAGTTTTACCTGGATGTTAGCCACACGAATCAGGTCCTCTAAAAACTATGGATTCCACCTAGAAAACTCTTCTAATCTTCTCCATTGAATGGAAAGATAGTTGCTCACCTGAGTTGTTTCTAACTAAGTGCATCTGCTACTACAATAGTCTTCCTAGGGTGATAGGCGATAGTGAAATCATAATTATTCATGTACTCCATCCATCATCTTTGTCTTAGGTTTAGGTCCTTCTAAGTCAGGAGGTACTTCAAGCTCTTGAATCCATTATTTTGGTCACTAGATTCAAATCTTATACCTATAGAATTCAAATTCCACTTAATAATTATATCCTCATTTGAAATCTTAATTTGACAATTACCTTGCTTGCCTCGTCTTCCAAAATATTTATAAAATATTCGCTCATAAGGGTGTGGTAATTCCTCCAATTCTCAATTATCATAAGAGATTTCAACTTAAGCATGTATTCCTCATATTACTTCTATCCCTAGTATGGCATGTATTTGTCTTGTCTCTCACACCCATAACAAGATGAAATAAGCATTTGGTTGCAGTCCAAATACGAAGTTCATCCCATTCCAAGAGTAGAGACAGTGCATCACACATCACCATTTTATTTTCCAGTCTGGGTTGAATCATTCTCCACATGAATCCAAACAATGAATGCCACCATTCCCTCCATTCCACGTATACACATATAGGAAGACTTTCCTCATAACTTTTGAGTCTTATCATAACTCCTATTTATTATCCTTAGTCATTTCCTCAAGGTCTCTAGGGTGTCAGTAATTTTGGGGTGATCTTACCCTTATGCCTCTAGGGAGTGCCTCTCACATTCGCCTCTCAGGCCCCATGAACACATGAAGGTGGACAATCTCCTGAGTCATGGGCCTCAAGAAAACATAGTTGTTATTGTAGGGAAATACAACGTCGGGTAGGCAGTGGGAAAAAAAACGATTGACATATTTCCAATTAACCAACGGATTACGTCAATAACTATGCAATGGGAAGGATGGTTTCACAAAAATACACCAGGTCCTGGAGCAAGTCTAGCGACAATCCTCATTAATGTAGATGTGCATTCTATCTTTGACAGTGTTTGTACAACTCCTAGTCACACTCAGATTCATCTGACTTCTCCACCACAGACAGTAGAATCAGACAACTGCTGTAGCGACTCCTTAGATCTCGTCACATATTGCAAGTTGATGCTGCCCTCCTAGCAACATCCAACAGACTCCTGCCTCTAGAGTAGTCCACACATACCAACTAGAACTCTTGTCATCCTGGTAGAATAGACAGGAAGGCATTGCCCCTCCTGTTGGTGTACTAGTCACCAACATACTCTCCCACAACAATGATCCTTAATTGTTTCTCTCACGTGGCTCTCTCCCTAGTTGGGTAGGACTTGCTTGGGCTCTTGTGGTTACATCAATAAGAGAGCACAACAATTTTCAGAGAAACTAATTCTTAATTGTCTATGTAGTAGTTGTACTCTGGGAAGCCCCTAGTACCCCTTTATATATAGGAGGGGTTAGGGTTAGGGTTCCCACTCCACAGTCAATGCAGGACTGAAAGCGGGAGTGGAAAGGACAAGAAGATCTAGATTTTTTGCAACTTTTCAGGAAGTCTCACAACCTGCATGTGACAAAATGGTTGTCTCACCTAGTGAGACAGTTGTATTGCATGCTAGATGGTCGTTTCACTAAGTGAAATGGTCATTTCACACCTTCCAGTTCTACACATATGTTGGCAATTCAATTCCAATTAGTACTCAACTTGACATACTCCCGAAATGGGCATTTGGTACAATTGAGATGGGCGTCTCACACCAATACAAACTATCATTTGGTGCAACTGAGATGGGCATCTCACACCAAGCCAGAAGCCCATTTCACACAAGAGAGATGGGCGTCTCACATCCTAGGTCAGGTAGAATTCCAACCAATGTACAATACAATCAGTCTGACACTCCAAAGAGTAGTATCAACACTTAAACTGATCATCTGGCAGTCTAGTCAGCTGATCTATTGCGTGAATTGAAATACCTAAACACTTTCGTAATCAATCCAATTATCATTCAAGATCAAACTCCTCTTCTAGATGAGTTCCTATGTGTGTGACCCTATAGGTCGCATATCACGTTGGTAGTGAATGTTCATAACTGGCTTATGACATCACAAGCAAAGAGAGGTGCCTTGTAGCACATCATTGCAACCCAAGTGAATGGAAAGTTGGGGAGAAACTTCAACCTACAATCTATGTATGGTGTTACAGTGTTTGTATAGTTCCTTTGTCACTGATATCTAGATTGAACTAGAGGCATGGAATAGTCATCCTCATTATTATTCAATCTTGTTCCTTGAACCAGAGTAGACTGCATGAGATATATGTCAGATCAATATCACATATTGACTCACATACGTATGGCCATACTTTTCTCTATCTCTCTAATCAAGAGGACTTAGATATCATACTCCTGTAGGAGGGACAAATACCATATCTATCACTCACAGTCAATCCCCATGTGTCAAAGTCACCCAATCATCAAATTTATAACAACCCATGTTTCAGGACTGCTTGATGATGTCAAAGTGTACCCAACAACATGTGATGAGTGTAGTAGTTTCAGGTCTAAGAACCACAACCACCACCATCACTGTGAGAGTTGACTATGACTTCCATGTGTCAGTCTCATGACGGGTCTATCCGATGCACTATTCTATAACATGTATCTGTGTGCTTGGTTTGATATTTCCATATAGTGACTAATGAGACTTTGTCATCAACCAACTCACAGTCTGATCTTATGTGTTATTGTTGTCTATCTACCTTCCATAATAACAAGCGATCAGGGACATAATGAGAATGTATATACTCTTAACATTTGTATGATCTCATTCTTTCAAGTCACTTACTTGAATACATGCATCATTGAGTAATATCATTCTATATACATTTATTATGTTATTCATTATCTCTTTAATGAATATACAAAATAAATTGGAAGCTTTCCTTTATTTTTATCAAATCAGGTATCTAATGACATATCCCAAACATCATATGATTGGCTTTCTAGACATACATGCCAACAGTTACCTCCCGACGCTATGGTCTCGTGCATTCACAAAAAAATCAACTCCTACTCCCATCAGTCTCATCCCTACTTGACCTTAGGATTGACTTAGGGTTCTATCATAAATTTATTTTATTTCACCACAAGTTTGCTCATGGTTCCTTTGATGATATTCAAGCACATTGCATCCTTTAGAATCCTCACCCCAAATTTCCATCATCTCGTAGGGCACTCAAAGTTTTCCCTTATATCCCTTCATGGGAAACATGTTGACCTACCTATCTAGGCCTAGCCCCATTCTACCAGTCACTTCCATAGTGACTTTTCTTTATGTCCCTTATATATGGTCATACTTGGGTCTCAAGATTCATACTCAATCTAAGTGCTTTTGTGTTTCATACACTTAATCTCTCAAGTTATTTTAAGTGACCTTTAAAGTTACCTCAATTCTTAAAAAAAATTGGTACTCACTACTTTAGGAAGAGTTCTCTCTTACGATAGGAGAAAACCTATCACTTGATAGCACCAAGGGTCACAAAAACTTTCTTGAATCCAAATTTTATATCATCACATGTAGGCATTTATCCTATCATTCCACCTACGCATGTGGATAGCAAGTAGACAACTTATTAAACCATTTCTAAGTTTTCCATTATGTCATACCTGTTAATCATTTCTCAAGGTTGGACCAATTTCATACATACATATGACACCAACTTGTGTGAGTGGATCATCAAACATATACCTCAGACCAAGTGGGGGTTCCTTTTATCTAAAACTTGAGGGGGGTACCATGATTTATCCCTATGAACTCACTCTATCGTGTGAACATTATATGCACCAAATACTGCTACTTCCCCTCTTTGGTCTAGGAACCTCATATACCTCCTTTGCATTAGTTATCCAAACTACAAGACTCAACCGCTCAAGCACGTACCAAACCAAAACATGATATGGCATATTCGTCCTAAATTTCTCTTCCAATTAAACAAACCTTAAAGGCCTACACAAGGACTACCAACCTGAGCCTAAGGCTTCACATCACACTACCATTCCTTACCTCTCTAGGATTGTGGGACTCTCTTTCTCTCATCTGGATGGTAGGTACTCATATCATCTATACATATGTATAAGAATCCTCTCTCTCTAACTCTCGGGTTTGGTCCTTCCAAGGACATCTAGGGTATGAGAAGCTCTAGGGATCATCCATGAAGCAACTCAACTCATCGACTCAAGGTAGTCTAGTCGAAGACACATCATACAAATATTTCTCCTAATTCCTCATGTCTTGGAGTCTAGGTTCCCAACCTTCTCCTTCTGGGTCTCACTCTCTTCAAAGTTAACCCTATAACTGGTCCTAGCACTAGAGGTTCCCTCTTTGTAGATCAGATTGAGGTGCCTAAAAATGCACCTCTTATTCTCACCTAGCCTACCTTATATGATGAAGTGTACATATTTGTATTATCAAATCTTATACCCAACTTCAAAAGTATAGTCAAATTCTCAAATCAATCTGAAGTCATCATAAACCATACTACCTCATTACGTAAGACAAAGCTTCTCATTCGTTTCCTCTAGTATGCATGTCTCATAAACCAATCCAACATGCATTGTCCCTCTGGCTTAGAACTAATCCTATTGCCAGCCTAGATGTTGCTCACTTCCACATAGGTGCATGCCTATATCCTACTCATATCTGAGTAGGAACACACTTGTTAGGGTTCCTACCTAGAGGAGTTTAAACTTTTGGTCACCACTAACATTCTGATTAGGGTGTTATCTTTCTTGTAGATCTTTTTTAGCTTTTTAGGGATGACCCACCCTAGGTCAGGTCACCAAAACTAAAAGTTGCTCTAGGGGTCATGCAACCACTCATTGCCTATGTTTCCCATGCATACTCCAATCCTCCACATATATCATGCATGCCTCACCTACGTACTTGCATGCATGGACAAACTAAGGCATCTAAATTATTGGGGTATCTCTTTCTATGTCTACTGCTTAAGGTTTTGGGTTGAGATTAGGGTTGACAACCTACACCTTAAGTTTTGTGAGTCTCATGACCCACTGAGGTTGTTTTCCCTTACCAGCCCTAGTTCCATCCATGGTTTTCCTTTATAGGGGAGAAACCAATCAAATGTTTTCTCTTTATCATTATGTCCACTTTTATTATTTGGCAGAGGATGCCTGAATCCTTAACACACTTATCCAAGACTCAGAAGGAGGTGGAGAGAGAAAAAAACCTTAAGAACTTAAAATTTGTTCAGTGAAAGAGGGTAAAGATAGGAGTAAATTAGATAAGAAATCCTATAGGTATCCTATTTTGGGTCAAATCCTCAGATTTCTTCTAGGCAGTCACATGTATTCCAGGAGTCCTCATAAACTAACTAGCGGGGCGGAGGAAAATCTTACCATCCCCTGGATCGTGATCCTTTTCTAGACACCGCCATATTTGGAAAATTCTCTACTAACTCCCTTTGGTCTCTAAAGAATTTGTAAAATTGAGTAATTCTATGGAAAACCAAGCTTTGATACCAAATGTAATGACCCCACAACTCGGCAACTCCCAATTAAGGAAGTCCAAGAAGCTAGAGCCATTATCCCAAAATAAGATCATATGGTTTTACAAATAATAATAAAAAATTAATAAATTCTACCACAACTAAACTTAAAACAAGATGAAAATTTTCTTTTCACATAGCTTTAAAAAACAATAGGAGTTTGGAACTTTACCCAAAGAACTAACTATAATCCTCTAATTTTTTTCCTTGTTCTTTTCAATGTCACCTTTTATTGAACATTCACTTTTCATAAATGTAACTGCATATTTCCCTAAAATGCTGAAAAATAAAGCATCATTCAGTATAATAGATTATACTGGTACATGGGGGAACCCAAAAGTTTGCACATATTGGTAAAAACATAACCACAACAATTATTTGTTACAAAACAAAATTTACATTTTCTTATTAATCACTCAGCCATTTTTACTCAACATCTGGTATACCCTTCCAGGGTATTGCCCTTGCAGTAGACAAAAAGGCCACCTTCTCAATCTGGAGCCCAGGTGCCATGTTGGTCTTCCCAATCTAGGGCCTGAGCTAGATGCCCTTCCCAATCTAGGTCCTGGTATGATCTCATGGGTTCTTCCAATCTGGGGCCTGGTCTGACCTCATATGACCTTCCCAATCTAGGGCTTGGTCTTTGGTCCTAGCAATGACTCTTCATTTCCTTTGATTCAAATATCCATAGGTGGTCTGCCGGGTTCAATCAGGTTATAATCATATGTTGTCATAGTCATAGTCATTTTATAGATTGCAGGAAATACAATTCATCCAAGCAATTAATTTCAAGCAATCGATAAAACCTCAGAAATCACCGTGAAACTAGAGTAATTAGCTATAAGCATAACCAAATACTTGATTTGGTAGTCTCAAAATCAAGCAAGATAGCTCATCCAATCAAGAAGTTCAATCAACCAAGCCAATCAATAAATCAAGCAACTTGGTCCTAAAAAGTATGTATAACACCTAATTGTTATAATCACATTCAAACATATTCTATGGACTTGGGATTCCATTCTAAGGTTTCTAAACCTTATTAGGGTTTCTTAGTTTCACTTTCCAATTTTACCCTTATTAGGTCAACAAACCCAAAGCACTTTTCCACTCATTGAAACCCTAATTACTCAAATTACCCAAATTAAGGGTCTCTGTTCACCAATTAGTTCAAAAACATCATTTTGATCCCTTCTTAACTGATATCCACAATTAAAACCATTAAACCTCACGATTATCGAAATTATTGATTTTAAGCCCATTAATACACATTTATCATTATGGAACCCTAATTAAGAAAATTTTGAACAATTAGTATCCCATTAGATCTAATCTAACCTTTCTAGTATCAAAAGGTTAAACATTGCTCATAACATCCAGGGAACATAATTAGATCTATTTATCTTTAGACATAGGTTTTCAAATTAATTAAAACCATTAAAGTTGGCATCTTCACTCCCTTTTCGAGTTGCAAGTAGATTCAGGCCTTAAATTCATTTTTAATGGTTTCTACATATTTTTTTGATAAAAAACCATATATTATTTGTCTCTATATGAATATCCTATCATTTACTATAATTTTTACAACATAATAAGGTTTTGGTCAATCAGAGGCTGCCACGTAAGCAGAGGGTAGTGAGGCCCAACTTGCCAGTACGGCTAGGCCAAGCCAATGGGCTCCAATCACCTCAACCTATCTGCTCACGTGGTAACAAGGAAGGACCGAAATAAACACCCATAAAAAGACAGGAATAGCCATACCTCAAAAAGGCTTGCACGAGGGAAGAAGGTTAATTTGCTCATCCATCGTCTTCAACCTTTGCTCATCTATGAGAAAGGTTTGAGCAGTCAACAGTGAGGTTGACTCAGCTACCCAGGGCATTAAACACATATGTGAGAGTCCCCTCACCTTCGACGTGCTTCCACAAACACAAAGGAGGTCTCAATTGCCCTGGTGGTAGCCAGTGTCGTTGGGATGACTAGATAGGAATTTCAACGAGTGGTAGGATGAGATCGGAGTGGAAAAGGGAGCTACGAGATCAATTGAGTGTAGAAAATTCAGCTTAACGCTTGGACGAAGCTTTGGAGGAGTTTTACAATCTCAGAGGGAGTCCATGGCCCTATATATACCCTTTTATGTCGGTACAATTGTGCTCAAGATTTAGTTTTAGGCATTCCTTCTAGAGATCTAAAAACTAGATCAAACCTAGGATAGACAGGTGCATTTCTTGCTCCTGAAGTCATTGATCAATTTTCCCGGTCTGCTCACCCTATGAATCTCAAGAAAAACAATTCCAAAAGTTGCCAGTACCAACCTTTCTTTCCTCTCCTGGCCAAGGGTAGGCTATGATCACTCCACCATTGGATATTAGATCATGCCAAAAAAGGTTAATTAAAACAAATTCTAATTGGATTTGAAAATTGTGACATTTATTGACATTCCTCTCACTTTAGGGATTTTTCAAAAATCAATATCTCTCAAACCACACAGGCTTTTAATCCCAAATTTTAAGGGAAACTCTATAATGACTAAATTTGCTTGTATGCAAAGTTTGGAACCAAAACTCGAATATAAAAGAAACTTTTCTTTATATGTAATTCATTCACTCAAAAGGCATATATTAAGAAATCAAATTTCATATTTTCTCTTTCTTTTGCTTCTATTTTCTTTATTTTGATTTCTTTTCTTATTATAAACCAAGTGGAAATGAAAATTAGTCAATAGTCATCCATATCACTTTCTAGAGAATTCTACATAATTCTCTCATATGCACACAATTATCCCTTTATTTCTTTTTCCTTTTATTTATTATGGGATTTCTTTTATCTGTTTTCCCTTTTATCATTATTGGACTTATTCAATCAGTATGAATCACAAAATCATGCATCCAAGGAAAATATTGCACAAGAATTCATTCTTAAAAAACAAATCACACAATTTCCCATTCAAATCCCTTTTATTTGTAAAATTTTATGTCAATTTATATAAGAAAAATTGAGGTTATAACATTGAGAGAGAATTAGCAGAGTTTACGACTTGGAGCACAATAGTGGAGAAGCAGCTAGAAGCAACAAGAATAGAGAAGTGGCTAGAAACAACAATAGTAGTTGGTGGCAGCAGAGGACCGAGTAGTAGCAGGAGACCTACCTCGCTAGAGGAGGATAGAGCAGAAATAGAGGTGGCAAAGAAGTGGCTAGCAATGGCAGCTAATGGACGCGTTGGAGTCGTCAGTGGGAGCACGAGTAGCAGTAGCACTGGAGGCAGAAGAAAGGGGAAATTGTCAAATCCTAATTCCAAAGTTTTAGATAAATGCGAGTAGGAGAAAGAGGGTTTCTCACGGGATTTAAGTAAGGCTTACCCTTTTGGTTATTTAAAAAAATGATGACTTACAAATTTAATCATCCATTGTAACCAAAGCACCACCAGTAAAAGTTTAACTTTTTCATTGGTTGGCTAGAGACAACTGACGACTAACTCCACATATCAGATGCAACCCAACAATACCAACATTGTTGGTTTTGGTGAAGACATCTGATGACAAAAACCAATTGGTGGGAATTTTTTGTGGGACACACGACATGTATCCCTTTCTTGCTGGTCTCTATAGGTGCAACCAACCACATATACACATAAGAATTCTAAGGTGATGTTTTCTACATAGTAATTTACCTGTCGATCATCTAATAGAAGACCAACACGATAGATTTCTGGAGGCAAATGAAATGCCTCATAAAAGTTTTATGTGAATTCTATTTTTTTGGGCAATATATTGCATCAATTGCTTTGAGAAGAAACTAACAATAGAATTAAAATGCAGTCCATATTTTCTTAGTTGGTTCTCAGCTAGTCAATCGTGGTTGTTGTCTTTAACAAACCGATTAAAGATTACACTGTCAAATTTCTCTTGAAAAAACAACTGAAGCAATATGTCATATCTATAGTAGTGCCTTGTTCAAGGTATGGTGTATTAGTGATAAATGACATTAACTAAACCAATTCAATGGGCTTAAGTAGTGGCAACACATTTATCTATTAAAAGGAAAATAACTAACATAAAATAGCACTAACACTCCTTCCCGAGTTTAAGAGTACACATCGAGTGTTCCCAACTTGCCAAACATTTAGGAGAAGGATAAAGGTGGAAGTGCTTGGTGAAGATATCAACAATCTATTTTCCATTCTTTACATATGGTGTAATGATTTTTTTGTCACAAATTGGTTCTCTTTGAAAGTGCAAGTCAAACTCAATGTTCTTGGTACATTCATGAAATATTATATTACGATATATATAAATAGCCCCTTGATTATTACATTGTTGTTTTGGATACGAGAGGGCAACCTAATTCTCTAAGAATGAATTTCCTCATTGAGTTCCAAATCAAGTGTGTGCCATGGTGCAATATTTTGCCTTAGTCCTAGAATGAGCTATAACATACTACTTCTTACTATGACAACTGATGGGATGGCCATCCAATAGAATAAATATGCGAAAAATGGTTCTCTAATTATTCACATCTTTGGTGCAATCTCCATCAACATAGCAAGTCAAAGAGATATCAGAAGGATGTTGTTTATTGTATAGGGAACCCTAACCTGATGTACTTTTCAAATTCTTAGAATACATTGTACCTGAATCCAATAGCATACAAGGGGTTGGACATGTGTTAACTATTGACAATAATAATTAAACCTATTTATGATTAGGTAATCATAATATAAATGAGTAACCCCACTATGCTATTTCTCATAATTAGAAAAGTGTTGTGATATTTTGTAGGTA
Source organism: Alisma plantago-aquatica (assembly GCA_963693085.1). Classification (NCBI taxonomy): domain Eukaryota; kingdom Viridiplantae; phylum Streptophyta; class Magnoliopsida; order Alismatales; family Alismataceae; genus Alisma; species Alisma plantago-aquatica. The sequence goes on from OY856412.1 coordinate 512,964,886, forward strand.
ACAAAATTTTTCAGAATTATTCATATTTAAATTATTTCATGAGGCTGAGGACATACTTCTTCTATGATAAATAAGTTCCATGAGACAGTGCAACACTTCAACTCCCAAGAAGTACAAAATTTTCCCCAAATCCTCAATATGAAATTGTATCTTGAGTTCCTATTTCAAAGAAAAAATCCCATGAGAATCACTACCAGTGATAACAATATCATAAACATAGACCACATGATAATGGTTCTAACTTGGGAAGTAGAATAGAAGTGGCTGTGACCACTAGAAGATTTGGTAAAACACATGCTATCAAGAACTCCATTGAGTTTTGTAAACCAGACTCATGGGGATTGCTTGAGGTCATACCAAGAGTGTTTCAGATGACAGACTCTTTATAAAGATAAGACCCATCGACGTCCAAAAATATTTTTGAGTAGGAATTGGAACAAGCTCCCAGGTGAGGACCACACAAAATATTGTCATTTCCTCGAGCACTGCATCTTTTGAACTGAGGTGCTAAAGGGTGTTTGAATAAAATTTCTTTCAGTCATACCATTTCAAGGACTCATCGAAACACCTCAAGTAGTACCACAATTTGTTCGACGTACAATAATGTGTTGAACTACTTCAACAAGTCTACACGTGAGGTATCCAACATCTGATGTTCATACAGTAGTATCTACAACTCCTTTACGGGCTCCATAATAGGAAATTATATATTCTGTTAAAGAAAGTCCTTTGCATAAGTTGCTTTGAATAGGTAAATAAATCATTTGTCCTTGTAGATCTGACATTAATTATTAGAATAGAAATCTAGTTTATATGTCTTTGGATCAAAATTGTGAACAAAAGTAGTATGCCCAAAAATAAGAAGAGGAATTTGAAAAACCTATTTAGCGAGAAGAAACAAAAAAAGTGTCTTGTTATGTAGAAAAGAAGACTAATGTTGATTGAAAATATGGCAACTTGTGAGAACAGTTTCATACCAATAGAACTTAGGTATTTTTGTAAAGATTGTGTAAAAATTGTCAATGAAATGATGATGTTTATGTTATGTATCCCCACTTGGTTGTGGGGTAAGAGCACAAGAACATTGATGGATGGTTTAGTACTTGAGAAAAATGAGGATACGTGGTTTGAAACATATTCCAAAGCATTTTCAATACACGAGATTTTAGTACATTTATTAAATTACATTGAGATCATTTATGAAAGGATTGAAAACCCCAATCATCAAATAATAGGATTTTGACAAGTATAACCAAGTCATATGAGAAAAATAATCAACAACATCGAGTATGTATAGGTTGTACACATATGTGATAGACCGCCCAAAAATCTTATTGCTAGACAACTCAATTTCCTAGAGGAAGGAAATTCCCAAGATGATGTTGTCTTTGGCACACCATTCTTTCTTTTGATATTTCTCTAAATGATTTCTCATTTTACTCTAAATCATGGGATAGAACTTAGGGTAAGGTTCTACTTCTACAAACTTATTAACCATATTTTTAAAGGTACTGGGAAGATTAGAAGTAGGGCATGTCCTAGACTATAGATGAATCCCTCGAGGAAGAGTGTGGATCATCCTTTACTCAGAAAATCTGGTATCATAACATTATAACATCTATACATAATACACAGTCATCACCAAAACCTGTTGTACGCTATATAGTTAAGGTTATTCTTCCCCAGGGTATCTAAAGAAATTCACCTCTCTCTAAACAAGTCCATGTACTGCCTTAATGTCATGGAAGAGGTGTCACATGCCATTGAAATTCTCTTCCACCAATGGTGAGACTGTTCGTCAAATTAATACAATGAAAACAAACATTTAATTGTTCAGGGAAGTAAATGCTCTCAAAAGTCCTAGTGCTTCATATTATTTGTCCTCTATCTCCTTTGAAGCATGTGGGTTACATCTTAATTAAGTTAGTAAGAACAAACTCCTTAGTTTTCTAATGATAACTTGGGGTGTTCACCAGATAAATGCATGATGTCAGTGTAGATTTTGCAACTTTTGGGGTGGCGTGAGTAACACCCTTGTCCATGTCTACATGTAAAATCTACTTTTTTGTTCTTAGTTCATTTTGTTATGATAATATTATTTTCTAATTTGATTACTTATTTTGTTGATAAACTAAATTTAATATATGATAATTTAATGAGTAATGGTTGATTAATTTGTCAAAGAAAAATAGTCTCTAACTAGATATTGAATGTGTAGTTGGTTGTGTTCAATAAGGCATAAGTAGGAATAAGGTTTGCATTAAATGCATGTTTAGACCTAATTTGATCATTTTGTGATATGTTTGAGGCCTTTTGTTAGTATGCAAACATGTTTAGATATGTGTTTGTTGTAAAATTTCCTTTAGAAGGATTGATGTGCCTTAGAATTAGTTTTAGCAACTAAAGATTTTGTTCTATCTGGTGCAACAAACAAGTAGGCCCAACTTGCAGATAAGTTGGATTGAGTTGTCATGATTTGAGAGGCTAACATAGTTCAAAGCATGGAGATCTATCAATGCATGAATCAAATTGGGGAAGTCGATTGACCTTTAAGAAATCATATTTGTGAGGTTTAGCGAGTTTTGATATGAGAAGGAAGAAGTGTTAGCCTGATAATTCAACATTCAACTAGTCTTTTCTTTAGTTGGTCTAACCATCTCACTGGTAGGGGTCCAATTTGGGTCCCAGACACCCAAGTTTTGCAGTAGTTGTCCGGTCACCTAGATGTTGGGTTGACCTTCTAGTAAGTCATCCAACTTCCCTGGGTTGATAATGTAGTTTTTTTGTTGGGTTTTGTCTTATATTAGGGTTATATTGGTTCTTTTCATTTCAAATCAATAATGTAGATTCATTTTAACATATTTTACCTCCTTTGGCAAGAGGGGAGGGATTTGCAGGGGGTTTTCCTTTTGTCATCCCCTGGTTTGTTGCAGTTTGATCTAGGATTGTTAGAGGTGGAAGAATGAGGCAACAATTAGTTCATCCCTTTGTCTCATCATTATTTCCACGTCTATCCTCTTGGGAACCATGTACATCCGTAAGAGGGTATGATCCATCCTTGGTTGTTTCTTCTTTCTCTACCTTTCTTTATTCATTTCATGGCTAAGACTAGGCTAGAAGAAGGTGACCTTGCAATTCTTGCTGTATCCTAGGATACTTGTTGGCCTAAGAGAGTCAAATCCTGTTCTTATTTGTGATGACCATCACCACACAAAATGAGATTACTCAAAACAAAGCACAAAAACATCACTAACAAACCACATAATCACAAAATAGGGTATATTAAAAAATGATATCACATACCCACCTCAAGTGGAAATAATTACATCCAGGTCCAAAGACGGACACCATCTGTATCTCAGATCATACCAAAATATATCACATATGACTGTTCATTATCTAACATGCCACCAACTTTACAAGGGATATCTATTCATATATATATATATATATATATATATATATATATATATATATATATATATATATATATATATATATATATATATAAATACACACACACATAACTATCACTTACTACCAAAACATCAACTCAGTACACAACATATACAAAACACCTCTCAAGGTCCTGAGAGTACATGGACGATAGATAGGACTCTACTACAAAACACTAGCAACATATCCAACGTTTAACATCTATTGCTCCTCTTATTGTTCAAACTCAACAACACGATCTCTACCTCACTGTGAATGACCACCTAATAGATGTGGAAACCCACAGGGTGAGACCAAACATACCAGGGGGAGATATAACCCTTTGCCAATGTCTATTATTAGCACAGGTAAGCTTAAAGTTGGAAGGTAACATTATCATCAGTTTGAGTAGATTCAACTAAATTATATGGGTAAAGTATATAACACTATATAAGAAATATAGGTAATTACCATTGATTAGTTGAACATTTACACATTCAAAATAAATATGAAGAACATGTATACAAGTTATAACTAAATAGTACAAGGAAAAAATGCATAGGGTAATCCAATGTGAGTTGTGTTTAACCCTAAGAAAATATACTACATGATTGTATTACATTTTTTATTATGCGCTGAGGATTTGACTTGTACCACCCAAATCCAACTAGCCACTATGAAGTCCAAACTAGTGGCATACAAGGTCTATGGAAGAGCCAGAATCCACGGCCTCACCGGTACCTTTCGATTAGAATGAGAGATGCCACAAAGATGTATCAGTCAACTACCACTAGAGAATAGGCTCACGCATGGCTATTCTAAAACATGCATCAATGTAGTTATAGTGCTACCTATCACATATCACCAACACTGAGGCATGATAGCAGTCACCCTCCATCACCTGTAATTGTGGATGCATGGATATACTTGACTTTCACCCCTGCATATTAAAAAATATGGCTCTGGGCTTCCCCTAGGAATCACTCATTTCACCACCCAACAAGTTATGATACTAGAATGGATCTATGGCACTGGGTAGTTACATGATTAGGGTTTTAGTTGATTAATTATACCAATCGGGTGTCTTTTAGTGCATCATTAAAGTTACAATGTATAAACCCTAAACAAACTCTACAAGAATAAAGGCATAAAACAACTCTAGAGGATATAAAATGCATGAAGTAAGAACTTTTTACATTATATATTGATATCACTTCCATACAAGGCCATCAAAATCATCACATCACTTGGGGATATTAATACCTCATCACATCATTAGAGGATAACACCTCACACTAGGCACAAAGCCATTCACCAGGTCATAGGACCCACTCACAAATTCCTTGTGTCACATCATTGTCTCAACATGCCTTGTAAGATTCATAATCATCACCTATGTCATATAAGCATCACTATAGCATTTGTTAGATACGAGATTCAATCAAATGACAAGGTTAGTTTGACACAAGGAGAGAGAAAACATCAACTCAAATTAATCATTCAAACAAGTTTCACAAACAAATCATACATCTAGAATTAGTGTTAGGGTTTCATATATAACCAATTAGGGTGTACATCGCAAAATATCATCAAACCCTAGGTGCATAATCTTCCCTCATTCTTTGACCATGTAGGTCTACTATCATCGTTGTCACTCCACAACACAGAGGAACACAAGTTCAGGAGATAACATCGGTCAGGGGGGGTAGTATGTCATAAAACGGTGGCGTCAAAGAACACACCCATCATGGTCGAAGACCATGAACAAAAATAGTGATCAAGCATAACAAAAACACATTAGCAGTCGAACAAGATCACAAAGTACCCACAACCAAATACCCACACATGGTCGAAGGGAAACCTAGGTCGAAGACCATATCAGCAACCAACAAACATAACTCCACCCCATCAGTCAAAAGGGACCCAAAACATCTACGATCGCAAACCATAACACCCCTCATCCATCAAAGACAAGGGTCCACTTCAGTGACCAAAACAAGGCACTAGGTTAGCGACCAAACCAACAAAACCAGAAACCCAAAACCACCTCAACGAACATCCAAAGAACACCACCACCACTTAGTAAAACATGATAAAACAAGGTGATTATCACAAAGAGAATATATCCACCAGAACAGCTATGCACACCAACAAGTCCAAGCGTCACTTAAGGTGGAACATCAAGGAAACAATAGCCATTCAAACCTTACACAATCATCACATGAGATTAACATGGAAACCATGGTATGATAGAGGAAACCCAAGATCAAGCACATGTAAATGGAACCTAAACTCCTTTTTAAGCAAGATAATCGAACCAAGAAACAAGATAACAAAACTAAGGTCAAGATGCATTGAAAGCAATCATCATCAACATCAACTAAGTTTCATCCACATGAATTAGGGTTTAGGTGAAAGGGAAAACTAGGCAAGAATACTTCAAGATCTTAAACCCCAAAACAAGGAAGTAACATTTAGCATATTATGATCATGTTTTAGATTTATATCAGTAGCATGAAAGCTATATTATGGTGCAATAATAGAAGGGGGAAAGTTATATAACCCACATTAGATGATGGTGCAACTACCTCCAAGCAAAATTTTCAAAATCAAGAGAGAAACCTTGCTTTGATCACCTTCGCGACCATGCTAGTCACCACCTCAAAAGAGAAGAAAACCCTAGGTTAAAGGGCAAGAAGGAGAATGAAAACTTCTAGACTAAAAATAACAAAAGGAGAGAAAGGTTAAAAAGCTCCTCCACTCAACTAGAACACTACCTTGGAAATCCTGGGATTCAGGCCAAAAGAGATGAGTACATCCATCCCAACACAAGCGCTACTATGGAAGCTCCATGGATTTGGCCAAGAAGAAAAAGAGAGGTAGGGTTTAGCAAGAAACCAAAATAGAGATATAGATTAATTACTAAGGATCAAAGAATCACCAAATATCACCAAGGAAGAGCAGCTCCAAACTTGGATCACCACATGCAAAGGGTGTCGACCACCTTGCATCAAGGATGAGCTCCTTCACACCACCAAACACACAAGGCCTAACTCAAGGTGGAAGGGAGAAAAATATGAGCTAAAAAGGATACATGCATGTGAAAGAGAGAGCGTATACTCAAGGTTAGGAGAGAGGTGAAAATGGGTTTAGTATCAAGTTATCAAGGCCTCTCATGACACTTGTCCATCAAAAGATCACCCATCGATCGAAGATAAGGGCCCAATTCAATGACCAAAATAAGGCACTATGTCAGTGATAAAACCAACAAACCAGTGACCCAAAACCTTCTCAACGACCATCCAAAGAACACCCCCACCACTTAGCAAAACGTGATCAAACAAGGTGATTATCACCAAGAGAACATGTCCACTGAAATAGCTATGCACACCAAGACGTCCAAGTGTCACTAAAGATGGAACAATAAGGAAAAAAAATAGCCATCTGAATTACACAAGCATCAAATGATATTAACATGGAAACCATGGTATGACAGAGGAATCCCAAGATCAAGCACATGTAAATGGAACCAAAACTCCTACTTAAGGAAGATAACCAAACCAAAAACGAAAATAGCAAAACCAAGGTCAAGATGCATAAAAAGACATCATCATCACCATCAACTAAATCTCGGCCCCAAGAATTAGGGTTTAGGAGAAAGGGAAACTAGGCAAGAATACTACAAGGTCTGTAACGACCCCGTCTCCCGGTAACCCCCACTTAAGGGAGACCAAGAGATCAGAGCCTATCCCAATAAACTAGATCAAAGGTTCGACAAATAATCAATAATAATTATAAAATTCTACTAACTAAACTGGAATTGGGTATAAAATTAAAACTTTACTTACCTTTGAAAAACTTTGGAAATCTATCTATCCAGATCTTGAATTAATCTATCTAATCCTCCTTGCACTTTATTTCTTAATTTCACAATGTGTCACTTTACTGTTTGTTCATTTCAGGGTTGTACCTAAAATGCCGACAAACAAAACACCGATCAGTATACGAGAATATACTGGTATCTGGAGACATCCAAAATTTCACAGATATGGCCAACAATTTAATAATCACAATCAAATTATTTAACAAGACAATTTACATTTTCAATGTGTCATTCTCTACTGCTTTTGCCCTAACCTTGGCATACCCCTCTAGGGTTTCTCTTTTGCCATTGACTTAAGGCCACCTTCTCAATCCCGAGCTTGGTGCCTGGGAGTCACCTCTCATGGTGCTCCATAGTCATGCATCATAGACCACCTTATCATTCCCAAGCTTGGTGTCTGGGGTCACCTCTCATGGCGCCCATGGGTCTACCCTCCAGGGCCTGACCTTCATGGCATCTTCCATCAGGGTGGCATGTAGGTGTGGGAATACACATTTATATTAAATTGTGATAATTGTAGTGAATTTATAATTGCAATATGAACATCCAAACTCGTTATTTGCATTCAATGTGATTAATCATTTGGGAATCCTTCATGAAACTAAAGAGGTTATTCATAATTAGCCACATACCTATCAAGTTGTCTTCAATGCAAAATTAATCCAAACAATCAAGTAATCCAGAATCAAGCAAGCAAGCACAATTCAGTCCTGAAATAAACATCCAATATTCTCTATCATGGATCATGGTATCCAAGTCTAATAGACCTAATCTTGCCCTAGGGTTACTAGCCCTTTTTAAGGTTTCAACCATAATTAGGTTTTCCTTTCCTTTTTACCACTTTTATTTTACTTATATCAAAATATCCTTCAAACCCTAATTATCTCATCTTATTTTCCTTTAAGATTCTAAGATCAGGTTTGGACCACAAAACCCTAATTTCTGGATAAATATATCTTTTTTTTCCTTTTTCTTTACTTAGGGTTTCTAATGGTTTTAATCTACATATTAGGTTTAAAACCCAAATCCTTGCAATTCCATCATCAAAAAATGTTACAATCTATCTTAATCATTAAACCAGTTAATAATGCTTGAGTTTACACACTTGCAAGATTAAATCTATTTTTGATCATCAATTAGGGTTAATACCCACAAATTAATACCCTTTTCTATCCAAAATATGCACTTTTGCAAAAATATACAGATTTAGGTGTCCAAACTATTTTTAATGTATCCCTCGTATTTTTTTGATCATTTTTCATGTATTAACTTTCCTTATCCTAGTTTTCTAGCTCAAGAAATTATTTTTATAAAGAAAACCCGTTTATTGCTTTATTTGCTATTTTTGAAAAATTGTGGATCGTTTGATCCGTGGTTCGCTGGTCCACTTAGGATCCAATGATCAGGATCACGCGTGCCCTTCCCTTGCAATCAAAATAATCCAAGTATGAAAAAGCCCTTACAAGGAAAGAAGACGCGGCGGGGTAGTTTGGTAAATCTGTGGGTCCTCTTCTTCTTCTACCTCTCGACCTCATCGTTGTAGCAGTGATGGTCAACCGCAAGGTTGACTGTTCGATCTCGTCCTCCTACGAATGAACCAACAAGTCAGGGAGCTCTGCCTCCCTTTGACGAACTCGACAACACCTTCAATTCCACTCCAGGAATGCGCCAAGGCCGTCCTCCACTCACCAGACTCCGGCGAGGCTCGCTGAGGTATCGAGAGTGCAAGTCAAGATGGTTGGAGCAATTGAGGGTACTAGGATGCTCCTTTCTCCCCGCCGTAGTAGTTGGGCTAACAAAAAGAGATGTTGGTTCCCTCCTTGACCATCCCCTATATATAGGGTCGAGGTCAGGTTCACGAGGATTGGCCGTTTCCCAAATCGACGACCAAACCTAAAAAAATAGGGATGGATCTCTGCGGTTTCCCTTCCTGAATCCAATGGGACTATCAACAGACTGTCATATCTTCTAGATCACGAGAAATATAGGTTGGAAAATCTCCCTATAACAGCAGAGTCCTAGTCTTCTTGGGACTTAGATGATGACCGCCTGATGTTGGATTAAGATCCAACGCTCTGAGTTGTCCACGTTTAAACAAAAGGGAAATCATTTTCCTATTTCTGAATAAATTCCAATTTTGGCAATATCTTAGGAAATTCGTATCTCCCAAACCCTTGCTCCTTTTTAACTCAAATTTTAAGGGAAGGTTTGTCTTATCATTATATAGCTTTGTACGAAATTTGGGAAACAAATTGCAATGAATGAGAAGTCGTCCTTCTCTCCCAAGTTATCTCATTAATTAATCCAAATTAATTTATATTCCTTTTTCCTTTGTGATTATCTTGTTATTTTGGGTCCCTTGGACCTCAAGAAATCCTAAAGGCATGAATTCCCATATTGGGGAATATTGGTTTTCCTTTATCTTCTTTTAAAAGTCTATTTCTCATATTTCCCTTTTATTTAACAAATCCTTTTCCTTTTATTTCTCTTTTCTCTTCAATTGGGCTCAATGGCCAACAAAGCCCATTATCAATCAATCAAGGCCATTTCACACGAAATCCATCACAAATAAAAGAACAAATTTCATTTACTCTTTAAAAAGAGAATTACACTTTTAATTATATATTCAGGGAATTGAGTTTATAACATCCTCCCCTCCTTATAGGAATTTTGCCCTCAAAATTCAAGCAATCAAACAAACAATTTCGGGTATGATTTCTCCATGTCCGTCTTTAGCTCCCATGTGGCCTCATCCTCTCCATGGTGCTTCCAAAGAACCTTTACCATCTCTATATTCTTGCATCTGAGTTCTTTCACCTTGGTATCTAGAATCTGTAAAGGTGACTCAGGATAAGTCAGCTTCCCTTGAATCTCAATAGGTTCAATGCTCAACACATGGCTCAGATCTTGCACATATCACTTCAGGTTAGACACGTGAAACACATCATGCATCATGCTATACTAAGGGGGTAACACCAAACGGTATGCAGCTTCACCAATCCGTTCTAACACCTCAAATAGACCCACGTATCGGGGACTCAGCTTTCCTCTGTTCTTAGCTATAGCTCGGAGCGGTCGGATTTTCAAAAATGCATGCTCTCCCACAGTGAAATGCACATCATTTCACTTTGCATCAGCATATGACTTCTGTCGATTGTGGGCTCTCTTCAGCCTTTGCTTGATCAAAGCAACTTTATCAACATACACTTGGAGCTCATCTAACCTCAACAGGGTCCTTTCACCCACATCATCCCAGTGAAGTGGGGACCGACACGGTCTTATGTACAAAGCTTCATACAGAGGCATCCTGATACTGGCTTGGTAGCTGTTGTTGTAGGCGAACTCTGCTAATGGTAAGTACTACTCCCATGAGCCACCCCAATCGAGCACACAAGCTCTCAACATATCTTCTAACGTTAAGATTGTCCTTTCTGACTGACCATCTGTCTGGGGGTGATAAGCGGTACGAAACTTTAACCTGGTACCAAATTCCTCTTGAACTTGCTTCCACAACTTGGAAGTAAACTTTGGGTCTCTATCCGAGATGATCGATCCCGGTACACCATGCAATCACACTATCTCTCTGATATACAACTCAACTAGGTATGTCACCTTAGTAGTGGTCTTCAAGGCAAGGAAGTGTGTTGACTTGGTAAGACGATCTACCACGACCCATATCGCATCATGACCCTTCTTGGTCCGGGGTAGACCCACCACAAAATCCATGGTGATCTGTTCCCATTTCCATTCTGGAATCTCTATTGACTGTAAAAGCCCGCTGAGTCGTTGGTGTTCAGCCTTCACCATCTGGAACATAAGAGAACTGGCCACCCATGCCGCAATGTCTTTCTTCATTCCTGGCCACCAGAAAAACCAATGTAGGTCCTTGAACATCTTAGTAGTTCCTGGGTGCACTGTGTATTTGGATCCCTGAGCCTCTTGTAGGATACGTTCCTTTAATAATGAATCCATTGGAGCCCATATGCGATTATCAAACCTGATTCCTCCATCTATTCCCACAGATAGATGAGATTGTGGCTTCATCATTAAACCTTTCATCTTGTCTAGCTCTTCACTAGTCAACTATGCTTCTATGATCTCACTCAAAAACTCAGATTGAATCCAGATATTAGCCAACTAAACTAGGTCCTCTAATGGTTGTGGAGTCCATTCCACAAGCTCCTCCAAACTCTTCCACTGACTAGATAGAACAGCTGCAAACTTAAGCTGTTTCTGACTCAAAGCATCAACCACGACATTCGCCTTACCATGATGGTAGGTGATGGTGAAGTCGTAATCCTTCATGTACTCCATCCATCATTGTTGTCGTAGGTTCAGGTCTCTCTGTGTCAACAGGTATTTTAAACTCTTATGGTAGGTGAAGATTTCAAAGGTAGCACCGTACAGGTAATGCTGCCATATCTTCAAAGCATGGATGATAGCAGCTAGCTCAAGGTCATGTGTTGGATAATTCACCTCATTTGGCTTAAGCTGTCTAGAAGCATATGCAACCGCATGCCGATTCTGTTCCAACACACAACCCAGTCCCATCTTGGAAGCATCGGTGAATATCATGAAACCCTCATTGCCAGAAGGTAGAGTCAACACAGGGGCGGTGGTCAGCTTCTCCTTCAATTCTTGGAAGCGAGCTTCACATACGTCAGACCACACAAACTTCACGTCCTTTCGGGTCAACATGGTTAGCGGTAAAGTAGTCTTGGAGAAATCATTACTGAAGCGACCATAGTATCCGACCAACCCCAAGAAGCTACAAATATTGGAGGGATTCTTTGGTGCCGGCCAGTCTCGAACTGCTGATACTTTGGCTGGATCTACGTCGATCATTCCTCCTGAGATGATGTGTCCAAGAAACATGACTTGGTCTAACCAAAACTCACATTTTGAGAACTTTCCGAAAAACTTATGCTTTCTCAGGATATCAAAGACTCTACCCAGGTGATCACGGTGTTGGGCTAGGTCATCTGAATACACTAAGATGTCATCTATGATCACTATCACAAAAGAGTCAAGGAAAGGCTAGAACACATTGTTCATGAGGTTCATGAAGACACTCGGTGCATTGGACAAACCAAACGACGTGACCACAAACTCATAATGACCATATTGGGTTCTGAAAGCTATTTTAGGTATGTCCTCTCTTCTTACTCTCACCTGGTGGTATCCTGACCTCAAATTAATCTTAGAAAAGACTCGAGATGATTTGAGTTGGTCAAATAGGTCATCTATTCTCGGAAAAGGATACTTATTCTTAATGGTTTCCTGATTGATCATCCGGTAGTCAATACACATCTGAAGCGACCCATCCTTCTTTTTCTCAAAGAGGACTGGTGCTCCCCATGGTGATGTACTGGGTTAGATAAAGCCTTTATCCAACAACTCTTGCAACTGGGTTTTCAACTCAAGCAACTCAACAGGGGCCATTCTATAGGGTGCCTTAGATATAGGGTTAGTTCTAGGAGCTAGCTCAATAGAGAAATATACTCCCCTCTTAGGGAGAATCCCTGGTAGATCATCTGGAAACACATCCGCATACTCCCGAACCACCTCTATCTCCTCTAAGGATTGTCCCTTAACCTCCGACACGGTAACTATGGCTAGGTAGGCTCAACAACCCTTGGATAGCATCCGTTTAGCTTTCAAAGTGGACACATAAAGGTTGTTTGTCGCATCTTTCCTTCCTCGAATGGTCAAATGTGGATGGCCGGTTTTCCTAATGAGAATCTTCTTCTCTCTACAGTCAATCTGGGCCCTATAGGTGGAAAGCCAATCCATACCGATGATTATATCAAAATCATTCATATCGAGAAGGATGAAGTCAGTGGGAAGCTCATGGTTCAGATACTTTACTGGCAAGATAGGGGTTTTCAAAAGAGAGGTATAAATATGACCACTTAGGGTTGTGACATCCAAAACATAACCCAAATCCTTGATATGAAAACCAAGAATAGTTGCCAGATTTCTTGAAATAAAAGTATTAGTAGAACCAGAATCAAAAAGTGCTTTTACATTTTGTCCCATGACTTCCAGCAAGCCTACATAGTTTGTATCATATCAGAAAGCTATTACATGATCTACTGAACTAAAAGGAAAAACATCTAAGGGTTATTACCCTCGATCAGCCTGTTAGCATTTGCATGTGCTTCTTCATTATCAATGGTGAACACTCTAGCCTGCCTTCTCTCTCCAACTGGAGGTACTCTGGCTGGGGGTGTTGTAGCTACTGGTTGTGCTGCCACAGGCTGTGACCCCAAAGGTCCTCTTGGGTCAGGGTGTGGACAGTTGGCGATGAAGTGTCCTTCTTGTTGACATATGAAGCACACCTTCTTCTCAAAGCGGCACTTCCCAGGATGTGTACGTCCGCAGGTGCGACATTTTTGAAGACGGCCATGGGGGTTGCCTTTGTGCCCATGTCTATTTTTGCTGTGGTTACGCCCTTTTATCTTCTTGTGTTCATTCTTCTTCCCTTGAGCTCCTTCAGTGAAACCCAAGTACCCTTTGGATTGATTTTGTGCAGGCATCACCATCCTTTCCATGTCTAAGGCGGTGTTGTAGGCTTCAGAGAAGGTCTTTGGCTTACTAGCCATCACATGTGGCTTGATGGCAGGGTGCATACGCTCGATGTAGTGGTCCACCCTTCTTTCTTCATTCATCATGTGCTTAAAACGTTCCAAGATGTGGAACCTGCGACCAAAGTATGCAACTGACGAGCTTCCTTGAGTCATGTTGGTGAACTCTCACTCCTTCTCCTTCTTGGCTGAGACGGGGATGAATCTGGCGGTGAAGATGGTCTTGAAATCGGTCCACGCCATCAGTTCCTCACTTAGGTCTCTTCCCGTGATATGATTTTCCCACCATATCTTTGTTGCACCTTCCAAAAGATGAGTAGCAAAAAAAACCTTCTTATTTGGCTGCACCTCGAGCATACAAAAACCATTCTCGACTGCAAGAAGCCAAGCTTCAGCCTTGTCGACCACTTCAGACTTGTCTTCTCCCCAGATGTTCTCGACGTTCATCTTGACGAAGTCCAGGATGGTGGCTCCCAGTCGAGGTCGAACAGGAAGTGGCTCACCATACTCATTCCTAGCCCTGTCCCTAAGAGCCAGGGCACGGATAGCCTTAGTAAGTTGTTTTTGTTGTTCCATCCAAACTGCATCTGTTGTATGAACCATGACTAGTTCTTGACCGCTGGGTTGGTCTTCTTCCATCTGGGCTTCCTCTTCATACCCATGGTATTCCTCATATCCCAGTCCTTCCTTCTGCTCTAGGTTACTTCTGGGCATTGGTTCAGGGTTGGGGGCCTCAAGCACAGCCTCCTCAGGTCTCTTTCTCTTCTTGGAGGTCTCATCACCATGATTTCACTTCCTCTTCTCGGAAGACCCATTCTCTTTACGGGGTGGTCCACATTCGTTGGTGGAGAAAGGGATTGCCACAACTTTTGTACGAGCCATCTATACAAGTGCATAAACAAGTCTTTAGTCTATAATTAACTACTTATACTTATGTTGATGACATCTTAATTACATGTCTTTTAATTAATTTGGTGGAGGACCCCATATGCCTTATCATCCTTAACCTATACCTCAAGAGGGGGAGGAAGAGTGAGAAAACCCTAATCCTGAGAAATCCTTAATAGAAATTTAAGTTGAGAAGGGATGAATAAGAGGAGAGAGTCTTATAGGTATCTTATTTTGAGTCATATCCTAAGACATCGGCCAGGCAGTCACACAATCCAGGAGTCCTCGTATTCTGACTAGCGGTGCAGAGGAAAATATTGCCAGCCCCCGAAAGTGATCCTTTTCTAGACACCTCAGTCTTTCGGACACTCCTCTAATAACTCCCTTGGTTCTATGGAATTTGTAAAATTTAATAATTATTAATGATTAGATGAGGAACCTATCCTCTGATACCAATTGTAACGACCCTATCTCCTGATAACCCCCACTTAAGGGAGACCAAGAGATCAAAGCCGTTAT
Organism: Alisma plantago-aquatica; assembly: GCA_963693085.1. NCBI lineage: Eukaryota > Viridiplantae > Streptophyta > Magnoliopsida > Alismatales > Alismataceae > Alisma > Alisma plantago-aquatica. The sequence continues at coordinate 512,980,198 of OY856412.1, forward strand.
CCCAATAAACCAGATCAAAGGTTCGATAAATAATCAATAATAATTATGAAATTCTACTAACCCATAGCTTGAATTAATCTATCTAATCCTCCTTGTACTTTATTTCTTAATTTCACAGTGTGTCACTTTACTGTTTGTTCATTTCACGGTTGTACCTAAAACACCGACAAACAAAACACCGATCAGTATATAGGAATATACTGGTATGTGGGGACATCCAAAATTTCATAGATATGGCTAACAATTTAATAATCACAATCAAATTATTTAACAAGACAATTTACATTTTGAATGTGTCATTCTCCACCACTTTTGCCCTAACCCTGGCATACCCCTCTAGGGTTTCTCTTTAGCCATTGACTTAAGGCCACCTTCTCAATCCTGAGCTTGGTGCCTGGGAGTCACCTCTCATGGTGCTCCATAGTCATGCATCATAGACCACCTTCTCATTCCCGAGCTTGGTGTCTGGGATCACCTCTCATGGTGCCCATGGGTCTACCCTCCTGGCCTGACCTTTATGGCATCTTCCATCAGGGTGGCATGTAGGTACGAGAATACACATTTATATTAAATTGTGATAATCTTAGTGACTTTATAATTGTAATATGAACATCCAAACTATTTAGTTGCATTCAATGCGATTAATCATTCGGGAATCCTTCGGGAAACTAAAGCGGTTATTCATAATTAACCACATACCTGTCAAGTTGTCTTGAATACAGAATTAATCCAAACAATCAAGTAATCCAGAATCAAGCAAGCAAGCACAATTCAGTCCTGAAATAAACATCCAATATTCTCTATCATGGATCATGGTATCCAAGTCTAATAGACCTAATCGTGCCCTAGGGTTACTAGCCCTTTTTAAGGTTTCGACCATAATTAGGGTTTCCTTTCCTTTTTGCCACTTTTATTTTACTTATATCAAAATATCCATCAAACCCTAATTATTTCATCTTATTTTCCTTTAATATTCTAAGATCAGGTTTGGACCACAAAACCCTAATTTCGGATTAATATATCTTTTTTTTCCTTTTTCTTTACTTAGGGTTTCTAAGGGTTTTAATCAACATATTAGGTTTAAAACCCTAATCCTTGCAATTCCATCATTAAACCAGTTAATAATGCTTGAGTTTACACACTTGCAAGATTAAATCTATTTTCGATCATCAATTAGGGTTAATACCCACAAATTAATACCCTTTTCTATCTAAAATATGTAGTTTTGCAAAAATATACAGATTTAGGTGTCCAAACTATTTTTTCATATTTTTCTGATCATTGTTCTTGTATTAACTTTCCTTATCCGAGTTTTCTTGCTCAAGATATGATTTTTATAGAGAAAACCCTTTTATTGCTTTATTTTCTATTTTCAAAAAATTGTGGATCGTTTGATCCGTGGTTCGCTGGTCCACTTAGGATCCAGCGACCGGGATCACGCACGCCCTTCCCTTGCAATCAAAAGAAGCCAAGTACGAAAAAGCCCTTACCCAGAAAGAAGACACGGAGGGGTAGTTTGGTAAATCTGTGGGTCCTCTTCTTCTTCTACCTCTCGACCTCGTCGCTATAACAGCAATGGTCAACTATGAGGTTGACTCTTCGATCTCATCCTCCTATGAACGAACCAACAAGTCAGGGAGCTCCGCCTCCCTTCGACAAACTCGACGACGCCTTCAATTCCTCGCCAAGAATGTGCCAAGACCATCCTCCACTCGCCAGACTCCGGCGAGGCTCGCTGAGGTATCGAGAGTGCAAGTCAAGATGGTTGGAGCAATTGAGGGTACTAGGAAGCTCCTTGCTCTCCGCCACAACAGTTGGGCTAACAAAAAGAGATGATGGTTCCCTCCTTGACCCTCCCCTATATATAGGGTCAAGTTCAGGTTCACGAGGATTGGGTGTTTCCCAAATTGACGACCAAACCTAAACAAAATAGGGATGGATTTCCACGGTTTCCCTTCCTGAATCCAGTGGGACTATCAACAGGCTGTCATATCTTCTAGATCATGAGAAATCTAGGTTGGAAACTCTCCCTATAACAGTAGAGTCCTAGTCCGCTTGGGACTTAGATGATGACTGCCTGACGTTGGATTAAGATCCAACGGTCTTATTCGTCCATGTTTAAACAAAAGGGAAATCATTTTCCTATTTCTGAATAAATTCCAATTTTGGCAATATCTTAGGAAATTCGTATCTCCCAAACCCTTGCTCCTTTTGAACTCAAATTTTAAGGGTCGGTTTGTCTTATCATTATCTAGCTTTGTATGAAATTTGGGAAAAAAATTGCAATGAATGAGAAGTCTTCCTTCTCTCCCAAGTTATCTCATTAATTAATCCGAATTAATTTATATTCCTTTTTCCTTTGTGATTATCTTGTTATTTTGGGTCCCTTGGACCTCAAGAAATCCTAAAGGCATGAATTCCCATATTGGGGAATATTGGTTTGCCTTTATATTCTTTTAAAAGTCTATTTCTCATATTTCCCTTTTATTTAACAAATCCTTTTCCTTTTATTTATCTTTTCTCTTCAATTTTGCTTAATGGCCAACAAAGCCCATTATCAATCAATCAAGGCCATTTCGCACGAAATACATCACAAATCAAAGAACATATTTCATTTATTATTTAAAAAGAGAATCACACTTTTAATTACTTATTCAGGGAATTGAGGTTATAACAAGGTCTTAAGCCCTAAAATAAGGTAGTAACATCTATCATATTATGATCACATTTTAGAGATATAACAGTGGCATGCAAGCAATGTTATGGTGCAATAATAGAAGGGGGAAAGTTATATAATCTGCCTTAGATGATTGTTCAACCACCTCTAAGAAAAAGCTCCAAAAGTAAGAGAGAAATCTAGCTTTGATTGCCTTCATGTGAAAGAGAGAGGTTATATACTAAAGGGTAGGAGAGAGGTGAAAAGGGGTTAGGTGTCAAGATATGAAGACCTATCATGACACTTCTCCATCAAAAGATCACCCATGCATCCAATAAAACCATGCAAGCGCTAAGGTCATGAAAAAAAGGCAAACCAAAGACCTCACTTGGTCCTAGAGGACCATGTTCAAAGAGAAACCAAGGGCACAGAGCCCATCAGTCAAAGACATCACCATCTCTAAGTTGAAGAGAAACTAGTGACCATAAGAGACCCTGGATCATCAATGACTAAAAGAAAGAGATACAAGCCTCTTGACCACAGATAACTCAAGCACACACTCAAAGTCTTCAACTGCAGAGAGAAACACCAAGAAGACATAAGGGTGGTTGCTGAAAATCATCACAAAAGACCAATACTCAAACAAGGTCAATCACCAAAGTAAACTCTAAAAACCCATCCAAAGAGTCATCACTTCCCTCCTCATCAAACCAAGGCGTAGGAAGGTGCCCACCAACACCATTCTCTCTCTCATGATGCTATAAAATGTGGGGCAAATTCTACATTTCACAAATTCCAAGGTAACCCATCAACATGGGTGAATTGCAACTTGGTCCAATACAAGCACACACATAGCATAACTAGCTCAAACATCATTCAAACTGGACCAAACTGAAAACATAAATGTGTCATATGCTATTAAATCATATCAAAAGATTAGATTAAGGTCCTAAGCATCTTTTTAAACAAAATCAAGTAAGATCACACACTAAGGTAGGTCAGGGATCTTACATTATTCTTCTTCCTAGAACTGATTTTTTTTGGTGAGTTAATAATTCCAGGTCAATTACTTAGTATAGATATGGGATGGGGAGAAGGAATGCATCTACTTTATGACTAAAATACTTTCATCAATGATTTTTCTATGGATTTTTATGTATGTTTATGCTTATAAATCTCATAAAGAAATTTACTTTGAAATGATGAGAGATCCTCTCCCTTGAATCTTAAATGAACAATTAAGGGTTAATTTATGCTATTACCATGTAATGATATGAAATCTAAACTAAATATGATATAATTATCAAGTGAGGTTAAATGAGTAATATATTCATCCTAAAACTAGTAAATTGAATGTTACTTTCAACAGAGGATAACCTGGTCATCTGAATCCTATCTCCAAAAAAGAAAAAATTGCATTTGAAAATCTTAATAAGGTAGCCTCAACCTCTCCAACCAATCTTTCATCAAAGGGGTTGGAATAAAAATCCCAATAAAGATGAGATAAATTGGAAACATCAAGCAATGTTGGTCTTTGCATAATAATTAGTGAATCTAGGACATACTATATTAATAGCAAATAAGATAAAAAAAAAGTAAAGAAACATGGCTTTCATGAAAAGAGAGTATGTAATAAGTTCACCGCATAAGTGATTCAGGAGGACTCCAAAGTACACTTATCTATTTTGAAGAGTTTATAATTTTGAGGCATGGTATGCCAAAAGTAATCACAATGAACTATAATAACCTAAGCGATATACTTATCATTTCATAAATTCAATATATGCCATGAAATCATAGTTAATATAATTAGGGAACACAACCCATCAATACATCATTAAACTATATTGTGATTTAAACAAAACACTAGTGAAATACAAGAATAACACGTTGTGGGCATATAACCCAAAGACTAATAGCAAATGACACATACCAAAACACCCTTCATTATACCACATATCCATATGTGTAACAAGTGAAACATAATGGGAACATAACCTGGGTTTGGGGAATATAATATCTATCCAAAATATAAAATTAATAAAGCAATTATACAATTGTAGCACTACTACATAATATAGTGGAAACATCAACAGTCACAATATGAAGTAGATCAATATTTTTATCACAAAATATACAAATAGGTTCCACCACAAGAAAGGATCCATTAGGATTTCACCACAAAAGTGGATCAGATATAAAACTTGAATGCAATTAGAGAAACTATGAAACAAGACACACAAGTCGGTTCAAATTGCAATTATAGTGGTTAAGAATGATATATTGTCAATTTTAAGATACTAGACTCAAATAGGTCAAGATGTTATAAAATATGAATGTCAGTGTAATAATGTTTCGATTAGATCAAAGAGAGAGGAATTATATGGTCAACATGACTCATATAGAAATGCAATATACCCTAGTCCTTGCACCATTAGTCCAACCCAAACCTGAGATTCAAGTTGGAGTATCCCTCCACCTATTTAAAAATTTAACTGTATATAATGATTATTAAAATCAACTTTTATGTTTAATGCATTTATATTTGCAAATCTTGAAAGCAATCAATAGTGAAAATCCTTTTGATTGAAGTCATATTATATTTTATTACACTGACCTACCGTATATCAAATATTATTTTATAATTAATTACTTATAGTTGGAAAACCTAGGAGAAAAAAGACAACATTGCCCTGCATGTTGGATTTAAAATAGGTGACACATGTAGATCCATAAACTGAATAACTTAAAAGACAACACGTCAAAGGAAAAAGAAAAAAATGTTAGAAATATCCTTGTGTAGAATGATAAGGATTAATGTACAAAAGGAAAATTTGATATAAATATAGGAAAAAGTGTTCTCAGAAGAATAGTATGCATCAATCTAGCGATCGAATAAGGTAACCAAAACTCAATTTGTTGGATCAACTAGATGAAGTATTAGGAGTGGCATGATGGAGGTGGAAGTAATCATGGTATGAAAGAGGACGTAGATGAAATATTAGGAGTTCTGTGGTGGAGTTGGAAGTAAACATGGTCTGAAAGAGGACATATTGAACAAAATATGCTAAACCTATGGTTGTAAGACTAAGATTGTGAGCATAAGGAAGGATGTGTCTAATGTATTGAAGATGGTATGAAGTTTGGGGAACGATATGGTTGTTGTTGTTTTTGTTGTAGACATTAGGGTTGCGGCAATAGATGTGACTATGGATAGTTGATGGTAGGTAGTGAAGAAGAGCAATCATGGTCTCTTAGGTTAAGTGTTACTAGATCACTTATATATGTTCTTGCATGTGATCCGTGAGGGTAGTATATATGGTGTAGACTTCATCACGTATTAGATGAGGTGCACGTTGAATTACTCCTATGATCCTCACTTGTAATTGCACCTATAAAAATACATAGTAATTTATTCATTTCAAATTTATATGCTATTAATTTATTTATTTTGTCAAATTTAATTATTACTTAAAAACATTTCTTTAAGTGGTATATAGGGTAGTAGGTCATGGTTTCTCATTTGTTCCTTGCATTAAGTACTCCACCCCATATTAGTTGTCCAGATACTCCATGAAAGTAGGCTTTTGTTCAGGATCATGCTCTACATTGATTATGTGCTTCAAAAATGCATTCCACAATTGTGTATCCTTCATAAAAGTATATGAAAAATGTTCACATGTATCAATACAACAAATGACTGACAAATATGGTGGGTTTGATGTGTCTTATGACTGCAACTATACAAACGTTGGTAGCACTCTATCTGATATATGTTATCCCATCACCTACTATCATAATAGTAGGACTCATGCTAGCTACACCTAGTCCCCCTCTTGGCACTTCATAGGAAGAGTGTCTAAGATTCCAATGGAGTACAGAAACAAGGTGACCAAAAGAATATGATCAAAACAATCAATGATAAATAGTACCATGCCAATAAAGTTATTATGTAAGTTTCAAATGAAATTAATGATCTACATAAGTGGTGTCTATTTGATCAAGTTGATACTTGTAAATTTGTAGAACTCCTTTGAATAATATCCCTTAACAAGGAAGACACATCATCCCTAGTGTTGAATATTTGGTGTATGGGCAGGGAGGTGATCCAGATTACAAGTCTACAACAAATTGAATACCATTGATGCATGATCAGGTCAAAGGTAACCCTCATGAAACACTGCATATGTCAGCTTTGATGAAGAGGGATGTATGTAGAAGTGTTCGTTTCACGTTCTGATATGAGCATCTCTAGTTTGATGATCTTGTTGTTGACTGTTGTACAGCCTGATGTCTGGATTTCCCATTATTATAGTGTTGTATGACTACCAAGTAATGAAATTAGTCATTTTTCTGTCAAGAAAAAATACCCCTTAACAAGAAACAAGATATGCATCTTTTTAGTTCAATATGACAATGATACACAATATTTCATTTCATAGTAGGCAATAAGATTGTGGATCAGATTTACATCGTACTTGTGCCTATATGCTACACTTTCATGGGGGCAATGCTCACAAACCATCACAACTATGTTGTTAGACGACATATGTGAATTTTATCCCAACACGACATTTTTGGGTTATAAGAGCACTCCCCACAAGACTACTCAAGTATGTACTTAGATGTGGCATTGTCCAATTCGTAGGATGAGGAAGGAAGTAGTGCGAACGGGCAGAAAAGGTAGCCAACGGGAGGATAGTGAGATTCTAGCAACATCCCAAGGTTTTCGTCATCCCTGATCCCACTCCTCCCGTCCGGCGAGCCCCTGTCCAAGCTCCCTCGTCATGCTCGACTGAAGAGAGGCACTTTTTTTTCTGAGGGATGACGCTTGGGCTCAGTCCTTGCCCCTCCCGTCCGACGAGCACCAGCCCTAGCTTCTCCTGTGCGACCGGGGAGCTCACAACAAGTTAGCAAAAAAGGGGTTTTTTACTCTTCACCTGACGATCTCCCACCTAGTCTTGCACTCTCGCCAGTGGTGTGAAGGTACATCCTCCCCTTACGTCTCTCTCTCCCCTTCCTCTTCACTTCTCTTCCCTTGCTCTAGGGGTTAGGATCACTCCTCAGGCTACCCGTTGTAAACCCAAGGTTTAAAAGCAACATGTAGATCATTTAATCACAACTATTGATCTTCCCCATCTGGTGGCGGAAGGGCGATTCGCTCTCCTGGTCGCCCAGGACCTACTGACACTCTAAAAAACAACCCCTATTTGTGAATCTCTCCTGCTACCGACCTTTGTGTCGGCCTTCGTTCCCCTCTCTGCGCCTTTCTCTGTTGTCACATTTGGGAATGATTCTCTGCTACCCAGAGAATATTGACTCACAAAATTTTCATTCCTACAAAAGCTCTGCTAAGATCACATCATAAGAACGGGAGGCCTGATCACCTTGGCTACATGCTATAACAAGCCTCGACTGTCGACAAAGGGTAAACCATCAATTTTCATAAGTGCACTAAAGCTGAAAAAAACCTCAGTTCTGGTTGCTAACACAAGGGCTCCTACTACACCACCAGACATGGACTCTCGCTTCTCCTTCATGGAATATCCGCTCTCAAACCCTACATACTCCACATGCATTCCCCTCCCCAAAGTGCAGATCTACCACAAGTACGACCTTTCTCCAGGGTCTTGCATGATCAACTTAGGTCACTGTTCCATCCCGGTGAAGGTTACATGGTCTAGTCAGGTTGATCACCACTGGAAGAACAAAGCTTCAAACCTTCTCATTACTGAGGGTTGGGCCTAGATGACCACATTTCTCAGATCTCAAGCCGGAATGGATTGTCTACATCAAACCAGTAGGTAATCGAACATTCATGGCATGGGTAAGGGACTTCAACACAGACACACCACCTGAGCTAGCACATCTCTATGGAAAACACGACCGAGAGAGCTCAACATCATCAAACTCGGCAGATCAACTCTTCTTTCGGGACATCCATCAACCCCCGATTGGTTCAAAGACATGGCCCATCTCTGTCTCCTCTATCTTAGAGGAGGATGAGATTGCAGACACAATGACAACACCACACCAAACAAGATCCATTGCAGCAAGGTATCATCTTTTTCCCCCCAAAATAAAAAAAGGCTACAAAACTTTTTTTCAACATGCTCCACAAAACCCTAAACCCTCGATCTTTTCCTATGGCAGATATCATCCCAAAAGACACCTTTCTCCTAAACCGCACTTTTCCTATTTTAGGACAGGAAAATTCCACACACCTCATAAACAAACACCTAGAGGAAAACCCCACCGCCCAAATATGGAAAAAAGCCCCCCCAGACGACCTTTTCGGGCCCTCTTCTGCTTTTTTTGCAAAAGCAAACATCATCATGCTTCCAGATGTCCTTCTCATTTAACCTATTTCAGATGTCACCAAGTAGGACAAACCAAAAGAAACTGTAAGACTCATCTCCCCCCAGTAAAATACATACCTTCTGATGTATCTGAGCATTTTTTCCCTAGACACTTTTCTAAAAAGGTTACAACTTTCAAAGAAAACAACGAGTTCCCAAAAAAAGTGCTTTAGAACATAGACGCCCCTACTATCCCTCACCCCCACTCACAAGTAACGCTTTTGCATGTCTTGCTAATCTCCCGCCCAAGCATGCAGACATACTCCCAACCTCCCACAAGCATATAAACACTAGATATGTGCCATACACAAAACCATACCACAAACCATCAAACCACAAATTGTCACCAGCAAAACCTCACTCATCCGACATACCTTCTAGTGCTTTCACACATAACACAAACCCTACACCATCAGACATGGAAGCACCGAGACACCTTGAATATGCAATAGCTCTAGACTTACCCGCAAACTCTATGAGGCTGCTTAAAGTCTTCACTCTGAGAAGCATCCTAATCTCCATTGAAAATAACATCGACAACAACCTGATCAATGTCCTAGACATCGCCAGCGCTCTAGCCCTCCTTATTCTAGGATAGACGATCCTTAAGCCAAAGATCTTCTCTCCAACCCAGCTGATTTACATGGTTCCTGAAGCTACAAAAATCAACCATCTTTTCAACTAGATTCTCACTATTCCTTGTGGATCTAGCTTCATTCAAGCCAGATTGTAAAAATGGACGGCTGATCTTGGGGCTTTCCTAGCTCCTGCCGGTGGCTTGGATTGGGTTGCCATATCGAACCTCCCACCACACCTCTGGGAAGCTGAGATATTCAAAGGTATAGCCCACTCCATCAGGGCTACTCTTCAATACATCAGCTCTGAAACACTACATCCCAGACAATACATTAAAGCCTATTGCCTTTTCACCGTCAAAGTTACTATATCCCTGCATGGATGCAAGAAAAAAGAGATCTACACTAGGAAGAGTAATGTCAAACAAATAGAGATCAGGTGAGACATACATCAGCAAAATAAACTAAGAAAGGGGGCATACCACTCTACCACCACAAACTTTTGAATAATGTTGTCCTCAACATGAAACTAAACCTTAGGGGTGATAGGGTAGACCTCATTGCTCTTGTGGTGTGGGATCCTATGGTGGGTCAACCTCTGGAGGTGGGTGTTGGTAATAGTGGCCCCATTAGTCTTCATGTGGAGGCAACTATGTCTCCTGGTATCCAAATAGTCCTCCCTAGAAATCCTTCCCCCATTGGGGGTTTCTCTTCACCTGCGCATGCTGATACTGGTACACGTGGTTGATCTGATGATGTGTCTACTATTGATCAAACCACATGGCCTGATGTGTCTGTTGAATCACCTCCAACTATTCATGAATGTCTGACATGCCGTATACATTTCTTGGAGGTGGTTTTGCATCAAAGTCCTCATGTGTCTATCTTTTGCGACGTCGTTGCTCAAGGATGCGTTGCTGCTCTGGAACATTTGTCTCTCCTGCACCCTCTAGTAAGTCCACTGTCACATCTCTATAGTCCTTTCTAGGGAACATGGCTTCCCAACATGAAATCCATGCTGGCAGATTTTCCAATATTGGTCTGATATCCTCAAGAAGAATAGAGGAATGGTAAGGAAGCTCTAGAGTGAGGCCAGGGTACCCGAGGTTCATGTTGTAAATGATATTCATGTCTCTTATAGAAATCATCTGAGACCTTTCAAGATAGTTCAAATCAATCAACTTGGCTCATTCTGCCTTTGTGATCACAATCAAGTGTTTTTCCTATGGTGGTAACAATCCCTCCCATTATGAATGGAAGATTGGTCATGGAGGGAATTGTTTTTAAGTGATAAATCATCATCATTCCCAGATTTACATAACCATGACTCACCATTACTGACATCACAAACACATATTTTTTAGAACAACAACCTTGGTTGTCATACTGGCCAAAGATATAGTTGGCGAGGACTTTTTGAATATAACTCGAAGAGGGATTGAATATTTTGCTTGTTTTTTACTTCCCACTACAAAGGATCTTTGGCTAGTGAATGCTTCCCACTTATTAGAATAGTTGCATTTCCCACTTTTTTCAAACCCACACCCATCAAACTTTTGAGCTATCTTTGGTGTTGGTGTGAAAATCTTGTTGAGGTTGGAGGTCTTTAGTGCATGAGTGGAGTCATTGATCCTGAATAGGATTGCATCCTCCTCTTGATATTGCACCTTCTCCATAGATAACATAATTCATGGGTCATCTCTAAGTATGTTTCTTCCATAGTGGTTAGCAAGCGATAAATTCCACATGATTCTAGGAAATCCTTGGTGATACGATGCATCCTTAGGGATTGCATGGTGTTGGGGCAAGCATACCTTGTGGAAATCACCCTCCTAGTAGTGCACTTGGTGTGAAGGGGCCTTGTGAACACTCTCCTTTATGTGCTTCTCCCATATGCATCTTCCTCAGGATGCTTCCCAACCCACTTCATCTTGTCCTCCTCTAGCTTGGACAAGAAGCCCACTGGCTCATATTCCATCTCCTCACTTTCGGTGTCATCTACCTCCTCCACATATGTGTGTGACCCCGAACATGTGTTCAAGTTCAACGGCACCATATGAATGGGTGCATCTTCTTCTTCTTCCTCAATGAACAATCGGCGCCTATTGGGATGTTGAGCAACACTTGGTTGTGCTGATGAGGTGGAGTGTCTCACTGGAGTCACGTGTGGAGGTAGTCGTGAAGACGATGCAGAAGTAGCCTTCTTGGCCCTCCTCTCCCATCCTGGTGCATCAATATCCATCGGGTCTATGATGTTCTCCATCTCTTCTTCTTCCCCTTCCTCTTCCTCATCGGGGTTGTTGTAGCTTGGATCCGATGTGTGACCACTGGAGGAGGATCAGTGTCAGGAGGCGCTTGTCGATACCGACCATCAGAGTGATTGTGAAATGGAGTTATATGGTGACCAAGCAATGTGGGATGGTGGTGTGATATTGGAGGCCTGTTTGGTGTGGCTTTTTCCTTAGGTGAGGATATCCATGGTCTTCTCTACCCCTTTCTTGATTTATTTGCATGTGCTCGTCATCTTTGCAAAGATTTTGGTGGGAAAATGAGCAAGAACAACAAGAATGCACTTCCGGGCTATAGGGGAAATAGATGGTAATGGAGGGTGGAAATTGGAGCTTGAGGTAGGGGAAGGTGATTGGGGGCCAAAGGGAACTCAAATCCAGAGTTTTGGAGCAAGAGGAGGTGATTTGGGGGTGATTGAGGGTCTCCCTAGTCACCTCCTTGTGCAGAACGACCATTCTGGGTCAAAGAGATGAGGTTTGGGTCATGCTAGCTCGAGTGAAATCGAGAAACTTAAGTGTTGGGCCCTGGCCAACATAGTCATGTTGTCCAACCCGGTCGAACTGCCCGTGCCCAAAACTTGATTTTTCTCTGTTGAAACACGACTTTCTAGCACAGTCGATCCATGCCAACACGGTCATGATGTGCCCTCTAAGTTCAAAAATCTTCCGACATCATCTAATAATTCCATCATTCATAATCCAATCATTTTAATCGATCCACTTGATGTTGTATCAATCATTTTTCACTGAAATGTGCCTCATTTCTCAATTTTCACCTATCTCACGTGTCATATCATCAAAATTAAAACAAAACTATCAAGAACAAGTGTGCATGTGTGTGTTCTTGGAATCGTGTAAAAACAAAGTAAAAGTATCAAAAAGTGAAGGCTAGGTGAAAAGTTCCCAAACTTAGGTGGGTTACCTCACACTAGGCTAAATTTTACGCCTTTAGCTGGGATTATTGATTCTTGAACTGAATCATCCTCACAGAATATTCAAAGAATCTTTGTAGTAAATATCCCTCTCATGTGCATTCAAGTACATCTCTTCATCAAGCTGGTGTTCGTCAACTAACATCAAAATATCAGAACTTTGATTGCCTCTATTAGGACCTACTTCAATCACTGCTTTCAATCTTTCTCCATTCATGATAAACTCTCTTGCTTCATATTTCTCACTTATCACAACAACTCCAAATGGATAGACATTCTTGATTAGATAAGGTCCTTCCCATCTAGACTGAAGTTTCCCAGGAAAGAACTTCATCCTAGAGTTGTACAACCATACCCATTGCTCGGGCTCAAAATCCTTCTACTTGATCATCTTGTCATGAATAAACTTTGTTCTTTCCTTGTAGATTTTGGAAAATTCATAGGCCTCATGCCTCATCTCCTAAAGCTCATGTAGATGCAACTTTATTTTCAATATGCTAGTGTCTCGATCCATATCCATGGCTTTTAAAGCCCACAAAGCCTTGTGTTGCATTTCCACCGATAGATTGAAGCTTTTTCCATAAACAAGCTTAAATGGCGTGGTGCCAATCGGGGCTTTATATGTAGTCCTATATGCCCATAAATCCTCATTGAAATGTAAATACCAATCCTTGCAGTCTGGTCCCACCATCTTCTCAAGAATGAGCTTTATATCTCGATTAACCAACTCGACTTGACCACTCGTTTGAGGGTGGTAAGTAGTAGCCACATGATGATTTACTCCATGTCTTTTTAGCAAACCTTCAAATATGCGATGGATCAAATGGCTGCCGCCATCACTAATCATGGCTCTTGGCACACCAAACCGACTAAAAATATTTGACTTCACAAAATCGCACACTACTTTATGATCATTGGTTCTAGTAGCAATACTTCAATCCATTTTGATACATAATCGACGACCATTAAATTGTACACATACTCAAAGGAAGGAGGAAACAAACCCAAGAAATCGATTCCCCAAACATCAAACACCTCAACCACAAGAATGGGTGATAGAGACATCATGTCCCTCTTGGAGATAGTGTCCAACTTTTGGCACTTCAAACAAAATTTGGTAAACGCATGAGCATCTTTGAACAATGCGGTCCAAGAAAACCCACTTTGCATAATCTTGGCGGTTGTGCATTTCCCGCCTAAATGACATCCACATGCACTGAATTGGAACATTGCTAGGATCTCTTACTGCTCACTTTCTGTAACACGTCGTCTAATGAGTTGGTTGGGACAATATTTGAAAAGGTGTGCGTTATCCCAAGCATAGTTCTTCATCACATCAAATAGTCTCTTACTCTCCTCCCTTGTCCAAGTTCTTGGTATCCTTCCACTAGCTAAGAAGTTACGTATGTGCTTATACCATGGTCTTTGGGTGGAAGAAAGTAAGAAGAGTTGCTCATGCGTATTGTTTCTTTGATGTAGTTCCTATCATCACACAGTGCTTCAATATGGGAGAGATGATCGATTGTAGAATTTTCTACTCCCTTTTTATCAACAATCTCTAGATCAAAATCTTGGAGCAATAGAATCCATCAGATCAATCTTGTCTTAGAATCTTTCTTTGTCATAAGGTACTTCAATGTTGCATTATCTTTATAAACCACCACCTTTTTTTGCAAGAGATAAGAGTGAAACTTGTCAAGAGAAAAAATCACGGCAAGCAATTCTTTTTGTATGGTAGTGTAGTTCCTTTGAGATTCATCAAGAGTCTTGCTTGCATAGTAAATGGCATGTGGAATTTGGAAAATCCTTTGGCCCAACACAACCCCAACTTCCATATCCAATGCATTGGTCATGATATCAAATGGCAAGGAGAAATGTGAGGGTTGCATGATAGGATCCGAGATGAACTTGTGCTTCAAGTGGTTGAAGGCTTCAATACACTTGTCGTCAAAATGGAACTCCACATCCTTTTCAAGTAAATGACAAAGTAGCCTCGACAATTTGCTAAAGTCTTTTATGAAGAGATGATAGAAACCTACATGCCTCAAGAAAGATTGGACATATATTACAGAGGAAGGAATGGTAAGAGTGGAAATCAGGCCCACTCTGGCCTTATCAATTTCAATTATGGCCTTAGAGACTCGGTGACCCAAAACAACCTTCGGGCACCATGAAGTGGATTTTTCTCCCAAGATAGTACCAAACAGACCTTGACACACCTTTCAAGAATAGCTTCTAGGTGAAACAGACATCATCAAACATTTCACCAAGCACAAAAAAGTCATCCATGAAGACTTCAAGCAATGAATCAAGTATATTAGCAAAGATGGATGTTGCACATCTTTGAAATGTTGAAGGCACATTGCACAACCCAAAGGGCATCCTCCTATAAGAAAAAGTACCACTTGGGAAAGTGAACATTGTCTTATCTTGATCAGTAGGATGAAAAACTATTTCAAAGTAACCAGAGTACCCATCAATAAAACAATAGAAAATCAGTCCAGTGAATCTCTCCAAGATCTGATCAAGGAATGGAAGAGGCGAATGATCTTTCTTGGTCTTTTCATTCAATTTTGTATAATACACGCACATCCTCCACTTGGATTGCTCTCTCACGGGCATCAATTCCCCATCTTCATTCTTGACAACTGTGATCCCACCCTTCTTGGATACAACTTGGATGGGACTCACCCATGGGCTATCAAAAATGGGATATATGATTCCAACATCAAGTAGCTTCATGACCTCTTTTGCTACAACCTCTTTCAACTTGGGATTCAATCATCTTTGTATTTGATGGGTTGGTCTAGCATCATCCTCAAGGTAGATTTTATAGACAAAAATAGAAGGGTCAATACCCCTCAAATTAACTATGGACCATCCATTGGCCTGAATGTTCTTCTTCAAAACTGCCATTAATGCATCTTCTTGCTCCAGAGAAAGAATAGAAGAAATGATCACCGGGAGAGTGTCATTGGAGCCTAAGAATGCATATTTCAACCCTTCAGGAAGAGACTTGAGCTCAATAATAGGAGGCTCTTTAAGGGAATTATTCAATGGTTTAGAAATGGACGGGAGGTCTTCACTTGTAGCCACTAAGGCCATCTGTTCTTTCTCATCCTCAACATCATCATCATTGGGAAATTCCACAATGGGATCTAGACCTCTACCTTGTGTGGTAGTTTGAGTCCATGTAGGTAGGCACTCTTCTATTATCTCATCAAGACACTCAATCTGATAACAATCCTCTTATGTAGCACCTATCACCTCGACTTTAGCAGAAGACTTGAAAATGTTCAATTGAATCTTCATGAGTATGAAAGTCACATACATGGTGTCAGTCCTTACATGGATTATTGCATCAGTTGTAGCCAAGAAGGGTCTCCCCAAGATGATAGGAAATTTCCTCGAGTCTTTTTCCATGTCCAAAATGATAAAATCAGCAGGACAGAATGTAGATGTTTCATCATCAAGTCCGAGCAACACATCATCAACATGCCCTCTAGGCGTTTTCACAGATCTATCATCCAACTATAAGGTACAATGAGAGGGACCCAATTGTCCCATTTGTAGTTTAGTGAACACATCATAAGGCAACAAATTTATACTAGAACCCAAGTCAAGAAGTGCTTGGTCTATGCGATGTGCTCCAATGTAGCATGAGATGGTAGGAGCACCATGATCTTTTCTCTTCCTTGGCACGATGTCTTGTAGAATTTAGCTCACTTGCTCAGTAAGATTAACCTTCCTTGGCGTCCTTCCGGTGGTCTTCCTCTTGAACGTGCACAAGTATTTCAAGAACTTAGCATAAGATGGAATTTTCTTGATTACATCAGGCAAATGAATGTTGATCTTGACCTACTTAAAGGTCTCCATGATGTCCTTGGTATGTTTGTTCTTCCTTCTTTCGGTGGATGGATCTTCAAGTGCATCGGAGAATGGAGGTAGTTGTGCTCCCAAATGACTCAAGTCAATAGTATCATCAAGCGGTATCACTGAAATCATGGTATCATCTCTCAGTATCATGGTATAAACTCTTGGTATCATGGTATCATGAACCCTAATCTTAGTATCAACATCCCCAATCATAGTATCGACCTTGTCATCACTGGTTGTGCTATCAACAGAAGTGCCATGTGCCTGCTCCAAGGTCCTACCACTCCTCAAAACTATCAATGCCTTCACATGCTCAGGGGGTAGTGGAAGAGGAAACTTGTAGAGGTGGTTGTGGCTGTTGAGGTGGTGGTGGCCTTGAGTGTGGTGGATTTGGGTTTTGGAGGATAAATTGTGGTTGGGGTTGAGGTTGTGGTTGTGGTTGTTGTTGTAGATGGGGGTGATATTCTGGAGGGGGTTGTTGGTATGAGTGAAGTGGAGGATATTGATAGTTTTAAGGGGTTTGTTGAGGTGGAGAAGCATATGGATGTGGTGGTCCTTGGTATTGGTGAAGTGGGGATACTTGGCCTTGTAGTGGGACATAAGGACCTTTAGCAATGCTTACATAACTGTAATAATTATTTGGGTTGGCCATTGGTTGATATAGGAGCCTCCTCTCTTCATGACATGCAAGTGAAAGTGATATTTGATCAAGACTTTATTCAAGGAGACTAATGTTTTGTCCTTAAGATTACACCTCTTTCTTCACTTCATTGAGGTTCCTTAGCCTTCCTAGAACTTCTTCCTCAAACTTGGAGCTATACTTGGGCCCTTGATTTTTCCTTGGATGCCATTGCCCCTCCTCATTTTGTTGTTTCCATGAGAATTTTGGATGATTCCTCCACTCGAGAGTAAAGGAGTTGGACATCGAGCCTTGGTTGTTTTGGTTCCCAAAGGCATGTAAAGCATGCACTTCTTCTTTCTCAGCATCAATTACCATAGTGTATTGGCTAGAAGAACCACCATCTTGTTTCTTCATCATATTCATCATATCATCTATCATTTTCATCATGTCAGGGTTTTCTACAGTCTGAGTAGGAACTATAGGAATAGGTGGAGGGATGTAGTTCTAGTCACAATGTTCCCCTTTTGTAGAAGCTCGATGGTGAGAATTCTCAGCAAGGTGCTCAAACAAGGGCCATGACTCCTTCAGTGACTTTTCCATGAAGGTGCCTCCACATGATTAATCAACATTGTTTGTTCTCAACTCCACTATCCCGGTGTAGAATGCTTGAACCAGCTACCATAGGGGTACCTCATGATGGGGGTAGTTATGCAAGAGCTTTTGGAACCTTTCCCATGCCTTGTGGAAGGGTTCATTTTCTTTTAGTGAGAAGGCGGTGATACATCTTCGCATCTGGGTCATCTTAGCAATCAAGAAGAACTTGAGAAACTCATTCTTTACCATGTTCCCTGTTACCAACACCAACTTGGAGATGTACCATTCCTTGGATTTTTCTTTTAGAGAGAATGGAAAAAGGGTCCTTCGGATTGAGTCATCAGTGGCGGCGGGTGTGTGGAAAGTGGAACAAGTTTCAAGGAAGGTGTTGATATGGTGGTATGGGTTCTTGTTCTCCATCCCATAGTAAGTAGGAAGGATCCTGAGGAGGGTGGGTGGAATGGATTATTGTTGACTTGACATTTGGACAACAAGGGTGGAATTTGGGGAATTGTAGTTCCCCGGGTGAAGTATTCATGGAGAGGGCGGTTAGGTTGTGGTGGGATACCCCCAGGGGGGTTTGAGCTTCATGGTCACCCATCTCAGTTTGTTGGTGTTGCTTGCGATGGCTTTGGCGTCTCCTTATACCTATCTCGGGGTCGTATAACACCAAGTCGATACAAGTCAAATGTGTATTATGCATGCACAACTATCGCCTGCACAATACACAAATAAGCAACAAAAACCAAGTTAGAATGATAGTATGCAAAAGTAAACAAAGAATATAGAACAACAATGGTGAGGGAAATACAAAAAGCTAAGCTACACTAACTAGCTAGGATGAGTGCCTCACTCCTCAACAATGAAACCATAAAGCTTGATGTGATCTTCTCAAGGCCACACATGAGCCCACTAAAGGTGACTAGATGAAACCCTAAGGGAAAACACACAGATCTCAAAATTTATATATGAACCTAGTCCAACGCATAAGCTCAACTAATAACACGTACCCGCAAGTGCATGGGGTCGTGCTGTAGTATAGGCTAGTGGTAAGATCAAGGTCGATCCTTAGGGAGAGGGGGCACTACAACTAGGTTAATGTTAGCTATGTTCCTAAAGAAGAGATTAGGGTTTGAGGGTTGAAAGTTGGTTTTGTTTAGTTACACTACAATTGCAAGAAATAAAGAGCAAGAAATAAGCTAGATTAACAAAAACTCTAGATTACTCTAAGCAATTTAAGACTGGAAAACTAGGCTAGACAAGAAACTAGGCTAAAGCAAGGAGTTACACTACACTAAAGAGACAAGTTATCAACTATGATGCAAGCTGAGCAATGAGACAAGCAAGAGCCTAAGTTATCACTATTTAGCTAAATTAACACAAGCAAGTTCAAAGGAGATCTAACTACTTGAGCAAGAACTAACTACTAAGAACTAGTAATTAGCTAATAATTAACATACGCAATTAACGAAACTAGCATTAACAAGCTAAGAAGGTAAGAGTGGATTTTAAGAAATAATATGGATATGTGTTCCATTTGGGAGTGAAACTTGATATTACTTGGGGGAAGATTAACATAGCATGCATTTCTTATATTTCAATCTAGATTACCAAACCACACAACAAGGCAAGTGCTATTGAAATGTGTCCTATGCTATTAGTTGGAGAACTAAGGCTAGGTGTAATTCTAATAGGACTTGGAAAGTCTAGGTTTCTATGGTAAGTGGTACTAGGGCAATTGAGAGCCAAGGGTAGGAATGGGAGTAGAGATGGGGTTTTTCACCTCATGTTACTTGCCATCTAGCCTTTAGGAAACTCTAGGCAATTGCATTAATCACACTAACAGTTGCTACTTAAATCTCACACTTACTTGTAGGAGAAGGGAGATGAATGTAGGAACAAATGGGTATATCAAGGGATCCACTAATTGGACCTAGGAGCCATTCCTAAAATTGCCAGATACATACCATTTTCTCCTAGAGGCTAAGTGTCATCAAGCATCACAAAATAAGCAATTGATGTTTAAAAGAACAAACCACATGCAAGATAATGGGAAATGACATAGAAGCAAGAGGCAATCATCATAGAATGAAATTATGTTCAATACAAGTCATTTTCCCACAACATGGTATCAAATTCACATTTTAACCCCAAACATCCCACCACTAGGGGCTTAGCTAAACATGCTCAAATAAAAGAGAAAAGCATGAGAAGAAAGGGGTAGGAATCGATGGAACTCGAAGTAGATTCTTCTTCTTCACCTCCTAGCTGTTGTAGAATGACCTCCCTCCTCCAAGCTGGGTTGAGGGCATGGAAATGAAGGAGATTATGGTAGAAAACCTAGAAAACTAGGTTTCTATGGTGGAAATGAGGTGAACATGGTGGGTGGATGGCTTGAATGCAAGGAAGGAGGCAATGAATGCTCTAGAGTAGATAGGGGGAGTAATGGCAGCTAACCTAGTGTTGTGGTTGCCACCCATGTATATATAGGTGGTGGTGGAAGAACTAAGGTAAGTAGGGGTATTGTTGGAAAAATAGTGTAGAAAAAACTAGGGTTTAGGTGGTAGCACGATTGTACTGGGCAACACGAATGTGGTGGGTGAGGGTAGGAATGGTAGTGGTGGATGGGAACTATCCTTATAGGAAGTAGAAAATGTTAGAAGAGTTTTGGTGAAATGAAGACCAGTAGCATAGTCGTGCTAGGCAGCACGATCGTTGTGAAGGCTAGGTAGAACGACCGTGGTTGGTAGCATGACCGTGGTGGGGGAGGTGAAATGGAGGTTGTTTTGGCCAACATGCCCGTTCTCATCTTTGGCAGCACGGACGTGCTGGGAGACACATATATTTTGGGGGCTTTGTAGAATGGGCGTGTTGGGTAGCATGGCCATGGTGACAGTGTTTCTGTAGCTTTGTAAATTTGGTGTTGACACTGTAACTTTCGCATTGCTAGACACGACCGTTCCTTGGCTCCACGGCCATGTTGGGGTCTTCAATGGCAAATTCACTTGAAACTTCATGATTAATGGACTTCTTTTCTTGATGTCAACCCTTGTCCATTAGGTGTAGGTTGAGGGAGCTTTGGGGTCTTCTTTGGACCCCTCTATGGGTGGAGAAACCCTAGAATTCCTTCCTTCTCTCTCATCCATCCAAAGCATGGTCCAAGTACCTAAAAAGTATGCAGAGAACGTGCATAAGTGCATTTGACAATAATATGCATATTGGGGGATCTAACATGCATTCTACTATGTTTAAATGTGATTGAGATACAACAAGACACAAGATGAATCCCTAAAATTTGGCTGCATCAAGATTCATGTAGGGTGATGGCCCAGTTTAGTTTGTGGTCTGGGATCATATGGATGTGAATTTGAATGTGCGATGATGGCATAGTTTTAGGTCATGTTCTGGACCATGGTGTTGGCCACATGCTTCTAGGTGACATCTCGGTCAATACGAACCTTCAGATCAAATGGAGTTAGTATGCTAAGGGCACTAGTAGATATTTCAGTCAACATTTGCCTATTGTATCTAAGATTTGAGGGTTGAATAACCTTATGGCATAATGGTGATGCTTTCTCTTACAAAGATCAAGATGATAAGAGGCTCTTCTCGGATGTAGATGTTGGGTGAATATAGGCATGTGTATCTCGAGTCTGGAGTGAATGATGCAAAGATAGATGTGACTTGATCGTGAGACCACACAACTCATAGGTGAAATTGGGTAGCCTTTCAGTGCAAGGCTGAATGTTTGGAAATGTAGTCCTCAGAAGGTCAAGGTATTCTAGAGAAGTTTCTCATAAAAGATGGATATTGGCTCACATGTGAACATAGATGAAGATTGAAGAGCATCAAAAGCATTTTAATAACATTTTGCCAACCTTTTAGCAGATACGAAAGAATGTAAGCATCATTGGTGGCTCAAGAGAAGAGACCACAATCAGGCAGGCTTTCGGTATGCATCAAATGGAAACATCTTTGGAAAGGTTATCCAAGTTTGAAAATATATTCCTTTCTTTTTCACGAGTGATGAAAACATTTTCACTTTTTGATATTTCCAAAATATGGTTCAACTTTTTTTGAGTTTTGAAAGCAATTTCAAGCTTTGTTGATGTTTGAAAATATTTTTTTTCTTCACCTTTGTTGATGTTTTGAAAGACAGTTCAAGTTTTGTTGATTTTCTGAAAGGATTTAATATTTTCAAAAATGATTTTCTTTTTAAGACTATTTTTGAAGGATTCATTCCTTTTTAGAAATTAGTTTTTTTTTGAAAATATTATTTATTGAACATTTTCTTAAAAGGAAAGGATTTTACCAGAAAATGATGGGAAGCCCTAGGGCAACTGCGAACGCCCTATCCGGCGGCCTCCATGGTGGACCTAGTAGGACCGAAGAAGATGGCGACGGGGATCCTGGGCAACCAAGGAACTCGATACTGATCAGAACGATGTGCATGAACTTGTCATAAAGTCCTAGCGGAGGGATTCCACCTTGCTCAAACAGTCCACAATTGGTCATGGAGGTTGATGGAGGAACTCAAGCACAACACTTTCCACCTCTTATCAGGGACGTGGATGCAACCCAAAGCGGAACGCAAAACCAGCAAAGCCAACAATCCTATTGTGACTTTGTCTCCAAAGATGTCAAGATGGGGAGAGAAACAAGATGGATAAAAATAGATATTGACACCTGCGGGATCGAACTTAACAAACAAGATATTGTGATCACCGCCGAGAATGGAAAGAAGTCCTTTGACATCAGAGTTGAAGCTCTCTTGGAAATCCTTCAGCCATGGAAGTACACGGTCATCGTAAAACTACTCTCTGGAGAGATCGGCTACATGACCTTCCGAGACCGCATCAAGATGCTATGGAAGCCAATTGGAGGTTTCAGTCTCATTGATGTGGAGAACGATTTCTTCATCGTCCAACTCCAAATGGAAGAAGACTACATCAATTCTCTCACAGGAGGCCCTTGGCCTGTCTTCGGCTTGTACCTAACCGTCCAGAGGCGGTCACCGTGCTTCTCCCCGATGATCACAACCCCCCCGGGCTGGTTTCATGGGTTAGGATCCCTAATCTTCTAATCCACTTGTACCACGAGGCCCTCCTATGCGAGGTCGGGGACTATGTAGGGAAAACTATAAAGGTGGACATGCAGACGAAGCAGCAGAGAAGAGGGAGATTCACTCGGATTGCAGTAGAACTGGTTATGTCCCATCCATTGATACTAGAGGTTATCATTGCACGAGCACACTACAAAATTGAATACGAGAATATACCTTTTATATGTCTCCGCTGTGGATGCGTAGGCCACTTAGAGAAGGAATGTCACGTAAGACTAGAACTGGAGAAAAAAGCAAGACAAGAAGCTCTAGCGGCAGGGACGATCATCCAAGAATCCCCAACAATAAAGGAAGGGTTCTCAGAAGCGATTCACGCACAACCCTTCAAATGTAAGCCCAAGAATCCCACTACCAACGGCAGGTCCAGGCAGCAATCAAACTCTCGCAATAGGTTCCAAGACCTAGCAGACCAAACTGAGGATGATGATGAGGTTTTAGAAGTTGTAGATGCTGAAAACATTGCAGAAAAGCTGACATCATGTATTGACTGGAGACAATGAAAACAAAACTCAAAGAGAGACAAGAGGCAAGAAGCGCAGGACAAGGGGGAACAACACATAAAAGAAAACTGCTCCAAAACATGCAACCACTGAAGAGCACACAACAACAATACCTCGAGGGGACGAGGTCCTACAAGGATGGGAAACACTGGTGTCGCAGGATCACCCCTTCCTATCGACAACGTTCTCAATGGGAGGGAAAGGCGGCAGGGCCCCGAGCTATGCCTCCTATAGGAGCCTGGCTAAATCCACTATGGGAATCCACCTGCAAAACAAAAAGGTGGTGAACGTCGGGGACCCGAGACGAGCCTCAACATGAAAATGAGGGAAACAAACCCTCATCAAGGACCTTGAAGATGAAGTGAGGTAGATGGGACCATCCTCTTTGGAACCTTCTGCCCAATGAACATAATCACATGGAATGCCCAGGGTATGGGCGATGATGATACCCAACACGCAGTAATGAACTTGGTGGCACTTTCAAAGTGTCTGTGATGGCCATATTCGAGCCCAGATGCAGCGGCAGCAAAGCCCTCATGATCATCAAATGGATCAGCCTCCCTCAGTCACATAGGGTCGATGCAGTGGGCTACGCAGGGGGCATTTGGCTCCTATGGAATACCCATGTGCAACTCGAAGTGATCTTCTCCCATAAAAAATGTATCCATTGTAGAGTCCAGGACCAGTTCTATACCTTCGTCTATGCCGGTACCACCAGAGCGAACTGCCACTTACTCTGGCATCAATTGCAACTCCTAGCCTTCTCTATTAATGCTCCATGGTTAGTTATTAGATACTTCAACATGGTCATGTTTCCCTTGGAGAAGTTTGAGAGCCCCTCCTTTGACAACGCCAATAGCAGGGACTTTATCAACGTGATCGAAGACTTCCAGCTGCAAGATCTAGGGGCCGATGGGCCTTGCACAACCTTCAGATAGGGTCTCCTCCATGAAAGACTCAACCGAGTCCTATGTAATAATCACTGGCTTAACCTCCCATACTCTCACCCTGTACAGGTCCTAGAACGGAATAACTCAGATCACACCCCTCTCCTTGTCTCGCTCCCATGCACAGAAAGGAGGACGGGCCACCGCATGCGAACCTCATCCAACTGACACAACCTGGTGGGGTTCAAGGAGCTTCTCGCGAGCTCCTGGGACATGACAAGGCCCCTAAACATGGCGTCCTCATCCTTCCTCAAGGTGGACTCAACTTGGGAACAATCTAGCAAGAAAGCAGCGGCGAGAGATAAGCATCGACTGAGCAAGAAGATCAGATGGAATCAAACCAAGCTCGCAATGAGCTTTGACACAATAACTGGAACTGATATGGTACAACTCCAAATAGACTTGGATTGAATCCTAAAATGCAAAGAAGAGGAATGGCAGCAGCATGCCCATTGTGATTGGGTGAGATTAGGAGACAACAACACAAGGTACTTTCAATCCTTGGTGAAGTCATGAAGGAGATCCAACTCCATAGCTTGCCTTAAGAATGACGATGACATCTGGGTCGATGACACTGAACACCTTAAGCTGCTGGTGCTTAACTTCTTCTCGGCAGTATACAAGGGCATGGATTCCACAGATAGTTATAGGGCTAGCACGAATTTCATTGGTGTCTTTCCCGTACTTACGAGGGAGGAAGCTGAAGAACTTGGCAAATCCCCCTCTGAGGGGGAGGTATGGGATGCAATGCGATCCATGGCACCTCTGAAGGCACCAGGACCCGATGGTATTGGAGTAGTCTTTCTTCAGACGCACTGGGCTCTCCTGAAGCCCCAAATTATGCAATTAATTAGAGACCCCTTCACCCTCTGGAACAAACATCAACCAACTCTACCCTGGTTCTCATACCTAAGAGACCCTCGCATGAGCGTTTCTCTCACTTACACTTGATCTCATTAAACAATGCCAGCAACAAGCTCCTTTCTAAGGTGATCGCCAGCCGATTCAAAGACCACCTCAAAGACTGGATTTCCCCTTACCAATCAAGCTTTATTCCAGGGTGCAAGATAGGGGACAACATCACACTTGTGCAAGAGATAGTACACTCCATGGAATCCAAAGCGAACTGCAAATGCACAATGGCCATGAAGCTCGACTTGGTGAAAGCCTTTGATAAGATGAGTTGGGTTTTCATAGAAGACACCTTGCGCAGAACATCCATCCCAGGCAACATCATCTCTATCATTCATCAAATCATTTCATCAGGCGAGACCTCGGTCCTGTGGAATGGCAAAATAATAAGCTCCTGTAAGCCTTCATGTGGTGTCAAGCAGGGCGATTTTCTCTCGCCATACCTTTTCGTCCTCTGTGTGGAGAGGTTGAGCCTGTAAATCAAGGCTGAAATTAGTAGGGGCAATTGGCAATCCATCTACCTAACTAGACAGAAGCTTCCCATCTCGCATGTGAGCTTCACCAATGCCATCTTATTATTCGGCGAAGCATCCATCCAACAAGCTGGAGCTATTCAGAAGTGTCTTAAGACCTTTGGCCAAGCATCATGCCAACTCCTCTCGGAAGACAAATCCATGATTTTATTTTCAACAAACACTCCACGAGCATCAATGAATAGGATCATGAGAAGACTAAAGCTGTGAGAAACACAAAATTTGGGAAGACACATGAGTGTGCCGATCATCCACAAAAGGAAGGGCAAGCAGCGCTACCAACACTAGATCTAGAATATGCAAACACAAGTTGGGCTCTGGCATAACCGTTTCCTCTCCCTAGCAGGGCACCTTACCTTAGCTAAATCGGTCCTCTTGTCCCTCCCGTGCTACACCATGCAAATGACCCATCTACTTGTATCAGTTTGCGATAGAATTGATCATATTACTAGAAGATTCATGTAGCAGGGCTCACAACCATAGAGAAAAATGAGCTTGGCGGCCTGGAAACATATCACCAAACCAAGATCCATGAGAGGTCTTGGAATCCGGAAAACCAAGGAGTTCAACAAAGAACTACTGATCAAACTAGCCTGGCAATACTTACAAGGTAGACGAGTACCGTGGACAACCCTCATGAAGGTGAAATATGCCTCACAAGGACATAATAATATGTCAGGTTCACATACATGGCACAACATCAAAGGCCTCTTCCCGATCATACAATCCAACTCTAAATGGGCGATAATCTCAGGTGAGGATGTTAATGCTTGGACAGATGAATGGGTGGGAGATGGTCAGCTCTCCCAAATCCAATCTAATAGACCTATTCTGGAGGACTTGCACGATCTCAGGGTGGGGAGCATGGTTAGTGACCAAGACACTTGGGACACAGACTTCATTGCAGCCTGGTTCTAGGAAACGATAGCCCAAACCATCCTATCCATGTTGCCTCCTCAATGGAGATATGGGAGGGACAACAGATATTGGATTCATACACAGGATAGTGAAATAATGGTTGCATCGGCTTACAAAGTGCTTACCAATTCTTTATAAGAAATATAAGAAAGTTGCTATAAGGAAATATGGGCTCTGTAAGTTACCCACGCGATTAAGACCCATATATGGCTAGTTCATTGGGGTAGGCTCTTCACAAACTCACTCAGATTCATGAAACATATGTCAGACTCCAACACTTGTTCAAGATGCCCATCTACTGAAGAATCAGTGCTCCATGCTCTCTGGGACTGCAAAATTGTGAGGAAAACATGGACGCAGCTGCTCCCCCCTATCAACTAGATTCTTCTCCACCACATCCCCCAAGGACTGGATTGCTTATAATCTCAAGACAACCAGTAATAAGGACAGATGGCACACACTCTTCTCTGTCACCTGCAGGAAGATCTAGAAGAATTGAAATGAGTTCATCTTCAACAACTCAAGTAAACCCCCTGCTGTCCTCACCACTTTGTGCCAAGTTGAAGCTAAATAAATCACAGACACATTCATGACCTATGAAGGGAACAAGAATAGCTACAAACAAACTCTATCACCTCCAATAGAGATCAATCCGAGTACAAGGGTGGTCCAGGTAGATGTGGTAGTTGACTCCAATGTGAACAAATTGGCTACCAGCCTAATCATAAGAAGCAGCAAAGGTGAATGGCAAGTGGGCGTAGCCGAGATTCTGGAGGGCTACGACCCAATCAGGGGCAAGCTCCTTGCACTACTCAAGGGGGCCAGACATGCAAAGGAAAACAACCTGGACGACTACATCATTCTTAGCTATTCTAAGCTTGCAGTTGACTGGACCAAGAACCAGTCCCCGACACCCCCAAATACTGGGGTATGGTACAAGCCATTAAAGATGAATTCCCAGAGAACCTATCCAAGACCGTCTACCATGTCCAAAGGAACCTCAACAACCTTGCTGACATGCTAGGGAAACACTGCCTAAAGCAGTCGGAGAGAAGCCACTCATTGAGATCATGCCCTCAGTTCCTAACTAAGCAATATGCGGAGGACATGGTCTCCTTTTCTATTCATTTCCCTGTTATTCCCGAATTCATGTCTATGATGTAAGCAGACAGTCGTCTGCTAGTACAAAAAAAAGAAAGGATTTTACCAAAGATTTTTCCTTTTTTAAAAAAGGTTTATCTTGTTTTTGGGTTTTGAAAACATTTTTTTTGGTTTTGGAAAGACATTTATTTTTTTGAAAAGATTTTTTGTTTTTTAGTTTTTGAAAAGATTTACTTTTTTATGAAAAAGTTTTTTTGTTGGAGAAGTTTTCTTTTGTTGTTTTCAAAGGACTTGCCTCTTTTAAAAAAAAGATTGTCATTTTTTTGTTTTGGAACTATTGTTAATTATTTTATGGACATATTATTATATTTTTTTTTGTCAAAAAAAAATTATTTTTGTAAATATTGTTTAATCAAGTTCATAGAATGAAAATTGTTGGATGAGAAACATCATTTGAAATTGTTGGAGATCATTAAAGCTTTTTTTTATTTTGAAGGATTATAGAACAATGATTGTTGTTGATTGAGATACTTGTAAGTCAGTTGGGATCCTAGGAGATCATGTGCGATCATTAGATATTGTAACTTTGATATTGTTTGAGATCAGTTGATATCATAAGATTGTTGATTTGAGATTGTTCTTTTGATAATATTGTTGATTTGACATTATTGGTTGGATAAAGTTGTTTGAAACATGTTATATTAGCAAACAACAAATAATATGTGTGTGATGATTACAATCTTAAAGTATAAATATTTCAATAATCCTAAATTAACAAAGCATTCAACATCTTTAAAATTGTAAAATAAGGAATCACATGATGCATATGTAGAAGATTAAGTCCCCCATTTTAGCCCATGAGTTTAAGTTTGATTTTACATTCTCACTTATGTATGAACTATACAAGAGGGTGTGGTCCTTATATTCTCTATGGCGTGGTGGAACTTGTCGTACGGGTAACTTAGGTTCTTTAGACATGGTTACTACTCCCAATACACCTCATGAGTACAACAATCATAAGAAGTCATGAGCGCTATGAATGGTGGTGTCTTCGAGGGCTTTGGTCCTCCAGCTTAATGTTGTGTCGATACATTTACTAACACCCCCATGTCACTTTTTGGGATCCAACGTGAGTGTTGGCACCAGTTCCACGACACAAACATCCGCAAGTGTGCAAGTGTAAGATTTTACTATCTTATTAAGTAAGTCCACAATAATAAAGTAGGAAGTATAAATGATACTCGTATAAGGAAACAATCATACATTATAAAGAAAGAGAAGATCTTGTTTATCTAAAAGACCTCTCTCATCCTTTTCTCTATTTTCTTATTATTTTTAAAGTATATTTAAAAAATAGTAGAGAAAGAAAAAGAAGAGGGAAGTGGAAGCAAGCCCTAGAAGGGAAGCATAGGCTAACCCTAAAATCATCAATCATTAAAAAACATGGCAATTTTCATACTGGTAAAAAAAGATAAATCAAATCAATAGGAAAATCAGAACAACAATTTTTTTTGGTGGAATAGAGGATTCCATCAACTTCATACACAAAAACAAAATCACCAATGAAAACATTTATTTCTTCTTGCGGAATGGAGTGTTCCTCTATAGAGTTTTTTGTTTTACAAAGAAAGTAAGAAAACTAAAATATGAGGTAGTTTTTTGCAGTATATTCCTATAATCGAAATAAAATAAATTATTTGGAATAATCTTGATTAAGAAAAAATGAAAAGGATGAGAGAAAAGAAATAGAAAATAGGAACATCGACCAATCGATAAAAGATAAGATGACTATGTAGGAAAATGTAATTCAGATTGTCTGGCTACCTTGGTAGAATCACCAAACGGTTTTACTCAACAGAAAGAAAATTGGATAGATACTTTAGTCATGAAATAATGGAGAAATTAAAGAAGATGGGAAGTATGTAAAGCTCTTGGAGTCGATACCCAATTTTATTTGTAAAATAAGAAAAAGCAAGGTGAGTGTTTAAATATGCGGAAAAACACAAAAGAATATGTTTTCATTCCACCCAAGGATGGACAAGAAAGTTATGTGTTATTGTAGAGATTGTACTCAGAGATCATACTACGAGTTGGGAAGATCTTAGCACCTACATATCTCCTAAGAATGGCACTTCATCCTTTAACACATCTCGAATGAAAAACGGTGGTGATTGGGTTATATTAAAGAAAATAGAGGGAAAAAAGTATCTTTTTAAGTTGGTAAACCTTCAGGGCTGGAGATAGTTGTGGCTTTCTCATCATAGCCCTAAAGGTCATAGTTTCTAGTTGTGTTGTTGTCCCAATTGACTGAAAATCTCCCTTGACGGAGA
Source organism: Alisma plantago-aquatica (assembly GCA_963693085.1). Taxonomy (NCBI): domain Eukaryota; kingdom Viridiplantae; phylum Streptophyta; class Magnoliopsida; order Alismatales; family Alismataceae; genus Alisma; species Alisma plantago-aquatica. The sequence goes on from OY856412.1 coordinate 513,010,463, forward strand.
TCTATCACTAGAGGTCAGGATCAAAGAATATGAAGAGAGAGGTGAGAGATTTGAATAGAGCATGATCTTAGATATTTGAAAATGATGTGTAGATATCAAGATTTATGAATATAACAAATTTGCAGTGAATATAATAGAGAAAGCATAGGTTGTGACCATTGAGCAGCCGATCAATATTAATAGGGCAATTGACATCATAGGAACGATCCACAAATCACATTTTTTTTGTTCGAGAAAAAGCGTGTTACTATATGAAAAAATCCCAAAACATTGGGTACAGAAGGATAAGCACCCCCAGGCTCACTAAAGGAGCAAATAAGAAAACTAAAAAGAAACAAAGCCTTCACGCAGGAAGACAGACAAGAGGAGAAAAGACACCCATAACACAAGATTTTGTACAGACTCCATAACAATTAACACGAGCTTCCCACTGATTAAGGAAACACTAACTATATGCCCATCATCTGAAATTATGAAGACTTAGCCAATATTGAGCCAAGAATCAATCGTCACCAAATCCAAACAAACATCATCTTACCTTGGGACAGATCATCCTCATAAAACCCAAAAATTCTTTGCTTCTGAAGTGACCATGAAGATGGACGAGATTCCACTAAGAAGTCAAAACATAACTATGACCAATAGAACCAACCCTCCCTTCCACTGGCTTTATCCTTATCACTAAAATTGTGGGGAAGAAGAAAGCCTACCGGCCATCAATAAGCTCAAAAAGCTTAGAGACTCGACAATCTGTAGGGACAAACCTCATAGGACTAAGCAGTGAGAAACCAGAAAGATAAGCTTAGAGCTGAGACCCATCCCTTCCTTTACTTACCGGTTTCTTCTTCTTTTTGGACCTAGGTAGACCAGAGTCCACTGAATCAGGTTCCCAGTGATCTGAATCAGGGTCTGAACACAAATAGGCATTAGACCCTTCATCATCATCAAGTTGGTTCCCTTTTCACAATTGGTAATCAACTGAGAATCCAAAGCTTTCCCAAACTTTATTGACTCGCCAGGACTCAGAGCTCGATCCCTCCCTGCTTCTATTCTCCAATTCCCAGTCAATGTTCACTCTCCCAATGTTGTCACCTGGTGGAGGCCTAACCAAGTTAGGCTCGACCTGAAGAATATTAGAAGAGGATGACTGGTTCCGTTTTTTAGAAATAGAGGTGAGAAAAATGTCCTTCACTTGCTGAGCAATGGAGTCCAGGAGAATTTCATTGCCAGCAGTAGAAGCTTGGTCTTCACAAGCCTTCTCCTGATCTGCAATGGAACTGGACGGAACCTTAGGTATCCCTTTGGAATCCATCTTGGGCATGACATTCCTTTATGCACCTTCAGTTGATCTATTCCTTAGCTGCAGATCCACATAGGAGGCCATTTTCTTCGTTACCCGTGGGCAGGCACCAGCCCTGTGACCAAAGAGTTTGCATCTTGAGCAAAATGCAAGTTTAGATACAATCTCAAGGTTGAGTTGTATCATCTTGGCATCCAGATCCACCGTCACACACTTGGGTAGACTTTGGTCGGAGCTGACATCAATGCAGACAGACGCCGCACCAAGGCACTCTGCTAATAGAGAAATGTCTGCAAAGTCCAGCGGCTTGCCTATGGAGCTGGCAACTCTCGCAATGTGGGATCGCGTCCATGGGAGACCCATGTTTTTGATCTTGAACCACACTGGAAGTCGTTGGAAGGAAAGGGGTTGGAGAGGGGAACTAGGTCACCAGGCGTTGGCGATGATGAGGGCGCCATCCAAGAACCAGGGTTCCTCATCCAACACCCTTTCTCTCTCATTGTATGATGCCAATCGAATGATGAATCGGTCTCTTTCTTCAGAGACGATCTCAATAGGTCCGCTTGGCCGCCACTTCCTGCAAATCCAACCCGCTAATTGACCGTTGGAGGGTTTCCTCCCGATGAATCGTATGGATATGTAGTCATCCCAGTTTGGAGTAGGGCACTCCTCACTGGAAATTGAAGCACATCGAACTCCGTCCTTGATGGTGGGCTCAATAAACTCTACCGAAGCAACCTCCACCGCCGCTCTATCTAGCCGACTAGATAGGAGCCAATCATCCAGGAGAGACGGCAGCGCTGCTTCGGAGGAGCTAATTGGAGGGGGGTTTAGGGGGTGGTTGGATGAAGACGTTGCCGCCTCCTTCTCCTTTCACGATGAAGTCGTAGCCGAGATCGGGGGAACATAAGAAGGAATCTGCCCGCTTCCATCTCCTTTAGCCATTGATTGGCCAACTAGAGGAATCAACGATGCCGACTCTGCAGCAACAACTTGCCCCCAACCTTCGATCTTGCTAGGGCTTCGCCCGCATCCTCTCCCCCTTCCGCCCCTTCCGTGCCGTCGAGCAGCAAATCACATTTAGAAAATAAAAGAGGAAGACATTTTGCTCTCTTACTTTGGGAGAGATAAAAGCGGCCCTCAATATAGTTGGTGTGAGGGTCTATTTATAGGTGTATTTTAGAGTTTGAGGTTTCCAATTGGAAGATATTGGAAGATGCAATAGATTATACCTTTGTGTTGTGAGGCCTAGCCCGTATACAAGGACAACCCACCATGTGTCATCGGGGGATTGCTCCAACCCATCAAGTGGAATGAGCAAGAATGTTGATGTTAAGGTTTAATAAAATTTTTAGGAATGATCTTGATAAAACCATAGATAAGGTAGAATCTGAATATAAGTATGTAAAATACTAATGGAGGGATAAAAGACTTCAATTCAAGATTATCCTTCATTATTACCCAAAAGATGTATTTTTGTGAGGAAAAAGGCAATTGAATTATCTGTTTGGAAAAGGAAATACTTTACTTGGGATAATTCAACTAGATAATTATGAAAAACATTATAAAAAGCAATGTTTATGGGAAGATTGTACTTATTTCTAGATAATAACCTTTTTTGCAGAAAAATCCAAACTAGTTAAAAGTGGGGACAAAATTTTATAATTAAAAAGGCAAAAATGTGGAAAAACAAGGAAAAGGGTTAGAAAAGAATAAAATGTGGAAAATCCAGAAAATGGATAAAATGTGGAAAAAAGAGTAAACTCTATTATTAGTCAGAAAAATAACATTTATCATGAATTCGATATTGAGTGAGCATAAATGAAATGTGAACAAATACCTTTTGAAAATTCTATTTAATCATGGTAGATAATTTTCCACTCGCGTTAACATCGACTAAAACCACCTCTTTCCTAGCAATGTCAACAACACCTATTTTCTTAGGGAGTCATATATAGAGTACACGATTAAAGAAGTTGAGGAAAATCTCAAAGATGAGAAGTCTCTTAGACCAGAAGGTTTCAACATTGACTGTTACCATAACTAGTGGAATATCATCAAACAAACTTTCCATCAATTACGTTAAACACCATGAAAACATTTTCATCGTATTGTTACTATGGACCAAACAAATATATATCTCATCAAGAAGAAAGAAAATGTGACTATAGTTCACCATTTTTGACCTACCAGTTTGATCAATGCATCTTATGAAATCATCACAAAACCTTTAGCACCTGTCTTAAAACCCAAACTCACTAGTATCATAGGAATATAACAAAATAATTTCCTCCAAGGAAACACTATACTAGATGCATAAATCATGGTTCATGATATGATACACACATGGAATGGTAACAAAATTTCCCTCTGCACTCTTTAAGCTTGATTTTAAGAAAGCATTTGACAATAGTAGCTGACACTTCCTATCATGTCTACAAGGATATGGTTTTCCATCTAGATGGAATTATTCAATAAAACCAGATATCAACTCATGCCACTTTTCCATCATCATTAATGGTAGATCCTTTGGATACTTTACCAGCACAAATGGTCTTAGACAAGGGAAGTCCCTCTACCTACATATATTTATTTTGGTGACATCTACTCTTCCAAACATGATTAATCTTTCTATTGATAAAACTTTAAGCCCCTAAAAAACTCAGGATAGATAGTTCAATATGTAGATGGTACCATTATTTTTATAAAGCCTAGAGACAACAACATCATAAAAATCATCTGTAACCTTGGCACCTTTTTACATCTATCGGGATAAAAAATAAACCTTCAAAGTTTCACCATTATCAGAACACACATCATCCAGTAGAATTAGGAAGATTCACGTACCCATTACAATGTAAGGAAAACAAATTCCTGATCATATACTTGGATTTACCATTCTACCCACATCCATTACCCTCTTCATGTTGGAATCATATCATCAAGTCCATTAGACATAAACTCATTGAATGGAAAACACCAATACATAGTCTAGTGGGTCGCCTCACACCCCTTAATGCAACACTTACACCCATGGTCTCTTATTACCTAAGTTGTATATGAATCCAATGCAAGGTCATTCAACAAACTGGCATCATGTGTATAAGTTTCTATAGGAAGGTAACATAGACACATAGAAAACACAATTGGTCAATTGAAACAGAATATGTAAATTAAAGATATAACCAGGATGGGACATAATCAACATAGAATGGATTAACGAGATTCCTACAGTCCCTGTCTACTATCCAATGAAACCACAACTAAGGGAACGAGCTTGATAGAATCAGTGGGGAAAGAAGACCCTATTGAGCTTGACTCTAGTCCAACTTTGTGAAATGACTTTAGAGGTGGTGGATAAGTGGGAGCCGCCTCATGTGGCGCAAGTGTAATACCACTACTTTTAACATTATTTTACTTGTTCCATGAGTTGGTGGTGGGGCAATGCCCCTCCTTTTGGTTCTAAGGCCTGTCTCAGTGGGCTGATCTGGGAAGAAGACATTGTTAGGTGGGGAGTTTGGTTGGGGAGGCACATCTGTTAAAGATAACACATGTCTCCTAAGATAAGTTCAACAAGAATAGAAATCTCATGTGGAACAAAAGTGTAAAAGCTTGTTTGAATCTAATTTTCAGTACGAATACAAAACATGAAAGTGTGGCCTATCAATCCTTTAGAACTTTAGGATTTGAAGCTAGAGGTGTCAGAATAGTTACCACATGGATGACTGGCTTGTGGAAGCCAAGAGTTCATAGCGATGTTGCTTTTTAATCCTTCGATGTCATCTCTTCCTATCATTGTGAAGTAGAATTCACCAATTGTTGGAATGTTCACCCACCAATAGGGAACGTGAGCTGGGTTTAGATCATCATGAGACAGGTTTTCACATGTGGTGAGTGGCGGCACACACTTTTCACTCTTGCTCTCACAAGGGCTCAATGCATAATGCCTCATACATAAAATCATGACCACTTTATTTTGGAATTTATGACTATCATTTGAATCATATCATCATTTCTTGACATGATTTACTATTCCTTATAGGAAGGATTGAGCTAAAGGCAATGATATGATGATTGTAATGGGGCATCATATTATTGATTTGATAATAAAGGTAATTTTATTTATTATATTTGTATTAGTCATGAGATGATGACACAAAAATGGTATATGTCTGAAGAATGATGTTACTTGATGACATATGTCTTCAGGTTGAGAACCTAAATAATGAGGTCATATGTATGAAAAGAGTACATACATTTTTGTAAACCCCTAGTCGTATATTACTGTGGAAGAAAAATATACTACTTTAATACTTAAGACTAGAATGTGTGTTGACTGATGATAGAGTCGCATTAGTCATGATATAGGATATTAGTCAAATACATAAGTACTTGTTAGAAAAAAAGTGTACTGGACAGACCCACCTTGAGAGTGATACATGGAGACCATGTAATGGTAGTCATAATAAACTCTCAAAGTGATAGCGGTTCTTAGGCATGAAGTCCCTACACTAATCACATATCATTTAATAAACTTTAACACCATCCAATGTGACCTTGAATAAGGGTTTCCATAAAGGTGGTCCTGGGTTACAATTGTGACACATTAGGATCAACTATGAGTGGTATATATGGGATTTATCCCTCCTACAGGAGTTAATATCCTATCTACTTGATAACAAAGACTAATAAATGTATGATCATACTCATATGACACACTATGTGATATGTGAGCTCACATGCATCTCATAAAGTCTGATCTAGTTCAAGGAACATGGATTGAATATTAAGAGGATGACTACTCTATGCCTCAATTTCAATCTAGATATCAGAGATAAAGAAACTACACGATCACTACAACACTAATCATGGATGTAGGTTGAAGTTGTCCTTTATCTTTCCAATTACTTGGGTAGCAATGATGTGTTTATAGACACCGATCTTTTCTTATGATGTCAGAATCCTATTATAGACATTCACTGACAATGTAATTTGAGACCTATAGCGTCACACACATAGGATGCCCCTGGAATAGGAATTTACTCATGGATAAGGTTTAACTTGGTTACTAAAGTGTCTAGAAAATAAACTTAAACAACATTGGTTGTCAGTTAGTTGACTAGATTTTCCAATCAAGGTACTAGAATGTCACTCAATCAGCTAGAGTGTCCAGTCGAACGACTGGAAAGTCCATACCACCAATTAGATGATCAGTAGGAATAGATCAAGGATATGATGATGACATCATGACATGCATTAATCATCCGCATTAAAAGTCAATACTTTTGCAAATAGGAAAAATAGTCAGTTGAGTGACAAGCATGTCAGTCCATCGACTAGCATGCCAGTCGACCGACTGCGAGTCTAGTTGACTGATTGGTGATTCTCAACAGTCAAAAATTCATGAAACACGTCCCATTGTGTCCTTAAGTTTGTAGAAATACTAGCCCATCCACTCCTATATAAAGGGGGGTAGCTAAGGCTCTCAACACTCTTGTATGACGAGACTCCTCATCTCAACATTTTAGTAATGTGAGAGCTAGGAGAATATTACTTGTAAAAGGAAGAGATAGCCAAAGGGGAGAAAAACACCTTCCCGTTGGTTCTATAAGAATAATGAGGAGTTCACAGTGGTCTTGTAACAAACTAGAACCTAGAATCCTATCATATTTTATGATTAAAAAATCTAGCTAGATTGGTTTCTTAGATTTGACCAAACTAGGATAAAAATTTAAAAGACATTTACATAATAATTTAAATATATATTAACATGAAAGTTAATTCATGAAATATATTATATACATTTACTTTGTTAACTAATAGTCATAAAATAGAGGAATATATGATTAATACATGTGTTAAAATGACAATGGAGTTTTCATGTGCAATCATACAAACTCAAATGGAATAAATAAATTAAATATGTTCATCAAGTAAAAGGTGGATTTTCATGCATAATAATAGTATATAAGTCTTTCTGTAACAATGTTAATTAATAGTATTCAATTAAGTAAGTGTTTCTAATAAATACATGATGTGTCAAAATTACTAATGGTGTCATAACTCATAAAAGGACATCTTAAAGATAAAATATAAAGGTAAAAATGTGTTCCTTGGGTCCCAATTAGCTTGGTTGCTGAGTTTCACTTTATTTGAACAATAATAATTATTTCAAATATAATTTGAGAAGAAAATAGGAGAAAAAGCCAAAACTATTAAATAAATTACTAAAAGTTTGCAAAATTAGAAATAAACCTCAAATTCAAAATCTACGTACCAAACATAGTCTATCTATGATTTTTGATGTTATTTTGACAATCCTCTCTATTTTAGTGTCATTAGGAGAGAAAAATGTATATCAAAGCCCAAAATATTAAACAATATGTTAAACCATCCCAAAAGGGGAAATTAATTTTAAAATTATCATCGTCACATTTTAATTTGCTTGTATTTCAAGTTTACTTTAACATAGTATTCCTATGTTCCTTAAATTCATTATGAGAATAAAATAAATGATATGATCTAACATTATGAAATAAATAATGAAACACCCAAAAGATATGTAAAATGGGGCTCATAATATATAATGATGAAGGTTCTATATATATACTATAGAAGTCAGACATTGGAATGTAACAAAAAAATAGAAATAATAAAGTAGAATAGAATTCTAAGACATTAGAAGAGTATGATAATTATTAAAGTAGATATTACATTAGTAACATGAAATCCTATATATATTAGTTAACTAAGAAAATTACCAAAAAAGTGGAAAATAATGATAAACTATAACCCTCATTCCTTGAACAATTTTTATGTAAAAATTACTCATTGGATAATGCTAGTTGTGGAAGAAAATATGGAAGTAGTAAGAAATAAAGGGCTAAGATTGTTTCACATTGAAAGATTTTCTAAAGTTTTTATTGCCATGCGTCAATTCAGATTTCCATATTTTTTAACTGACCATCTCTTCTCAGACAATGAAATATTGTTTGCTTAAACCAAGAAATCATTTTCTTTCATGATTGTAGAAAAGAAGGCAAGTAAGAACTATTTAAGTGGCCTTCTGTCCATGACTTCTCTCTCTCCACTCTAACCAACATGTTGCAATTCCATTTTGTGTAGTTTCCATTTTGTTTTATTTTGATTGTTTAATCTTTTATGGTTGACTTCTTGCATAATCCAAATTCACACCATATATATATATATATATATATATATATATATATATATATATATATATATATATATATATATATATATTGTTTGTGATGCCATTTGTCCCAATATCACTACGGATGACTCTTCAGTCCTTGTATAGCTTCAAAAACCCAATGTTTCCTCAAATTTCACAATTTCTCCTCCTTATACCCAACCTCACCTTCAACTGTTATTCTTTTTGGTAGAATTCTCTATTTCGGGTCCTACTCTAGTGAATTCCCTTGACTAAAACTATTCTTGTTGCTTCTCCAAGGTGGCCCGGGGATCATGGCATCTGGCTTTGATGTGAGCATAAACCCAGATGACACCCGGTGGTTATCAAGTCTGGCTCTTTGAGTTTGTTTGTTGTATATGGTGGAGTCTAAGAAAAAGTTGCGGATGCTCCCTAGTGAAGTAACAAACTCACCTCTATTTCCATTTTTTTCATAATCAAAGTTTCTCAATTTGGTATTCCTCATGTTTGTGTCATGAAGTTGTTTTCCCTTTTAGATATCGTCTCTTTTGTCTTGTGTCTTTTCAAAAGACCAGTTTGTGTTTAGTGTATGATTATAAAAGGAAATATCTCTGGTTCTATTAATCATTGGTTTCCTCTTTTCTTGGATTCCCAATGGCTGATCCTTGCTAGCCATGACAAAGAGGGTGGTTTTGAGGTGATGTACCTTCAAAAACTTTGTTTGGGGTCTATAGATCCGTCAAAAACTGAACATCATCGGAGTTGTCTTACAACGATTTGAGGAAGCCAAGATGCCAAAATTCAATCACTGATTTCTAGCTTCCACCACGATATCAGACCTTTTCATATTGTGTTTAGAGGGAAGGAAAATGATAGCTTGTGATCTTCCAGCTTGGCCCCTTACGTGGATTTTTAGGATTGTGTGATTGGTAGATGTTTCCAACATAAATAGTAAAATATCTATAGCCCAGAAAAATAAAAGAAAATATGTTTTGAATCATTATGTTTTTCTCTATCAAATGGTATTGATCTTATCCCCTAAGTTAAATATAATAAATATGTGATGTTTCAAGTATTTTCTTAATTGTTTAATATTTTTAAAATTCATAGCATATATTGATAACTTGGAAAAACATGTTGTAAATTCAAACAGTTATAATCTATTCAATAGTACCAGTTGTATCACCTAATTCCAACATAATAAATATGCAATTCTGATAGATTTATCAAAACGTTTGGACTTCCTAAAAATTCATAATTAATAATCTATAAGCCTAAAAAATAAAGTAAAATATGTTATGAACTTAGTAAAATATAATCCACAACATAATATGGTTTTGAAGACCTAAATCACTAATAATAAAAGGATATTTTTAGAGTTTATATAATTAATAAAAATGTAACCATTTTCTTATGTATATCTTTAATACGGTGCTTGTGGACTAAGATGAAGTATTTTGACCCTAAACATATGTAGACTGCATCTATGATTTAACAACTCAAGTTAAGGTTTGTGCATCTTTTCTATTTTCAAGGCACTGCTAATATGACCAAATATCATTTCCCATATGAGGCATGAGCAATTATTCTTTTTTCATCATTTTGGAATTCCTATTTTCTTAGATATTTCTTATGGGTCCTATGACCCCACATGTTATATTTTGGATGCTCTCATTATGTTGTTTCACATGGACTAAACTTAAACTTGCCTTTCCCTATTTATGTGCATGCTTAGACTAGCTTTATTTCTTGTAGTGGTACATTTGTACAACTATATTTACAGAGGCATGCTTTTCTGCCTAGGGTGTGCTTTTCCACCCATTATCTACAAAGGCGTGATTTTCCACCTAGGGTGTGCTTTTCCATCCAAATCCTTAGGTTAAAATCCACTGGTGTCTCAACCATGCTTGAAATAATTTTAGTCTTTGTTTGTTACATGCACAATTTATTTTTGTTATTGTAAATGGAAATTTATTAAAATGCAAGATTTTCCTACATGACATTCTTTAGTAGACGTGCCTCATATTTTGGTCTGATATAATTTTTTTGGCACTTAATCCTCTTGATCATACTTTAATTTGATCCTCTTCTTTTAAAATTTATAAAGTAGTGCCTAGTTGTTATTTTATGCACATACTCAACTTTTGATGACGTCCTTTCTAGTTATTTTCTTCCTCATGGGTGTTGTTTTTCAACCCACCCAGAGGTAGCAGAACCTAAGGAGTTGGCCATGGAGGACTTTGCATGGAGATGTAGATCTAGCTGACAGAGAAGACTGTTAATGGTAGGCAGAGTTGAGATAGATTAGACATCCCTCTACTTTGATTCTAAAGTAGTGTCTGGTTGTTATTTTATGCACACACTCAACTTTTGATGACGTCCTTTCCAGTTATTTTCTTCCTAATGGGTGTTGTTTTTCAACCCACCCAGAGGTAGCACAACCTAAGGAGTTGGCCATGGAGGACTTTGCATGGAGACGTAGATCTAGCTGACAGAGAAGACTATTAATGGTAGGAAGAGTTGAGATAGATTAGACATCCCTCTACTTGATTCTTATGTTCTAACTTTCATGTAATCCCTATATGGGAGATAATGTTGTACTTTTATAAAATTCAATATAGTCAAGAAATATATTTCTGCTACTATACATTGGTCTCTTTTTATATATCATCATTTTTGAAATAAGAAAAAAAAAGTACACACATTCCATCATACATTTTTAGTGTGTTTGGAATAGATGGGTTTATTCTCAAATTTTGTAGGGATTGGATCTCCTCTCAGATCCCACTCCTTACAGCTCTGGTTAGAATATGTATAAGTGTGTAAGCCATTGTAGTCATGCTATGAGAACACCGTCAACTTCTGTCAGTGGTGCTACACTCGGATTCTACCAACAACGACAACTCGTGTGTTTCTTGAGAAGAAGCAAAACTTTGTAAGGATTGTTAGTGGACTTGCTCTAAGACCAAGTATAATGCTTACAACCTCTTTCTCACTTCATGGTTGTTGATGCAATCTGTTGATTATGGAGAATATGGTAAGAAAAAAATTTCCATTGTCGTCTTTGCCATTATATTTCCCTACACTTTATGCACTAGCAATAGTAAAATATGAAAAAAAGTGTGTCATTAGAAAATACTAGTGTCGACACCCCATTATTACTTACTCAGTAGAAAATCATGCTTAAATATTAACTCTCTAGAAAATAATGGATTTATTCTATTATTTCTTATTTTCAACATTTTTTTCTCCATTTTTCTAGTTTTTTCACATTTTCGTCTATTTCATCCACCCTTTTCATCTAGTTTTACCCAATTTTGGGCTTTCTCCAAAGAAATCTATTACAAGATTTTAAGTGCAATTTTCTCATTATTTTTGCATTTTATAAGCCATTCTACATATATTGCTCAATTGAGTTACCTGAATAAAATATTTTATTTTCTTCCACATATAATTCAATTGCCTTAATCCACACAAAAATACATATCTTACAAATAATAATGAATGGTAATATTGAATTAATGTCTTTTATATCTCATTATTAATTTTATTTTACTTTCATTCAACTTTCTTATTTGAAAGATTTTCCAAAACATTCCTAAAATATCCAAAAAAATTAGCTTTATCTTGCTCGGGCCACCAGATATATCAAAGCAATCGGTCGTTGTCATGTGGTAGTGGCCTCGATTGGTGGGACATGCCTCACAGCAAATTGACATGATCCGTCGCGTCTTCCAAATCTTCTAGTTGGAAAATCTAAACCCTAAAATCCATATATAAAAAGACATCCATATCTAACTTACTCGAGGCCTTTTTTGTCTCTTCTAAAGCCAGTTAAATGACTACATTTCCCTTCTATTGTCTATAAGTGCTTAGAAGATCCTTCCTCTAATGCCAAATGATCTCATAATGTTGATAGGCTACTCAATAACCACTCTCTCTTTCTCTATTACATACATATCAATAATTATTGCTTTATCTAATTTATTATATTCATAATTGTTCATATATGGACACTACTTCAGAGTTCTAAGATCTTGCTCTACTCTATCTCTCTCGCATCTCTTTCTTTCTATGGATCGAACCCAACTGCTAATGATGGATCTTCGCCATGGGAGGTTTTAAGGAGATTGGGACCACAATACACCTAAAAACTAGGACCTTTAGGGTTGTGATGGAAAAGTCACGAACGTCTCCAGCCCCAAAGGCATGCCAACATAAAAATCATTCTTTTATCGTGTTTTTTGTTGTTTTCTCTAAGAACAACCTTGATCACTACTATATTTATCTGAGATGAATAAAAGGACGCAATACTAATTATCTGGCATGGTGGAGATGCTAACACCTTCCCTACTTGTAAAAGGGTCATCAAGTCCAATCTTAAAATTAATTCATACCTTTCTTACCACCCCTTGGTTAAATTCAGAATCTGGTTTTTATGTATTTACCACTGATTTAAATGTCGACCTCTATTTTTCCTTATTTTACAAATAAAATTGGGTGACGACTTCGATATTTATCAACTTATTTTTTGTACTTTTTTTTAGTGTAGTATCCATTATATTATATTCAATTGGGTATAGAAATTGTAACAACAAGAATCCATGGAACATCTCTATGGTGTTACATACTTGACACAATGTAGATCGTTTCGAACAATGTCTTTTTATATCCTTATCTCATTTGAAAATATTAACTTCTAGTATGACCCTTGGATGTACATGTGTAACATAATAAAATATGAAACTCAAAATAGTAGTACCCAATAGATTGTATCTCATTACCATATACATGATCCTACTCAACTTTAATAGACATAATCACATTAAAAGATGCAATATGATTACTAAAACATCACATATATAAATGACATCAACCATATATTGGAAAACTTCACAAGAAATCATATTCTATGAAATTGAGGAAAAATATGCACATGTAAAACCATTTACTATCATTTAATTAACCCTAGAATCATGAGATTATTGATAGTATATGGAAAATTAAATGTCCTACCAAATATATCATCTTCAAATGGATTTTAGGACATGATAAGTTTATGAAAATAGAAATTAGAACAAAAGAGGATTCAATGGACTCATTATATGTCATTTATCTCACACAGCATATAAAGACACATAACACGTCTTCATCCTATGTTCATTCACAAACAATACATTGAATACTTTCTTTAACATTCCTCAATACACACACTGTATAGAAAAGAACACTATCAACTCATTACCAACCCTATATAAAAAACCTCAGATATTTCCCTAACATACTAGCCATTTCAGTCTATTGGTTTATTTGGAGAGAATGCAATCACAAAATGCTTGAAAGAAAAACACAAAACTATCTATCTCATCAAATATGAGTTGATTAATTTATTATAACGATGTATACTCTTTGTACAGCTGATGCAAGCATCGAGCTATCAGTGAAGAAGATAAGAAACTTGGATGATGAAATTTAGGGATGTGGAAGTCTTCCACAGATCGTGTTTATGGAGAAAATCTTTGAAGAACAAAATATGGATTGGTGAGACTCCTCCTATGACACTGAAGCATGTCACCATCATTATCTTTTTTTTTGTAAGAACTTATTCTAAGAGGCATGTCATGCGATGCTTCCCCGCCAACTGTAGTATGTGTTAGCCTCTCCCTAGTAGTTTATTGTACCTAGGTAACACTAAACAATATGTCTACTATGTAATCTGATTTCACAAAGATGGTCTTGGATGCACTTTTTTCTATGATTTATGTCTGATTTTTTAGAAGAAGAGCATTGAATTCATCAGACATCAATTCATGTCAATGTGGATGCTTGAGGGATTCAATGAATGTAAAGGATTCAGTCTGAGTCACATATCTTCTCAAATATCCCCAGGAAAAGGATGAGAAGTAGAAAGAAGGAATTCTCTTTTCTTCAGTTGTAGATGCCATTCATTGATATGCATTCCATGAGTACATTTTGGTTTTCACAACTATTGTGAACTCATTGTTGTCAGAAGATAACTGAGGTGAAGCAACAATAACGACACCTCACCAGTCAGAATGAAACATCTTCCCGGAGGCAGAAAATGAGACAAAGTAAATAATTTCATAAAAAAAATAATATGGTTCTGGCTGCAAATAAAAATAATGTATAAAGGAAAAGATAAACCAGTTCAGTAAACGTTTCTGAAATGATTATGGTATAACACACTTCATGCTAAAAATTCATTCAAAGTAGTGGTATTTAGGCCCAATGTGGTAAACAGCCGGTCGGCTTTGCACTTTTCTTTATTTTTTGATTAATTAATTCGTTAAAAATTGAAATTAAAAATGAAACCTACATTCAAGTGTTGGTTTTGTAAATTGCTCCATTTCAAGTAAAGGTTTTGTATTTTATTTTCGACTCATTTACAACTGAAACCACTAAGTCAAGCGGTGGTTTCTGGCTCACAACCTGAAAAAAAACACTCGAGAGTGGTGATCTCAGTCTAGAGTGTGGTAAGAATTGGTTTTTTTGGCTTGTATAACTCACATGACGGTGGACATGACAGACAGATGAGTCTATACTAAATTAGAAATGAAAGTAAATATTACCAAAGTATAATATTTGACTATGTTAGATGACAGCTTAAACAGTTCATAAAGGTTGATGAAATAGTGAGGTCTGGGTTAGTGGCAGCCTAATATATGTGTGGACATTGACGACATTGTTCAGTTACAGTTGTCATGTTGGCTGTGGCAGGAGGATGCTGAATGCAACTGTGGTGACCTCTCCTGTTTTTGCTAGTCAGGCTGGTACTTGACTGGGTTCGATTGGTTGTGGGGGCTTGGTAGTTGGGCCATCTTGGAGGCTATATATGTGGATTGAGGTTGATCCGTACCCATCTGCAATTGGGCTGGCGCGGGTCGATGGAAAGGTCAGAGAAAGAAGGTTAGGAGAAACATATGGATGATCTGAAAGGATCTACAAGCGCCGAAGCAAGTGCTTCGGATAGGTGGAAGGAGCTACTCGTTAGGTTTACGGGCCCCTGAAGAACCACGTTTGGAAGCTTTTTACAACCCTGGTCGGTTCTGAATCACTTGTATTTGGTATCTTTGTTTTGTGTGGGAATTCCGTGTCCAGGGTGGTGTGTTTTTTCAAGCTAAAGCTTGATATAGGTTGCTGCTAGTCGTGGTAATACCATCTTTTCACAATAGAGATTCAAAGATGATTCCTGTTTCCTAGTCTTTACCCTATTTTATTTCAACCCAAAGCCCATTTACCCGACCATTCTTTGCCTATTGAGGGCATCGTATCAGCTGCATTTGCCTGCTAACATGGTTCGCTTTCCTGCTTACGGTCCTTGATTCTCAGCGTTTGTCTCTGTCCTTATTTCCTTCTGCATAATTCACGGAGTTCGAGAGGAAGACGTAGCATTACTGATGTGCTGATGCTGCTTTTACACCAACAAAACAGCGAAAAAAGATCAGGCACAATAAATGTAAAAGCACACGGATTTATATGAGTGCTACACAGGATGACGAATGAGAGGAGTGCACAGGACAGGCAGTTTGCAAGCACACTCTGAAGCACGTGTATTGCGGACTCGCATCTTGTGTGTCGGGACAATGTGTCTGCTACAAAGATCCAGTCCTGAGGGGGTATTTCTCAGGACGTTTTGAATCCGATCCTGACCGCTCAAAAAGGCTACTTTTCAACGGACGGGTGGATTAAACCCAGGGGCATTTCGGGGATGAGGATAGTATCTTTTTGGCGTCAGGGATTTGGAAATCTTCTGACAACCATCTTCATGCATACGAAAACATTTCCACGCACACTCCCGCTCTCGCTCCTGCTCCCTCTCCTTCTCAATTTTCCTCTCTGACTGAAACCTAGATCCATACACGCTTTCTGGCATTGACGGCGAGATACACCAACACTGATCGTTGGTGTTGTTGGTTATTTTAGGGTTTAGGTCCAACAACGAATTTAACCCATCAGCCTTCAACGTCTTGAGCGACGCTTGGGTTTGCTAACACCGATCGTTGGTGTTGTTGGTTATTTTAAGGTTTAGGTCCAACAACGAGTTCAACCCATCGACCTTCAACACCTCAAGCGACGCTCAGATTTGTTGTTGTTACATGATTATGCAAATATTATGTTGTTATTCACTTCTCCCTGCCTGACATCCTCTTGATCGCTTCTCGCTGTCCTACTTCTCATAAAATCCTGCTTGACATCCTCTTGATCGCTTCTCCCTGCCCTACTTCTCATAAATATATAATATTTGTTTTACTTTACATCTACACTAACTATATTTCTAAAAAAGTTGTCTTTTTCGGTGAAAGGAAGCGGTTTTATTCATAGTGTCGGTGAAAGGAAGCTCTTTTATTCATATTGTAGCTAGTTACATCTATAAAAGAGTGATTTTTAATATCATGTATAGCATTTTTTTCATTTTCACCAGATTCTATACTTTCTAGAAGAAATATATCATGGGCGCGACTGTAGACACATGGATGAAGGAGATGGACATGGCTTTAAAGGAAATTTTACAAGGTGCAATTGCTTTTGTGTCATCATTAGTGCACCAACATACACACTAAGGTTCTGCCGCTAGTGTGCCACTGTTACCTCGCCAGGATGATACTGAACAAGGTTCAACACACCGAGATATCCAATAGAGACATTCTATCAACAATACATCTATATTTCATGTAGTTTTGAATGGGATAGTTTTTCAATAACATGGCTTGGAAGGAATATCACAAGAAGTTTCATTTAATTCTAATGACAGGCACACTTACTCAGAGAATCTAGAAGAAATTGGTTTTGAAGATCAGGCTAATTTTGATTTTTCACAGAGAGGTTTGTCTGAAACAGACACCGGTTCCGCACATCAATATTGCATAAATATTCTTGGAATGGAGTCATAGAACATTGAGAGGACCCAAATAGATCTGAATGAGACCTGTGCGCCTTCCAAAAGTACCAGAGAGGAGATTGATTTTGAACATGATCATATCAATGTCTTAGATGGTTAGTCCATAAACTGTTCTTTATTAATAACGTTGTTCCCTTTTTGCATGCTCTGTTTTCCTTTTCACCATCTCATTGTTCATGTTCTCCCTACCCCCGTTCCTCCTCTCTGCAACATCGTTCTTCCTTTTCTCCCTATCCCTGGTCCTTTTCACCTCCTCCTTATTCCTTTTCTCAAGCTTTGTGTTCCTCTTCTCCGTAACACCTCATGGCTTTTCTATTCTTTTGGATTCCCCTTACTTCCTTTTCACCTCCTCCTTATTCCGTTTCTCAAGCTCTGTATTCCTCTTCTCTGTAATACCTCGTTCTTTTTCTATTCTTTTGGATTTTCCTTACTTCCTTTTGACCTCCTCCTTACTCCTTTTCTCAAGCTCTGTGTTCCTCTTCTCTGTAACACCTCATTCCTTTTCTATTCTTTCAGATCCCCCTTACTTCTTTTTCACTTCCTCCTTATTCCTTTTCTCAAGCTCTGTGTTCCTCTTCTCCGTAACACCTCGTTCCTTTTCATTCTTTCAGATTCCCCTTACTTTGTTTTCACCTTCTCAAGAAAGGACTGGGTGTAAAACACACATTAATCTAATTTTAGATCCCAATCTTAATCTCTTCAAGATAAATAGCTAGATTGTTGATCATAACCATGCACTTCACCCACAAGAATATGCTCACCTTCTTAGATCCAACCAAAATGTTCAAACATATAAGGATCTATAGAAGAGATCAACGAAGATGTTAGAATTCAACTAAGAAATTCTTATAATGCAACATCTTTGTTCGTCGGTGGATGTGAGAGTATCAATTTCTTTGACTAGATTTAAAGAACCATTTGAGGCGTAGGAGACACAAAAGACAATGATATCTAGTGAGGCCACTGCTTTCAAAAAGTACTTCCGTAATGCAGCATACATGAACCCATCCTTTTACTATGATATTTAGGTTGATAACTGATGGAGCTTCCACTTACGTGGAATTGCGTGCACCAACTAAAAATCCTAAAGATGGTAAGTCTTCAGGTTTAGCCTTACTTATACTAGATTGAGAACTCCACCCACGTATGCTAGGATACGTGGAAGTCTTATCGTAGTATAGTTAAGGGTTGAATCCATGGGACAACGGTCTTGTTGGTAGCAACAAGATAGAAAACGTTGGAATTCCACTTAATTACTCATTAGTTGGTATTTAGATCGAAAGGTTGGTTTGATTGTTTTAAACTAAGAAAAGTAAAGTAAGCAAGTAAATTTAAGGAAGTTAAACAATGATAAGAAGTCACTAGGGTGTGATCGGGTTTCACTGCCACTACACATGGATCAAGACATGCAAAAATAAAACATAACATGCAACAAGAGTTTAGTCAGTTGGTATCTTCATAGATTTAGTTTCCTTTCGGAGAACTAACTACAAGAAGTGTGGGAATGATGCAGCGCCAGCCATCCCCGAATGAATGGACAACTGCTTTGCATCATTCCCTTCTCAAAGTGTGTTCCTCGACTTACCAAAGTTGTACTTTTATACGTCAACTGATTCCATTTCATAGTATGAAAGTACAACATTCGGAAGTGAGTTTACTCCACCTCTCGAAAGCACTCCTAGATACTGAAACAAGCACATGGTGGATACATGCACCAAGAACCAACATACAAACGAGTTTTGAATCTAATAGTACAAACGTAGACAATTCATACTAAAAGATAAAAGATAACACAAGTTGGTGATCAAGCAACGAGCATTCATTAAATGTTTGATGTCGAACTGAAAAGATAGAATCTCTATATTGCAAATTATGGATTATATTACATGAGATGAAAACATGGGTAGCGGGGCTACTCCCCGCACCCCAGTGAGAGAGACTACTCGCTCATAACTAGGACAAAGAAGGAGGCAAGAAGAGACAGAGAGAACATCATCCCCACAAAGGAGAGAGGAAAGTCAACCCCTTGGAGAGAGAGAAAGACGATCTTCTAGCTTCACAGGTTGCTTGATGATGAGGTCCCTTCTTCCCACCTTCTTTGGGAGAGAGAAAAAGTAGCTTCAAGATGGAGTGTGGATCTCAGACCGACAACCTTTGGATGGAGGATGGGAGTTGGATTTGCTCTGGAGTGATAGAGGCAGCCTCTGGGTGTCTGAAACTTACTACCCTTGGGAAGACCCTTGGGGTCTTATTTATAGGCCTTAAGTGAAGTCCAAATGGTTTGGTCAGTTTTGGGTCCTTTGGACTCTGAGACCGTTTGGACTCTGAAACCGTTTGGACTCTGAAACCGTTTGGTTCCATGCGGTCTCGAGACCGGTCGGCTTCATGCGGTCTTGAGACCATTTGACTCCATGCGGTCTTCAGACCGGTTGGCTTCATGCAGTCTTGAGACCGTTTGATTCCATGCGGTCTTGAGACCGGTTGGCTTCATGCGGTCTTGAGACCGGTTGGCTTCATGCGGTCTTGAGACCATTTGACTTCATGCGGTCTTGAGACCGTTTGTCTTCATGCGGTCTTGAGACCATTTGTCTTAATGCGGTCTTGAGACCGGTTGGCTTCATGCGGTCTTGAGACCGTTTGGCTTCATGCGGTCTCGGGACCGTTTGGCTTCATGCGGTCTCGGGACCGTTTGACTCCATGCGGTCTTGAGACTGGTTGGCTTCATGCGGTCTTGAGACCGTATGGTTCTTTTGTGATTTTTTTTGTCTTTTTTCTATAATCAAAAAGGAGAAAAGTTAATCTAACAATTTATTTGCAATAAAAGAGGATAGCTAGGAATTTTGTCTAATATATCTAAAGAAGAGTGTAGAAAATGGGAGAAAAATACTAAGATAACATCACAAAATTGGAGGTTATCACCCCCCCTAACTTAGAGTCTAGCTTGTCCTCAAGCTAGATAGAGCTGAGGTATGTAACGGCGAGGTGATTTTATTTAGTTAAGATTTCTATACTCTTGCTTCAGTTCTAAATCATAGATCTCCTGAGGTCTTATTAGAGCTTCTGCTTGTCTTAATTCTTTCAGGTATCGAGAGTTGCGCGGATCTCAGGTTTCCTCTAAATCACATAGCTCGTATTGGGACCACCTTTTTCCTGATGTTATTATGTGCATGTCTTTGATTCTAATCAGTTTTGTACTTCTTTTGAAAACCTATCAGAAACTAGAGTGGTTATGAGGGTTGGCTAAAGGCTTTTGTGTAACTCTTCCTTTTAGTGGGAGAGGGTTTATCTATGCTTTTAGGAACTCACTACCAGGCACGACACATCTGCCTTCATGAGGGCAGCTGAATGTACCGGCCGGGCGAGCCCTTTATCAGCCTTTTCATATATTTGGAGACCTTAGGATCTCACTACCGGGCACGACACATCTGCCTTCGTGAGGGCAGCTGAATCAACCGGCTGGGTGAGACCTTTATTGGCTCTTCATATAAGTCCTTATGCATGGCACAACTCTCATGTTTTTATTCCACACTCTGGCTTTTATTCGACAACTCACAGGCTTGGGATTTGGGTATTTGAGTTTTTGGTTGGGCGGCCAAGCCTCTTTTATTAAAAAGAAGAAAACCGTTCTTAGAATTTCCTGACATGCACTTATTTTCTGGTTGGTGGTCCACTTGCGAGGTTCCTTGATTTGGATCTCACTTAACTAAATAAAATCACCTCGCTGTTACATGCCTCAGCTCTATCTAGCTTGAGGACAAGCTAGACTCTAAGTTAGGGGGGGTGATAACCTCCAATTTCGTGATGTTATCTTAGTATTTTTCTCCCATTTTCTACACTCTTCTTTAGATATATTAGACAAAATTCCTAGCTATCCTCTTTTATTGCAAATAAATTGTTAGATTAACTTTTCTCTTTTTTGATTACAGAAAAAGACGAAAAAAATCACAAAAGAACCATACGGTCTCAAGACCGCATGAAGCCAACCAGTCTCAAGACCGCATGGAGTCAAACGGTCCCAAGACCGCATGAAGTCAAACGGTCTCAAGACCGCATGAAGCCAACCGGTCTCAAGACCGCATGAAGACAAACGGTCTCAAGACCGCATGAAGTCAAACGGTCTCAAGACCGCATGAAGCCAACCGGTCTCAAGACCGCATGAAGCCAACCGGTCTCAAGACCGCATGGAATCAAACGGTCTCAAGACTGCATGAAGCCAACCGGTCTGAAGACCGCATGGAGTCAAACGGTCTCAAGACCGCATGAAGCCGACCGGTCTCGAGACCGCATGGAACCAAACGGTTTCAGAGTCCAAACGGTCTCAGAGAGATCTCAGACCGGAAACCTTTGGATGGATGATGGGAGTTGGATTTGCTCTGGAGTGATAGAGGCAGCCTCTGGGTGTCTGAAACTTACTACCCTTGGGAAGACCCCTGGGGTCTTATTTATAGGCCTTAAGTAAAGTCCAAATGGTTTGGTCAGTTTTGGGTCCAAACGGTCTTAAAGACCGTTTGGACTCTGAAACCGTTTGGACTCTAAAACCGTTTGGTTCCATGCGGTCTCGAGACCGGTCGGCTTCATGCGGTCTTGAGACCGTTTGACTCCATGCGGTCTTCAGACCGGTTGGCTTCATGCAGTCTTGAGACCGTTTGATTCCATGCGGTCTTGAGACCGGTTGGCTTCATGCGGTCTTGAGACCGGTTGGCTTCATGCGGTCTTGAGACCATTTGACTTCATGCGGTCTTGAGACCGTTTGTCTTCATGCGGTCTTGAGACCGGTTGGCTTCATGCGGTCTTGAGACCGTTTGACTTCATGCGGTCTCGGGACCGTTTGACTCCATGCGGTCTTGAGACTGGTTGGCTTCATGCGGTCTTGAGACCGTATGGTTCTTTTGTGATTTTTTTCGTCTTTTTTCTGTAATCAAAAAGGAGAAAAGTTAATCTAACAATTTATTTGCAATAAAAGAGGATAGCTAGGAATTTTGTCTAATATATCTAAAGAAGAGTGTAGAAAATGGGAGAAAAATACTAAGATAACATCACGAAATTGGAGGTTATCACCCCCCTAACTTAGAGTCTAGCTTGTCCTCAAGCTAGATAGAGCTGAGGCATGTAACAGCGAGGTGATTTTATTTAGTTAAGATTTCTATACTCTTGCTTCAGTTCTAAATCAGAGATCTCCTGAGGTCTTATTAGAGCTTCTGCTTGTCTTAATTCTTTCAGGTATCGAGAGTTGTGCGGATCTCAGGTTTCCTCTAAATCACGTAGCTCGTATTGGGACCACCTTTTTCCTGATGTTATTATGTGCATGTCATTGATTCTAATCAGTTTTGTACTTCTTTTGAAAACCTATCGGAAACTAGAGTGGTTATGAGGGTTGGCTAAAGGCTTTTGTGTAACTCTTCCTTTTAGTGGGAGAGGGTTTATCTATGCTTTTAGGAACTCACTATCGGGCACGACACATCTGCCTTCATGAGGGAAGCTGAATGTACCGGCCGGGTGAGCCCTTTATCAGCCTTTTCATATATTTGGAGACCTTAGGATCTCACTACCGGGCACGACACATCTGCCTTCGTGAGGGCAGCTGAATGTACCGGCCGAGTGAGACCTTTATTGGCTCTTCATATAAGTCCTTATGCATGGCACAACTCTCATATTTTTATTCCACACTCTGGATTTTATTCGACAACTCACAAGCTTGGGATTTGGGTATTTGAGTTTTTGGTTGGGCGGCCAAGCCTCTTTTATTAAAAAGAAGAAAACTGTTCTTAGAATTTCCTGACATGCACTTATTTTCTGGTTGGTGGTCCACTTGTGAGGTTCCTTGATTTGGATCTCACTGATTTCCCTCTTGTCCTTGAGAATATTTGGCTTGCTTCGACTTTGATATTGACTTGTTGAAGAGTCTGATGTAGAACTGAAGCAAAATCATGAAAGTCAAGCGTGAAGGAAATTTATTAACTTGTCATTACATGCCTTTATGCTATTATTGTTCTTATTCTTGAGGACTACTAGATTCTTAAGTCAGCAGGGGTTGATCTTGATCCAAAAGGGATGCTATTCTATATGAGTGGGGTTTATTATTAGAAAATTTTGTGTAAAGCAAAGACTGAAAAGTGTAAAAGAGTTTGTACAGAAATAAAAAAGAAGAAGGGAGAAATGAGAAGAAAGGTTCCTAGAAATGATACCTCGCCCTTGTCTAGTGTACTCCCCCCTAACTTATCACTCACTCTGTCCTCAAAGTGTCAAGGTGATAGGATGAGAAGTATAAGGACAAGGGCATCAAGCTTCTGTTAATCCTTTGTTTGTGCCATGTGTACGGAGTAGGTTAGCAGTGAACTTTCCACGAAGGGTGTGGTAATCCACATCTGTCATATCCTCTACTGGTCTTTGAAGGGCCATGATGGTGTACATCCGGTAGAGGACATGGAAGCCACAATCATTTGACTGCCAAATTTGCTGTGGGCATTTGTGATGAAAATGTTCTTTATCGTAAGCCCTTGTGTGCTGACTTAATAAATCAATTAGTTTGTCTGCACATTCCTTCTCCACTACCTCCGTGGGCGTCTTGGGTGTCATCATGTAATTCTTCTTCGGGGGATTGAACTGGCTATCGGAACTGTCCACGCAGGGAGTGAAAGTCTTGGGCGACCAGCTCTGTAAAAGGGATTTCTTGGTTCAGTGCCTGAATGTGACGTATGGTGAAAAAGGCGCAATCCCCAGATCCGTCGATAGCTTGGACTGGTGGGCTAATAATTTGGAACCAGGGTTGGTTCCAGTTTTGGCAGAGAGATGGGTGCGCAACCCAGATTAACTTGAGAATCCTGAAAGGTATGCATCGTGCTTCACCTGCTTCTTCTCCAACAAAATTTATTGTTCCAGCTGGTAGCTCATTGGCACAAAAATTGTATACCTTGGCGTCCCGAGCCTCAGTGTCCACAATAATGAACAACCAATGGTTGGAGACTTGAAAAGGCACTGTTAGATATCGTGCTTTCCGTGCTAAACCGGCACGCAACTGCTCTATTGACTTTGCTCGTATTTATTTGTATAGAAGGCCAATAGATAGAGCAGGTGAGGCGTTGAAAACGGGTTGCTGCCGTTTGGAGTCTCTGTAGACTGCTATACAGTTGGCAAGCAGGACGCGGAAAATTTCCATAGACATATCTGTCTGGGGTCGCAGGATGTTGCGGAAATGTTCACGCGTCAGCTTGCGCTTGGTCTTTGTATTGTGGTTGATGATGTTGCCACCCTCTTTGGCATCGTCGACAATAGTGTTTAGTATAAAAAAGTCTTGAGCATCTAGTGTGGAGATGGCCGCCATATCTAAATTATGCATTTTCTGCGGTAGAGGTGGTGGCGGCGGAAGCTCCTGTGGAGGGGGGGAAAAGGGTTGTTCATGATGGGGTCACTAGCGGTGTCGGGGTGGTGGTGGATGGGAAAGGTGGTGGTATCTCTAGTGAAAGTGGTGGGAGAGATAGTGGTGGGGGAGAGACAGTGGAGGTGGAGAGGAAAGTGGTCAAGTCGGGTGTAGGAGTGGAGAAGGGAGAGCACGAAGTGAAAAGGGGTGAAGAAGAGGATGCAGGGAAAAAAGGAAGAGTGGTGGATTGGGGAAAGGTGGAGGGTGGTGAAGTGGTGGTGGTTAGCTCAACATTTAGACTCATAATGAAGGAATCTAAAGATGAGGTGGTGATGTGATCTTCGGGAAGGGGTTTGTCTTCTGGATGTAGTTTAGAAGTTGGTGTCCCCGACAGCTGTTGTTTCTGTGAAAAT
Organism: Alisma plantago-aquatica; assembly: GCA_963693085.1. NCBI lineage: Eukaryota > Viridiplantae > Streptophyta > Magnoliopsida > Alismatales > Alismataceae > Alisma > Alisma plantago-aquatica. The sequence goes on from OY856412.1 coordinate 513,035,627, forward strand.
CTTGTAGATGGTCGTTTCACAGGGATTTTTGTTGTCCTAGCTGTCGGGGCGTTGATGCTAAGTTCTGTCTGCCCCGCCTTTATTTTCTTTGCTGGTGCTTTAACCGTAGCTATGAGTTTGGTAAGCTCCTTGTCAGTGAAGAGGAGCTTTTCCTTATCGTAATTTGTGAGCTCCGGGAGCGGTAGCAGGGTTCTGGATGATTTGACTGTTGGGTAGAAGACGTAATGTAGTTTCGCATCCTTTTCCTTGATAATGAAGGAGTTCTTCAAGGTTTGTTCATTAGTGAGGATGTCACCCTTTATTTGTGTGCATCTAGGTAGAGGTCTGTCCATCTTGAGGTATTTGATGATGGATGTGATATGACCTCCCATGCAAATTTCCTTCCCTAGAGCGTAAGCTGATAGTTTCTGGATCATATGACGTCCAATGTTGACTGGCATCCCGTGTAGAATGGACCAAAGAACAAAGAGATCCGAAATTGTAACATTCCCTCCTTCTGTCCTGGGGAAGAGTGCACCGGCGAGGATTTTGTGTAAAGTGTGCACTAGTCCAGATTGTATGGTGGATGCCTTGCATGTTTTTGCATCATAGGTGGGGAGCCCTGTCAGAGATTTCCAAAAGTTGTGCCTGTTAAAATTAGGATTCTCAGTTCCCACAACCTTGGCCTTCTTTAGTTGCTCCTGGTTGTCAATAAAGATTTCATTCAGCATATTTTCTGTTATGACAACCTTGTTGCCGAAGAGTGTGGTGACCAGCCTACGGTCACCTCCATCCCGTGATCTATCCATGATGTCGATGGGCTCTTTGTTAAGAAAGGTGAAAAATTCAGTTGTGGATTAAGAATATGAGATCTCGGGTGCCAGACACAGCCTTGAAAGGTTGGCTTTGTCTAGCATGTTGAAAATTCGGTCGTGGATCCCCATCTTAAGCAGTATGCTGGAGCAGACGTACTTTGTGGGTTTTAGGATTTTGTCGATGGAGGGAGCGGTGTGTATGTAGAGGTTTTCTGGTGGTGGTGCTGTGGTGGTGATGGGAGGGAAAGAGGGAACAATGATGGTTGCGGGGGTGGCATCGGAGGTGGTGATTCGTGGAGTGTTTCCTGCCAGGGTTTGCTCCCTTGCAGTGACAGGTCATACCTGCTTTCTTGCTCATTTCTTAGAGGGTTGTCCAGTTGTGGTTTCCTGGACCTTTCGTTTCCCCTTTGATTTTTCAGGTGGGGACTCGTCCTCGGGGTTTGGCTCGTATTTAGAGCCTTCATCACTAGAGGATATTTCTATTTCTTCTTCAGGCGCCTCAGATAGACATTTGTTGAGGCGGTTAATGTCATATAAGACATCTATGATTTTGACCTTTGGCGGGGCCTGTCCAGTCTTGTTGTAGTTGTCTATGATCTTCTGGAGTGTGGACCGGTCTTCCATCAATTTCTCCTTTGTCCAGAAAGGAGCTTCGTCAAATCCTGTGGCATGCTTAGCTGGCGATGCCATTTCTGAAAAGTGGAAAATCATGAGTAAGAACAACATGCTTAGAAATAAAATTGGATTTTATTTGTATTTATGTGGTTTTATATTTTAACAAAACTTAAGCGATTGTGGAAGGCCAAACGGTTTGAAGACCGTTTGGTCCCAAACGGTTTTCGGACCGTTTGGTGTCAAACGGGTTCAAGACCATTTGGTCCCAAATGGTTTCAGGACCGTTTGGTTCCAAACGGTGCGAAGACCGTTTGGTTCCAAACGGTTTGAAGACCGTTTGGTCCCAAATGGTTTTAGGACCGTTTGGTTCCAAACAGTTTCATGACCGTTTGATCCCAAACAGTTTCAGGACCGTTTGGTTCCAAACGATTTGAAGACCGTTTGGAAGGTGAAACGTCGGTAAACGACCGGCGAAGGGGAGGCGGAGCCGGCGGCGAAAACAAGGACGGCGATGAAAAAGGCGATGGAAAAGAGGAGCGCGGCGGTGCCATAGATGGCGGCGAAGGTGAAGAAGATGGTTGCGGAAATGAAAAGATCGAAACAGTTGCCGCGGTGGCACATGCAGGCGTTGTCGATGGCGGGACTACCTTGCGGTTGATGGTGGAGATGACGGCAGAGAAGCAGAGCTGCCGACGGTGGCAGGGGTTAAAACGGTGCTAGCGGCAACGAACAGGGGTCGCGCGAGAGAAAACGAAGGCGAGTGGAGTTTGTCGGTGATGGAGGTGAAAAGAAGGGTTGCGAGATGCGCGGGAATGAGATTCTGGGAGATGGAACAGTGCTTGCGTAGGCAGTTTAAAGAGCTCGGGAGTTGAAAGGAAGAAGGAGAAGACTAGGGGGTTAGGGTTATATTTATAGGGATCGGGGGTTGACCCTACAAATTCTCCAGGTCAAACGGTTTAGCGACCGTTTGGACTCCAAACAGTTTCAGGACTGTTTGGCTCCAAACGGTTTCAGGACCGTTTGGCTCCAAACGGTTTCAAGACCGTTTGGCTCCAAACGGGTTCAGGACCGTTTGGGAAGGTTAAGGGCGAACGAAGAATTATATTTTTATGTTTGTCTTGGTTATGTAGATTTTTATATTTTCATAAGATAATCCTAAGGTAAAATAAAAGAGCAGAAGATAAAAGCAGAAGTTCAGATCTTGGGTTGCCTCCCAAGTAGCGCCTGGGTTTTACATCGCTGGCTCGACGAAGCTTTGATGTTTTTATGCTGATGTTGTGGCGTCTCTGATTTCAATGGTCTGTCTCGGCATTTTATCTGCTGGAGTGTAGTATTTTTTCAATCGATGGCCGTTGACCGTCCTTTCTCCTCCGTTATCGTCGGCAATTATGACAGCTCCAGTTGGGTATATATGCTTGATTGTGAAGGGCCCAGACCATTTTGTGTGGAGTTTTCTGAGAAACAATTTGAGCTTGGAGTTGAAAAGGAGTATTTTATTGCCGATGGCGATGTCTTTCCTCTTAAGATGACTGTCGTGCCACATTTTGGTTTGCTCCTTATAAATCTTGGCATTTTGATAAGCGGTCATTCAGAGCTCCTCTAGCTCCTGCAGCTGGAGTTGTCTATTTTCTCCGGCACTTTTAAGATCAAAATTTAATTGTTTGATGGCCCACCAGGCTTTGTGTTCCAGTTCTATTGGAAGATGACATGACTTCCCGTATACCAAATGGAACAGGGTTGTCCCGATTGGTGTTTTATAGGCTATTCGGTAAGCCCAAAGGGCATCGGGAAGCTTGGTGGACCAGTCGGTGCAGTTTCTATTGACTGTTTTTTCTAGGACCGCCTTTAGTTGTCTATTTGATACCTCAACCTGACCAATGGTTTGTGGATAGTAAGGCATGTCTACTTTAAGATTGACTCCGTATTTTTTCAACAGGGCTTCAAAACTTCATTCCAAAAAGTGGGTCCCACCGTATGATATGACAGTTCTGGGGACTCCAAATCTGGGGAAAATGATATATTTAAACAATTTAGTAACTGGTTTGGAATTGCTGGACACAGTGGGTATAGCTTCGACCCATTTCGAGACATAGTCCACCGCAACCAGGATGTAGGAGAAACCATAGGAAGAAGGGAAGGGGCCCATATAGTCTACCCCCCACACGTCAAAAAGTTCAATTTCTTGCCACATTGTGAGGGGCATTTCATTCCTTTTGGATATGTTGCCAGAGAATTGACATTTGTTACAAGATTTCACAAAATCATAGGAGTCCTTTGCAATAGTTGGCCAGAAGAAACCAGATTGCAGAATTTTTATAGCGGTTTTCTTTGCACTCATGTGCCCCCCCGTGGGTCCTGAATGGCAATGCTCTAGGACGGGGGTGATCTCTTCTTCTGGTAAGCAGTGACGGAAAAGTCCGTCAGCACAAAGGTGAAACAGGTAAGGTTCATCCCAATAATATTGCTTTATGTCGTGGAGGAATTTCCTTTTATCATGGTGGGAAGCAGATGGGTGAATGATTCCTGTAGCTAGATAATTGACAATATCCGCGTACCAAGGGAATCCATGAGGAGCCTTCATTAGTAGGTCGTCTAGAAGAGAATCTCAGATAGGGAGTTTATCTTCATCTTCAATTTCGATGCGAATGAGATGGTCAGATATGACGTTTTCCACTCCGCTTTTATCTTTAATTTCTAAGTCAAATTCCTGAAGCATCAACACCCAACAGATAAGTCTGGGTTTGGCATCTTGTTTCTGAATAAGGTATCGAATGGCGGAGTGGTCAGTGTAGACGATGACCTTGGATCCGATCAAATAGGAGTGGAATTTCTCAAACGCGTAGATGACAGCCAGGAACTCCTTCTCTGTAGTAGTGTAGTTCTTCTGTGATTCATCTAGCATTTTAGATGCGTAGTAAATAACATAAGGTTTCTTGTCGATCCGCTGTCCTAACACAGCTCCCATGGCGTAATCTCTTGCGTCTCACATGATTTCAAAGGGTTGCGACCAATCTGGGGCTCTCAGAATAGGTGCAGAAATTAAAGCATTTTTTAGAGTTGAGAAACTTTGCATGCAGTCTTGGTTAAAGATGAACTCAGTGTCTTTCATTAGGAGATGGGTCATGGGTTTTGCTATTTTTGAGAAATCCTTGATAAACCTCCTGTAAAACCCTGCATGACCCAAGAAAGCATGTACTCCTTTTATGTCCTTTGGTGGTGGCAACTTTGAGATAACGTCGATTTTTGCCTTATCGACCTCAATCCCTTTGTCACTCACTCTATGCCCGAGGACGACACCTTCAGTTACCATAAAATGGCATTTTTCCCAATTCAGTATGAGGTTCGTTTCCTCACATCGTTGTAAAACTTGTCCAAGGTTGATTAGACAGTTATCGAAAGAATCTCTGTAAACTGAAAAATCATCCATGAACACCTCCATTATGGACTCTGTTAATCCTACGAAAATGGCGGACATACACCTTTGGAATGTAGCGGGTGCGTTACACAACCCGAATGGCATTCTTCTAAAAGCATAGGTTCCAAAAGGGCATGTGAAGGTAGTTTCCTTTTGGTCTTCCGGGTGTATGGGTATTTGGTAGAACCCGGAATAATCATCTAGATAGCAGAAGTATTTCTGATGGGCTAGGCATTCTAGGACTTCGTCGAGAAAGGGAAGAGGGTAGTGATCTTTCCATGTGGATTTGTTTAATTTCCTATAGCCGATGCACATCCTCCACCCTGTCACCATCCTGGTGGGTACTAACTCATTTTTGTCATTAATCATGACAGTAGTGCCTCCCTTTTTAGGAACTACTTGGACGGGGCTGACCCACTGGGAGTCAGAGATCGGGTAGATTATGCCGGCTTTTAGTAATTTAAGGACTTCCAGGAGAACCACTTCTTTGAGATTAGGGTTCATCTTCCTCTGATGTTCACGTGATGGCCTAAATTCTTCGACCATGGGTAGTCTGTGCATGCATAGGGCAGGATTTATGCCCGTCAGGTCAGTTATCTTATATCCAATGGCCTTTTTGTGTTTCGTCAGCTCATCCAAAAGTCTTGCTTCCTGGTTTTCTGTTAAGGTGAAACTAATGATGACCGGGCATAATTTTTCCTCGTCCAAGAAGGCATGTTTTAGTCCCATGGGCAGAGTCTTCATCTCAGGAGCCTTAGGTGGCTCAGTTGCTTCTATAATGGTGATGGCATTGAGTTCTTCAAAGGTGGCCGTCAGTGCGTCTTCAGCCTTATCTAAGTGTTGCAGACACTGTTGAACCAACTCATTTGCAGAAAATTCGACTTCTGGGTTGGTTAGGACATTCTCTAACTCGTCCGCTGGCTCAGATATTTCTAATTGGGACATTTGTTGTATTGCATCTAGAAGAAAAACCTCCTCTTGGATGTTGGGGCCTTTCATGCTATTGAGGACTCGAAATTGAATTGCTTCTTTTCCGAGCCTTAGAATGATGGTACCAACTTCAACATCGATAAGCGCCCTGGCAGTAGCGAGGAAAGGTTTGCTAAAAATTATCAGGTATCTCAAATCTTCCTTAATATCCATGATGACAAAGTCGCACGGGACATAGGCATCCTTGCCTATCCTAATTGGAATATCTTCAATGATTCCAAGAGGTGCGGTGATGGTAGAATCATCTAACTAAATTGTCATTATTGTAGGTAGCAATTCGGTGAAACCTAATCGTTTGCACATAGAATAGGGCATAATGGATATGCTGGCCCCTAGGTCAGCTAATCCCTTTTTGGTCGATGCATTTCCGATACAACATTGAATTCCAAAGGAACCTGGGTCCTTCTTTTTCTTTGGCATTTTATTGAGGATGATATCGGAGGTGGTTTGGGCAAGTTTGACGGTTGCTTGTTCCTCAGTGATGTACTTCCTTGATAACAGAGTTTTTAGGTATTTAGTCCAAGCCGGTACCTCAGAGAGAGCATCAAGGAGTGGGATGTCGATGTAAAGTTTCTTCATCACCTCCTTGAATTTTTGGAACCTGGTGTCCATTTTTGTCTCTCGTAACCTTCCCGGATATGGGATCCTGGGTTTATACTGCAAGATTTCTGGCAATGTGGACACTTGTTCTTCTTCTTTGCCCTTTGTGTTCTCTGTGGACTTCTCTGTTCCTGGCTTCGGGCTCTCATTTGGCATAAAGGCAGGTGTATCATCATCATCAAGAGTGATCCTTGTAGTTTCATGAAGGGTGTGTTCAGATCTCGTAGTAACAACATTCAACTGTTCAGGCCTATTCTGTCCATGTCTAGGGTTTGATTCGGGTTGCCCTGCAAATGTGCCTGCTGGAGGCTTCAGTTGCGCAGCAATTTGGGCTAGTTGATCCTCTACTGCCTTTTGCTGAGCTTGTTGATTGGCGAGCATAGTTTGTTGGGATTGCAGCATGAGGGTGAGAGGGAGTATTTTTCTGAGGAAGTTGTTGTTGTCCTTGTTGAGGTTGTTGCGGAGGCAGCGCTAACTGAACTTGTTGCAACTGAGGGTGCAGCTATGGGTGTAGAGGAGGATGAGTATACTGATAGTAGGCAGATGGATTCCTGGGGTAGTTGGATCTCGGGAAGTTATTTCTGGGGTTCCCCTGATTTTGATTGAAGTTGCTTGGGAATCCTGGTGGCAACCTACTGGAGGATCTGCCCTGCGTCTGGTGTTGCGGATTTGCGGTCCCAGCAGGGTTCCCATATTGAAATCCTGGGTGGTTCCTTGGTTGATTAGGATTATAATAAACTTTTCCAGGAATGGAATGAATAGAATTGACTTGTTTTAGCAATTGCTCTTCATACTGGTCAGTGATTGGTTCATACTGTTGTGGTGGTGGATGTGTATCCATCATCACATTGTAAAGCAAACCACATGAAAGAGTTGGATGATCAGATGCATGACAAGCTTCACAGATTCCTGTGGCTGCTTTGACCTGTTGAACCTGAGGGTTTTTCTTCTTGTCAAATTCTCCAAGAGAAGTTTTAAGAGCTTGTTGCTTATGAGCTATAGTCTTTAAGGCTTCAGTAATAGCTTTCATCTCCATTGATTCTTCGGCTTTATAGACCTTGAGGACTCCTTTGCCAGCTAATCATCCCCATTTGGACTGATTCTCAGCTCCAAGTGTGACTATTTTCCAGGCATCCTCGTAGTTTTTTCTCATAAAATTTCCTCCAGATGAGGAATCCAGAAATTTCTTGATGTCATCACTCACTCCCCTATAGAATGTTTCTATTAATTGGTTTTGGGAGATGCCGTGATAAGGACACTTTTGTAGAAGCTCTTTGAACCTTTCCCATGCTTCCACAAGTGATTCTTCGGGAAGTTGGGCGAAGTGATTAATCTGCCCCCTAATCTCGTAAGTTAGTGAAGGGGGAAAGAACTTCTCCAGGAACTTTTCTTCTAGGGGAGCCCATGTGGTGATTATTGGCTCCCTGTCAAGCGAGTTATACCAGCTCAGAGCTCTCCCAGATAGAGTGAAGTGAAACAGATGCAACATTATTGCGTCGAAGGCAACTCCGGCCTGTGGGACCAGTCGACATAGTGCCTTGAATCTCTTCAGATGATCCATACAATCATCTCCAGAACCTCTAGAAAATGAGATACCCTGCATGATCAGAATTCATTGGGTCCGAATCTCAAAGTTGGGTATGTTGATGATCGGAGGTCGAACCGGATGGTTGTCTTCATAGTTCTTAGGGAAAGCATAATCCCTCAATTGCTTATTCCTTAGTTCCAACTGAGCAGCTTGGTTTGCTGCCTCATTTTCGGCTCGAATGCGGGCTTGTTCTTCCGCTCGGATCTCTGCTTGAATCTGAGCATGAGTATCAGCGATGAGTTGTGCTCTTTGAGCGGCGATGGCGGCGTTGACCCTTTCCATTACCAGTGCATCCTAGCATTGATCTTCAGCCATTTGCCTGGCTCTTTGGCGGTTAAGTCGAATGCAACGGTGGAAGCTTCTCTCTACCTCAGAGTCGTACTCTAGATCAGGGGAGAATCTGAGGTTATGCGATGATTGCATACACGTCTTCTACCTGAGTAGAGGAAGAAACACACTTGTTAGATAGTGCGGAAGATGTGATGAAATCAAGAAGGTATGGAGTAATGGTTAAATAAAAGTGAAAAACCCTAACCAACTAGCAAGATGGTAAGTGAAATTAAAATGTTCTGTTGTCCCCGACAACAACGCCAATTTTTGATGGAGCTTCCACTTACGTGGAATTGCATGCACCAACTAAAAATCCTAAAGATGGTAAGTCTTCAGGTTTAGCCTTGCTTATACTAGATTGAGAACTCCACCCACGTATGCTAGGATACGTGGAAGTCTTATCGTAGTATAGTTAGGGTCGAATCCATGGGACAACGGTCTTGTTGGTAGCAACAAGATAGAAAACGTTGGAATTCCACTTAATTACTCATTAGTTGGTATTTAGATCGAAAGGTTGGTTTGATCTTTTTAAACTAAGAAAAGTAAAGTAAGCAAGTAAATTTAAGGAAGTTAAACAATGATAAGAAGTCACTAGGGTGTGATCGGGTTTCACCGCCACTACACATGGATGAAGACATGCAAAAATAAAACATAACCTGCAACAATAGTTTAGTCAGTTGGTATCTTCATAGATTTAGTTTCCTTTCGAAGAACTAACTACAAGAAGTGTGGGAATGATGCAGCGCCAGCCATCCCCAAACGAATGGTCAACTGCTTTGCATCATTCCTTCTCAAAGTGTGTTTCTCGACTTACCAAAGTTGTACTTTTATACGTCAACTGATTCCATGTCATAGTATGAAAGTACACCATTCGGAAGTGAGCTTACTCCACCTCTCAAAAGCACTCCTAGATACCGAAACAAGCACATGGTGGATACATGCACCAAGAACCAACATACAAATGAGTTTCGAATCTAATAGTACAAACATAGACAATTCATACTAAAAGATAAAAGATAACACAAGTTGGTGATCACGCAACGAGCATTCATTAAACGTTTGATGTCGAACTGAAAAGATAGAATCTCTATATTGCAAATTATGGATTACATTACATGAGATGAAAACATGGGTAGCGGGGCTACTCCCCGCACCCTAGTGAGAGAGACTACTCGCTCATAACTAGGACAAAGAAGGAGGCAAGAAGAGAGAGAGAACGTCATCCCCACAAAGGAGAGAGGAAATTCAACCCCCTTGGAGAGAGAGAAAGATGATCTTATAGCTTCACAGGTTGCTTGATGACGAGGTCCCCTCTTCCCACCTTCTTTGGGAGAGAGAGAGAAAGCATCTTCAAGATGGAGTGTGGATCTCAGACCGGCAACCTTTGGACGGAGGATGGGAGTTGGATTTGCTCTGGAGTGATAGAGGCAGCCTCTGGGCGTCTGAAACTTACTACCCTTGGGAGGACCCCTGGGGTCTTATTTATAGGCCTTAAGTGAAGTCCAAACGGTTTGGTCAGTTTTGGGTCCAAACAGTCTTCAAAGACCGTTTGGACTCTGAGACCGTTTGGACTCTGAAACCGTTTGGACTCTGAAACAGTTTGGTTCCGTGCGGTCTCGAGACCGGTTGGCTTCATGCGGTCTTGAGACTGGTTGGCTTCATGCGGTCTTGAGACCGTTTGATTCCATGCGGTCTTGAGACCGGTTGGCTTCATGCGGTCTTGAGACCGTTTGACTTCATGGGGTCTTGAGACCGTTTGGCTTCATGCGGTCTTGAGAATGGTTGGATTCATGCAGTCTTAAGAATGTTTGGCTTCATGCGGTCTCGGGACCATTTGACTCCATGCGGTCTTGAGACCGGTTGGCTTCATGCGGTCTTGAGACCGTATGGTTCTTTTGTGATTTGTTTCATCTTTTTTCTGTAATAAAAAAGGAGAAAAGTTAATCTAACAATTTATTTGCAATAAAAGATGATAGCTAGAGATTTTTTCTAATATATCTAAAGAAGAGTGTAGAAAATGGGAGAAAAATACTAAGATAACATCACGAAATTGGAGGTTATCAATAACGAAGAGAGAATTGCAAACATCTTCTGGGCTGATGGAAGAATGAAGTTTGATTATCTCTTATTCGGTAACACCATTTCTTTATATACAACATTTCAGATGAAAAAGAGCTACCGACCATTAGGTACTTAAGATAATCATGTGTTCCAGTGATTGATATCTTGTGTTCAACTATTCTACATACTTGTGTTCCATTACTCAATAGAATCCTTTGTTCTAGTATTCGATATCTTATGTTCCAGTATTCAACATATTTTGTTCCATTATTCAAGATTCATGTTGTAGATTGAATTATTCTGAACTGGAATGCTAATGTTTATATGCAACTTTATTTGTTGGTTTTAACCACCACCGTCAGGGTGTAATGTTCGATCCATCCCTCCTCTACGATGAAACTATTGAGTCCTTTGAATGGTTATTCTAAACATTTCTTAAATATATGTCAGAAAAAGCACCTTTAACTATTTTCACAGATCAAGATGCTACAATGGCTTCGACTATAAGAAAAGGTCTGCCTGATATATTCCACATGCTCTATACATGGCATATATTACAAAATGCTCATAAGAACCTCACTCAGTTGTTCACTCCTATTTTGCGCAACCATCTTACTCTCCTCGTGTACAAAGTTGAAACCGAACATAAATTTCATTTTTCTTGGTCAAAGATGATTGAAGAATGCTTCCTTAATGGACCACATCGTTGGATTGAGAGAATATAAGATTTTTGAAAACAATGGTCCTCGACTTGGGTAAAACAATATTTTACTACTAGAATGAAAACTACCCAGCTCAGTGAATCATGCAATGCTATTATGATGCTCTTCCTCCAAACAAATCACAACTTGGTTTAGTTCTTCACACACTTTAATAGAATGCTTTCAAGCAGGAGGAGTAATGAAAAAGAACAGGAGTTTCAAGCTACTGATAAATTTACAAACAATATCTTTTCCTACAACCCTACCGCAATAAGGGATGATGAGGTTTATAGAGAATGGTGAGAGAATGGAGAGAAAATGGGACAATGATTAAGAGGAACGGAACAAGGATGATGACTACAGAAACAATAATTGGGAGTAAAAGAGAAGGGAGGTGCAGAAAAGGAACAACCCAATTGTTGTTCCTGTAGTCATCATCATTGTTTCTTTTCTGTATTCAAATATAGTTACAATACAACATAACAACTACAACAACATTCGTTGGTTGTGGTAGTATAGCCTAGAGGACGCATGGTGTGCACCCAACCTCTAGACACCAGGCTAGGACAACAAGATCCCTGTACCACACTCAACAGACCTTCTTAGATCCCAAAATATGTATCTTCCCCATTAGGCCAGGAAGAATTGGAAAGGATTTGGATTCCAAAGAGGTACCATTTCCCATTAGGTCTAGAAGAATTAGAAAAGATTTGGAGTTGTGATATCAATGATCTCCAATTGAAGAATGTTGTATCTATGATAAAGAGATTTTGAGACTTAAGCATTTCTTGAATGCATAGTCAGCGGTGGAGAAGGAGGACAGCTGGTTGTGGAATTGGAGAAGGAGGGGAGTTGGTTTGAGATTTCACCATTGGTAGGTGGTGCTACCCTTCTCTAAAATGGTATTGCCCTGTATTTATAGCCAGTCATTGATTCCTTTTGAAGCTAGGATTTCCCATTCTTATAATTCCCTTGAGCAGTAATGCTATTTGTTGTCATTGGGTTACCTTTCAGCATCTCTTGCTAGCAAATGCAGTAAATTCTACCCGTGACAGTGACAACTTGTGACTTGCAACAGGCCAAAGATTCCTCTATTGATGCCATTCTCATTCTTGTACTTATAGCCATTATTCCTTTCTCTAAGTAATAGTATTTGGATACATTGTCATAGTTCCTTTATTCACACTATGTGCTCCTTTTCTCCACATAGTTGTTATTGTAGTCATCGTCATTGTTCCTTTTCTCCCAGACCCCATCCCTTTACTCCCAATTATTATTTTTGTAGTTGTAATATTTCCTTTTCTCCTTATCATTGTTTCTTTACTCCCCATTCTTCTTCTTTATCCATGGTATGGTCACATCCTTCGCCAGTGGCCAGACACACTTACTCATGGGCACACTTATTGTTGTTGCTCACAGGCACACTTACTATTGCTTCTCATAGGAAGGCACTGAATGTTGGGTTTTACGAGAGATCGAGAAGGTAGAGGAAACAAAAACTTTCTTCTCCCAAACCTAGAACAAAGGAAACATGTCAACGTCTATACAATAGGAATGATGGTTTGTAGAGGCATACCTTGTCCCCAGGCTTGCTTGGTGACGTTACCTCACGGCTTGCACAGTCTTCACCTTCGGTCTTATACGGTGTCTATGAAGCTCCTGGTCCCACCAGGACTGTCAGGATTGACATCTGTTCTCTGAGTGGCAGAAGTCTCCCGCCTCTGAAGTAGTCCACACAGACCACCTAGAACACCGATCTCCTTGTCCCACAAGGAATCGGAAGGAGTCGCACCCTCCTATCAGTGTACTAGTCACTGCCACACTCTCCTGCCACCAGTCACTTTCTGTAGTTGCCTTTCCCTTGCTATGCCTCCCTTATCGAGTAGCACTTGCTCAGGCTCTCTCTCGGTTACCAAAACTAGAGAGAATGACAACTTTATAGAGCAACTGGTGCACTGAGTTGTTGTTCCTGAGAATCCCCCAATACCCCTATATATAGGAGGGTCATGGGACAAGGTTCTCTATCCTGGGTAATGCAAGATTAAAGCAGGAGTAGAAGGGTTCAAGATTTTCCACAAAACAACCAACTTGCGCCACCTGAACCGATCGTTTCACACCCTGAAACAGTCGGTTGGTGAGTTGAGTCGACTAGTTCAACCTCAACTGATCGGTTGGGGCACCTGAGCCGATCGGTTCGTGGTCCTGATCCAACTCAAATTGACTTTCAAATTTGTCTCCGATTAATCAAATATTAATCATTGTCCAAATTGAATTTGTACAAGTGAAACAAATTGTATTTGCAAAATAGTCTTCTGACTTTCCAAACGATCTCGGTTGGACCAGTTGAGCCGATCGATTCAACTCTTGAATCGGTCAGTTCAGCCTCTCTTGATCCGATCGGTTCATCCCATCAGCCGATTGATTCACTAACCTGAGCCGATTAGTTCATCATATGAGCCGATCGGTTGGGGCAGCAGACTTGTGCAAATCATTCAATCACAGTTGCAATCAATCCGATACTCTAATCAATCAGTCCAATACCTTGAACACTATGATACTGAGCTATCAATTGATTGAGTGTTTAATTGAACTACTAAACTCCTTTAGTAATCAATCTAAACATGGTTTGTGGATAAACTCCTCTTCCAGGTTAAATCCTATGTGTGTGACCCTGCAAGTCCATTTCACGTTGGCAGTAAAAGTCCATAACATTTATGACTTCACAAGCAAAAAGCGGTACCTAGTCACACATCAGTGCTACCCAAGTGAAATAGAAAGTTGGAGAACAACTTTCAATCCTACAATCCGTGAATGGTGTTACAGTGAATGTATAATTCCTTTGTCACTGATATCCCGAATGAACTCAAGGCAAGGAACAATCATCCTTTCGACGTTCATTCACTTTCTTGATCTCAGAGTAGATTGGAGGAGATATGTATGACATCAATATCACATACTGATTCACACATGTGTATGAACGCCTATCTCAATCCTACTCATCAAGTGGCCATGGATACAAACTCCCCCAGGAGGGACAAATCCCATATCTATCACTCACCCCTCAAAAGCCCCATGTGTCAAAGCCACCCAATCATCACCTTTTTAACAACCCATGTTTCAAGATTGCATTTGATGATGCCAAAGTGTACCCAACGACATGTGTTGAGTGTAGTGATTTCAAGTCAAAGAATCACACTCACCACCATCACTGTGAGAACTAACTATGACTACCATGTCATGGTTCCATGTGTCAAACTCACAGTGGGTCTGTCCAGTAAACTTGTTCTTTAACAAGTACCTATGTGTTTGGTTTGATATCTCCATATCATGACTAATGAGATTTTGTCATCAACCAACACCACAATCTAGTCTTGTGTGTCATTGTTGTCTATCTACCTTCCACAATGACATCTGACTAGGGACATAACAAGAATGTACAAACTCTTAGCATCCTTATGATCTCATCGTTCAGGTCCACAACCTGAAAGCATACATCATTGAGTACTATCATTCTCTAGACATTCAATATGTTCTATCATTATCTCATATGACTGAACCAAAAAGAATTAGAATCTTGCCTTTGATCTTTATCAAATCAATCTTAATGTATCCCACCAATCATCCCATGATTGGCTCTCAGGGCATACATACCAACAGACTCCCACTTGCACTGCGAGCCAATCACCCTTGAATCATATTCATAATGATCTTCAAACATGTCCCACATGTTACTGTGCTCTAGTGCTAACTTAGTGAGTCATGGAAACACCTTTCCAAAGTCGGTATCAACTGCATGTCTCTCATCTCTTCGCTATACGTCATATGTATGAGATGGAGTTGTCGTAATATGCAATCTAGTATTCCTTTGCTAACCTTTAGCCACATTGCATGATCAAGCACTCCTAACTTGTCATCAATGATCAAAATAACTATAAGTTAATCTCTATGAATACCTAGATCCATATAGTATCCATTGTTGTTCTCTAACACACGGATACTCGACTTTTCCTTTTAAACCAACTTAATTGGAACGTTTCCATATATTAACAAACATTCACTTTTATAATTCCCATGTATACTTTGCGATTAATTTTTTGTCCTTTTCATAAGTTTGCATCAGTGTAACTCTTTACAGTGAACCCTTCCTTATTTCCATAGAACTAGTACTTATCAAGTACTTATCAAGTTCTTATGGTATTCCAATACCCTTACTGGAACTAGACAGACATCCACTCGTTATGTCCCACACACGAGTTATCAGGATGAGCACATCATATTGTCATGTCCTACATACAAGATGATGAATGCACTTTATTCTTGCCATGCCCATACATGCAAGATAATGGGATGATTACATACATGATAGATCCATATCTATTCTTAGTATTCCCATTCTTAATAAGAATTAGACACTTGGCCTTGGGATACCAACTCCATGTAACATGGACAAGTTTTCTCCCACTGAATCTATGCATACTGAACTCTTCAGGATAGATTGCCAATGTATGCTCTCTCTTTTCCAGGTCAAGAGGTTTTCAAGAACTATCTCTATAGATCTATATTCCTATCACATAGGAAACATCTCTATCTTTGCTAAAGATAATTTCCACTTTGGATTTCCATTCTAGAACATTTTCATTTCACATCAACATGTGGAATGTGAATACGCTCCCACTAAATCATAGATCTCTCTTTATCTATATCATATCAGTCAAACCCTTTGACTATATTATCAAAGTAAAGATCCCAGCTCTGAGTTGCTTGTACTCAATCAATCACATTGATTAATCCATTGTAACTTATATACTTTGTTTGCATTAATGGATTTATAAACCTTATAGGTTGTGTCACATACACATCCTTGTTTTATTCCTTATAGGAATGCAATTTTAGTATCTGTATGCCAAATCTCTTAGTCATTAAGTTACAATCAACAATCATCATTCTTCTAAAAATGTTATCCATGTGTCTTAACGCTTAAGACTCATTCACACTTATGGATTTCATCCCAATGGGTTCTACCATCAAGGTCATACCTTATGGTTCACATGGAAGTCATTTAGGATGTAATGGTCATAAACCATAACTCAAAATATGGTTCCTCGTATTCATCTAGATAGTTGACTTATCACATGACCAACTCATAGATAATTGAGGTGTATCTGTCAAGGATATAAGAACTCATAACCCTTTGTGATTCTTAATGTCCTTTATTAGTATGGGGTATTTTTTATTTAAGAAGAAATTAGTTATTTGATAATCATCGTCTAACTCCTTAGAGTATGACTCCTTGTTTATTTATACATCATCATGCCTTAATCATGAGCTCACTATGATACATTATCATAATCACTCACAAGGTTCTCAAACATTTGGTCTAAGTATTTCATTAATTGATCTCATCAAGAATTAACACTTTACCAAATTCATACTTCATCTATAATATTCTTGAACGCTTCAAGGTATTCATATTGGTATTTTTCTAAACACCATTTGAAGTATTAGCATTAAGTAAAATAGGTATGTAAATACATCACATGCATTATACCTGATGAGATAATCATTCTCCCACTACCATTAGTGAAGAATGATTAATCATGTGTAAGAGATTCATATCTCATACTAGTTCTCTAACCAAAAGAGTCTAGATTTATCCATCATATGGAGACTAGAAATGAATTTCTCATGATTTATGCTAATTTGATTGTTTGAGTTATCAATAACTTTTAGGTATCATTTTATCTTATGCATACCAAGTACCACAAGATAAACAAGGCATTGCCATAAAGATCATATCTTTGAAATTGAAACATCAACATTATTAATTACCATCATTGTCATACAATATGCAAAAATAATGTGTTTATATTCATTGGCAAATAGCAGTTCATAACTCTATTACATGCCTTCAAGGCTGAAAATAAACTAAAGTACTCCTATCTATGGCGGCAACATTTGCCCCATTTATTGAGTGATTTACATTTTATATCTTGGTATCATATACCTCAAAAAAATGTTACAAGTTTATTTCATGAAACCTTCAGGTGGAGACGTCTGTCGCCTTCTTCTTCTTTAGTTCTTCCAGATAGAGTGGACAATTCCTTTTCCAATGTGCTGGCTTTTGACAATGGTGGCAATTGCCTCTCTTGGTCACACCTCCCTTTGGCTTTGAGAGTTGAAAACGACTTGGGCTACTGGCTAGCATCAGAAACTTTCTTAGCCTTGCCTTTGCCCTTGCGCTTGGACTTGCCTTTCTTGTCGCTGATCATCATCACAAACTTAGGCTTTTCCTTCTTCATCTATGTCTCGGTTGTCCTCAGCATGCCCAACAACTCTGTCAATGGCTTGTCAAAGTTGTTCATGTTGTAGTTCATCACAAACTGACTGTAGGATTTTGGCAACGATTGCAGTATCACGTCAGTAGCCAACTCTTGGCTCAAGGGAAATCCCAGTCTCGCCAGGTTCTCCACATACCCAATCATCTTGAGCGTGTGAGGACCAATTGGATCTCCTTCTTTCATGACACACTTGAACAGCTCCCTGGAGACATCATATCTCTCTTGCCGTGCTTGATCTTCATACATGTTCTTGAGATGCTGAATCATCTCAATGACACCCATGTTCTCATGTTGTCTCTGCAACTCGTGGTTCATGGGGCACAACATCAAGCACTTTGCATCAATGGCATCATCAGAATGCTTCTTATAAGCATCCCTTTCTGCCTTTGGTGCGGTAGGAGCAAGTTCCTCTAGAATTGGAGTATCCAGGACATAGAGCTTTCACTATTGAGTGAGAAAAATTCTCAATGTCCTAAACCAGTCATGGAAGTTTGTCCCATTCTGCTTGTCCTTTTCAAGAACCGATCACAACGAAAAGTGATTGTTGTTTATTGTCATTTGTACTACAAAAGGAAATATATGCAATTTAGTCCAAAACTCAATTTTGACTTATTTGATTGATTTGAAAGTTTGATGATATTATTAGGACTTTAATTAATTATCACTCCCACTATTTTGTTCAAATTGATAGCCCTAACCATCAATTCGGAGGATTGCAGTGCACAATATTCTAGTGGGTCAAGATCCTAAAATCCTATGAGTCATGGACCAGCTAGGGTTGTCACCCACAACTTAGATCTTCCAGGTAGGAAACTTTTGCCAATTTCATCATATGCAACTCTTGAAAGATGTCATGTGCAACTCCTTTCCATGATCACCTCCATGCCTCAAGGTGCTAGATCCTATCTAGGTCACCTTATTAAGTTTGACCCAAATCCAACATGATGAATATGCACTCTGCTAGGGCAGACCCACATATCCATCCTTCACGCTTCCACGAGATAGACGGTGCACCATGCTAGGGCATGCCCACACTTGGCTGATCAAACTTTTCACGTGTGTCGCATTTGGAGGGCATCTAAAACTTTAACATTTAATGAGGGATTTGGTTTTATAGGTACATATACATATCCAATCACCACAATATATAGTACGTATCATATACATTCTATATCCCACAAAAATATGTGAAACGATAAAAGTGATGATTATGGCCATCCTAATGTGATTCCTCGAGCCAAGAGGAATCACAGTCATCTAGGTCTACATCACATGCAACCTGTACACGATGAAGTTTTTGCTTTGCCTTTACTGGGTTTAATCAACTCATCTCCATGATTGATCGGCTCGCCATCAGGCCGGTCGGTTGGGTGCCACCAGCCGATCGGTTGGCTCCTTCAACTGATCGGTTCACCTGGTCATCATTCATCTCCTCATGGCCGCCACCCGATCGTCTCACTCCTCGAACCGGTCATCTAGATCGCCAACCGATCGATTCATGCCTTGAACTGGTCATCTCAGTTGTCGTCAGGTTGTCCGCTGTTCTTTGACATTATAGGAAATAAAAATCTATCATATTTTACATTTGTATTGGGAAACCCCGAGTTACATTCGGGGGGAGCAAAGGTAGGAAAGAAATCTCGAGTTATCTCGAGTTACATTAGAAATACGAGATAGGGAATCAATGCACAGACCAAGATGCAAGCAACCACATACAACCAAGCACACATATAGGGTTTATAGGCCATAACCACACTATACATCCACCAAAAAACTCATTTAAGGGTGACGCATATCAAGTGCATTCATATTACATATCATATATGTATATTCAGATTTGTGGATTTAGGATTGGACATGCATAAAGCCAATTTTATTCGCATCATATGTAATAAATAAAGGCGACAAACCAAAATCGATCACACCGATAATCCTAAAGCATAGAGCAGTTGAAATGGCTCTGATACTACTGTTGGGTTTTATGGGAGACAGAGAAGGCAGTGGAAACAAAAATTTTCTTCTCCCAAGCCCAGAATAAAGGAAACGTGTCAACGTCTATACAATAGGAAGGATGGTTTGTAGAGCGTACCTTATCCCAAGGCTTGCTCAGCGATGTTACCTCACAGCTTGCGCGGTCTTCACCTCCGGTCTTCGACGGTGTCTGTGCAGCTCCTGGTCTCACTAGGACTATTAGGATTGACAACTGTCCTCCGAGCGGCAGAAGTCTCCCACCTCTGAAGTAGTCCACATGGACCACCTGAAACTCTGATCTCCTTGTCCCACAAGGAATCGGAAAGAGTCGCACCCTCCTGTCGGCGTACTAGTCACCGACACACTCTCCTACCACCAGTCGCTTTCTGCAGTTGCCTTTCCCTTATTGTGCCTCGCTTATCGGGTAGTACTTGCTCGGGCTCTCTCTTGGTTACCAAAACCAGAAAGAACGACAACTTTACAGAGCAACCGGTGTACTGAGTTGTTGTTCCTGAGAAGCCCCCAATACCCCTATATATATAGCAGGGTCATGGGACATGGTTCTCTATCCCGAGCAATGCGGGATTAAAGCAAGAGTAGAAGGGTTTGAAATTTTCCACAAAACAACCAACTTGCGCCACCTGAACTGATTGTTTCACACCCTGAAACGGTCATTTGGTGAGTTGAGTCAATCGGTTCAACCTCAACTGATCGGTTGGGGCACCTGAACCGATCAGTTCATGCCTGAGACGATCTGTTCGTGTCCTGATCCAACTCAAATTGACTTTCAAATTTGTCTATGATTAATCAAATATTAATCCTTGTCCAAATTGAATTTGTACAAGTGAAACAAATTGTATTTGCAAAATAGTCTTCTGACTTTCCAAACGATCTTGGTTGGACCAGTTGAGCTGATTGGTTCAACTCTTGAATCGGTCGGTTTAGCCTCTCTTGAGCCAATCAGTTCATCCCATTAGCTGATCAGTTCACTAACATGAGCCGATCGGTTCATCATATGAGTCGATCAGTTGGGGCAGTAGACTTGTGCAAATCAGTCAGTCATAGTTTCAATCAATCTGATACTCTAATCAATCGGTCCAATACCTTGAACACTATGATACTGAGCTATCAATTGATTGAGTGTTTAATTGAACTACTAAACTCCTTTAGTAATCAATCTAAACATGGTTTGTGGATAAACTCCTCTTCCAGGTTAAATCCTATGTGTGTGACCGTACAAGTCCATTTCATGTTGGCAGTAAAAGTCCATAACATTTAAGACTTTACAAGCAAAGAGTGGTGCCTAGTCACACATCATTGCTATCCAAGTGAAATAGAAAGTTGGAGAACAACTTTCAATCCTACAATCTATGAATGGTGTTCCAATGAATGTATAATTCCTTTGTCACTGCTATCCCGAATGAACTCAAGGCATGGAACAATCATCCTTTCGACGTTCATTCACTTTCTTGATCTCATAGTAGATTGGAGGAGATATGTATGCCATTAATATCACATACTGATTCACACATGCGTGCACATGCCTATCTCAATCCTACTCATCAAGTGGCCATAGATATCAAACTCCCTCAGGAGGGCAAATCCCATATCTATCACTCACCCCTCAAAACCCCCATGTGTCAAAGCCACCCAATCGTCACCTTTATAACAACCCATGTTTCAGGACTGCGTTTGATGATATCAAAGTGTACCCAACAACATGTGTTGAGTGTAGTGATTTTAGGTCAAAGAATCACACTCACCACCATCACTGTGAGAACTGACTGTGACTACCATGTCATGGTTCCATGTGTCAAACTCACGGTGGGTCTGTCTGGTAAACTTGTTCTCTAACAAGTACCTATGTGTTTGGTTTGATATATCCATATCATGACTAATGAGATTTTATCATCAACCAACACCACAATCTAGTATTGTGTGTCATTGTTGTATATCTACCTTCCACAATGACATCTGACTAGGGACATAACAAGAATGTACAAACGCTTAGTATATGTATGATCTCATCGTTTAGGTCCTCAACCTGAAAGCATACATCATTGAGTACTGTCATTCTCTAGACATTCGATATGTTCTAACATTATCTCATATGACTGAACCAAAAAGAATTGGAAGCTTGCCTTTGATATTTATCAAATCAATCTTAATGTATCCCACCAATCATCCCATGATTGGCTCTCAGGGCATACATACCAACACCGAAAAGTAAACAAATAACTTTTGACCACTTCTGCTCAAGTGAAGGTGAGCTTGCAAAACCCTAAAATGTGGAATCGTAACTCCATTCTCGTTCCTGCTATAGAAATGGTTCGTGTTGTAGAAATGTACTTTTCAAGTTGGATTACCTTTCGGCGCCTACTGTTAGAAGCTGTAGTAAATATGTTACACCCCGATCTCACAATTTCCTCAAATCATGAGATTAGGGCATAAGATAGGACTTATATGTAACACAAAGAACACCCTTAACTTTTTTCTTTTCTTTAAAACTCTTGTTTTCCCGCATTGAACCACATAACATCTTAACAAAGGAATCTAAACATTTCTTTTACTAATCAGACTTCAATAGTAAAGGTACATGTATAAACATTCATGATGTCTCTCACACCTTATGCACATAAAACTTGCTAATTAGCATACATATCAAAAGAGGAACAATATTACACATCGTAATTACAACTCTCTCTCTTATCTCTTACTGAGGACCTAGAGTGACAAGGACCGACTGACTCAACTAATCTTGCACTTAACTCTTGTGGAAGATCTACACTGATGCTCTGACCATCTTCAAGTCCACGCGGTTAACCCTAAAATGTTTGAGTAGAGGGGTGAGCCTACTCGCTCAGTGAATGAGTACTTCAAGGAAACAGTCTAAGGCACTAATGTGATTACAGATATACCTTTGAGTAAACGATATGAAATTTAACAACAATAAATACTACACTGAGCAGTTCTAAAACAATATAATTGAAATAACAAAGAATGTAAATATTGCATCCAAAGAATAACTATTAGAAGACTATGCTCTAGTCTTCCTTAACTCTTTCATTTATAAGGAACTATGTGAATCTATATGATCATATTTTAGATTATGCCCTGATCTATGCAGTGTACTCTGCATAGAGACTCGCAGTGCACTACGACCACACCGTACAAGACTTAGCGACACACCCGGGAAATGCTAAGTCTGACTTCTCGTCCTGGTCTGCACAGGACCCACATGCTCTCTGGCCTCCTCTGCACTCACCATGAGTGCTCTGGACTCCTCCTCTAACCTGAGCACACAGGCGCAGGGAGTCAACACTGGGTTACCACCAGAATTACTCAACCGGTTGGTGTTGGATAACCCTTTACTTTATTTATTATTTTTCCCCAGTGCCACCGAAATTACTCAATCGGTTGGTGTTGGAAACTGTCTATCAACCCTCGTGCCACCAGAATTACTCAACCGGTTGATGTTGGACACGAGTTTCACCCCTAAGGTGCAGACCTCTCAAAGGGGTTCTACGGTGTTCAGGGCACCTAAGTCTAACATTAACATTATAGATACATTTTAAACAGAAATCATAACTCATTTTATATTTCTCACAAGGCTCACACGGCCTGCCATATCATATCATATAAAACATCATAGCTCATGTATTCAACATATACCATGTCTCAGTAACATCCCTTTCTAGGGCATGTCATATCTCATCACCTGCAATTTACGAGATATGTATTGAAATATAAGAAGCCCTGCAGTATGTAGATATCAACTCAGAGAGAACAAGCATATAAAGTTAAATGCACTAGAAACATACAATTCAACAATTAAGCATCACCACATCTCATATCGAGACCTTTCATATCACCATAACATGATTCATTGAACACCCTATACTTAGGGTTTCATTTGCCTTATTCATTCATCACATGCCAACACCCTACTCTTAGGGTTTCATTCGCCTCATTCACCTTTTCATTTACCTCATTCACTTGTTACATGGCTCTCATAAGGATTTCATAGGATATAAGCATTCACTAAATAAAGATTGTTTTCAACAAATCATATACAATCAATATAGATATGAAACCATGGAAATTTAACTAAATTTAGGTTTCCATGCTATTCACTGAGATATCATGTATCAAGAATAAAATTCAATTAAGATAACCCATGAGGTACATCCTAACCACTTATAGGATTACTAGTCCTCTTCAATAAGGTTGAAACTCTAGTGATATCTCAATTAGGTTAAACCCTAATTACATCATATGGTATAAATCTGAAAAGCATTCTTACTAGGATGTGTTGTATACGTTTCTCATGTGAATCTACCATCAAAGAGTCATTCAAACAGAGAAGGAATCCATATCATATCAATTTGCAACAACTTAAATCAAACGGACATTTCAGGGTTTAGAATCACATACTAAGCAATTAGGGGTTTGGATGCTATAATCAAATTTCGTGCATTATACTGTTTAAAGGAAGAACCCACTCACCCTAAGGTGTGAAAACACCTCAAAACTGCAGCTCAACTTAGGGAATCTCGAACTCACATCAAATCCCTAGCAAATCTCCCAATTCTTGTTCCATTCAACTCGGGAACCTTGAAAATGAGGGATTATGAAGAAAGGGTGAGAAAAGAGGTAATTTCGACATCATCTTGGATCAAATCAGAGCATGGACGGAATCTTGACATGAGAGAGAAGATCCACCATAAAAGTCTATGCAAAGAATCCAAACTTACTTGATTTCACCCTTCCTGGAATCGCAAAACCCTAATTCAGCAATTCCCCCACTTTCTTCTCTCAAACCCTAACTCTCCCTCTCTCTCTAGGAGCTCGTTTCTCTGGAATGAATGACGAAGAATGAGAGTTGTGTGTGTGTGTGGTCGATCATATAAGTCAATTTGAGCTGCTTGGGTCAATTGCATATTGACCCAACACTCAACTTTAATTATATTGGCTGAATATTCAATTTCACAATAGCTTCTGTAACTCGCCTACTGAATAGCTAACAGAAGCTCCAAAAATTATGGAAATTTAATATGTTATGTATAATGGAGTTTCAGACCTCCAGTAAAAATTTGAGATCATTTCTAGTTACCAATATTTAATTAAAAATCGAACAGTGCACTGCTATATTGCAGTCTGCAGAATATTCGGCCGAGTTTGTCCTGCACAGAACTCGACCGACACCCTTACTGTAGAGATCAAAAAGTCATCCAAAAATTACGCCAATTTAAAAGAGTGTCTAAAACTGTGTTTTTCAAGCACAGTTAAAATTTGAGATCAATTGGATATACCAATAAAAATATAAAATTCAATTACCACACTTCTATATAAATATGGAAATGTGATCGGTCGAGTTTGAAACTCGGCCGATAAACAGGTCATATCATTCTTCAAAAATTCTGATATTTTCCAATGTTGTTCACATTTTCTATATCCAAATCATATCCAAATTTGAAGTAAATCAGAGTTACACATAAAATACTAAAAATCATTTAGTGGGACATTCTACTTATCAAATTCTGTATTCATGCATCATCAAAACCCTATTTTTGGACCGATTAGGGTTTATGTTTCTCAAACCCTAATTCTCAAGACAAAAGAACATTTAAACTTCTTATCATAGTTAAAACATCCTGATTGTGTTATCGTCATTAATTAGATTTCAAGAATGATTATTCCAATTAATCTTTGCAATTGTCTAGGTAAACCCTAGTTTACCAATTAAGCTCAGATGGGGTCGTAACAACTCTCCCCCCCCTTAGAATGTTTCATCCTCGAAACATAAACCTACAAGAAAGATACATTTAAGGTTATTCTAAGCTTCTAAAGCCTTCCATGTCATTATACTCTTGTATTTCATACCTGAATGTAGTTTTCAACATTAGATCTTTTAATTCTTTACTAAATCACAACATATTTCAAATAGTTCTCAATGATATCAAGCAATTTCTTTATGCCACAGTCAAACATAGAATGCAAAGATAAACCACCACGCTTTCACTGCGCAACTCTGATACAACTATCTCAACTTATGCGGCTCAGAAAGTTCTATTGTTCTGTATCACCTTTAAGTGATAAAAGCGAGTTCACCATGCTGTTTTAAACTTTAATAAAGTGCTATTCAAATAGCAAAACAGTCTTGAATTAAAAGACTAGATTCAACAATCAATTGCACAATACTACTCTTGGCATCCCCATTGGGTCATGGATGCATGAGGTGAAGCATTACCACCTCATTCCATACTATCCTGTTTCGATCCTGGGACCTGTGGGTTATGGGCCCACACACAATTCAAAGTGTAACCATCGTATTATATCATTTTAGGGTTTCAACCACAGTAATAAGGTAATCCACAATTGTATCAGTCATTCAAGCATTAATCATACTCAATTACCATCACTCAGTTATATTAGAGCTAGGTATAACAAGCTACACCTCATTAGGGTTACTTGTCCAAACAATCTGATTATCATCCCTTCTATTAATATGAGTGAATAAGTATGACTACCTTGTTCAGGGTATCTCTCCATGTGTTCTGACATCATCCAAACCGTATCACCATATCACAAATACACAATAGTAAGATGCATACCAGGTATGAATTACTACAACTATCATACGCCTTTAATTTAACATATAGCTTGCACAAATACACTGAAATTATATGTAGAACCAACTTTCATACCTTAATATGCCTTCAACAAATCATACATGTAAAAACAAATTCACATATTACACAAAGCTAGTGTTTTCCCATATCTCTCTGCTCATTCATTACTTCTTTACTTTTTGCTACCTATCCTTTTCATATGATTATATACAATAAACATCATTAACATTGAAGTATTTAAGATAGGAATAGATTATTCATCATTCTTGCTATCACACAAGAATTTATTTCTTATCGTACTTCATCGTAATGTATGTCACTATTACATTCACTAGATGACTCCACCAAGGTAGTTATGCACCATATATGACTCATTTTCTCTTATTATTTCATACTTATTTCACATTCTAGACATCACTTGAAAACACATATATCATTTGTCATCTTTAAACATGAATCAATATCACATATCCAGTTTCAATGCTAAACATCCATTTTAATCAACATATACATTGCAACTGTAATACAGGAAATTCCATCATTTTCATCAATCATATTACGTATTTCAAGTTCCAATGAATCTATCATACTCTATTGTATGTGCTACACTGTTTAGGAATTATACCAACTGATACGGAAGCAATTAAGCACTTAAATTGAGTTAAATAATGATTTCTGAATGAACGGCCACTCACAGCTCTGAAACTTGGCCGATTGGTCAGAAACTCGGCCGATTGCTTCACAACTCGGCCGATTCGCTTAAAACTCGGCCGATCAATTTTGCTATTTGATTTCTTGTAAAAGAAACTCGGCCGAATCACATACAACTCGGCCAAATCACGTACAGACTAAAAACTAAAACGAACCTGTTGGTGTCGATGTCACTCGAATCGACGGGCAAAACTACCGATTTCATGTATACCATGTTGCACATATTTCCTCCTTTATCTTTATATTATTGTGAAGTTAACGTTCTAAATTAATAGTACTTTTATTGGTTTTTCCTCATGTTGAATACATTACATATTCTTCATTTTTAAATCAAGTGGATCATGCATGGGTCAAACATAGTTTCTCTTTCAATCAAGTTTTTTTTTCTCTTCTGAATACAGTCCACCTTTGTATGACTTATTCATTCGTTAAACTACACCTATGTTATTTGCTTAGAAACTAGTTTGTTGTTCTAGTCTTATGAATTATATGATCATATGATTCTCTTCACTTTTACTCTTTTGAAGACTCTTCACTTCTATGGACCTATTGAATGCTCAACTCTATTCTTCTACTCAGCCTTTGCTTTAGAGTTCATAAAAGCATTATACTCAATTATATGATCCATTCTTCATGATTGATTCTTGCTATCTTGAACCATACATACATTTCACATATCTTTTCTATATTTCATATGTATAGTTCGTATAATATTAATCAATAAACTGATTATGAACTTCATATCATGTTCTATTATTCCCAATTAAGGGTTTCTCATATGAGGCCCCAAAATTGAACCTCAGATACCAATTTCAACTGATTCTTAGTTGTTATGATCTTGCCCATCTGTTTCAACATCTTACTGTATGTACATTCTTACTCTGATGTGGGTCTAATTATCCAGAGTCTATTCTTATTATACTATTAATAGGAGTCATTAGATCCCAGTAACGCATCCTGCCAGCCGGTCCAGGCCAAACCTGAAGTCCTGAAGCCAAGAACTACAAGGGATTACTCAACTCCTATTCATCTCAGAAGTGTGGAAGAAAACTTATCCACTAACAAAAGCTCATTCAAAGGTCAATTCTAGTCTACTTGTTACAAAGAATGAAATCAATAAATGCTACAACTGCATAGTGTACAACAGATATTAAAGACCCATATTTCAAAGTATTGAATATTTCAATTCAAACATATAAGAGCATTTCTATACATTTCCAACAAAAACAACATTATGAAATGTAAGTTCTATCTCCTTTTACATTTATGCTCTTAATTCTTGTTTCTTTTCTCGTTTTCTAACCCTAACATTTCTAGGGTTCCTCTCTAGCCCATTCTTCCACTGTATACCTGGCCAGGGTATACGTGAAAGAATAGACAGAGTAGCTTGTACTGGCTGATCCAAGTACTCAGATATCGGGCCAGGATATCCAAATACTCAAATCCCCAAAGCTAACATCAAACATCTGCTATCTGTCACACATAGGACTCTAACTTACTAACTTAATGGTCCTTGACAACTCACCCTAAGCTCTGATACCAAGCTGTTACACCCCGATCTCACAATTTCCTCAAATCATGAGATTAGGGCATAAGATAGGACTTAAATGTAACACAAAGAACACCCTTAACTTTTTTCTTTTCTTTAAAACTCTTGTTTTCTCGCATTGAACCACATAACATCTTAACAAAGGAATCTAAACATTTCTTTTACTAATCAGACTTCAATAGTAAAGATAAATGTATAAACATTCATGATGTCTCTCACACCTTATGCACATAAAACTTGCTAATTAGCATACATATCAAAAGAGGAACAATATTACACATCGTAATTACAACTCTCTCTCTTATCTCTTACTGAGGACCTAGAGTGGCAAGGACCGACTGACTCAACTAATCTTGCACTTAACTCTTGTGGAAGATCTACACTGATGCTCTGACCATCTTCAAGTCCACACGGTTAACCCTAAAATGTTTGAGTAGAGGGGTGAGCCTACTCGCTCAGTAAATGAGTACTTCAAGGAAACAGTCTAAGGCACTAATGTGATTACAAATATAACTTTGAGTAAACGATATGAAATTTAACAACAATAAATACTACACTGAGCAGTTCTAAAACAATATAATTGAAATAACAAAGAATGTAAATATTGCATCCAAAGAATAACTACTAGAAGACTATGCTCTAGTCTTCCTTAACTCTTTCATTTATAAGGAACTATGTGAATCTATATGATCATATTTTAGATTATGCCCTGATCTATGCAGTGTACTCTGCATAGAGACTCGCAGTGCACTACGACCACACCGTACAAGACTTAGCGACACACCCGGGAAATGCTAAGTCTGACTTCTCGTCCTGGTCTGCACAGGACCCACAGGCTCTCTGGCCTCCTCTGCACTCACCATGAGTGCTCTGGACTCCTCCTCTAACCTGAGCACACAGGCGCAGGGAGTCAACACTGGGTTACCACCAGAATTACTCAACCGGTTGGTGTTGGATAACCCTTTACTTTATTTATTATTTTTCCCCAGTGCCACTGAAATTACTCAATCGGTTGGTGTTGGACACTGTCTATCAACCCTCGTGCCACCAGAATTACTCAACCGGTTGATGTTGGACACGAGTTTCACCCCTAAGGTGCAGACCTCTCAAAGGGGTTCTACGGTGTTCAGGGCACCTAAGTCTAACATTAACATTATAGATACATTTTTAACAGAAATCATAACTCATTTTACATTTCTCACAAGGCTCACACAGCCTGCCATATCATATCATATAAAACATCATAGCTCATGTATTCAACATATACCATGTCTCAATAACATCCCTTTCTAGGGCATGTCATATCTCATCACCTGCAATTTACGAGATATGTATTGAAATATAAGAAGCCCTACAGTATGTAGATATCAACTCAGAGAGAACAAGCATATAAAGTTAAATGCACTAGAAACATACAATTCAACAATTAAGCATCACCACATCTCATATCGAGACCTTTCATATCACCATAACATGATTCATTGAACACCCTATCCTTAGGGTTTCATTTGCCTTATTCATTCATCACATGCCAACACCCTACTCTTAGGGTTTCATTCGCCTCATTCACGTTTTCATTTACCTCATTCACTTGTCACATGGCTCTCATAAGGATTTCATAGGATATAAGCATTCACTAAATAAAGATTGTTTTCAACAAATCATATACAATCAATATAGATATGAAACCATGGAAATTTAACTAAATTTAGGTTTCCATGCTATTCACTGAGATATCATGTATCAAGAATAAAATTCAATTAAGATAACCCATGAGGTACATCCTAACCACTTATAGGATTACTAGTCCTCTTCAATAAGGTTGAAACTCTAGTGATATCTCAATTAGGTTAAACCCTAATTACATCATATGGTATAAATCTGAAAAGCATTCTTACTAAGATGTGTTGTATACGTTTCTAATGTGAATCTACCATCAAAGAGTCATTCAAACAGAGAAGGAATCCATATCATATCAATTTGCAACAACTTAAATCAAACGGACATTTCAGGGTTTAGAATCACATACTAAGCAATTAGGGGTTTGGATGCTATAATCAAATTTCGTGCATTATACTGTTTAAAGGAATAACCCACTCACCCTAAGGTGTGAAAACACCTCAAAACTGCAGCTCAACTCAGGGAATCTCGAACTCACATCAAATCCCTAGCAAATCTCCCAATTCTTGTTCCATTCAACTCGGGAACCTTGAAAATGAGGGATTATGAAGAAAGGGTGAGAAAAGAGGGAATTTCGACATCATCTTGGATCAAATCAGAGCATGGACGGAATCTTGACATGAGAGAGAAGATCCACCATAAAATTCTATGCAAAGAATCCAAACTTACTTGATTTCACCCTTCCTGGAATCGCAAAACCCTAATTCAGCAATTCCCCCACTTTCTTCTCTCAAACCCTAACTCTCCCTCTCTCTCTAGGAGCTCGTTTCTCTGGAATGAATGACGAAGAATGAGAGCTGTGTGTGTGTGTGGTCGATCATATAAGTCAATTTGAGCTGCTTGGGTCAATTGCATATTGACCCAACACTCAACTTTAATTATATTGGCTGAATATTCAGTTTCACAATAGCTTCTGTAATTCGCCTACTGAATAGCTAACAGAAGCTCCAAAAATTATGGAAATTTAATATGTTATGCATAATGGAGTTTCAGACCTCCAGTAAAAATTTGAGATCATTTATTGTTACCAATTATTAATTAAATATCAAACAGTGCACTGCTATATTGCAGTCTGCAGAATATTCGGCCGAGTTTGTCCTGCACAGAACTCGACCAACACCCTTACTGTAGAGATCAAAAAGTCATCCAAGAATTACGCCAATTTAACAGAGTGTCTAAAACTGTGTTTTTCAAGCACAGTTAAAATTTGAGATCAATTGGATATACCAATAAAAATATAAAATTCAATTACCACACTGCTATATAAATCTGGAAATGTGATCGGTTGAGTTTTAAACTCGGCCGATAAACAGGTCAGAGCATTCTTAAAAAATTCTGATATTTTCCAATGTTGTTCACATTTTATATATCCAAATCATATCCAAATTTGAAGTAAATCAGAGTTACACATAAAATACTAAAAATCATATTGTGGGACATTCTACTTATCAAATTCTGTATTCATGCATCATCAAAACCCTATTTTTGGGCCGATTAGGGTTTATGTTTCTCAAACCCTAATTCTCAAGACAAAAGAACATTTAAACTTCTTATCATAGTTAAAACATCCTGATTGTGTTATCGTCATTAATTAGATTTCAAGAATGATTATTCCAATTAATCTTTGCAATTGTCTAGGTAAACC
This sequence comes from Alisma plantago-aquatica, assembly GCA_963693085.1. Lineage (NCBI taxonomy): Eukaryota > Viridiplantae > Streptophyta > Magnoliopsida > Alismatales > Alismataceae > Alisma > Alisma plantago-aquatica. The sequence continues at coordinate 513,067,247 of OY856412.1, forward strand.
CTAGTTTACCAATTAAGCTCAGATGGGGTCGTAACAAAATACTACCCGTGAGAGCGGAAGCTCGTGACTAGTAACTGGAGTTGGATTCCTCTATTTCTACCAATATCATTCCTGTACTTGTAGCCATTGTTCCTTTATTCACACTCTTCGTTCCTTTTCTCCCCATAGTTGTTCTTGCAGTCTTCGTAATTGTTCCTTTTCTCTTAGTCCCTATCCCTTTACTCCCAATTTTTGTTATTGTGGTCACATCCTTCGCTAGTGGCCAGACACACTTACTCATGGGTGCACCTACTACTGCTGCTTGCAGTGCACAGAGGTTAACTCATGAAACACTACCTTCAAGGGAATTGTCGGATGGATATAAATAAAGGCCATTGGTGATACCAATACTGACTCAAAGTAGGGCATGACCACCTACCAATCTACCACAACCAACTCTCCTTCTACAATGGTAAATTTGAGATCAGTAGCTATGGGATATTTCATCTATGCCTCATCATAATTCAAATATTTTCCAATCCTTCCAAACCTAATGGGGAATCATACAAGTGATGGAAGACAAACCCCTACTTCTCTATTGGGTTTTGGAATTCAATCCTTACCAATTATCAGCCATGGTACTGCATGGCACCTCCAAGCATTTGGATGGCTGCTCCTCATGGCCTAACCCATTGCATTGACTGGTTCAGCTGATGCAGAAGTTTCTCCTCCAAGCTAGAGAAGGAGTCCTGCATGGCAGTCTGCACTGTCGTGCTGCCCTTTTGTTATTTGCATGACCATGGATGAGTAGGACCCTTTAACAAGGATGATGACTATGTACTGGGGAAGCCCACACTATTGAGAAGCATTGCATCTGTGAAACAAGGATGATGACTACTTGATCGGCATTCATTAGTCCCCCTATTTGATCCTTTTCTCCAATACGTTGTTCCTTTACTATTGATTCTTGTTCCTGTTGTAGAAATGTACTTTTTGAAGATGAGAATTGGAACAAGTAGATCGAGAATAGTCACAAGGATGATGAGAAAAGGAATGTGAATATCATGTATTCTAGTTTTTCACAAACATGTAAAGTGCTTTAAGGATAATACATATTTGCTTCATTAGTCAATGATGTCTATGACAACAACAACACGCACATACATATACAGAATGGTCCACCCTTTAATATTCCAACCGATGTTCCTATATTCCCCCAATTTGATCCTTTACTCCCCTTTCTTGTTCCTGTCATCACCGTTATTGTTCCACTTCCAAACATTTAGAACATTGAGAAGGAGAAAAGAAACAAGAACAATGACTATAGTATAATGATTGTAGAGTAATGGATCGAATATTGCAAGTAAAGCAACAACCTCCATTATCTGCAAGACCACTTCAGACTTCGAAGGATAATTATGTTGTTGTACAATGATAAAGAGAAGGAGATTGTTAATAAAAATTCGTTTCATTAATCAATAACATTTTCTACATCAACCCCAGGAGGGGGCAAGGTACGAGTAAAGTAACAATCACGATGTAGAAAGGAACAATGACATCAAGTGATGAAGATGAAATTGGCACCAGTAGTATGACTAAAGGAACAATCACAATGTAGAAAGGAACAATGATATCAAGTGATGGAACAATGCTATACTAATATTTACGTAATCACATTTAGAATGATCGACGTTCCCATACTTGAAATAATCATATAGGAAGACATCTTCCATTATCATTATTTTTGCTCCTGTACTCATTGTCATTGTTCTTTTCTCATACTCACTATAGAGGAATGGTAGAAAAAGAGGAATGGTAGTAGGAGAAAATGATCAGTGGGGATTAAGAAGTAAAGTTACTCCCCATTATTGTTCTTTTCTCATCTTCAATTGTATTCACTCGTATGGTCACCTCTAGCGACATTGGCCAGTCACAGTTTTCTTGTTTCATTCATTCACATGCACACTCGTATGGGTATGCATTGAAAGGTGAACCAATACCTTTTGCAAAACCCTAGGACAAACAAAACAATGAGACAATACATTTTACTAAACCTAAGGAACAAGGATGATGATTACAACAACCAAAGAAGTACTTGTTCCTTTACTCTCCTTGATGTTGTTCCTTTACTCGTAGCCTTTGTTCCATTTCTTAGTGTCCCTTCTCCTTTACTCTTCATTCCTATTCATGTATTTGTAATTTTTAGTTATCTACCAGTCTCTGCTCTTATTATCATCATTCTTGTTCCCATACTCATTGTCATTGTTTTTTTTCATAGTCATTGTTCCTTTAATGGGCATCCTTCCTCCAGTGGCTAGAAACACTTACTCACAAGCACACTTACTATTGCTTCTCGTAGGTAGGCGCTGAAAGGTGGACCAATACCTTTTGACCATTGTTGCATCCAAAGGGAAGGTGAGCTTGTGAAGCCCTAGCTTCAAGGGAATCGTCCACTAGCCATAAATTAAGACCAATAGTGGTACCGATACCAACTTAGAGCAGTGCAACACTACCTACCTATCTGCCACAACCAACTCTCCTCCTACCAATACCAACTCAGAGTAGTGTAGCTATGGAAGATTTCATCTGTGCCTAATCATAACTCAAATATTTTCCAATTCTTCTAAACCTAATGGGGAACACTATAGGTGATGGAACCCAAACCCCAGTTTCTCTATTGTGCTTTGGATTCCAAAACTGTTAAGGCTTACTACACAATGGATAAGTCATTGCACATGCAAGTGCTTTCTCCTCCAAGCTTGACCTGCTGGTAGCATTGGTTCAGTTGATGCAGAAGCTTCTCCTCTAAGTAGTGACACCCTCACACTTGGAACCTTGAAATGGTTCTAGTGGGTGTACAACTTATGTGTGAACTGGAGTCTATGAGAGACCATGTATTAACCAAGATTGAGACTCTAGTTCTGGTGGAGACAGCCATGTAGTTCCCCTTGAAAAGAAGGGATGATCACTACTTGCTCGGGAGTCCCCTTCGACAAGAACGGTCTGGATCTGTCACTCCCCATATTTGCTCCTTTTCTTTGAGAGTTTGTTCCTTTACTAACCATTCATGTTCCTGTTGTAAAAATGGGGAATTGTAACCTCCATTCTTATAGTTCCCCTTCAACAAGAATGATTGGATTCCATTACTTCTTCTATTTGATCCTTTTCTCAAACTGTTTGTTCCTTTACTAAACATTCTTGTTCCTATTGTAAAAATGGGGAATAGTAACTCCATTCTTATTCATGTTGTCTTCAAAATTATGTGTCTTATGTGTCAGTGTATAATTAACTATGTTACTCGACAATGATAAATAAAAAGAGTTTGCTAATACAAATTTGTTTCATTAATCCTAAATTTTCTCACAGTACTCGTTCATTAATCCCATTTCTTATTAATGTACACATAGTCATTTTTCTTTTTCTCATAGTCCTTGTTCCTTTAATCCCCATTGTTGTTCTTTTAGTTTTAATTGTTCCCTTGATCTTGTTCTCACACTCATAGGCAGTGTTCCTTTTTGAATTAACTATGACACTTTTGTTGGATTCAAATTATGTTACTTAAGTATTAGTGTATAATTAACTATAATATAATACAATGATAAATAGATTGAGTGTGTTAATATAGTTTGTTTCATTAGTCAATAATTTTTTTTACATAAAATCCAGGAGGGGGCAAGGAGATGTGCCTTGACGACCTACTTGTATTACCAGTGAGAGCATACTTGATCACGTCATCTCTAAATTTTTTATCAGTGGTTAGAAGGAGTGTTGCTACAAAAGTTCTTCAAAGCGTAGACAAGTAAATGGCGGTCCAAAAATTGTAGTTCTCCTTCGATATTTCTCCTTTCCAGTGCTATATGATTGAATACAAAAGATTCTACAGTTGAAATGATCTGGTTACTCTGGAACTAATTCTTGCTACAATTCCCATATATCCACGTATGATAACGCTCTTGTAACTTCTAGCAAGGGAGCTACTACTTTCATCAAGTGTTTTGCTAGTAGTTTTCTATCCACTTCGAAAGAAGCTTCACTTGGTTGGCTATCCAGTACCAAGCACTTCTTTTATAGAAAATCGATAGCAATCACGTAGAAATGACCCTCAGATACAACCAAGAAGTAATGCTACACATGAATAAGTTATATTTACAACTACTACAAATTAACACAAAGGCAGTGAGATAAGGAACAAGGAGGATGAGTAAAGGAACAATCATGACATGAAAAGGAACAACAACATCGAGTAATGGAACAATGCTATACTAACACTCACATAATTGCATTTAGAATGGTGGACATCCCCATCCTTGAAATAATGATATTGGAAGACATCTTCCATTAATGCAAATTTTATTTCATACTTGTGGCTCTTCAAGTCTGCTTCACAACTTTTTTATGAATAGAAAAAGGAGGAACCAATGTTTAGGAAGACTGGTGCATAGTTGTATGTGACGTGGGATAAGGAATAACTTACAGTAATGATGAATGGGAGGCAAACTTGCTTTACTTTGCCTGAACTTCTCTTAACTTCTTATTTGTTGATCGCATGTCTATATGCTTCAATTATATTGTCTACCAACCATTCTCTTGGTCTGACAGTATATAGATCATTGACATATAGTTTGATCATTCCATCGTTGAATAGGAGTAGATATAATTTTAACTTCATGTTCAGTGTAAAATTGCATACTATCTTCTCAACCTCTGTGATAGATAGTTCTAGATCTTTCTTAGTGGGGATTGGATCTTTGCTTATTGAGGATAATGTCCTTGGCTTCTTAATGTCAGTAGACATCTTTCTCTTAAAGGTTGCATCAATAGATTTCCTAAATTGGTGCTGATCTTTGACCCTCACACTTTAGTGAATTTCCAACTTCTCTATTCTCTACGTTTTCATCTTATTTTGCAAGAACGTCAGACAATTTTAGAAATCACATAACAAATTACTTGTAATAAACACACAACGTGAGATACCTCTTCAACAACCTTGATCGTTAAAGTATTTCAGCGGATGATAAGCAGCTTATCATCATCATCACTATTCTCATCTACCTTTTTCTTCTATGAAACAACCTTCTTCCTATTCTCATCCTTTTAGATCATTTTCTCCCTTTCCAAGATCCTATGCTTCACAACCTTCTTCCTTTCTCATCATTCTTGATCCCTTTCTCCCTTTATATGATGCTATCCTCCTTTATCATGTCTTCATCATTCTCCTTCCTATTCTCATCTTTCTCAATCCCTTTCTCACCCTCCTTGCTCATTTTCTCCTCTTCATTTTCCCTCTTCTCCTCCTCCTGGATCCTTTCCCCCCCTCTGTGGTCATGTCATCCTCATCCTTCTCCCTTATCTCCTCCTCTACAGATGTCTTTTTGCTATCCTTGTCCTCCCCCACAACTTCCTTACTAATGTCTTCGTCATTCTCCTTCTTGTTCTCATCTTTCTCTCCCTCCTTGCTTATTTTCTCTTCTTCATTTTCCCTCTTCTCCTCCTTCTAGATCTTTTCCTCCCCTCCATGGTCAGGTCCTCCTCCTCCTTTTCCCTCTTATCCTCCTCTACAGATGCCTTGCTACTATCCTTCTACTCCCCTACAACTTCCTTGCTACTGTCTTCCTCGTCCTCCTTCATGTTCTCATCCTTCTCGATCCTTTTGTCCCCTTTCTTGCTCATTTTCTCCTCTTCATTGTCTCTCTTCTCCTCCTCCTGGATCATTTTTCCCCCTTCATGGTCGTGTCCTCCTCCTCCTTCTTCTCCTCCTTTGTAGATTCCTTACTACTATCCTTCTTCTCCCCCACAGCCTCCTTGCTACTATCTTCCTCATCCTCCTTCCTATTCTCATCCTTCTCATTCCCTTTGTCCCCCCTCCTTGCTTGTTTTCTCCTCTTCATTGTCCCTCTTCTCCTCCTCCTATATCCCCCCCCCCCCCGTGGTCGTGTCCTCCTCCTCCGTCTTCTTTTCTTTTATAAATGCCTTGTTGTTGTCCTTCTCCTCCCATGCAACTACCTTGCTACTGTCTTCCTCATCCTACTTGTTGTTCTCATCCTTCTTGATCTTTTTTTCCTCTCCGTGGTCGTGTCCTCCTCCTTCTCCCTCTTCTCCTCGTGGTTCATTTTCTTCTTCTCTATCGCTTCTGATGACCTTTTCTTCTTCTCAATATTCTTTGTCCTTTGTACCCTTGTTGATATCGTTCCCCTCATTCTCTTCTCCATGTATCATATCAGAAGAGACTTCTCGTTGTCTTCTCTTGTAAATTTTACAACATTTAATGTTACCTCCTTTGCAATTTCAAAGATATTTCTCATACTTACTTTGAAGGGTACATCACTATGCCAGTGTTCTACAAATGTTTCCAGAGTGGGTATGAGTGTTTTGGACTTTTTTGGGACATTTTCCTCTTCTTGCTTCTTGCTTTTAGGGTTTGGAATGCCTTAGAAAGTGGAATTTAATCCTCAACAACTGGTCCCATCACTTGTCGTTGAAGTGCTTTCGTATATCTTTGCAGTTTACATTCAACAACATTCTTCTTAATCAATAAATGATGAGCAGTGATTTCATATATCTTTATTTCTGTATGCAATTGTTGTTCACAAATATTAGAAAGTAACACATACGATGGTTTCAGAAATTTTGAGTAGGGTATTAATTACCTCACAAATCTTTTCCTCTAATGATTTACAACCAACACCGTCTTCCGCATCTTCTATGTATTCCATGCCTTCACCATCTTATACATCTTCAATTTCAACGAGAAGGTGGTCATCAACGTCATTATGTTGATGACGAGCAGATTGCTTTCCACTCAAGATTTCTTTAGAATTTGGTAAGAAACTCCAAATATTACATGTAGGTGCTAGGCATGATTGTCACCCTCGAAAGATAGATCTAAGTAATGCACCTAAAAGAAACAACATAACAATATTATTGAGTATAATAAGAAGTGTTAAAGTGTTTTGAAGTATGTTTAAATAATCCTAATGTACCATCAGAAGGTGCAAATCTCTAGTTGGCTTTCCACGATAATTGCTCTCTTTAAAAGTCAACAAATTCCTCTTCAAATATGTTAGGATGTAGCCTTCTCAGTTCAGGTTCCGCATTCCACTAAGAGGTTCCATAAATTTGAGATAATAAACATGAATGAGTTCCACTATTGGCACAAGAACGCATCATAAGACTAATTAAATATATAGTCAGGCTATATCTTCAGAAGTAATGTAGTATTTCCTGTTAGGTGATAGACCCATCCTTCTAGACATTTCCTAAACTCTTGCATTGGACACCTTGTCTCTAGATTTCATATCGACTGTGATGGAACCTGAGGGGATGTCGTAAACTCGTCAGATGTCATTTCCATCAACTTCAATCGCTCACCACCTAGGGTCGGCTAGTCCATATTCTCTGGATCAAAACTGGTACACAGGAAGTGGAAACTTGCAGAGTGAAAGACTTCAACTTCAACTATAGGAGCCCAGATACCTTGCCATATTCAGATGTTTCTTGACTTCTTTGACTGTGGCCAATGTCTTCATTTTCTTATTCAGCTTCACAACCAAAGATGTCCTCGTCCTGTGATGAAATCAGCTTGCCATATGAAACACAAAGGAAAATAAAAAAGAATTAGAAGATTTTTTGAAAGAATTGAACCTGGTTATTTACTGTTATCAAAACCCCTATTTTACAAATTTGGTAATTTTGTAGCAAATCCTGCTTAGAGGAGGTAGAAAATATCAGGACGACAAGTTTGTGCTTGGAGATTGCAAGAAAAGATCAGACGATAAGTTCTTTTTTGGGGACAAAGGAAGTGAATAATTGAGTGTTGCAACTAAGCTTATAGTAATTGCTCGGTCAGTTTGTGATACATCTTTCGGGTAGCCATTTTGTAAGTAACCGTTGGCATGGAGGAACTGACAAAAAAAATAACAATACAATACCTTTTTTATTTTATTTAAAAATGGCCGAGTGCATAATCAACACAGATAGTTATAAACTGTGAAATAAATTTTCTGGAAGTATTACACTTATTTAAAGTTTGTAAAATTCGATTTCATAGTACCAATTATTTTTGTCATTCTGGTTGTCGTTGCTCCCCCTCCTTGATCCTATTCTCCTCTCCACATATCCTCTTCTCCTTTCTCTTTGTTCCTTTTCTCACGGCCTATTCCTTTTTTCCTATATCACAATTGTTGATCCTATTTTCCTCTTATATGCTCCCATTCTCAGTTTCCATGTACTGTTCTCCTCCCTATCCTCAATTCTTTTTCTCCTCCCTATACTCATTCTTTTTCTCCTCCATCAACAAGGAAATGAGTATATGCTCATCATCCATTACTCCCCCTATTTGATCCTGTTCAAGGACACATTGTTCCTTTGCTACTCATTCTTGTTTATGTTGTAGAAATGTACTTTTTGAATTAACAATGAAACTTTTGCTGGATTCAAATTATGTAGCTTACGTGTGAGTGTATAATAAATTATGTTACTGGACAATTATGAAATATATTTTGATATTCCACCCATTTATTCCCCCTATTTGATCGTTTATTATCAATCCTTGTTCATGTAATCATCGTCCTTTTTCCACTTCTCAAGTACTTAGTTGCTTGCATGGGGAGTAATACAATACTGGAATAGGAAACAAGTAGACTGAGAATATTAGAAAGGATACTTATTCCTATTTTCACCCTACTTGTTTCCATTCTCCTACTTGTTGCTACTGTTCTCCTCCTCAACATCATTCTCTCCTTCTTTTATTACAAAAATTGGCATAGATGCATATCAGAAAAGACACACTTTCATTCCAAAAAATTATCACAACTATATTACAAAAGGGGAATAGTATATGACATTAGTAGCCCCTGTCTCGGGCTTTGATTACACACTCTTGTACAAAATCAAAAAGTACATTTTTATGACTATAGACTATCTTTGTAGCCATCTTTATACACATTTGTGATATATATTTTGGATCATTCCATTGAATAAATTTTTTCAACTCAATTTTGCCATTCCAATGTTTCATGAATAGCATGGTAAAGACCCCACAACTATATAAGTCCCTCTGTCCAGGAACAATTGGAATATCCTATTTCCATGTGCTCCAATCTACAACCGCTCTGGTGATAATGAGTAAGCTCTTAAACTACTTCACCACCTCCTCGCAAGTTGGTACGTAAAGAGTCCATTTTCTGGGGCATGAGTATCCATGGCTTTCAACAAGACGAACTGCTCTGCAGGGAAGTCAAAATAAACAACAAAGAAATGTTTGTGGTGGAAGATAGGAATCATGTACTGTATTTTAAATTCAAAGATTAGAGTGAAAGTGAGAATAGCCACCAAATTGCAAAGATGTTATATAGATGTGAAAATTACTTACATAATCACAAATTTTATGATCTAAGTCGTGCTGATTATTCAAGTTGTATAACTAGAACATGTCAAGCATAATGTTGTATTCACACTCCTCGTTAATTGGCTTGGACGAGCGAAGATTGAGAGTAATATTTTTTTGCAAAATAAGAAAGCGTACACAATAAACAAGAAACAATTATACACTACAATATAGCAGTGAATAAAATTTTGAGGAGTGAAGAGAACAGGAAGAAGGAAGGGAAACTCAGGAACATGGAGTGGGAGTAAAGGAAGAAGGAGAAGGAGTGGTAGAATAGAATAGGTAGTGGGAGTAAAGGAAGAAGGATAAGGAGGGGTACCAAGGAACATGGAGTGGGAGTAATGAAGAAGGAGAACTGGAACAACGAGACAAAGAAACAGAATAAGGAACCCGATAATAAGAATAAGGAGCTATATCAAAGAAACACGGACGATGAGAAAAATAACAATGATTGGAAGAAGGAAACTATGATGGGTTGAAAAGGAACAATAAAAGGGAGAAAAGGTGTAAGTATGACTAGAAAGGGAACAAGGACAAGACAAATTGACATATACATAGAAGCATCAAAACATGTAGTGGAGTAAAGGAAGGAGGAGAAAGAGGGGTATAAAGGAACATGGTGTGAGAGTAATGAAGAAGGAGAACATGAACAATGACGTGGAGAAGGAGAACTGGAACAACAAGGTGGAGAAACGGAACAAGGAACCTGAGAACAGGAACAACGAGCGATATCAAAGGAATGCAAATGATGAGAAAAGAAATAAGGATTGGGAAAAAAGGAACTAAGAAGGGGTGAGAAGGAATAAGAAAATGGAGAAAGGAAACAAGGAGGAGAAAAATTGACGTACACATAGAAGCATCAAAAGATAAAATCTCTTCACCCTTTCATTTTCATGCTCTATATTTTTTCTGTTTATTGCATGAATGTGTGCATCGATGATTTTGTCAGTGATGTAGCACCCTTCCATGCAAGAACATATATCTTCCACCGTCATGGTTATTATATCATACTCTTCCTTGTAGAAAATGTAATTACTACAAAAAAATATAAATAAGTATACTTACTGATTTGTAAGTAGAAAGGTAAGTGAAGACCAAAGATGCACAACCTAAATTTTAGAATCTTGTTGTGCCATATTCAGTTCAGCATTTCAATGTGCATCTGTTGGATAACATGTAACTAAGTGTGCATGGCTTTAGATAAACAACATGCCAAATGCCGCTTCAAGACCAAACCCTATGACATCTAACGATGGGGTTCAATATAGCACTGGCGCGGCTTCGACTTTGGTCTACTGTGCATCTTCCTAAGCTCCTCCTCATCGCTTGTGATAATATATGATAGTTTTTGCCTTGAGTGCCTGCCGCTACCCTCAATTTCAGGCCGCTACCCCTCCTTATCGCTGGAGACTATGGTGGAGTGCTTACACTCTAGCGTTCCGCTGACCTCGGTCGCGGTCATCTCAAGCTGATTCTTAGCATCGTGAGTGGTGATATAAGCTGAAATATTTTCTTGGAACTCGACGGTGGGCATGGAGAAATCCCTTTGCCTCTCACTAGGCTCCTCATCGTCACTTGAAAGGAATATAATAGGGTGGATTTTTTCTCCGGCCATCCTCACGATGGTTGATATTGTTTTTGCGGCTACTGATTCTCATTAGGTTGTCATTGTTGATGTTGTGTGGGTGAGAGAACAATAGGGCAAAGCTAGCTGCAATCCAACCCTTTTGAAAAATGGAGCCAGTTCATCATTTTTTTGTCTAGTCGAGCATCAATAATCGAGTCCAGTGAGGCGCCTCTCGTAAAAGAAGGGACGCTACAATATGGGCATGGCAGTTTATATGGGTGGTCAAAGACTAAGTTACCCCCGTGTAAATTGGATGACTACACTGGCGATCAGAGGACCCGAGATCTCAAATTTTGATCGTGTGACCAAAACGCAATTCAAGACATCCTGAGGAAATGGGCTTTCATGACCGAATCCGGACTGCATCCCAGCTATATATTTTGTCATGGGGCCCATATATCAAAGATGAGATGTTGTGAGACAAAGATTGGGATAAAGATGGGTACAAAAGATTTGGACCCACATATTGCATGTGTGTGTGCATATCAAATAAACATAAAAATAAAACATTTATATAAGAATATTTTTTTGGTTTCTTATAGGAAACATGAATAGGACAATCAAGCAGGTCAAAATCCACATATACCTACATGTCGATCTGATTAAGGGGTTGGGATAAAAAAATTTCTCACTCATTCAGAACTTCTCAAACCCACATCCACTTAACTGGCTAGTAGGTCTTGTATAATGACCCACTCACACCAAGGGTAATTGAAGCTAATATTTTAATATACACATAATATGATACAATTATGATCATGGCTCTATTTAGAAATGATGCACATAAGAACCAATGAATGTTTTGTATGTAATTGCAAAAATTATATATTTTCCTTGACGCAAGTCCGTATAACAAGTGGATAAGATTATTCAATTGTGGTATTTTTATAAAGTAACGAAATAATGTTCAAAACTTATTAGAAAATGTAAAAGGTAGACAAGCTTTAAGTTGCACTATCAACACTTTTAAATGACAAATGAATCCTCCAAAAGACTACATCCACATATTAATATTCACACATTATTACCTTTAGGGCCTGTTTGGTAGGGTGTAGCCGGATGACAAAGTGCGTGTTTAATGTACATTTTTACATTGCAAACTCACACAACTGCACCCTACTACACCCAACCAAACTAGCCCTTAGAGAAACTTCAAATGAGAAAAGGTATCAAATTTGAAAGGTTTAAAAATAAGTTGATTATCGATACATGCTTTTTCATGCTTGATCACAACATCCAACATTTTTAATTAGAATTAAATTTTCACCTTTCAGGCTGATTAATGAAAATATTGTTGTTATGAGTCAACTCACAGGTTGATAAGTACATCTAAATGTTTCCTAAATCTACCTTTGAATTTCATCTTTATCCACCAAAACATGTTTTACAGTTAAGTTCTCAACCCTTTTTCGGTAAGACTCACATAGAAATATGCTACTGACGTGAGTAAAGCATTCCAAATTGATATATGATATTAAGGCTCCTAATATCTAACTTGCAAGAACACCTATAAATGATAGAATCCATACATGAATTAGGGGAATTCTCCATCTCACTAGTGTTTTTCTTAGAAGTGCCAATTGCAATGACAATGGCATTGCACCCCAGCCGAGAACAATGTCAATGCCATCGGAAGCAGCAACATGAGCAATGGCGGAAGCAACAATGTTTCCGAGAGGAGAAGGAGAGGGTAGTGGACGATGCTCAAAGCGATAAATGGAAACAAGAAGCAGACGAAGTACATACATTCTTCATATTGGAGGTTCTAGTTTCTCTCTCTTACCGGGACTCTAAAGGGATGAGATTGGTTACTGTAAGACCCATGGAGAGAGGACCAGTCCCAATATATAGAATTATCTTAATGCCTCTCTAACCATATGAAGAGGCATAACGGTTGTGGGAATGCTACCATATCCAAATGGATGCATACTTTTAGAAAATTAATAAAAATATGTAAAGGAATATTTAACATGTTCCCACTTGGCCAAAAATGTCATGACAATAATACTAACAATTTTCCACCGATGCTCAACACAAATACTTCCATATATGAGATCAGATATGAGTCATAGCGGTTGATACCAAATAATTTCATACTTCCTTCTATGTACTATAATATCTAAGCATCTTATATGTAGTGGTATAAACTTTATGAATAGATTGACCTAAAACATATTCTCTTGTTCAACTTTCTATCAAAACTAACATTTTGTTATAATTAGTATTGAAATAGAATTAATGATTTAAATATGTGATCACACAATAAATATTACATTGTCAAATCACACTAATTATTACAAATCAAATGACTTTCTCAGACTCATATTCTCTATATGAGATGTATACAATCTTGGATCTAGCACTTTTGTTAGTAGATCTAAAATCATATATTGTGTACCAATGTGATCAATCATTATCATCTTTTTCTCAACTCACTCATTAACAACATAGAGATTTATGTGTAGGTGTCTGCATGCTGTGGTGCTTTTATCATTATTAGCAAAAGTGATTGCAACTTCATTATCATAGAATATTTGTATTGGCTTATGAATTAAATCAACAACCTTAAGATCTTGTATCATATTCTAAAGCCAAATTGCATGTGATGATGTTTCATGGCAAGCTATAAGTTTTGCTTCCATGGTGGATGAATTTGTAGTCTTTTGTTTGATACTCATCCATGACACTGCACCACCAAGTAGTAGGAAGATATAGCATGTTGTAGACTTCCTACTGTTAAGACAGCCAACAAAATCTACATCTATATATCCGGTAACCTCAAGATAGTTTGTCCTTCTATATGTAAGCATGTAATCTTTTATCCCTTGTAGGTAGCACATCACCTTCTTCACGTCTCTCCAATGGTCAATGTCTGGGTTACTTTAGTAACGGTCAAGCATTCTAGTAGAAAAAGCAATGTCTGGTCGTGTTCATATCTAGAGATATTGTAGGCTCTCAACTGCAAATGTGTATGGTATCTTCCTCATTTTGTTCCTTTCAATGTCATTACTAAGACACTACTTGGAGTTAACTTATCTCCTTTAACTATAGGTGCAGGTCATGGTGAACAACTTTTCATTCCATACTTCTTGAAAACTTGTAATGTGTAAGCCTTCTCAGATATTCCAAGTATGCCTTTACCTCAGTCTCTATGAATCTCCATACCGAGTACATATGCAGCTTCACCCATATCTTCCATCCCAAAATTAGAAGAAAGAAACTCTTTAGTCTCATATAATATGTCAAAGTTATTACTTGCTAGTTGAGTCTCATCCACATAAAGATTAAATATTATGAACTTATTCCCACTGACCTTGAGGTGTGTACACCAATCAGCTATATTAGGTATAAACCCAAAAGTCGATATAATGGTGTTAAACTTTATATACCATTTTTGGGATGCTTGTTTAAGTTCATAAATTAATTTCTTTAATTTGCAAACCATATGACTTCTACTATTATCGATGAAACCTTTTGGTCATTCCATATAGACTTCTTCAGATAAATCCCCAGTAAAAAATGTTGTTTTAACATCCATTTGGTTTAGCTCAAGATCAAAATGAGCCATTAAGGCCATGGTTACTCTAAATGAGTCCTTTGATTATACTGGAGCGAAGGCCTCTTTGTAATCAATGTCTTCCTTTTATGTAAAACCCTTTGCAACTAACCTAGCCTTGTACCTCTCAATTTCACCATTTGAGTTCCTTCTAGTGTTAAAGACCCATATGCAACCACTAAGTTTAATACTCTTTGGTAAAAGTATAAGGTCACATACTTGATTTTTATCCATGGATGCTAGTTCCTCCTTCATGACTTCAAACCACTTAGAGGAATTTTCACAATCCATTTCTTGTGAAAAGAATTAGGGATCAATATTCAAAGTCTATATTTGGATCTTGTAGGTATACAACATATTCATATGGGATGGCAAGCCTCCTTAATCTTATAGATCTTCTTAATTCAACATTGGGTTCTATAATTTTTGTAAACTCTTCAAGTTGTTCTTCATCATGAGTATGATCAACTTGTTCATTTACAACCTAGATAGGAGCATGATCTACTTGTATTGGCTCATCCACTTGACTATTGTTCATGGAAACAATAATTGGATAGCATGTACATCTTTGACTAGGTGCAGGAGTAAGAGAACAATCCTACATTTCATCAAAGAATACATTATTAAGTAGGTCATTCCCACTAAGATGATGATCCTCCAAAAATTTAGCCTTACCTATCTCAACTATTTCTCATGGGTGAGATGTACAGTAAAATCTATATCCCTTTGACCTTTTTGGATAACTAATAAAGAAACCGCTGTAATTCTTGGGTCAAATGTCTTCTCATGTGGATTGTAGATTCTAGATTCTGCACAACTTTCCCATATGTGGATATAGTTCAAGGATGGTTTCCTTTTGGTTTATAATTCATATGGGGTTTTTTGGACGGACTTGCTAGGAACCTTGTTTAGTACATGCACTGTCGTCTTTAAAGCCTCACTCTACATTGTAGAAGGAAGGGATGAACTATAAAACATTGCACAAACCATTTTCTTTAACGTTCAATTCCTTCTTTTGGCTACACCATTTTGACTTGGTGTGCCTGACATTTTATATTGAGGTACAATACCCTCTTCTTGAAGGAAATGTACAAATGGTCCCTTTCTTTGTCCCATCTTAGTGAACATTCTATAATATTCACCTCTGATATATGATATGATTATCTTAATCACTTTACCTAATTATTTTTCAACTAAGACCTTAAAGTCTTTAGAGGCTTGAAAAAACTCACTTTTGTTATTTAATAAGTAGAGGAACATATATCGTGAATAGTCATTGATAAAGGTTGCAAAATATTTTTCCCTATAAAACAAGGTGGAAAAGGTCCATTAATATCTGTGTAAATTATTTCTAATGTTCTATTACTCCCCTTGGCACCCTTTATGCATTCAACACATGTTCCAAAATCAGTAAAGTGTAAGGGCCCTAAAACTCCCTCCTTTACTATTCTTTAGATTCTTTCTTTGGAAATATGTCCCAACCTTCGGTGCCAAAGAAGTGATGATTGTTCATCTAACAATGTGCGTTTATTACCAATAACATTATGTTGGACTATGGAAGATTGCTCAAAATGTGGACTGAATTTAGCTTTATAAAGATCATTTTTAAAACACAAGTACCAATTAAACTAGAGTTTTTATACAATGATAATTTTCTACTTTGAAGAATGAAACCATAATTTATTTTGTCTAATCTAGAAACAGAGACTAAAGTTCTACTATAGTTTGGTACATAAAAGTATTTTCTAAGTCCAACAACTTTCCATTGTCAATGATTAATCTACATGTTCTAACAACCGTTATGTGAGAGACCAATTGATTTTTTGAATAAAGGATATTTTCAAGCTCCGTTGGTTCCCTTTGACTCAGAAATCCATACAACGTATTGTAAATATGCACGATGGAACCAAAGCCAAGCCACCAACTATATAATGGAACATTTAAAATATGACATATATATAAAATAAGAGATATTATACCTTTTTTTCCAACTATTTCTTGTACTTGAAGAACTCCTTTTTAGTATGTCCTTTATTATGAAAGAAGAAGCATTTCATAGTAGTCTTGCTTCCCCCAACCTTGCCATCTCTTGACTTGGATACCCCACCTAACATAGGAGCAGTTCATTTCATTTTTCCTTTACCCTTGTGACTGCCCTTGTCATAGATGCTTAGATGTGCTATTGGGGCCCCTTCATTCTTAAGTCTCTATTCTTCTTGAACACACATGGCCAATAAGTCACTTATTGACTATTTTTCCTTTTGTGTATTATAAGAGATTTTGAATGATCCATACTAATTAGGCAAGAAGGTTAAAATAACGAATAAGAAATGCATCATAGACGAATAACTCCATCTCATTGTGTTGTGTACTAATATCTCTCATTTCCATGATATGTTCACGAATCCCACAAGTACCATTGTTCTTCATAGATCACATTTTAGCCATGAAGGTGTTGGCCTGAGACTTACTAAAAGAAACATATTGTTCCTCCACTGCTTTCCAAAACTCTTTTACCAACTCAGAACTGGGAATGGACCGCCTAATGTGCTTTCCTACATGTGCTTTGTAAGCAACAAACTAAGCCTATTAGAACGTTCCTACTTCTCATAGTTAGACTTTTCGAAAGTGGTACTTTCCTCTGTTAGTGGTTAGGGATTTTCCACTCGGAAAGCCAAGTCTAAGTCCATACACCCGAATGTAAATATGACCTTTTCTTTCCATTCATTGAAATTTGAACCATTGAGATTTGGAATGTTGTTATCACCACATAATGATGAGGAAATAACTGTAATAAATAAATTTACATATCAAACCACAAGTAGAATGTAAAAGTAAATAAAAGGTCTTCTTTAATTTAGTTTTATCTAGCAATTCTCTTTTATAGTTACACTTATCTTTGGATTAAAATGTAACACAAAATAGGCGTAGTTACTTAATGTGAGTCATACTGACTTGACAAGATTAAATTCAACATACACATTGTACTAACAAAATATTTTCACATCTGGGTTAAACATGTTATTAGATAGATTGAAGTGATCTTTCCAAAATCAATGTATCAACAAAGTTCTACCTTTGGGTATTATCAATATCATACAAATTGAACACATTAAGTAGTAACATTTGATGGTCACTCTTACAACTTAATCCCTTTTTGGAAAAAGTTATCACTTTTTCGTACAAGTATAGTTTTAGATATGAAATAAGTATCGACATGTATAATATATTTGTGGTGACATGATACAAATTTGATAGTATATGTGTAAGTAACAATGATTAATAAACATGAATCATTTCTGCACACACGAATCAGTTCGACATACAAACTTGTTTATGAATTTATTGATCTGGAAACGCATTCAGTAGTTGAATTACAAAGAATTTGACGTATCATATATGCAAGGTCTGACCACACACTAGTTTAGTAATAAATAAATAGTGCATTTGCCAACACAAGACCTGGGGGCGTCATGGTTAGTCACCATGAATATGCGCTAGATTATTCATAAACAAATAGCACATACGCCTAAATAAAACAAATGTACATCAAGAAAAATTAATCACGAACATATGCCGCCAAGGGCCAGTACGTTTTGTCCAATGCCAAAGATGTCCATAGGCATGAGCGTGTGCAAGAAAGTCACCCGCTGTGGTTGGTTTTCATGCGGTCATACTGGGATTATGTATCTCCCCACATCGTCGGTCACCACAGGGATACCTTGGCATGCAAGCACACAATCTATTCAAACGCAGACTGTTGCAGACGCCGCGTCACATTGTGATGGAACTTATTAATACAATCTTTTCCGCCCGTCGACGCCACTGACTCGGGAAAAAAAAAAAAAGGAAACACACACCGCACAAACTAACTCCGTACAAAGTCTTCGATGCAATCAAAGAGAAAGAAAGAGTATCCAGATCCAAAGGCTAATTCCTAAGCCTGTGTTTGGCACAGGACTGAGATTCTAGAATCTGGACTGGGTTAGTCAGGGTTAGTTTAGATTCCGGTGCTGGGGCAGTTAGGATGCAGTCTGATTTTGTTTGGCAACGCAGTCTGATTCTGGTCAGCTGGTCTGATTTCAGTCTGGCTGCAGTCTGAATCTGTTTGGCTGGAAGTCTGATTCTGTTTGGCAGCGTAGTCAGTATCTGCTTATTCTGTCATGTTCTTGCATCACTGTTTGAACAAGTACGCAGAATGTGTATTTGTGATGTCACTTCAACCTAAGTTTAGAATATATTAAAAATATATTTTATTTGTGTTGTGTGGGTGTTATTTTGTATATTTATAATAGTACAAATAAGATATGATAATTCTAACATTTACGTAGTGATTAAAAATTAACTGTCATGTTCTTACATCACTATTTGAACAAGTACGCAGAATGTGTATTTGTGATGTCACTTCAACCTAAGTTTAGAATATATTAAAAATATATTTTATTTGTGTTGTGTGGGTGTTATTTTGTATATTTATAATAGTGCAAATAAGATATGATAATTCTAATTTTTACGTAGTGATTACAAATTAACTGTCATGTTCTTGCATCACTGTTTGAACACGTATGATGAATGTGTATTTGTGATGTCATTTCAACCTAAGTTTAGAATATATTAAAAATATATTTTATTTGTGTTGTGTGGGTGTTATTTTGTATATTTATAATAGTGCAAATAAGATATGATAATTCTAATTTTTACGTAGTGATTAACAATTAATTGTCATGTTCTTGCATCACAGTTTGAACAAGTACGCAGAATGTGTGTTTGTGATGTCACTTCAACCTAAGTTTAGAATATAATAAAAATATATTTTATTTGTATTGTGTGGGTGTTATTTTGTATATTTATAATAGTGCAAATAAGATATGATAATTCTAATTTTAACGTAGTGATTAAAAAGTAATGAAACGTTACTGTCGTCTGGAATGATTTTTGCATGTGGTATATATGTAATGTTGAACATAGTTAATTGTCGTCATGAGTGTGACGAATTACATTATCGTCAGTAACAGTCAAGCTACATGAAATATGAAATTGGCAGTCAAGCTACATGAAATATGAAATTGGCCTAATATATTTTGTTCATAACATAAACAAATTACATTATCGTCGGTAAAAACAAATGATAATAATCATATTGTCGTCATTAGTGAAACATAAATGATAACTGATAATAACATAATTGTTTACAGGTGATCTTCCTCATGGGAGAAGGACAAAAAAGGGGAGCAATAAAGAGCCAAACCAAAGCTAAGATTTTGACAAGGCACTTTGGGGAGACATGATTGGCTGTGGATCTTGATTTAGGCCAACGTTATGGCCTCATCGTACTCGTCCCATGACACTGGGCATGGTTCCTGCACCGGCTGCTTGTTTTGTTGTTTGATGTCGTCTTTTGGCCAATCAAACAACAATGGCAAATGAGGAACATGCTGACTGACTTTTCCCTTGACGACTTTGCCCTTGCCTTGATCATCGGTCCCAAATTTGCCCTCCTCATTTGTGCAACATGGTTTTGTGCATACAAGGTTATCTTCAACATATTTATGAATTTTTTCTGGTGACATCAATAGTTTTTCAAATTTTGCCGTTGTCTTTGCCTTTGCACGCGATGTTGACATATAAAATTAATAAAAATAAAGGTATGAACAAATAACATAATTCGTAAAGTAATTGTGACAATAAGATAATAATGAAGTAGGAAATTTGATCGCATTTTGGTAGCAACTTATAATAATATAATACATATGTAGAGAATGTATATTGTTGCGACGCAAAAACACAACTACATTTAGCACAAATGTTACAAGTTCATTTGTTTATTTCAATCGTCATTGCTAAAAAAAATCCCTGGTGGGTAAGTGCGACGCGTCGTCAAGAAGTTGCGTTCAATGCTTTGTTGCGCGGCCAATGTGGGGGGAGGCAATAAATCTGCCAATATGAACATATTGTCTCTTACAAACTCTCTTTTGATGTATTGCCATCGCATTTGCAACTCAGGCAATGAAATGTACGGGCCTCCTGTTATGTATGAGAACGGGTGCCATGCCTCCATCCAAGCCTGTGTAGAGTATACTCCATTTACACATCTACCAACGTGATATTGGGTTCTCATCAAACCCCTGAGAACCATATCAAGCTCGTGTGACCAGATAAAAGACGGTGTCGGCGGTTGGCCAGCCATATAACAGATCATGTAAGTAATATATTTTTCAAAAGTAAGGGTTTATATCACAATTAATTGTATTATTTGGTTTGAGCTAACGTAAAAAAAAATCGAATAATAACATACATCATTAATAAAACACTCAACAACATGAACAAAATTTTCATACCACTTAAAATGTAATATGACGTTTATAAAAGTGCCTAAATTAAACAAGTTTATGATGTTCATAACATCCATTGATAGTCATTGTAAACAGAGAAGACAATGTAAATGCATTTTCCATTCAACGTTATGGAGTCATTTGAGGTGAAGGGATGTCCAGAAGCAGACGACAATCTTCCTCCAGACTGGCAACGTTGCATTCTAAAACCTCATGCTCATACTTTTTTTTCGAGTATAATTCATCGTAGTTGTAATGCATTTCAACGAAGTCCTTCATGTTCATCGCATGACCCCACACTGACTTGCACTCAACAGTTAGTAACATAATCTCCGCTTTCAATGAATCAATTGTTGGGGGGAGATCGACTGCCCAATGGAAGTATATGCATCGGTCTTTTCCCTAAAATGTAGTACGAGGTACAAGTTAATGGCAAAGAATGCGTAACCTCGACAAGGACAGTCTATTATTTATTGATGTACTATCGCACCTCACGAGTAGGGCATATGTAATACATTTCGCCCGACCTTTGACTCAGAATGGCAAAGTCATTTAACCCTGCATCCTCTGTGTTAAGCCGTAAGGCTGCATTTAGCCCACAATCACACCTCGGAACCTCAGATGGAATCATCGACATCTAATAAAACAAAATTTACGATTAACAGAAAAATATCCGGTTCATGACATAGTTTTCAAAGATAATATGAAGATCATTTGTTCAGGAGTAGCTAATTGTTGCAACAGACAAGTTGAGTTCATTTGGACATATCATAATATAGTATATCTATGCTGTATTGTATCCATCTTCTTCTGATGAAGATTCATTATCGCTCGTAATTTGAAGTCGGTGTCGAAGATATCGGCACCTGTCACGCATACTTGAAATTTCTTCTTGTAGCCTATATGTGTCTGCTCTGGTTGAACAGACAAAGGCACAATGTTCTGACCAGAACTTGCGTTCACTACGTGCATATGCGAGTTGTGATACCATTGCATCCCTAATTGCAGTCAGCGTAGCCACTGTAGCTGGAACTTGTTGCGCGGGCAACCTCATATGGCATCTGGTTTGTACAAGACCCCTACCACATGTAAAATATGGCCTGTGGGGATTGTTGTCTTCAAACCATCCATTTGTCGCATCTGTGGCATCCATGTACACTCGTACGGTGCACTGCAGACCACATGGGCACGACGGCATGTCATTGTCCATTTGTAGACAGAAAACCTAATGAGACATAATTTCACATTGTTTATAAGTAGGTAAAATTGTAGTGAACAATACCGTTTGAGAACAAAAGTTGGTCGTTATGTTACACAAAAAAGGGAGTAAGTGAAACATGTTGTAGAACATGTTTCAATTTCTGCAAGTTACAAAACAAATGTATAAATCACTGATTTGCCCACATAGAATTGGCAATAGTTTCGCGCAAGACATCTCCCTCTCTAGCATCGGCCTAGCTTGTTTGTTGCAGAAAACTCAATTCGTTCGAGATGTCAGTGGTAGTATGAGGGTCATCCAAGTTTTCGTCCATCATAGGATCGCCATCATTTTGGCACCGGATAAAATTGTGAACGATACAACAAGTCATTACAATCCGAGACTGAGACTGCACGGGAAAAGTTGCTCCTTTACAAAAGTAGGAAAACCTCTTCTTCAACACACCAAAGGCTCGCTCGACAACGTTACGTAGTTGAGCATGTCGGTGTTTGAACATTTCCTTTTTGCTTGTGTATGAGCCTCTGTTACCTCGATACTCTGCTATATGGTAAGTAACGTTTCGATATGGTGCAAGAAATTGCCTGGTGTTGGCGTACCCTGCATCAACAAGATAGTACTTCCCAGTGGGTACTTTGAACCCGGCTGTGGTTGTAGCTGCCTGAAGTACCCTTTGGTCAGCAACAGATCCCTCCCAACCAGTCATGATATATGTAAACTCCATTGAGAAGTCGACTGCAGCCATGACATTCATGGAAACATTCCCTTTTCTATTTCTATATCGGTTCTGCTTTACGCGCTTCACCAAAACGGGGATGCGTGTCCCGTCAATTGCCCCAATGGCATCCTAAGACAAGTATATAAGAAATACGCAAGTAAATACCAAACTCAACGATGACGATAGTGGTTATATTAACAATGGAATGGACAATGGTCAACTAAGTGATGGTCATACCTTGAAGTAAGGGTAAAATCTTGGACTCTCGCTGATGCGGCGGTGCGGAGTTGTGGATGCGGTTGGCATGACAATATATTTGTTGCACAAAGCACACACTGCATCCAACACCTCATTAAACTTTCTACTTATGGTCTCACCACTATGAACGTAGTCCTCAGCAAGAACACGGTTGGTATGGCCATGGCCAACCATCTGAAGGAAGTAGCAAAATGCCTCCACTGATGACACACCTCTGGTACTTTTCAACAAACCTCGGTGCTCAAGTTTGTCAACAAAGACTAAAACCGTGTTGGGTAGCATACAGTACAGATCGTACGCCCTCCTTTCATGGCTGGTTATTATTTCTAAAACCTTTTGATGGCCGCTCCTAATACTAACCGATCTCGGTATTGGTTGGTGTGTGGTTGAGGCGTCTGAATTTCCCATGATATTGTGGGAAATTTGGTCGGCTATTTGGTAGGATATTGCGTTAGCAATGTCATAAGCCGGAGCAGACATAAGATGCAGTACTTGTAGAATGTCATCAGTTGTTTCATATGGATGCATACCAGCCACCACATCTGTAATTAAAAGCGATTATCCGCATCAGGGAAATATCGAGATATTGCAGAAATGAAATTAGGGCTTGTTCCATTAAAACCATTACATAGTACTATAGTTCAGAGCTTGTTCCCAATAGAATAAAACAGTACTACAACAACTGAATAAAATAGTACAACAACAACTTCTGATAAAGTTCATCAAATAAAAGGCAGGATACTAATATACTTATTAAATTAGTAAACCTCAAAAGTACGGTGGAGATTGTGACGTGAAGGGTGATTGTGATGCAGAAGCTGCAAAAGCTGTGTTCTTCATTTCCCACAAGTCTTGCAACCAAATGATAATTTTTTGTGGGTTGTCCATAAGGCTTAGGTAAATGTTACGGTTAGATGGATCTTTTATGGCGTGCACAAGAGTGGTAAAAACTGGGATATGGGCGTCAGGGTAGGTTGCATGAAAGTGGTGCAAAATGGTTTAGTATTTGTCTTTATCATTACACCTAGCAGCAATTCCGCTGCCCATCTCATGTACCTTGGAAAACACCTTTGTGAATTCAGACACAACATCATTAGACAGGACACAACTATCCTGTGAGCTTGAAGTTCGCTTCCTACGTCTCATCGTGGTGGGAGTCATTACACCAACACATTGGTTGTGTGATCCGCCATTGGTGTCCTCACTTTGTGTCTCAGAATTAACCACGTCTTCAGTGAAACCAGCTGGACCGGTTGGTTCTGGGCTGACAAATGAATCAGATGCATCTAGGTCAACAGCAACATCATCTTCAGATGCAACATCAGAAGGAGGTTGTCTATCGGTTGAGGACATTGCATGATGGCCCCTAGCTATGTTCCTCCCCCCCATCAGCTCGACGTCGTGGTAGTGGTAGAATGGTCTATTGATCAATCTCGCTAGTTCCCTGTTTGCCTAAAATAGGGGACAACTACTGATTAGGTCAAAAGTAACAAGTTTAATTTAATATATAATACTCATGGGAGTATATATTATTAGACATACCGCAAGTGCCTCCCTCCACTCTGGGGTGTCAGGCAATATTGGCTTGTGCTTGTTGTCATCCCATCCAACACCACTTTTGTTGGTTACGAGTTTTATCTTTGCATAGTCTCTCCTGAGGTTCTTCCACTGAGTTTTTAACTGATCCAATGTACCCTCGTTCCTCCCCATCCTGATATGCCAATCGCGTAGTGTCTCCCTCCACACGTCCCTAGTAAATATTCCATCGGCGCACCTACCCATGTCATATTGTCTCCTCAATGCCGCAACCAGAGCCTCATCCAACTCTTTCGACTATACAATAAGGAACCTCGGGTCGGGTGCAGCCATAGTAGCAATGACACTGCGATATATCAATTTAGTGTGGGTGTTTAAACGAAACCGTCATACGAACCTAGTATGACACTACGCAGTTGAAAGTAATAACTTGTATTGAAGTAGGCTAAGACAAGATCCATTAGCAGACCAGTCATAAGATCCAAAATGTGTACAACAAATTTTTAATTGTAGTTAAATTTGAAATAGTTGTAGCAAACACATCATCAAATATGTTCATTACAGGAAAACTACATAAATAGCAAGCATTCAGCATGGCATTCACATTAAACGTGTTCGTATTGCTCATGAGATATACCTGGTAAGCCCAAGTGAAGGTTGAAGACAGTTGCACGGGCAGCGACAGGGTCAGGGACGGTACATACAAGAAATTCAGAGGGAACACAGATTAGCCGAAATAGTGGTATTATTTGCAATATAATCAGCAGAATTCGTGTGTATAATAGTACATTGTAAAAATATTAGTATATGTCTGATGTATCACAACCCTAGCACAACAACCACAATTTGCACAATTGCCGCCATATAGTTTTCTTTTCATGCCTAAGGTTATTATGATGTAATGGACAGTAGGGTTCTCATATAAGTTGACAATATAAGTAAGGCTGTACTCAAACTCCTTAAAACTGAACACTTCTACAAGCATTCACAGCAATCCAATTTTAACATAAGATTCGAGTACAAGATTGAGCAGTTCTGCTCATACAGTGCAAACAAATCACTAATTGCAAACAGATCACTAATTGCAAACAGTTCTGCAAACAGTTCTGCTCATGTGTCCTGATATATAGAAGGTAATATACAGAGAAGCTAAACAATGCATTGTAAGGAGCTAAGGCCATATTTGGTAGCATACTTCTATAATCCCAGAAAATTAAACATGGGAAGGATTTTTAAGTAGTATACCAATTATAGCTGATATGTGCATGATTGAAATCGAGATTCTGGACTGTCGAGTATGCTCTAGTGTGTAAAATAAAGATATGATACTCATTAATATTATTTTTAAACAAATAGTATTAATGTTACATGTCTTTTCTCCATCCAAGGCAGTATCTTGTGTGCATTTGTTTTGATCACAACTATCAAAAAAATAAAGAACCAAAAATTGGATTCTTCACCATGAACAGAAAGTGATCTTAAAAAAAATGAAACCACAATGTGTTTGTGAATGAGAATGCATTCAACTTCTATTCAGAAATATCCAATTTTGAGTTGTGTTTTGCAGGCTAGAAATATCCATACTTCAGAGAAGGTATCTTCAAGTTCATCTGGAATGAAGAACGTCTAATAAATGGAACTAATAAATGTATCCATACAAAAAAAACTCATCACCAACAATCTGGAGCAGGCAATAAAAGAATCATGAGTAGCCATCTTCAGTGGATAGGAATGTGTGAGATAAGTACAATCAACATATCTCTCATACATTACGTAGTATGAATGCAGAAGTAGAATGTCAATATAGCAGGAGGGGTATCTTCAAATGGTCTAAAAAAAGTAGTCAAGTGAAATTAGCACGGAATACCTTATATAGGTGTAGAGTTTTCAAGTAGAAAAAGTGTCAGACATGTCTGATGTGAAGAAGTAACCAATTAGTCTCACTATAATATAGCAAGAATAATCAGCTGAAACATCTTTAATACAAAGCAAAGAAGATGTTGTAATTTGCATAACAAGTTCTGTCATGAGATACAAAATGCAGTAAGAACATGAAAAACATGGTGTCAGTGTTTAAATTATGATCCTTCAATGCATGCAAGTTGTAGAAAACTAGAATAAGGAAGAACAAATAGGCAATCTGTGCACACATTGTGGAAGAACACAAAAAACATAGTTTCATTACGAAGGAAGTGTCAATGATACCCTAGAAGCACATTGACATTGAGAAAGATATACTAATGATGCACATGAAGCATTATTCTTAGTAGAAATTAAGTTTCACAAATACATTAGGGAGTATGATATACTAAAAAATAAGAAGCTCCATGGAGAGCAGAATATCTTAGACTGACACACGTCGTCTTTCTCATTGTCCCTCTTTATATATTCTCATTCCTCTATTTTCCCCCCACACCAATTTAAAAGTTGTTGTATAGTTGGTGCAGAAAAGAAACAATACACACCTTCACATGGAAATTGATGCACACATGAAGGGTGGTAGGAGGATTTATGAATGGAGAGGGAAAAATCAGCACAATGCCCCTTTTATGGTGCTTTATAAACTAGAACGGGGTCTTTTGTTTTACAATATTTCATCGATATAACTTATAACATGAGTCAATATGCTAAATAACCCGATTAGATAGATCTGAATAATGAAAGAATATTTTTTGAGACCTTAGGTAAGAATGTAGTTCTAAATAGAAAATGAATGGATCTTTGTTGATTATGTCACAAAATAATCCAAATATTGTTTCAATTTGCAATAATATAACATTAGGATGTCATTTGATTTCTAAAACAATAGAAAAGGGTGAGAATGAGGTGCTTGTTGCAGCATAGCTTCTTGATTGCATTTGTTGTACATGAATGATAATTAATCACATATATATTTTGATGTTATTAGGCCTTCAAATCCATGATTTTTAATTAAACAACATGTCGACAATGAAACTGCAACCCAGATCAGGAAAGTCGCCTTGGATGCATATGCAGATGCATGAAGTAGGTCTGAATAGGAATCAAAGATCACCACCCCTCAACTCAAGGCAACCTCTTTCCCATGGAGAATGACTTAGAAAGTTATAAAGTTTCTTCATCTGTGATGAAATACTCGACAATGAAAACTGGGAGTGTTGCCACCTAAGACATCAGGGGATCACTTGCTTCCGCCATAATCGATAGGTTGGTGAGTTCTTGTCTGTAGAGAAATGTCAAAGTAGAGAAAAGAGGATCTACGAATTAGATGCTTTTATTATGCTGGGCACAATAGGAAAGTAGGGAAGATTGTGGTTCTAACATCGGTGATGTCTGGGCTAGAGAGTGTCAAACAAAAATTAAACTTTTACACGAGATACCATTTTATCCCAGAAATTAGTGTAATTACGAGGTACTCTACACCTTGATACTTTGAAATGTTACTGAAAAGCAGGTCGGCGGAGACATATACCAATTTTATACTGAAAACCTTGCAATGTTACTGAAAAGGGGCGGCGGATACCTACCTTGCAAGCAGGTCGGCGACTTCCCACAACAGCGGCTCGGTAGCGGCGGCGTTACAGAAGATTGTATGGAGGCTTCAAAGGTGAAATGAGACGAGATCGATGATGAAGTGTACAAGTGTATAGCAGGCGGGACACTGGTTGCCCATCCTAGGGTTTACTGCACGACGCTTTGATGCGAGTTGACAACTCAGGAGTAGCTCGGCGCCTACAGACGAGCTTGCAGATGAGCCACCACAGCTTTGCCACTTGACTGACTTGCTACTCTGCCTACTCCACTGGGCAGGGTTTAGGGTACGCCAGTCACCTGGCATGGCTGCCGCTGGAAAGACCGATGGAAACGATGCCTCAGCTTTATTAATGGCGAGAATAGTAATGGTGCGGATAGACCACAGAGCACATAGCTCGTCTCGAGGTCTCGGGAGAGGAGGTATCGGGAGAGAAGAGAGGATAGACCACAGAGCAGAAGGAGCAGGTAAAGGGGAAAGGAGAAGAATGTCAGGATGGGTGTGGGGCGAGGACAGGAGAGGATCACCTAAACCGATTTGTGAACCGGAATCCTGCCCCTCGTGGGACTGGGACAACCCGGATTGGGGGTTTCTGTTATCCCATAACGGAGGATTTTCTGGGTTTTGAACCAAACACGAACCAGCCTTGAACCGGCAGTTGTTTGGCAGGGTTGGCACTAAAAGACAACAGGAAACCGGGTTTCGGTCCCGTGCCAAACGCAGGCTAAGAGATCAAACAATACTCTGATACCAAATGATAGAAGCCATACCCATATTAGGGAAATTCTCCATCTCAATAGTGTTCTTCTCAGAAGCGTCTGCGGCAACGACAACGACAGCAACCCGAATGAGAACAATGTCAACGCCAACGGAAGCAACAACATGAGCAATGGCGGAAGCGACGATGTTGCCAAGAGGAGAAGAGAAGGGTAGTGGCGGAGCCCGGATTTTAGAGTGGGTGAGGCACAAATAAAAATTCTTTTTATAAAATACAATCTATACAAGAAAAATTATATACATATATAAGTAGTAAAGATACAATTTAGAAGCAATCAAGAGGTATTTTCAATTCTAAATACAAAATTTTAGATCTCTACTCGTGGTTATACAAGCCAGTCAGTATCTCATGAAAGTTTGCGTGATTTGTCAAAGTTTGAGACTCATCATGCCCACTAGAGACCAATCTTTAATTCAAGAGGAATCAAGAGAAATACAGTGTAGTCAATAGCACTTTAAAATGCAATCGATGCTCACTTTTTTGGTCTTATATATCCCTAGACATAGAATATTAATTGTTGATTATCAATCACTGAGTAAAGACATTTTCCTTTAGCTACTTTATGAGGACCAATGTTTTAAGAACCGGATCGGTGGTCAGACCGGTGTTAACTCTAACCGGATTGAGCCGAGTTCAACTGGAGTGGTTGAACTGATTGGACCGAAAATGATGTCAAAAAAAAAATTGAACCAAAAAAACCGAACCGGTCACCACAATATAAGGCAATTAGCGGTCAGAATGGTCGAACCGGTTGAACCGGACACAATATATACATATATGTATATATATTAATGTACATACGTAGACATATATATACATTATATATATATATATATATATATATCTGTGTGTGTGTGTGTGTGTATTTATATGTATATGTATGTAGATATAAATGCACATACATTTATATATATACATATATATACATATATATATACATATCTATACATGTAATTATATATACGCACGCGCACACACACACACCCACATATATATATATATATATATATATATATATATATATATATATATATATATATATATATATATATATATATATATATATATATCACATAGTTCCTCCTCCAACTAAGCATATAAAGCATTTTTCTCTTTTACGTAATCAGAATATGTTATCAGTTATGTGGGCCACAACTTTATTTTTGTATTATACCTTTTATTTTTTTCTTCGATTTGGACCATTGCTTCGATCCGGTTCGGTTCGGTCAACTGGTTGGGCCGGTCAGACCGTGTTTCTAACCAGTTGGACTGGAAAAGAACACATAACTGATTTTTAGGCTCTTAAACCGGTCGCTCACCGGTTTACCGGTTGGACCGGCCGGTCTGGTTTAATTTTAAAAACACTGATGAAGACTACATGACCCACTTACACGATTATCGAATCTCCTTTTTTGTCCTTACAAGTACTGAATCCAACAAATTGCTAAATCAATGCGAGAAGAAGGGAAAATACCAAAATAAACTAAAGGTAACATCTTTTGCATTGTTATACTCCAACCGTTTGCAATTCTTATCAATCTAACTAGGTACAAATTGACACTTCCCGATCCAATAGTTGTCCATAGAGATTCATATTGATATGGTTGCATGCACCTCTTGTTAAATATGCTCTTTTGACCACGTCTTGGGCATTAGGGTGGTCATGTGATACATGAGGTTTAACTTTAGGATCCAATATTACATCTTCCACTTTACAATTAAGGCCACCACAGACTCTTTGAAAATCATGTTGAAGAGTTGGTCTAATAACATCACCTACTCTGTTATTGAGTCTACATTCTTTTTTGGCAGCAATGGTTTGATAAGAGTTTATTCTTAGTTACAAACTTATCTTCTTGAAATCTTACCTATTTGGAAGAATATAAATATGATAAAAATAATAAGCTAAATCAGCCGGTTAATTAATCATTAGAAGTCAAGCAAGTGAATAACAAATAAAGTAAAACAAACCAATTAACCGTTAATATCATGTTACTTTGCGGCTTCACCTAACAAAAATCAAACAACGTGACAATAGAATAACAAAAGCCTTAATTTTAACTACTTTCGTCACAATGGTGAGACAATGAGAACATAAAGTATAATATACAACGATTAGTTGTATATATTAAATAAATTACAACCATTACCGTGAAAGTAATTAAGATAAGATAATTTTGGAGCCATCCAACGTGTTTTGATTTCCGCAATTACAGTTGACACCTCTACTTCCATCCAATTATCACTAGAGGCTGTGACATTTTACTCTTTTCTAGCCAACAAGTCCATCAAGTATCGGAGGGGCCACTTCTCATGAGTGGGGACCGTCTTTATCCCGATTAAAGACGTATTAGAAGTCTAAGATTATCTTATTGGAAAGTAGATTGTCCCAAAAACAATTGCTACTATGATTTTTTCTGCTAAGGTTGGGTGAGGCCAGTGCCTCACCGTGCCTTAGAGTGGCTCCGCCACTAGAGAAGGGTACTACTGGATGACGCCCAAAGCTATAGACGAAAACATGAAGCCAATGAAGAACGCACGTTCTTCGTATTGGGGATTCTAGTTTCTCTCTCCCGGTTGAATCCGAAGGGATGAGATCAGTTACCGTAAGACCCATGGAGAGAGGATCAATCCCAATATATAGAATTATCATCATGTCTCTTTAACTATCATGAAAAAATATGGCGGTTATGGGAATCCTCCCATACCTCAATGGATGCATCTTTTCAGAAAATTTATAATAATATATATTATTTTATTTTGGACCACACCGTAAAGGAATATTTAACAGATAAACTTATATGAAGCTTAGCATGTTAAGGAAAAGTTCTTTAAAAAGCATTTAAGAGGGCAATCATTAGCAAGGCTCCAGTCATGTCAAATAACTGCCTGAAGACAATGACGATTAATCAAATAAGGAACTCTGGTAATTTGCTCCAACCTGCTCCAAAGCTCTTTAGCCAGAATAAATGTTCGAAGTACCTTCGTGTTTACCGCCGCATTCACATTGAGAGGCTAAGTAAATGAAATACTCTTTAACTCCAAAATACACTGCCACCTCTATATGCAAAAGCTTCCATGAAAAAACAACAACCTCATGACAAACCCAGGATAAGTGGTTGGGAGTAGCAATAGGCCTCAGGCTGTCTCCAAAAGTTCCTGCTTACCAGAGGATAAACGAATACCCCCTTGAGGACTAGGAAGCTAAACCAGCTTGTTATCGGCATTCAGCAACACTGAGTTTGAAATCAGATTTTCCAATGATAGCCAGGCCTTCAAATGTGAGATGATTCTCAAGGTAGTGCCGTTGCCAATCAATATTGCCAGTAGAGAAAAAGTCTCTCACAGTAAGGTGTAGATCCACGCTGGTACAAGACATGAGAAATTCATTGAGATATCCTTTATTCCCGATCCAATTAGCCAACCAGAAAGGAATTGATCTCCCCTTCCTAAATTTCTATCCCCTGATTGAATATATAGACTGAATGAGGCTATGGTGGTAAAAGAATAAAGCAGTGCTCGTTTTTCCTTATTTTTCCCTGCATGAGTGATTGATTGTGGCGATCAGAGTTAAACTCACCCGATGGAAATGGCAGCATATCATAGAGAAAAAAGTGCATGCAGCATTCTCCACTTCTTTTTTAGACGTCCTTGTCAAACAAGGGTTGTTCATCTTAGTGGACGATCATGAATAAAACAAACAGATCCAAGCTGGAAGTGAAACGACGGTGCCATGATGAGATTACCCTTCCCCGTTGTGTTATGATTTAAAAGATGTCATGAATGAGATCTATCAATTTGGTTGGTTGAGTCCAGTGCGGTCATGTCACGACATTCCTTCCTACCGATGGTCCTCACCACCTACTCCAAAGTCCTTTCTAATCGTCCCCATTAACCCCGTCCTTATCTGTGTAAGCATGGATCATGATGCGACCGTTGCGCGAGACCAATTAATTATACAAGAAAATGAATATAACAAAAGGAGTGTACGTACTCGGCTTCTTGCTCCTATTATATAAGTAGCTTACGAACTCCGGCCTAAAGCCCCCTATAATAGGCAGTGCCATGTAAGAAAATCGAAAATGTGGAGTAACCACCTGCATCATTAGCATTTACTCAGCTAGACCAAAGCCACAACATTGGGCTCGTTGTAAATCAGCTTGCATGATCGCGTTGATGAGGTAATCATAGCCTTCGTGAGGGGCAACAAAGGAAACATGATCCAGATCTACAATTTATTTGGTGTCGGATGTTGTTCAATAGTCTTGCTGCCGTTAGATGTATATCCTTTTTGGAATCCCATTCTTCTCGTAACTAACACAAAGAAATGTGACTCCGCCCAACTATAGGTCATATGCATGACTTATTTGAGGATAAATCTGTGTCTCAAATATATATATATATATATATATATATATATATATATATATATATATATATATATATATATATATATATATATATATATATATATATATATATACAGTGGCGTAGTCACACTTGGGCATGGGTAGGCAAGTGCCCTACCCAGATTTT
Organism: Alisma plantago-aquatica; assembly: GCA_963693085.1. Classification (NCBI taxonomy): domain Eukaryota; kingdom Viridiplantae; phylum Streptophyta; class Magnoliopsida; order Alismatales; family Alismataceae; genus Alisma; species Alisma plantago-aquatica. The sequence goes on from OY856412.1 coordinate 513,100,679, forward strand.
GTAGTTGCTCACTATTTGATACCAATTTGACACAGATTTTTGTAAAAATTACTCATGGTGCCCTACCTTGTATGGATCTTAAATCATTCATCTTAATGGTGCCCCTCCTATCAAGATTTCCTGGCTCCGCCACTGTATCTATATATATATATATATATATATATATATTGAATATGTTGATATCCTTCGAGGAAATTTAATAATACGATAAATATATTCTTCTTAGAAAATTATATTTTTATAATGATAGATAATAACAATGAGGATTTGAGGAAATGTTGCACAAGTATGCTTATGACTAATGTCCTTGTCACAATGGTAAGACAAATATGATAGAATCAAGCTAGACAATTAGGACTTCCCAATTGAGGCACCAAAGTTATATGAAGACATTTTGAAACTTATATGGATTTCTCCTCTAAAAATGAAATTTATAAAAAAGTCTATTATATCATCTTTAATGTAGCCCAAGTCATGCAAGTGGGAGGAAGTAATAAAACCAACTAGTAGCACTTAAATTGAAAATTTATTTGGATTATTAAATAATCAAGTGTTGATTGAAGTTAAGTGACAATTGTATAAGGAGAAATTTTTGGATATTTGAGATTTTCTATTAATATCCCTCATGCTTTTACATTAATGAGAGACAAAATCTAGCATTAAAAATGTAGATATATATTTCAAGAGAGGTAGACACTAATATTTGAAGCATGTCTCTTATTATTGATGATTGATTTAGAAACTTTGTGGATATCTCTTACATATAGTTAGGGGCCATTTATAATAATATATAAATACAAAAATATAAGATTTATATTAAAATAATTTTCCAACTTAACTCAATTATGTGTAAATTATATTCAAACCTCATGGAAACAACTTTGTAACTTTATGCTTTTGTACAAGTTGCTACATAATATATACCATGTATTTTGATCTACAGACCATGTACATGCCTAGGTTGATTTCATTCCAAGGTTAAACACCATGTTGTGATATGTACATTGTCAATTCTCACCATCTACACGATGTTCATATTTCAATATAAATCCACCCCGTTGGATCAAATACATTGACCATCAACTATAAGGACCTTATCTTACATTAGTAGTGTACCAAAACATCATTAAGTATTCCTATGTAGCTAGTGAAATTTAGTTACACCATCATAATATGCTTCAGATTTATAATGTTTATAATTAGAAAAATATAAAGAAGAAAACTAATTGATATATATATATATATATATATATATATATATATATATATATATATATGTAGAAGAAACCCCATGGAGAGTGTTCTATGCAATTCTTTCTTCTCTTTTTTATGTTACAAAATAGTCCATGCTTCTAATATATGCTATTATAGGAAACAACATGAGAGGTGTTTATGCATTTTTTATATTTGTAGTTATAAATTACTCTAATACTCTTATTTGAATTACAATTTTATGTGTATTCTAATAGGCTATATGGAATGTCATGTGAGGGGTTGAATATAGTTTCTGAAATATATGAAAGGTTGATCAGCCTCAAAGGAGGGGGTGGTCGGACTTTGAATTTATAACTCAAAACCTTCAAGGACCCCCACAACTTTATTACAGGGTCGAAGTAGATATACGGGGTCGAACATAGGGATGTGAGGATGTTTAGAACACTTAAGATCTCACTCTTAAGTTAGATAAGCCAATCCAATAGTTAATAAAAGTATGGAGCTAGAACTAGTCTAACAAGTTGTCACAAAATAAAACAAAACAAATAAAACAAAATAAAACAGAGTCCATAAGATTCTACTAATCAGATAGAAGGAGTTCCTGGCTATGTAACCATAAGTTGGATAATCTATGCACACATTCTCGGGTGTAGACAACCCTCCAACACCCCAACAAGCAACCTACATCCAAACATAGTACATAGTGTGGTGCATGTTCCTATGGGGTCATCCCACTCACTTTCATGTAGCATGACTAAAACCCATCAATGATGTGAAACCTCTCTCAAGGATGACAAATCAACACCCTATAATATTCTAGATACCCTCTCAGGTCTATAATATTTTGAGATGCTAGGAACAGGTGTCATCTGGGCAAAACCTGATAGTGGGCCTGACCATGCCAGGTTGGGCCCGGCCGTACCCAAGTCAATGGTTCTGCACAGATCACCTTGAACCATCTTCCTTTCAGATTCTGATCCAAACTACCTTCTCTCATCTATTTCTACAACGAATCTCTCGATATAGGCCAAACTAGCAAGAAAGAGATCAACCAAACTAGCAATCATAACCAGAAAGAGAAGATAGAACATAAATGTACTAGATCTGAGATAAAACTACTTGCTTAAGTACATAAACATGCCTAAAACGGGATACATAGACAAGAAGGAGCTCAACTAGCCATGAACAAGCATAGTTGTCATCGAACAAAGATGGAAGAACATTGTTTTTACATAAACAAAGTAGAACAGTAGAAGAAATGAGAGAAGAAGAGATTTAGCCCGTAGAGGAGAGGTGGCCATCGCTCCTTAGCCTCTGTGTAGGTCGGATCTCATCTTTGGGTTGTCCTCCTTATTCTTATGGACTCCTTGGCCTCATTTCTCTTTGATTCTATCCCAAACAACAACTTGGTGGGTGTATGGAGGTGGAAGATGGTTGTGAATGGTAGGATATGGGTGGATGGAAGAAAACTAGAGGAATGAACATAGGATGAGACTACAGTCCTTTCAGACATTAGAACTCTCCCACAAGGCTCTGGGAACCAAAACATGTCAGAACCAAAATGTGGAATCTCCAAAAATTCAGAACTTAGAACCCCTCTCCAGGTCGCAGGGGGGTGCATATTTATAGGTGAAGGTAGAAGATGGTTGCGACACCTGCCTCGGTCACAGCACTGGCTTAGCCTGAATGTGCCAGAATGGGCACGGCCATGCCGAGGGTCATGGTTGAGACAGATGCCATGGTTGAGATGAATCCCACGATCGAGACTGATGCCTCAGTCAAGGCGGGTCATGTTGCGGTCGTGGTCGTGTCGCGGTTGAGGTTGGCGTGCCTCGGTCGCGGTCGAGCCGCGGTCGAGGTGGTGGGGCCTCGGTCATGGTGGTCGGGCCACAATCGAGGTAGATTTTGCGGTCATACCACGGTCGAGGTAGACCCCATGGTCGTGGCTGATCTCGTGGTCACGGTCTTGGCCTCGACCCGACCATGACGAGCGTCAGTCAACACAACATATTGGTCGCAGTCATGGCATTGCCACCGTGGCCGCAGTCGTGGCATCCTTCTTAGTCGTGGTCATGGTGTCATGGAGCAAACCCACCCGGGGGGTATTACTGGTGGTCGAGGGGCCCACATTGATAAGCTTTCTAATTGGTGATAATGCATTCTGATAAAGGACTGGTCATCAAAAATAGGGTCTAAGATATTAAAAGTTTCTTGGGCCCGCTAGTCGGTTAGTGGGACCACCGTCTCGTAAGTTGGTGTACATAGTGATATGCTTAGTCCTCCGCGGTCATGATGAATGGAAGCCTAGATGATGCAGAAACTATGTGGTGGGGAGAAATCTTGGAGAATAGATGTCTTTTTAGGTTCACTACCTACAACTCCCAAAATTGGCTAGTTGAACAAGTTTATCTATGAAAATATATAAATTACTAAAAGATAAGGATCTAGGGTTATTTTGGGTATTTTAAGGCTATAATGACACAAAACCATAAATAAATGCTTAGAATAGATGCCTGAATTTGTGTTTTATCAAAGGTCAAGAGTAAGGTTGCATGAAAACTTTATCTTTAGTTTTATGAGTTACTAACTGAGCCATGTGTTTTCCAATAATGTTGTATGTATCCCCATAGAGGAAGTTGACTCCTACAAGTCTCAACATTGCATCACATTTCTTGTTATGATTTCTAAGGTTGGGAGTGCGGCACAACCATTATTAGAGAAGGTGGACGGTTTGGTCACTCTAACGTGACACTGGGAAGGAGCTACGAGGTGATGTTGTTGACACCCAAAGCAGACATCATTCATTTTATCCATTACTTATCTTTTTGGTGATATTCTTCTACTTCCTTAACACTATGTTTGGTACAAAATTAGTGAAAAAAAGTTGCAAGACACCTTTTCCTTCCATCATACCCAACTCACAGCATAATCACCTATTAATTATCATATTATCACCTTATTTTTTTCTTTTGCTAGATATGGTTATGCAACACTATTAGGGTATCTTGAAGTTAAACCCATGGTAAACCCAAAAGAATGATTGTTTAATAGACATGGAGGGGTCATCCTTCAAGCTAATACTAATGTAGACCATTAGGGTATCTTGAAGCTAAACCCAAACTACTATGATAAACATCACAACCTGAACAAACATATATAAGCAAAAAAAGGTAAACTTATTTATTTTGAAAACTTAAAAAAAAGATACTAAATTAGATTCCATTAACCGACATAAATATTTTATGTATACATTTTATATTATAATATAAAAATTATAATATAATAATCAAACAAAAAATCATCATGAGGCCATTAAACTATTGCACGACGGGGGAATTAGGTAACCCCCATTAGATAATAACACCTTACACCGAATTGATAAAAAAAACTATCTTTCCATTTATATATGATCTAGTCTATGACCTATATACAATGTAGTAAAATATTATACAACATAGCCCACAACACAACCTCAGAAAGTAAGTACATGGAGAATATAATCAAAATTATATTATAATTTTTATATTATTTCTCAGATAAACCATTCAAATATTGTTGTTAGAGGAACACATATTCATCCTAATTTTAAAAGCATTTTCATCTTAATTTTTCACTTAGACCTCATATTTATCTTAGAAATATCTTCATTTAGGATTCTTTAGTTTATGTTAAACTGTTTGGTGTTGATATAATTTCTTGATTTGCATGCCACTCTTAAGGTTGTCCTATTCACCACAACATGACGTCAGTTGGTCTGATGCTTGATTAGTGGGTGGGAGTCAAGAGGAGGTTAGCTCTTCCAGGGTGTGAGGCAGTTCTTTGGCCCAAAATAAATTTTAACCAAGTCTCAAAAATTAAATTGATTATGTCAAGGCATCGACTAATGTGCCACATCTATCGATGTGTTTTATTGTCTACAGCCAACTACTAATCACCCACACTGGAAATAACCTTACATTATCTACCTTGCTACTCTGTTTGATGGTGTATGTCAACCTATTTTTTACATCAACCGGTGAAACATGCTAAACAGTCAACCACATTGATTGATTTTCCACACTAACCAATCTATCATGTTAGCCGATGTGATTAGCCACTCTATGTTGCCCTTATGTGAGATGCATAAGGTTGACACCTCTTAGTGAAAATCATATTGAGATGACCAATGATAAACTTGACCTACATTTTTTGATACGTCTCTTAAGGTGATAGCTCAACCATTGCACCATTCACAACAGTCGTGTATACGTGAATTGTTGTATATGCACAAAAAAAATGTATGTGGTACATAAAAAGAATTCAGTGGTTTGAGTTGTGATTTACTTTAGTTGTCTCAAGTTTGAAACTCGTGTCTAGATGTATTATCCTTTTTCCTCAACATGTTGTATAAAACACTCCAATTACAACAAAAGTGTTTAGTGAACTACAACATGCATTACTTGTTTTATAAACACATATATTACAACATGTTGTATAAACAACCTCCCCATAGGACCACATGATCCAATACGATAATTGAAATATGTTGTAAAATGGAAAAATAAACTATTACAATAAGCATTTTCTTTAGTAGTGAAGGGGTGGCCATTAGGGCCAATGAATCTCTCTATTACTCCAAAAAGTTGTGCTTACGTATGATAAAGAGGTTTGGAGTGTGTTAGTCACCTCTGTCAGTGTGGATAAATATTCTTGGAGTAAATATTTTCCTAATATATCATCAGATTTTTGGTTTTATTATGTATAAGCCTTGTCATGTAAACTCTGAATGATACCTCATGCTTATTTTGTTGATTCTATTTTTTTATGTTTGAATGCAATCATAGAATCACTATTAGTATTACCTTTATGTTATATGATAAAATTTGGTTACAAGATACCATGAAGGTGTCTGGAATACACGACATTACCTCACCTTAAATTAAATAATTCAATTGTGAAAAATAGCAAAAGTTGGTATGCACTCAGAACTCCACTAGCATCCCAAGTATAATAATATGGAAGGTTGGCCATATTTATGAATTTTGTGATGTAATATTGCAATATGATACAATTTTCATGTCATAAGGATTATTGTACCATTTCACCTAGTTGTATGGTAATCATGGTTAAATTGTAAATAAAGTGGTTGATTCATTTCATTAGAATTTCTGAATCCTTTTTATAGCAAGTATGTTCATGATTTTTGGCTCCACATACCTTCACATTTTGAGAGTTTGTGCCCGATTTTATCAATTTTTAGGTTAAAGAAGATAGCTTGATAAAAAGGAGATGAAGATCTAGTTATGATACAATTTAAGAATATAATGAGTATTTTGTTAGATTTAGGTCATATGCATTAGCAGTTTTATTTATTAATCATGACTATGTAACTCCTAGGGATGATCTTTTTTTTCATTTATGTCAACCCTTTATTCTATTTGGAATAAGATAAGTATTTTATGGTTTATATGGAAATCATGATCATGAATGCTTGTATAACATATGTCACCCATTGTCGCCATATTGGGGTTTGGCAGTGTCATGTTTAATACTAAGAGGCAATTTAATTGGTTTTTGAGTTGTTATCTATTTGTATTATATTATTTTTTACATAGTCGTCTTTCTTCTCTAATTGCACAGAGATGTTTTCCTCACAACATATCTTCAACCCTGTAATTTTTTTATTACATTATTTGTGATTTCCCCAAAATAGTTCTCTATTTGTCATTATTTCTTTATCACAATACAATTACCCTCATATACAACATTAAATATTACATATTCTTCACTAAAGAGATTTTTAAAAAGTGTTTCTCATTTTTTTTCAGGCTACCTTTATCTTCAACCAAGTTGTCATTTGGATATTCAAGGTTTGTAATGAATAATTTCCTTATTTTTGCTTTCACAATAGAATAAAAATTCATGGTTTTAGCATCTCTTGACCACATCCAGACACATCGTGCATTCTACCTCCATTGTTCAGTTTCTTGGAATAGTAGGTCAGTGTACTCCAACTGAAGATCACAAATATAGTCTTTGTTTTTTCTTGTGTAGTTAATAGTGAAATGATTTTGGATGTTGCCTATTTCTGACATAAGCCATATTTTCTCTTGAAGGGATGCGTCAATTGAGGTTTAGATTGGTTCCCTTAACCATTGTATTTCTTCATGATGGATGGAGAAGCAATAAAAGCAATAAAGAATATTCTATATAAGGAGTGGTCCAAGAGGAGTAAGACAAAAGGGAATGATACAATCCTCTCCCATCTGCTCCAGTCTGCTCAAGAAATTCGAAGGGCAACTAGGGCACAAGTTCCCTAGCTCGGGGGAGGGGGCTTTGGCGCCTCTGGCGGCGGCCAGCGACTCCCCACTCCCCCAGGGCCTCTTCTGAGCCCGATCTTCATGGACCGCTCTTCCTGTGGTGGTCGCCCTTCACCCTTTCCGCCTTCACTTCTCATCTTGGCGGTGCTAGCGTTGTGCCCCTGGTGGTGGCGAGGCTTCTGTGGCCTTTGCCACAACCTCATTTTAGGCTCATGGATGTTGTGAAGAGGTAGGGTTCTGGTAGGTGTCCTCTTGGCTTGAGTGATCGACAAGTTTGGGTTTTTTTGTAGGTTTCACTAGGGAGAAGGTTTCAGGAAAGTTATCTGTCTTGTATTGTTGTTTATTGGCATTTGTTTGTTCCTTTTGAATAAGGATTATTAGTCCTTCCTCTGTGAAGGTGGTGGAATTTTGGGTTTCCCTCGGTAATTCAACCTTGAAAGGGATCTCCCCCCTTGTTTAGTTTAGCTTGGTTGTCTGTTAAGCTCGATGTATTGGTGTAGGCCTGATGGATCTTTCGAAGATGCAAATCTTGCCTATTCTGGTTGTCTTTGTGGAGGTAGCGTCATCTTTGCATATTTTACCCAGGATTGTGGTTTGATTCCATTTGAATGATGCTTCTGTAAGCGAGAGAGGGAGGAATCCGTGCTGAAGAGTCCTACTCGCATCCAAACCTACCTATTAGAAGGCGTTCTCTGGATACCTTGGTTATAGAATATGTATGTTCTTTTTATCTCTGTAGATGTCGTATGGCTTTTATCAATATAATGGTATGGTTTACCTTCAACATATATATATGTATATATATATATATATATATATATTAGGAGTGGTCCTCTATCCATAGAATCTTATCTATAACTGAATCCATCTCCTGGAGAATCTAGAAGGAGAGAGAAACTAACTACTGCCATTTCCTTCTTTATGCTCACTTTTCCTTCTCCTGTATGTTGTCTTCCAGCCATGGTAAATGCCATCTTCTCTTTCGTTGACACTAGTGTTGTTTCTATGGAACAAAACCAAGAAAAGTCATGGAGGACTCTACAAATTTGGGTATTAATTTATATCATTGGCATCAAATCATGGTTGGAAACTATGATGGTGCTTGCCTTTCGTTGTGTGTTCTGAGAATTTTCCGACATCAATTCCACAACGGGCTTCCTCCCTCACTTTGCTGCATACAAGACCTGCATAGAGGACGATTGTCACTGGTCCTTCTTGTTTGTGTCCTGTGATGATGTCTATCCCAAATTGATCAATTCACTTTGTTCCGTAATTTTGGTATTTCTCACTTCAACAATTTAGTTTTTTCTAAGCTTTGTTGATCACTATTTGTTGTTTGTTGTTCGAAGACGTTGGGAAAGAAATAGTGTGTGAATACCCAAAAAGAACATGTGTGTGTCATTTTGGTCTTATTGTAGACGTCATTGTTTGTTGGCAAAAGATATACTCATATATTATTAATTGGGCTTCCTTTCTCATCATTCAATCTCAGGGATGAAAATAATTTCACTATATATATAATTAATATAATCAGTTATGCACACAACAACAATTTGTTGAATATATGGTTACATATGATCATTCAATATGATGTTTTTCCAGTGTATGCATACCTATTTGAATGATTGTTTATAATATTCTGACCTTTGACAATAAATTCAATGCATCATTATTTGTATTGTTTTGCACTATAATGATTAAAAAAGAAAAATTTCTCAAACTCAAACTTTGATTGTATCTTATTAGATTGTTTAGTGAGAAATTATTTTCATAAAAGATAAGTGTTATACATTTTGAAAATTTTGGACAAATTTTCATGCAAACATGTATTATTTGTTGGTGTTAGATTTAATATGACATATCTAACATGTCTTTAGACACATAAAACACTTTTTCCAAAGACAAAGTTATTTTACTAGTATAAAGATAATGTTGAGTTGATCTTGTCAAGTGAGTATGACTCGTTTAAGTAACTAATGTCTTTGGTGTCATATTTTATCTTAAGATAAATGTGATGACTAATTGGAGTTAGTTGATAAAAGTAAATTAAAGCAGACCTCATTTTACTTTTATAATTTTGGTATTATTTAACAGTAGATATTTTAATTATTGTAGTTGTTTTCTCATCTGATTATGGTAAAAATAGCAGTCCAAATCTGAATGGTTCAAATTTTAATGAATGGAAAGAAAAGGTCATGTTTATACTAGGATGTATGGACTTAGACATAGCTTTTCGAGTGCAAAAACTAAAACTACTAATAGAGGAAAGTACCATTACTGAAAAGACTAATTATGAGAAATGGGACCGTTCTAATAGGCTTAGTTTGTTGCTTATGCAAGCACATATAACAAAGCATATTAGGCGGTTCATTCCCACTTCTGATTTGGCAAAATATTTTCCAAACGAAGTGGAGGAACAATATGTTTGTTCCAATAAGCCTAGGGCTAACACCTGGATGGCTAAGATGTGCTCTATGAAGTACAATGGTTCTTGTGAGATCCATGAACACATCATGGAAATGAGAGATATAATTACACAACTTAACGAGATAGAGTTATCCATCTCTGATGTATTTCTTGTTCATTTCATTTTAACTTCCTAACTTAGTCAATATGAATCATTCAAGGTCTCTTAAACACACTAAAGGAAAATGGTCAATAGTTGATGTATTAGCCATGTGTGTTCAAGAAGAAGAGAGACTTAAGAATGAAGGAGTCCCTAGTGCACATTTAAGCACACATGACAAGCATAGCTGCAAGGATAAAGGGAAAATGTAGGGAATTTCTCCTATCTTAGGTGGAGTGTCCAAGCCAGGTGGTTGCAAGGTAGGGGGAAGTAAGGATAACATGAAATTCTTCTTGTATCATAATAAAGGACATGCTAAAAAGGAGTGCTTCAAGTACAAGAAATGGTAGGAAAATAAAGGTATTATGTCTCTTGTGTTATATGAATGTCATCTTTCAAATGTTCCATTATATAGTTCATGCCTTGACTCTGGTGCCATCATGCACATTTCTAATACATTGTATAGATTTTCAAATCAAAGGAAACCAAAGGATTGGGAAAAGTCTTTCATTCATGAAATAAATTGTGATCTCACGTGAAGGTCAATGGATCATGTAGATTAATCCTTGACAATGTAAAGGTGTTGGACTTAGAAAACATTTTTTATGTACCAAACTATAGAAAAAATTTAGTCTATGTTTCTAGATTTTATAAATAACTATGGTTTCATTCTTCAAAGTGAGAAATTATCGTTGTATATAAACTCTAATTTAATTGATACTTGTGTTTTAGTAAATGATCTTTATCAAGTTAAAGTAAGCCTTCATTTTGAGCAGATTTTTACAGTCCAACATAATATTATTGATAATAAATGCTCATTGTTAGATGAGCAATCATCTCTTATTTAGCACCAAAGATTGGGACATATCTCCAACGAAAGAATCCAAAGATTAGTAAATGAGGGAATTTTAGGACTTAAAGTTTACTGATTTTGGAACATGTGTTAAATGCATAAAGGATAAGAAAACTAACACTTCTAAAAATGGTGCCAAGTGGAGTAATGGAACATTACAAATAATTCAAACATATATTAGTGGACCTTTACCACCTTGTCTTACATGGGGAAAATATTTTGCAACCTTTATGAATGACTATTTACAATATATGTTCCTCTGATTATTAAATTACAAAAGTGAGTTTTTTCAAGAGTTTAAGGACTCTAAGGTTCAAGTAGAGAAACAATTGAGTACAATGATTGAAATAGTCAGATCATATAGGAAAGGTCAATATTATGGTAGGTTCACTGAGATGGGATAAAGAAAGGAACCATTTGCACATTTCCTTCAATAAGAAGGTATTGTGCCTCAATATACAATGCCAGGCACACCAAGTTGAACATTAAAGGAAATGGTTCGTGCAATACTTTGTAACTCATCCCTTCCTTCTACAATGTGGAGTGAGGTTTTAAAGACAACATTACATGTATTAAACAAGGTTCCTAGTAAGTCTATTAAAAATGATTATGAATTATGGATAGGAAGGAAATCATCCTTGAATGACATACACATATGGGGATGTCGTGCAAAATCTAGAATCTATGATCCACATGGACAGACATTTAACCCAAGAACCAATAGTGATTTCTTTATTGGTCATTCCAAAAAAGTCAAAGGGATATATATTTTATTATCTATCTCACCCAAAAAAAATAGTTGAGACAGGTAAGGCTAGATTTTTGACAGATCATCATCTCAATGGGAATGACCTAATTCATAATATATCCTTTGATGAAATCAAGATAGTTCTCTTATACCTACACCTAGTCAAAGATGTATAGGCTATCCAATTATTGTTCCTATCAACAATGTCAAGTGGATGAGCCAATAGAAGTAGATCTTGCTCCTATTCAGGTTGTAAATGAACAAGTTGATCATACTCATGATGAAGAACAACCTGAAGTGCCAACAAAAATTGTAGAACCCAATGTTGAATTAAGAAGATCCCCAAGATCAAGGAGGCATTGCATCCCGTCTGACTATGTTGTATACCTTCAAGAGCCAAATATAGACTTTGAAGTTATTGATCCCTTATCTTTTTCACATGTAATGGATTGTGAAAATTCCTCTAAGTGGCATGATTCCATGAAGAAGGAACTAGCATTCATGGATATGTATCAAGTATGGTACCTTGTACCTTTACCGAAGGGTATTAAATCTATTGGTTGCATATGGGTCTTTAAGACCAAAAGGAACTCAAATGGTGAAATTGAGAAGTACAAGGCTAGATTATTTACAAAGGGTTTCACAAAAAAGGAAGGCATTGATTACAAAGAAACCTTTTCTCTCTGATCAAAGGACTCCTTTACAATAATCATGGCCTTAATGGCTCATTTTGATCTTGAGCTACACCAAATGGATGTGAAAATAGTGTTTTTGAATAGGGATTTATCCGAAGAAGTCTATATTGAACAACTAGAAGGTTTCATTGGTAATAGTAAAGTCATATGGTTTGCAAACTAAATTAATCAATTTGGAAACTTAAACAAGCATCCTCAGTATGGTATATAAAGTTTAAGACCATTACATAAACTTTTGGGTTTAAACCTAATATCGTTGAGAGGAGTATATACCTCAAGGTCAGTGGGAATAGGTTTATAATATTGGTTCTTCATGTAGATGACATTCTACTAGAAAGTAATAACTTGAGTATATTACATCAAACCAAAGAGTTTCTTTCTTCTAATTTTGAGATGAATGGTATGGGTGAAGTTGTGTATATTCTCGATATGGAGATTCATACAGATAAGACTAAATGCATACTTGGAATATCCCTGAGTCTTATATGTCTCAAGTATTAGAGAAGCATGGAATGAAAAAGTGGTCACTTGGACCTACAATTATAGTTAAAGGAGATAAGTTTAATTCCTAACAGTTTCCCAGTGATGATATTGAATGGAATCAGATGAGGAAAATAGCATACACATCTGCAATTGGGAGATTACAATATCTCCAAATATGTATGTGACCCAACATTGCTTTTTCTACTAGAATGCCATGTTGTTACCAAAGTAACCCATTCATTGACTATTGGAGAGTTGTGAAGAAGGTTATGAACTACCTTTAAGGGACTAGGGACTACATGCTTACATATAGAAGGACAAACCATCTTAAGGTTATAGGATATTCTGATGCAGATTGTTGGATGTCTAAATAGTAGGAAGTCTACATCAGGCTATACCTTCCTACTAGTTGATGTTGCAGTATCATGGAGGAGTATCAAACAAAAAACTACAAAAATCATCTACCATGAAAGTTGACCTTGTAGCTTGACATGAAACATCATCACAAGAAATTTGGGTTTAAAATATGATACAAGATCTTAAATTTGTTGATTCGATTCATAAGCCATACAGATATATTAATGAAGTTGCAGTCACTTTTTCTAATAATGATAAAGAGCTACAACATGTAGACACCTAGACGTAAATCTCTATGTTGTCAATGAGCAAGATGAAAATAAGATGATAATGATTGATCACATTGTTACACAATATTTGATTTTAGATCCTCTTACAAAAGGGCTAGATCCAGGATTCTATACATTTCATGTAAATAATATGGGTCTGAGACAATTATTTGATGTGCAATTGTTAGTATGATTTGACAATGTAATATTTATATTTTGATCACATATTAGAGTCGCTATTTCTATTTTAATACTAGTTATAGCATAATGTCAGTTTTGACATGAAGTTGGAAAACAGGTTTTGAGGTCAACCTATTTAAAAAAATTATATCACTACATATAAGATATTTAGATATTGTGGTGCATAGAAGGAAGTAATCATTTATTAATTATTAACCGCTATGACTCATATCTTCTTCTCATATATGGAAGTATTTATTTTGAGCATCAAAGGGAAAGTGTTGAATGTTATTTCCATGGTATTTTCGGCGAGGTGGGAAAATGTTAAAAATACTATTTAATTTGGCACAAAATAAATAATTAAATATGTTTAATAAGAGTTTTGTTGAAGGGATGTGTCTACTAGGGTTGGGGTTGGTTCCATAACCACCATGTCTCTTCATGATCGATGGAGAGGCAATAAATAATATTCTATATAAGGAGTGGTCCTCTCTCCATGGAATTTGATCTGTAACCAAATCCATCTCTTAGAGAATCCAAAACTAGAGAGAAACAGACTCCCGATGTTACCTTCTTTATGCTCGCTTCTCCTTCTCATGTACATTGTCTTCCAGTTATGGTAAATGTCATCTTCGCTTCCGCTGACCCTACCGATGTTGTTGTGGCAGAAAACCAAGAAAAGTCATGGAGGCTTCTACAAATTTGGGTATTAATTTCTATCAAATATTCTGTAACAAGCAGGGCTGAGGCAATAGCTTACAATGACTTAGTCGGTCTTCTGATTCAGGAGCGTCTGGCATACTACTGGTTCTGAGATTTCCATCAACACTTTTCTACTTCTGCTGCTTCAAATCCGAGGCCCTACTCTGATCGCGGGCGTGGTCGCAGTCCTAACAGAGGCAGGGGAGGCTATCGTGGACGGAATCAAGGTGTGAGTCGTGGTCAGTACTTCAATTCCAGCCCTCGCAACTCTCCTGGTGTTTCCTCAGCCACGAGTTTCGGTTGCTGGCGTTCAGATATGCGGAAGGCTGAATCATTCCACCGCAACCTGCTATCAACGCTATAACCATGCCGTTGCTGCTCCAAATCCCCAAGTTGACTCTGCTCTTTTGGTCCACAAGTCTGGTACCCCGATTCAGGGGCTACTCACCATGTGACAAACAGCTTGGCGAACCTAGATATACATTCTGACTATGCTGGGAGTGATTTGGTAATGGCGAGGCTGTGCCGATTGCTGCTGTAGGTGCTCAAAAAGTTCCTGGTCTTGATCTCAGGCGTCATGGTATATTGCACGTCCCTCAAGTCACGAAAAATCTTTGATCTGTCCAGCTGATAATTGCTGCTTCTTTGAGTTCTATCCTGATACCTTTTCTATGAAGGACATTCGCACCCGTCGAGTTCTTCTTCAAGGGTGAAGGAGGACTCTACCTCACCTACCTACGTCTACTTCGCAACACTCCACCTACATCTCCTCCAGTCATCAACCTACTGCTCATCCCACCACGTCTCAGCCATCGAACAATATCCCTTGCTTCAACTACAGCACAATTCAACAAATTCTTCGTCGCCATCACATTCCTTTTATGCCATCTCGGCCTCATGTGTGTGACTCTTGTATGCAAGCCAAGTCCCACAAATTTCCCTGACATTGTACTGAGTCTGTCATATTTGAGTTGGTGTTTTCTGACGTGTGGATGTATCCTGTACCCACACATGATGGTGTTAGATACTTTGTGTCGTTTATAGATGATATTTCCAAATTTGTATGGATCTTTCCATTAAAGAAGAAAGAAGATGTGTTTGACCTCAAGAAAACTCTTTGGAAAGTTTTCGATGGTTGTCAAAGCATCTTTGGAATGTGAAAAGAATTTTTTTGAGTCTACATCACATCCATGCACACTAATGACATGATGCAACCTTGTAAGGCCCTCCTTTGGATGCAATGACATGATTTTGATGTGAGCTCCCTTCATCCCTCTGGTCTTAGGGTGCATGATGGATGCCACGGTAGATTATGCAGATAGGGGATAAGATGAGGAAGTTCCCAAGCATGATTATATATTGTAACTAACAAACACCTTTCTCATTAGACATGCCCTTGAACCTCCCATCGGGTAGGTAGTTTAGGCAGTGTGACCACCACAAGCATGCTATCGTGGAGGGCTGCATGCATCCTCCCACTGGGATCCCCTAAATTTCTTGTGTCAAAGTGGTGTCTAGAGGCTTTTCTAATTTTCCCTATCGTCAGTATGTAGGTAAAGGAGTCTCCTTGTCTGTAACCACTTTGGTGGTAGACACTCTGTGAAGGTGGTTCTAAGATGCAATTGGATTTCTATAAATATTAAAGAGAAAAAGGAGAGCCTATATTGGACTCTAACAAGTGTGGGGAAGAGCCTATATTGCATACCATAACCTTTCCCCCACACATATAGGACAATATGTCCTATTTTCCTAGATCTAGAAGATTATTAGTTAGAATCTTATAGAACAAAACATACACCCTTAGTAAACTCTAGTAGAGACTGACTACCACACTTTCTTTGGTTATGAGACCCACCAAATACAATTTAAAATTCAAGAAAAATACCTCTTATGATAGATATTATCAACTACTTCAAGTTGCCTTAGACATCGAATTCTCAACTATAAATGTGTATTGTCTTCCAAAATATGTAACTACAATTCGATATTTCAAATTACATTACAATTTTAGTACGGATTAGTGGCAACCAAATCTATTTCATGACCAAAATCCAAATCAAATTATAAGGCTATGTAAACCAAATACCAAAAGGGAATTCATTTCCAACATCATTTAGTCCAAGATTAGATATTGAAGTATATACGTACATGCTCAATAATGTGACATTAGCTCAAGAATTGATTATGAACCTCGACTAAGATTAGATATTGAAGTATGCCCATACATGCTCAAGAATGTCACATTAGATCAAGAATTTATATGAACCTCAACTTTAGTTTTGCTGATCGAGTATGTACTAGATAGGACAATTGATTTATTTAATGAAACAATTAGAATCAAGCATGTTTTCCACCAACACTATTTATAGGGAACCCCAAAGCCTATTTTGAGGATCTAGTCTTGTACTAATACCTAAAATGGGTCATTCAGACATATTTTTGAATATATAAGTAAACATGATTTCATTGAAAAAAATATCACTAGAATTAGCATGCTCCTATTACACATTATAGTATAAATCGTGTGGTTTGCATATGATCGAAAAGTACATTTCAATCCACCTAGAATTTTATTATATAAGAATACACTGGAATAGATCTTCCCATGGTTTTGAGCATCATGAGGTCTCTAAATATGTTGGACTTAATTGATTTATAAAAACCTATAAATCATATCTAAAGGAGTGGAGTTAAGTGAATGTCGCATCTGATTTTAGGGTAATTACATAAATAAAGCATACCAAATTGTATCTTGGACTTGTTTACATTTGTTTCTTGGAAAATCTCTTGTAGACGATTAACTTAAGTTCAGAATTTGGTCAGACAATTCCTTACAAACCATTGAATAATTGGTTGGAATATTTCAGGTTACAATATCTTCAAGACAAGTCAAATTTAATAATAAAATCGTGGCACCACCCCATAACATGAAACTAAACACAAAAAAAATTATCACACATATGGATACAAATCATGATCATATGAAAAGATATGTGAATATAACATTGTTTCTTTTGATGGGTCTTTTAAAAAGAAAATGAATATATAATAAAAATATGTAAATAACTAAATAGTTTTTTTTGCATATTGTATAGTCATTTTAAGAGACGGAATACCAACTGATATATTTTATATTTTTTTACAAAAATTTTATTGAATTGGTAAGTCCTGGATAGAAGATGATGGCTCGACAAGCAGTAAATACTTACATGGAGTATCAAAATTTCTTGATTTTGCTTTTGAAAATTCAAATATTATAAACAAGATTGTATGCCCTTGTATAAAGTGTGCTAATGTATACCAAATCACCCAGAAGATTGCATTGAGCCATGCATTGTGGCATGGCTTCTTACCAAGCTATATTTGTTGGGGTTTTCATGATGAAGCTACCAATGTCCAAGGGGATGTTTCTACTAATCAAGATAGATATTTTAACCAAGAAGAAGGAAATGACATCCATCATGGTGATTTCCTGAATAATGAACATTTACATGATATGTTGAATGAGGCTTTTTTGAGTTTTGTTGAAGATTATATGGAAGGAGTACAATCGACAAGTGATCAATATTTCAATGTTGAAATTTTTTATAGCTTGTTAAAGGATTCTAAGATAGAATTACATTCAAGGTGTAAGAAATTTAGCAAACTTGCTTGCATCTTGGAATTCTATCACCTTATTTGCCTTAATGCTTGAGTAAAAAAGCAACATTTATGTTTCTTCTTTTCTTTAAGAAGATGTTACTAGAACGAGAACGGTTACCTAATTATTTCTATGAGATAAAAAGATGATTAAGGAGTTGGGTTTAGATAAAGTGAAGATTCATGTTTGTCCAAATGGTTTCATGCTTTTCTAAAAGGATTCTATCAATAAAGACATATATGATACACATGGAGCATCAAAATGGAAACAATTAAAAGACAGGATGATGATGAGGATCCTATGAAAGAATCCAAGATACCTTTCAAGGTGATCTTACACTTTCCACTTACATCAAACCTCATGTGGATTTTCATGTCATCAAAAACCTCTTCATTAATGAGGTGGCATGCAGACGAATATAAAAAGGTTGAAAAGTTAAGAGACCTGATAGACTCACCTACATGCAAAACATGTGATGTGATGTATCTATAGTTTTCTCCAAATGTTGTAAACATTAGATTAGGACTTGCAAATGACGAATTTAATCTTTTGGGGACAATGAGCACTTCTTATAGTACATGGCTTGTTGTGATTATTACATACATTTTACCTCCTTGGTTGTGCATGAAGTCACCATATTTTATATTTTCTCTATTCATTCCTAGACCAACTTCACTAGAAAACATAGATGTGTGCTTGCACCCATTCATGGATGAGTTGAAAGAACTCTGAGAAATTGTGTGCATGCATATGCCACTGCAACCATGGAAATCTTTCTTATGTATGCTTCTTTATTGTGTATTATTAGTGATTTTCTAGGATATGCACTTCTATCTGGTTGGATTACTAAAGGCTACAAAGCATGCCCTTATTGTAATAAAGATAATGTCTCAGTACATATCTGTAAAGTTTTCTACAAAGGACACCATATGCTTTTTCCAACTACCCACAGATTTCAAAAAGAAGCAAAGGAATTTGACGTGAAGAAATAATTTAGGAGTCCACCTAAACCACTTTATGGAGCTCAAATCTTATCACAAATGGAGTATAAAAGAACCATACACAAGTGGGATAGGAAAAGTATTTTTTGAGCACCCATATTGGACATCTAATTATACAAGGCACAACTTTGATGTCATGCACATCGAGAAGAATATATCAGTAACATCCCTGACCTGGGTTATGAATTAACCCTAGATTGTTTTTCTTAAAAAGGTTAAGAAGATTCTTAATCTTATCTTTTGAAAAGTAATTAGGGCTCATGAGAAACTTATGTTTCAATTTTGGTCCTGTTTGAACAATGTTGAAGCAATGTTTGCTTATTTTGGACCAAAGTGCAAATTACCCAATTTGAGGGGTTAAATTGCAAATGTTGCATGGTAAGATGTTCCTCTGATGTTGAGACATCATAAGAATGAATATGATGTAGTGGTATGGTTTTCACAAGCTTGGGCACCAAGATTAAGCTTGTAAAGCAATCCTTGTGCATTAAAACCCAGTTTTGGTGTAATGTGCAATTTACCCAAAACCTAGGGTTCAATATGAAAATTACCACTTCAATAAGGTCCCTAATGTTTCTTGGAATCATGTAGATCAAATAAAATGAGATGGGTGCCTCATTTGAATTAAGTTGGAGGAGAGAGAATCTTGATATTAAAATAATCAAGATTAATGCCTAATTGAAACCCTAATTTGATTTAGGGCAAAAATGAATAAAAATAATTGAAGGGCTTTCAACCAAAATGTTTTGGGTTGATTTTGAATAAGGATGGACGTTCCTTTGCCAAGATAAGGAACGAAAATATCCTAAGTAGGTGAAATTCCACTCACCTTATTATAAGAAAAAGAAAACCCACTCACATATGGATATTAATATAATAAGCATTAAGGTGCTTAATTTGATTTTCTTTAAATTGAGGACAATGAAGGAGAATTAAAGGTAAATGAAGGTGCCTCGTCCTTAAGGGATTTGAGGGGGAAGAGGCGGCCATATTTTTGGAATTTAATGCATTTTAATAATGCATTTTCTCTCTCATCAATTTCCTTATAAAAGTGCCTTTTTCAAGCCAAATGAAAGGCTATTTCGGATTTTCTTCTTCCCCTTGCTTGCAAAACCGACCAAGGAGATAGGGAGGAGCAGGGAGCACGTCCCCAACCTGTGGGTGAGCCCTTGACCTTCGTTCTCCTTGATTTCATGGTGGGAATCGAAAATAAATTATGGATTCCTTCTTATTTCGATCTCCTCTTCAACCCTAGCCAACTTTTGCAATCAAAAGCTTGAGGACGAGCCTAGGGGGAGTTGCTAGAGCTTCATCCACCATTAATTGCGTGAGCTTGGAGCTTTGGAACTCAATTGGAGGCGGGTTTTATAACTCAAACCCTTAAACATTGCTATTGCATCAATTTTCTATGCTTTGTTGATTGATTTCTTCAATTTGATGCACTCTTGTTTCTTGCTGCAATTTCCATCAAGAACGGTTGCTGTTCTTGGTTGTTCGAAGGAAGGGGATGATGACATCATCCTAGATGCTTATCCAAAGAAAATTACCAAGCAAAACCGTTTTGATAGCTACTCCATTCGTTTTAATTTGATTGGCTATGCGGTTTCAGCAAACCGTTTAAGGGCAAACGGTTTGAGACCGTTTGGGAGAAAACGGTCTCAAGACCGTTTGATATGGTTGACCAAGCATTTAACGTTTGGGAATTTTGTTCCTAATTATGTAGGCTGATAACCCTCCAAATTTGAGGGATTAACTCCAAAGGAATCGAGAGTTGAAGTCCAATCAATTAGGCAATCGAATTGAATTATGTGCTGATTTTCAACCTGATTAACTTGACCTGCTTGGGCAAACGGTCTCAAGACCGTTTGAGTGCGTTGACAAAGCGTTGACCGTATGAGATTTTTGATCCTAATTATGTTGGCTAATGACTCACCAAGTTTTATGGGTTAACTCCCAAGGAATCGTGAGTTGAAGCCTAATCAGTTAGGGAAACCTAATTGGATTAAGTGCTGATTTTCAACCTGATCAACTTGACCTGCTTGGGCAAACGGTCTCAAGACCATTTGAGTGCGTTGACCAAGCGTTGACCGTATGAGATTTTTGTTCATAATGATGTTGGTTAATGACCCTCCAAATTTTAGGGGTTAATTCCAAACGAGTCATGAGTTGAAGGCTAATCAATTGGGATAACCCTAATTGAAATCAGTGCTGAAATCACAATGAGCTAATTTGAGATTTTGGGTTGATTAGCCCAAACGGTCTCAAGACCGTTTGGGGGATCATCCAAACGGTCTCAAGACCGTTTGGGGATCACCCCAAGACCGTTTGGAGGTCTGGGGTCAAGTATAGTTGACCAATTGAAGGTCCAAAGGTACCAAATCATACTGCAACTAAATGCTGATTTGTTGATCAACTCGATAGACCAATCCATGATGAATTTTCACTAGAGTCCAAAGGTTGGATGGGCAAACGGTCTCAAGACCGTTTGGAGGTCATCCAAACGGTCTCAAGACCGTTTGGTGGTCACCCAAGACCGTTTGGAGGTCTAGGGTTGAGTATGGTTAGGTGTTTGAAGGTCTAAAGGTGCCAAGCTGTTATACAATGCAATGCTGATTCGGTGATCAATCCAATGATCCAAACCTTAATTGGATGGCTTGGATTTGAGTGATATGATGGGCAAACGGTCTCAAGACCGTTTGGAGGTCATCCAAACGATCTCAAGACCGTTTGGTGGTCAGCCAAGACCGTTTGGAGGTCTAGGGTTGAGTATGGTTAGGTGTTTGAAGGTCTAAAGGTGCCAAGCTGTTATACAATGCAATGCTGATTCGGTGATCAATCCAATGATCCAAACCTTAATTGGATGGCTTGGATTTGAGTGATATGATGGGCAAACGGTCTCAAGACCGTTTGGAGGTCATCCAAACGACCTCAAGACCGTTTGGGGTCAGGTCATACCCAACTTGGATGATGGTTCAATGGTTTCAAAGCAACTAGTCTTACATTGATTAGTGTTGTTGAATCATCGATTCCAAACCCTAATTCAATTGAATCAAACCCTAATTGATGACCAATTGAGGGTTAATTAAGGGTCAAATAAGTTGAAGGTTGACCTATTTAAACTCAATTGAAGTATGGGTATAGGTCCAATTGATGATTGGTTCCATGAATCCAATGATTGAAGGAATCAACATTGGAAACCCTAATTCAATTGGATACCTTATGTCATTAAAGGTCCAATGGATCAAACCTTTTTGAAAACCTAATGTGATTAGGTGGGAGATACCTTTAATGGTACTAGTCATTAATGCATAACAAATGCATGGATCCAATACATGATGTAAACCCTAATTGAGGCCGATTTCATGTATAACCCTATTAAGAGGTTGCCTACATGTGAAATCACTAATTAGGATGAATAGTAAACCCTAATTCCTTTGGATACCTTATGTAATGGAGGTCCAATGTGATGATGAATGTACTATTGATCCAATGATGGTTAGTAATGTTAACCAATGAAGGAACAAAGGTTAAAACCCTAATAGTACCTAAGTGATTAGTGTCAATTAAGGGATGAACCCTAATTGCTGATAAGATCAATGACTTGGTACACTATGTAAATCATAGTCGTATGTACTTGATTGAAGGGTTGATATGACCTAATCAAGTTAAGAAGCTCATAGCATGAATTCATACATGAATATGAATCATGTGGTGTATAAGGGTTATGATCCTTAATCAAAGAGATCATGAAACCCTAAACATGAACATAAACCCTAATTGACAGGGTTATTGAATTCAACCCTAGTTGAGGGTGATTCCATGTGAAACCCTAGTTGAGGGTGATTCCATGTTAAACCCTAGTTGAGGGTGATTCAATGTGAAACCCTAGTTGAGGGTGATTCCATGTGAAACCCTAGTTGAGGGTGATTCCATGTGAAACCCTAGTTGAGGGTGATTCAATGTGAAACCCTAGTGGAGGGTGATTCCATGTGAAACCCTAGTTGAGGGTGATTCCATGTGAAACCCTAGTTGAGGGTGATTCAATGTGAAACCCTAGTTGAGGGTGATTCCATGTGAAACCCTAGTTGAGGGTGATTCCAAGTGAAACCCTAATTGAGGGTGCATCCATGTGGAACCCTAGTTGAGGGTGATTTCATGAGAAACCCTAATTGGGAATGCATCCCTAATTGCTTATAGGACCAATGACTTGGTACCCTATGTTAATCATAGTTGTATGCATATGATTGAAGGGTTGATGTGACCTAATCAAGTTGAAAGGATCAAATAATAGAATTCATATATAAAAATGATTCATGTGATGATCCTATGTAGCATGACCGTGCAAGGCAGCACGGCCGTGGCGACTTTACTCAGCACGACCGTGCAAGGTAGCACGGCCGTGGTAGCTTTACTTTGCACGACCGTGCAAGGTAGCACGGCCGTGGTGGTCTATGCTTGACTTAGAGCTGAATTGAAAGTGACCTAACATGGTCGTTTTGTTAATTCTCAACTTAAGGATGAGAGAGATACTCATACCTTGTGATGATAATCATTTAATGATAATTGATGAGAATAAATAAGTATGAGTGAATACTTATGGTATAAATGTTGGCTCCTAGATGTGGGGAGCAATGAACTAGGGTTTGATCATTGATAATATGATCTTGAAAACCTAAATGGTTAATAATGGAAAACCCTATTCTTAATGAAGGGTAATGATATGTGAGAGAAAGCCCTAATTGATGGAAAACCCTAACCCTGGTAAGGGAATAGTGGTGTTACCCTGTATTGCATGATGTGTTGTAAACCTGATAAGTCTATTATCATGTGTGAAAATCATGCAGGTTTCATGAGTTGATGATCATAGCCAGGTATGAGCTATGATGTTTATTTGATAAGAATTGATTGGCCATATGTGCCATTATGTTTTTGTTACTGAGAAAGAAGTAACAAGATGAGTTGGGCTTGTAAGCCTTTGTTTTAAGTTGTTGCCTAGTGAGAGGTGACAAGATGTGAATGGCCTTGTGCACCATGTGAATAAAGTTGTTGCCTAGTGAGAGGTGACAAGATGTGAATGGTTTTGTGAGCCATGTGAATAAAGTTGTTGCCTAGTGAAAGGTGACAAGATGTACAGTGTTCTGATGAGCCATGTGTGATGGAAACCCAAATCCTGATAAAGGATTAAGGGTAATACCCTTGAAATATTAATACATTGTTTTTGCATGGTATTGATAGATAATTGATGTACTGCTATTATATGTGCTAACCATGCAGGTATTATGAGATGATGAGCATAGCCAGGTATGAGCTATGATGTATTATTAGTTTGAATTGTTAATTGGGCCTTGTGTGCCATAATATACCTTGTGCCTGGTAAGAGGTGGCAAGAGAATTAATGTGCATCAAGTGCCATGATGGATGCTTGTGTAGCAAGTATCATACTTACCTTGGTCAAATGACCTAAAGGTGTTAGTTACCTGAGAAAGAGGTAATAGTGCTCAAGTGATGAACAAAGGGTTTGAATACCCAGGATTTCATGGTTATGGTATTGAAATTGAGAATGGATGAGAAGCCCCAGTGTTGAAATGAGGGATTAAGATCCCAACACCTTGTGAAAAGAGTATGGCTATGAGCCATGACTCCACAATGATAATGCCAGGCTTTAGTCATATGATCTAAGCCTGAAGAGAGTTAATGCAGTGATAATGATTCTATAGTTTGAATAGATGTTATACATGTTCTTCATATTCATTAAAGGAATAGTAACATGTTTATTCTATCAAGTTACAGTTGCAATGCTTTTGATATAGAATAATGATTTAATCTGTTAGACATCAAAATATCTGCTGTCAAATAAATATGATTTCCCTATTCACATTTATCTTATTAAGTTGCAATAATAATGTTTTTGGCGGAGAGTTATATCTCTCGCTGGGGCAATTTTTATAATTGTCTCACCCCCGTGGGAACCACATTTTTAGGTGGACGCGGACGAGGAGACAGGAATCCTTCAGGAGGTGAAGGACATCAACAGTAGCAGGGACAGCAGTAAAGTCTCAGGTGGAGACATTGACTGTCATGTCATGTTCAAATGTATATAGAAGTCCTATGTGTCGTCTCTGTACTCTCAGGTCCTTGGAGTAGTAGTTAATGATTTCAAGATTTTGGCTTAGTGCCTCGAGGGTTTTATACTACCTGTGTACAGTTAAGACAGAGTAATTAATGTTTGTATTCCTCGAGAAGCAAAAGTACATGAGATGTATATATATGAACCAGGATGTAAAGTTTTACTTTGGTTCTGAATGAAAGAGTTTTTCCTATGAATGGATCCCTTTGCAAAAAGTTTTAATTTTTAGTGATTTTCGCTAATCCGCTGCTTGATGAACGCTTCCGCATTAGTTAATCTTGTTTTCGCGAGACGGTCGTCACAATATCTGAGAGCATTGTTGGAACATTTCTTGGTTTGAAGGAAAAAAGCAAAGACAACTTGAATGCAAGGAAGGATTTGGAGAAAATGGGAATAGGATTTTTGCCTCATCTAAAAGAAATTGGTAAATACTTGTACTACCTCCAGTATTTCATACAATGAAAAAAGATGAGAATATATTACTTCACAACCTCTTAAAATATTTCAAAGTTTTAGATGGGTATGAATCTAATATCTCTATATGTGCACAACTGAAGCAAAAAAAGATGCTACCAATGAAAATTCGCAATTATCATGTTCTGATGCAACAACTTTTGCCATTAGCTATCACTATGGCTTTTCCCAATAAGAACACTAAGTCTTATATTATTAATCATTTTTTATATTTTCAAAGGTTGTGGACTAAGTTCATAGATCCAAATGAATTTTTCTAAATTGGAATATGCAAAACCTATAACACTTTTTGAGATGGAGAATATAGTCCCTCCATGTTTTTTTGACATCATGTGCATGTATGCTTATGAAGATAAAATAGTTGGCCATGTTCAATATCGTTGAATGTATCCAACTGAAAGGTAATTTTTCATACATTCTTATGGTTAGCATACAATTTATGAAAATATTTTAATAATGTTTTCTACAACTTTATTATTAGGTATTTGACGATTTAAAAGATATGTTCATAATAAAAGATATCCAGAAGGATATATAGTAGAAGAGTTCCTAAATTTTTGTTCAAGGATCTTGGGTGGAGTTCCAACAAAATTAGATAGGCCAAATAGAAATTACTCTAACAAAGAAGAATCAGAAAATGATTCAACACAGATCAACAATGATAGGTCTATTTTCATGAGGGTAGATGATGATGTTGGTAAAAGGGTTTCATTTGTCTTGGATGGAGCTACACTGCAATAATCTCACATGCATGTATTATTCAATTGGGAAGCAATTGAACATTACATTGAGTAAGTTAGTTACAATTATCTTCTATTATTAAGATCACATAACATATTGTAACGAATACTGCACGTGTTTTGTATTCAAAAATCTCTATGATATCATTAGTCAAACACATCTTTAGAAGTCCTCAAAGGAGTTTTAAAGTTTATATAGTAGCACATTTTATGGATGGTTTAAAGAAAATGTAAGTTGATTTGGGGTATTTTAATTTGTAGTGCTTCATAAACAAGTTCTAATAAGCTTTTGTTTTGTTAGAATGAGATGATTATAAGAACATAGATGATGGATAATAAAATCAAATTTATTTCTCAAGGTCCACATCAACTGGCCATTAAGTACAAGGGCTATGTATTCAATGATCACAAATTTCATACCAAGGCAAAAAAGGCAAATCGAATAACACAAAGTAGTGGAGTTTGTCTGGTTGCTAAAAAAGATTGTTATTCTTAAACGACTGACCATAATCCGCTTACTAGTGATGTTGCCTATTAGGGTGTTTTAAATGATGTTATTGTGCTCAATTATTATGAACACTATAAGGTGACATTTTTTAAGTGTGATTGGGTGGACATCTACTCTAAGAGGGGAATCAAGCATTATGAAAATGGGTTGACCCTTATTAATTTGGGATGACTTTTAAATACAGGAAATCCATTTGTAGTAGCATCTCAAGTTGCGAAACTATTTTATGTGTAAGATCCCACTACAAAAGGTTGGCATTTTAGTATCAAGATTGCCCCACAAGATCTTTCATATGGAAAGACAATCATGTATCAAGAATGTCAATGCTTATTTGCAAGGGGAAATTCAAACTTGACCAACAATGACCTCAAAGGATGATTACAATGACTGTGACATAGTTTGAATGGATGTGGAAGGAATTACTATAGATAGTACACCAATGGAAAATGAGAAATACCAAATGTAGAAGGACAATGATGAATTTTCACAAAGTAGTGATGACGACCAAGTAGATCAGAAAGCAAGCAATTCCAAATTAATCTTGATGTAGGTTTTTCACTATGCCATCAATAGTTCACTTGTATTAGCCATTTTTGACTCAGTGTATCTTGATAATTTTGTTTTAAGCACAAAGTGAAACTAAATCACAACTAGTAACTAGCAAGAAACACAATAACCTATATGTTAGAACATCATATTAACAATAGATCCTCATTATCCCAAGCTTATAACTCATATCAACCATTCTACATTTAAAAAAGTGAGTTACATCAACCTCAAATCTAGAATCAATATAACAATAACAACATATTAACTCACAACTGGTAACCAGCAAAAACCACAACAATATACTTGTCAGCACATTATTTTAACAAAAGAAACCTCAGTAGTACGAGTTTATAAAACATATCATGAGTTATCCATCACCACATCTAATATTACAGTTTCATTGATAACACAAGCTGATATCTCATCTTCAAAAGTTTATATGAACCAAGAAGATAATTTTGGACCAACAATCATGAGTTGGCATCCTATGAGCTTGAACATCTCAAAAGCAACATTTGCCACAACTGACGTTTAGACATTGCATTGGATGTCACAAACTTTAAAAACATGGGTACCAAATAGAAACAAATCATCTTTTTAACAATAGATCCACACCTACTGCAACTTACATAAGCCACAATGGGCCATTTACATACCACCAATAAGAAAAAAGACAACAATGTCTCTCCTCTTCCTTCATATCCATCTATCTCCACTGAAATCTAATGTTTTGCTGTAATGGGGTCCTGATGTCAAGAGTTTTTTATTGACACTCAATGATTTTTGTATCATTAATGGGAAAAGACAATCTAATTTTGTGATAAATGATAACAACCACATGATAGAATCTCATAGAATCTTTGACAATCTCAATTGCAGTAAGGTTTTTGAAACCTAAGAGTGTGATCCCCTCATCCACATGTTTTGGAACCAAAAAGGGTGACATTAAAATGTTGAGCCATTTTCTGCAATCATAATCCTTTGTTATGTATTTATGGTGACATTATGTTTATCTATTGAACCTCATTGAGGAAAATTTTAATATTTAATTATTGTCTTAACCAAAATTGGTTTCTCTTTTTAGTTTTTCTCATTCATGTCTATGATTGTTTCTCTTAGGTTCTAATAGGTGGAACACCATCTCTTGAGAAATCTCATGCACTAGGAACCATCTCAGTTGCACCATGGGGTTCAACTCTCATCTTGTTGAATTCAAACACATACATAGAGTAATGATGGGATCTAGGGGCCTTAAAAAAGCTTCTAAGGTGCTGACCATGAGCCCCTACCCATGTAGAATATCCCATGTCATCAGTGTGTTTATCATTCTTTATATGATGGATAGCTTATTTAGCGATACATGCTTTAAGGTCCATTCACAATATCCCCTACCAAGATGCCTACGATGTGTAGAATAATCCTCCTAACATATAATCTTCCATCTAGCCTAGTGGTTCCAGTTATCAATTCTAGCAAACAACACACTGAAGGGGTATCTTCTCATCTTTAATTGGCAGTGTATGGGCATGGAATGTCCATGAGCCAGATATATGAACCCGTGTTGATTTGATTTTATATATCTTGACCTTTAGTTAACCATGTGTACTAGTTACACACAAGTGAGAGTACTACTTGACAATACTTAAGAAAGTAGAGGGGATGATTCTAGTGGTCGTCCTTCCTCCATTTGATGCTCAAGAGGTACCTCCACACAAACAATATCATGTTGTATTTGCTAGTCTCATAAATATTATACTTCCTACTTTGAAGGTGATTCAATGTTGATAAGATTGTTTTTCATCATTTGAATGAGATCTAAAGTCAACCTCCATAAAAGTAGATAGTTATATCAAGGAAGACACAAATCCAAGGATGTAGAAGTTATTGTACTAAATAGAAAAATATTATATGGAAGACTATCTCTTATGTTTTGTATTTAACATAATGGGCAAGGTAAAATGTCCTCACCATGTAATTTGCATTTGATTATAAAAAAAGATCCATAGTTTGGAAAGCTTTAGTTCTGTTGGATCCTAGGGCTCTAGAAGGGGGTGAATAGAGCTAAAAATACTTGCAAAAAACTTATTAGACCTTCAAATTATGTCAAGTAGATACAATTGCAAATAGTGAATTAGATGGCAACTCAAACATACATATCAAGGATGAGAGATATTGAAGCAACCAATTGAACAAGCTATTTTAGAGTGGTTCCACTCTTAAAACTAGGAGAGAGACGATCCACTACATAGAGAGGTCAAGATCTAGGATTTCTTAAGCATGTCTACTCCTTATATTCACTTACAAGAGTTACAACATATGATCTTACTTTTTCGGAACAAGGATACCCAACTTCCCTTTGAGGCCAAGGGATCCAAAAACCTTAAAATCAAGCTCTTACCCATCCAAGAGTTAGTCTTTTACCTCACCAAGGCCTTACCCACTTTTGCAAGAACATGGATGCTTTCACCAAAGAGATCCCCTTCATGCACCGAGTCTTTTTCCTTGAAGGATTTATCCACTCAACTCCTTGGATCTTCCACCTTGTCCTCCTCCTTCACTCAAAGAAGCTTGAAACACCTTCTTCTACAGCTCGAAGAGGTATTCACCTCCTCCTTCACTTAGAGAAGCCTTCATCACCATGATCTTCAAGAAAGGGACCGAGAAGAGAAAGCTTTGAGAGATTTACAAGTGAACAATGATGTCACTCTCTCACTCAAATCATATCTCACTCATATGGACAAAATGAAGTGTAATGAAGAGAGAGAAAGGGGCTCAAGTGGACCAAAAGCACTCAACTATAGCAAGGACCTTGAATAGCATGAATCAAGAAACTCAGAATGAACTTCAAGGGGTCCTATTTATAGTAGGGGGTGTCCACTAGAGTGTGGGAACACTTGTGAACATTTTCTAGACATTTGGAGGGTTGCAATGAATATAAATTTGAGTTTTTAAACACTCCAACAGTTAGAATCACTTTTTCTGCATTTTTCGTCCAATGGATTCGGTCGAGTTCCAATAAAGATAACTCGATCGATCACACTATGCGACAAAGCTAATTTAAACCATCGGGCAAGTTTTTCCTGATTAAAACTCGACCGATCCACTTAACTTAATTTTGGATAGAGAGGTCGTTATTCGAGTTTTAAGGATGTACATCTCGACCAATAAAAGTCATTCTCAAAATCCATTAAGGACCAGTCGAGTTTGTAACTCGACTGATGAAATGCATGTAATGAGTTTTACAAAATGATTTTTAACTGATCAAACGCTCGAATTAAGTGCCCTTGATATTTTCTCATCTTAGTTACAAGTCATTTCATCAATAAAAATGATTACAAAAATAATCTAAGGTGATTTGGAGTGTTTTCCACAAAGTGCATTTGCATTGTTTTTTACTTTACCTAAAACAAGCTAGGGTTGGATGATTTGATCCTTTTCATGCACCTAATTCCTGAAATCAATCTCAAACAATCATATTAGATACATATGCATGGAACAGTTAAGTCATTAACAAAATATGGACAATGTGTAACACTTAGGTCATATTTCTCCCCCTTTTTGACAACGAAAAACCATTCCTCAAAATATTTAAAAGGATATGAAAATTAAACATTTACCTTTGAGAAAGGATGTGACAATTAAGCCTTTTACCTTGTGAATTTCAAGGCGATACATGAAATAACAATGTGAATTGCTCCCCCTCAATTCATGTTTGCCTAATCCAACATGGTTAGTCTTTCCACAAATAACCATAGCACATATACATACTATATGGTCATCTAGCAAGTCATATGATATGTAGATAATTGACAAGAAAGGGATCATATAAGCATTAAAACAATATGGTTGACTGCACTTCTCCCCCTTTGTCATTGCAAAAAGGAAGGGAGGTAGAAGAGTTAAAAAAGACATGTCTTCTCCACGGGCTCAAGCTAAAGCAGTTAACCACAAATAGCATACATCAAACAAAGATGAAGCACAGAGAAACCAGCAATCTAATGTCACAATCAAAATATAGGATAACATACCACAAAATCATAAGATATAGTCAACCAAAGAGTTATGGTAAATTGGAGTAAGAGTACAACACTAAGCATGTTATCACAGAATGAGCCACTAACCAATGATAAAATAGTAAGATGATAAAATAGTATGCCTCAGATATAGTGCCCAAATGTCTTAGTAAAAAATTGTCTAAAAATATATATGATTATCACCTAAAGACTAAATAACTAAAACATCTAGGTTATATCAATGCTATCTATGTCAATGGGATCATCATTAGCATATGCATCAGCCTCGGGCTCATAGTCCTTGTCACCATCTGAAGGTACAACAGAGATAGTAGTAGCCAATCAATCATGGAGATGAGTTGATCAGCTGGTGGTGCCAGTTGATCAGCTGGTGGCACCCAACCGACCGACCTGATGGAGAGCCGATCCATCATGGAGATGAGTTGATCAAACCCATAAAGGCAAAGCATAGAGTTCATCTTGTACAAGTTGCATGTGATGTGGACCTAGATGACCGTGATTCCTCTTGGCTCGAGGAATCACATTAGGATGGCCATAATCATTGATTTTATTGTTTCACATGTTTTTTGTCGGATATAGCATGTATATGATACTTACTATAATGTGGTGATTGGATATGTATACGTTCCTATAAAACCAAATCCATCATTAAATATGTAATTTTTATATGCCTTCCAAATGTGACACACGTGAAAAGCTTGATCGACCAAATGTGGGCACGCCCTAGCGTGGTACACTATCTATCTTGTGGAAGTGTGAAGGATGGATATGTGGGTCTGCCCTAGCAGGGTGCATATTCATCGTGTTGGCTTTGGGTCGGACTTAACAAGGTGATCTAGATAGGATCTAGCACCTTGAGGCATGGAGGTGATCATGTCAAGGAGTTGTGCATGACATCTTTTAAGAGTTGCATATGATGCAATTGGCAAAAGTTTCCTACCTAGAAGATCTGAGTTGTGGGTGACAGCCCTAGTTGGTCCAGGACTCAGAGGATTTTAGGATCTTGACCCACTAGAAGATTATACACTGCAATCTTCCTAATAGATGGTGAGGGCTGTCAATTTGAATCAAAATAGTGGGAGCAGTAATTAATTGAAGGCCTAATTAACTACTATCAAATTTTATTCAAATCAAATCAAATCAAATCAACAGGATTTTTGACAAATGAAATTTTCTCTTGTAGAATGGCCAAAGAATCATCTTTTAAAATGGGAAAATTAATTGAGAATAAATTCCATAACTAGTTGAGGATTGTGAGAAGTGTTCTGCACAATCCAGAAACACTGGTAGCCTTTGAATCCACTCTATGTGTGCTTAAGAAGAAGGATAGTTCATTGATGGAGATCAATGGAACAAAGTCTGGGGACAAAGGTGAGGGAGAGAAGGGTTCTCTTACCAAACCAATGTCATAATCTTCTACGCTCAAAACATGGAGAGGATGGAAGGAACGATGGAAGAAGAAGCGAGAGATAGAGATCTCTACTTCTGGTGTATACATTATAGAGATTAACTTTACGACTTCTTTGTCATGGGTACTTGATACCGGATGTGGGTCTCACATTTGTTCAAATGTGAAGGATCTTAAAAGAAGTATGCCTTTAGGGAAAGGCGAGGTTGATCTACGTGTTGCCAATGGGGCAAGAGTTGCCTCCAGTGCCGTAGGAACCTATGAGTTAACTCTACCTAGTGGGCTAATAATAGAGTTGAACAACTGCTATTATGTACCTACCATAAATAGGAATATCATTTCTGTCTCTTGTTTGGACAAGGATGGTTTTGAATTTCTTATTAAGAATGGAAAGTGTTCTATTTCTAAAGATGGGATCTTTTATGGCAGTGCCCCAATGTCTTATGGTCTATACTTGATAGATCTATAGACAAGTGTATACAATGTAAACACCAAAAGGCAAAAATTCAACAAATCAAACAGAACGTATCTTTGGCATTGTCGT
Organism: Alisma plantago-aquatica; assembly: GCA_963693085.1. Lineage (NCBI taxonomy): Eukaryota > Viridiplantae > Streptophyta > Magnoliopsida > Alismatales > Alismataceae > Alisma > Alisma plantago-aquatica. Next base: position 513,134,071 of record OY856412.1, read on the forward strand.
CTAGGGCACATAAATGAGAAGCGCATTTCTAGACTCCATAAAGATGGTTATCTAGACTCTTTTGATTATGAATCAATAGAGACATGTGAATCTTGTTTGTTGGGCAAGATGACCAAGACTCCCTTTTTAGGTAAAGGTAAGAGAGCTAGTGATCTATTAGGACTCATACATACTGATGTATGTGGGACTTTTAGAACTAATGCTAGAAATGGGTATCAGTACTTCATTACCATCACTGATGACTTCAGTAGGTATGGCTATGTGTACCTGATGAAACATAAGTCATAAACCCTTGAAAGGTTCAAGGATTTCATGAATGAAGTACAGAACCAACTTGGTAGAAGTATTAAAGCACTTTGATCCGATCGAGGTGGAGAATACTTAAGCCAGGAGTTTGAGGACCTTCTGCGAGCCCATGGTATTGTATCACAATGGACTCCGCCTAGAACACCACAACATAATGGTGTGTTTGAAAGAAGGAATCACACTTTACTAGATATGGTGCGATCAATGATGAGTTTTTCTGATCTTCTGATTTCCTTTTGGGGTCATGTTCTTGAAACCGCAGTGTTTATACTTAACTGAGTACCATCTAAATCGGTTCAAAAGACACCATATGAGATATGGCACAAGAAGCATCCCAATTTGTCTTTTATTAAGATTTGGGGTTGTGAGCCTTACGTCAGGAAAATGTTTCCTGATAAGCTTGGATCCAAGTCTGATAAATGTTATTTTGTTGGATACCCCAAGGAAATGAGGGGATAATATTTATACCACCCTACTGACAACAAAGTGTTTGTTGCTAGGACAACTGTGTTCCTAGAAAATGAATTTATTTCCATAGGAAACAGTGGGAGGAAAATATATCTTGAAGAGGTTCAAGCCCAACAAGAAAACATTGAACCGGTAGATGTGCAAGAGGAAAATAGAGATTCATAAGGTGTTGTGGAATCTCAGTTTCCTCAAATAACACAAGGACCTCGTAGATCTAGTTGGACATGCCTTGAACCTAAGAGGTTTGGATACCTTGTGACTCAGGAAGGTGGTGAGTTGATCATAGATGATGATCCAACTACCTATCTAGAAGTTATGGAAGGACCAAATTCTGAGAAATGGCTTGAGGCCATGAGATCCGAGATGGAATCCATGTACTCCAACAAAGTATGGACTTTAGTGGAACCACCTGAAGGGGTAAAACCAATAGGGTGCAAGTGGGTCTTCAAGAAGAAGACCGACATGGATGACAATGTGCAAACTTATAAAGGCACATTGGTTGCAAAGGGTTTCCGACAAGTTCAAGGTGTTGACTATGATGAAACTTTTTCTCTAGTTGCCATGATTAAGTCCATCGGGATTATGCTTGCTATTGGGGCTTACTATGACTATGAGATTTGGCAAATGGATGTTAAAACCACATTCCTTATGGGAATATAAATGAGGATATGTACATGACACAACCTGAAGGTTTTGTGGATCCAAAGAATGCCAATAAAGTTTGTAAGCTACAAAGGTCAATCTATGGATTGAAGCAAGCATCTCGGAGTTGGAATATTTGATTTGATGACGAAGTCAAAGTGTTTGGCTTTATTCAAAATGAAGATGAACCTTGTGTGTACAAGAAGGTTAGTGGGAGCACAACCACATTCCTCATATTATATGTGGATGACATAGTATTGATGGGGAATGATGTCTCATCCTTAGAGAAGGTAAAGACTTGGCTTGGGAATATTTTCTCAATGAAGGACTTAGGAGAAGCATCCTACATTCTGGGTATTAAGATCTATACAAATAGATCTAAAAGGCTTCTCAGGCTAAGTCAAAGCACGTACATTGACAAAGTACTGAAGCGGTTCAGCATGGAGAACTCAAAGAGAGGCAACATCCCCATGCTACATGGAGTCACCGTCTGTAGAGCTCAATGTCCCCAATCTTGTGAAGAGAGGGAGCGTATGAATGGGATCCCATATGCATCAGCCATCGGATCCATTATGTACGCTATGTTGTGCACACACCCATATGTCTCGTATGCCCTCAGCATGACGAGTAGGTACCAGTCAGATCCCGGGGATGCTCACTGGATAGCCGTAAAGAACATCCTTAACTACTTACGAAGGACTAAGGATCAGTTCCTTGTATATGGTGGTGAGGAAGAACTGGTTGTAAAGGGTTACACCGTGCAAGCTTCCAGACTGACAAAGATGATTACAGATCGCGATCAAGATTTGTATTTTTCCTAAACAATGAAGCTATGAGTTGGAAGAGTTCCAAGCAAGAAACAGTTGCCGATTCTACTACAGAGGCCGAGTATATTGCTGCTTCACATGCAGCAAAGGAGGCTATGTGGATCAGGAAGTTCATCTCTGAACTTAGTGTAGTTCACAGTAGTTGTGATGCAATTGAGGTTTATTGTGACAATAATGGAGCTATTGCTCAAGCTAAGGAGCCCAGATCACATTAGAGGTCCAAGAACATACTACATCATTTCCATCTCATACGAGAGATCGTACAATGAGGAGATGTGAAGATTTGCAGAATACCAACTGAAGACAACATAGTTGATCCATTGACGAAGGCCCTTTCTCAGCAGAAGCATGATGGCCATGCTAGGTCACAAGGACTGAGGTTCCTAGGTGACTGGCTCTAAGTGCAAGTGGTAGTTTGTTGGTATGTATGCCCATAGAGCAAGTCATGTGATGATTGTAATGGGATACTTTGTAAATGATTTGAATAATAATAATAAAGGCAATTTCCGATCTATATGTTTTAACTATTTCTGAGATGATAGTGTAACATGATAGATGTCTAAAGAATTGTTTTACTCACTGACATATGCTTTTAGGTTAAGGACCTAAATGATGAGATTATATGGATGTTAAGAGTATACATTCTTGTTTAGTCCCTAATCAGTTGTTATTGTGGAAATAACCATAGACATCAATAACACTAAAGACTAGATTGTGTGTTGTTTGATGATAGAATCTCATTAGTCATGATATAGTGATATCAAACCAAGCACATAGGTACTTGTTAGAGAACAAGTGTACCAGACAGACCCACAGTGAGAGTGACACATGGAACCATGATTTGGTAGTCACAGTCAGCTCTCATAGTAATGGTAGTGATTGTGATTCTTCGACCTAAAATCACTACACTCAACACATTTCGTTGGGTACACTTTGACATCATCAAATGCAGTCCTAAAACATGGGTTGTTATAAAGGTGATGATTGGGTGACTTTGACACATGGGGCTTTTGAGGGGTGAGTGATAGATATGGGATTTGTCCCTCCGAATAGAGTTTAATGTCCATGGCCACTTGATGAGTAGGATTGAGAAAGGCATGCACATGCATGTGTGAATCAATATGTGATATTGATGTCACACACATCTCACCCAGTCTGCTCTGAGATCAAGGAAATGAATGAATGTTGAAAGGATGATTGCACCATGCCTTGAGTTCATTCAGGACATTAGTGACAAAGGAATTATACATTCATTGTAACACCATTAATGGATTGTAGGATTGAAAGTTGTTCTCCAACTTTCTATTTCACTTGGGTAGCACTGATGTGTGACTAGGCACTGATCTTTGCTTGTGAAGTCATAAGTGTTATGGACTTTCACTGCCAACTTGAAATGGACCTGCAGGGTCACACACATAGGATTTAACCTGGAAGTGGAGTTTATCCACAAATGATGTTTAGATTGATTACTAAAGGAGTTTCGTAGTTCAAATAAACAATCAATCAATTGATATCTTAGTATCATAGTGTTCAAGGTGTTGGACCAATTGATTAGAGTATCAGATTTATTGAAACTGCGGTTGACTGATTTTGCACAGTTTGCAATTCCAACCGATTGGCTCATGTGATGAACCGATCGACTCAAGTTGGTAAACCGATCAACTCAAGTGGTGAGTCGATCGGCTCATGTATCAATGAGATGATCGACTCAATTGTTGAACCGGTCGATTCATGCGACCAACAGAGATGGTTTGAAAGTCAATTTTGCAAATACAATTTGTTTCACTTGTACAAATTCGATTTGAATAAGGATTAATATTTGATTAATCGGAAACAAATATGAATGTCAATTTGAGTTGGACCAAGACCACGAACCAATTGGCTCAAAAGTGAACTGATCGGCTCAGGTGTCCCAAACGATCAGTTCAGGTGTGAACTGATCGGTTGAGGTCACCAAATGATCATTTCAGGGTTGAAACGATCAGTTCAGCTGGCATAGTTGGTTGTTTTGTGGAAAATCTCGAACCCTTCTACTCCTATTTAGTCCTGCATTGCCCGAGGTAGAGAACCCTATCCCATGACCCTCCTATATATATAGGGGTATTGGGGGCTTCTCAAAATACAACTCAGAACACCCGTTGCTCTGCAAAGTTGTCGTTCTCTCTAGTTTTGGTAACCGAGAGAGCCCGAGCAAGTGCTACCTGATAAGGGAGGCACAATAAGGGAAAGACAACTACAGAAAAGCAACTGGTTGCAGGAGAGTGTTTCAGTGACTAGTATGCCGATAGGAGGGTGTGACTCCTTCTAATTCCTTGTGAGACAAGGAGATCGGAGTTCCAGGCAGCCCATGTGGATGACTGTAGAGGCGGGAGACTTCTGCTGCTCGGAGGACAACTGTCAATCCTGACAGTCTCGGTGAGACCATGAGCTGCTCAAACACCGTCTAAGATCGGAGGTGAAGACCGTGCAAGCTGTGAGGTAATGTCATCGAGCAAGCCTCGGGACAAGGTACGCCTCTACAAACCATGCTTCCTATTGTATAGGTGTTGATGTGATTCCTTTATTCTAGGTCTGGGAGAAGAAATTTTTTGTTTCCGCTACCTTCTCTGTCTCCCTAAAACCCAACAGTATCTGCTCGTCATGCTCAAGGCATAAGAGATGTCCAGATAGGTACATAACATTTCATACATGATTGATCCAATTGCCAAGGCATATGGAATCACACTCATGCATTCCCTTTCTTCATAAGAACTAAGACATTGAGATCTAGAGATGGAGACACCATGGTGTGTAGGCAGGTTTCCTCTCTTTGAGTTCTCCATGTTGAACCGCTTCAACACTTTGTCAATGTATGTGCTCTGACTTAGTCTAAGAAGTCTTTTGGATCTCTCTCTATAGATCTTTATCCCCAATATGTAGGATTCTTATCCTAAGTCTTTCATGAAGAATGTATTTCCAAGCCAAGTCTTTACCTTTTGTAAAGTAGGCATGTCATTGTTACAACCCGACATCGAATCATGCCAAATCATCACCAGTAAATATGCAGAATAACCATAAGAAATAGATTAACAAAATCACTAAAAATTAAAAAACCATTTTGCAATGAGATCCTTTTCTAGGAAACTTCTTAAGAAAAGAACCCAAGTAATATATACATCATGGTTCACATTGTACATACATTGTACCATCTCATCTCTAGGATAACAAATACCGGTTGCTTTGTCAAAACATATACTGAAGTAACATAAATCCCTGAGTCATACAAGCCAAAATCTCAGATCGTTTATAAAACCATTACGTACTAACACCAAAGACCTGAGAGTACAAAGACAACACATAACACTTCTATCTACAAGACACGACATACAGTACACTCAACCTAAGTTGTTACATCTTCCCTTGTTGTTGTTGTTCTCCCTGTGTAGTAAGGCCTCTACCTCTCTCTCTGTATCCACCTAAAAATTGTGGAACCCACGAGGTGAGACAATTGTCCCAGTGAGAGATATAACTCTCCTCCAACAATATTATTATCACAGGTAAACAATATAAAATTGAATAGAGGTTCTTTTATATTAATAAGCAAGATTAATCACTATTTATAAGCAGAATAGAGAAATCTCATCTTTTAAAGTAATGTAGCTATCTATGATAGTAATGTATAACATGTATCTATTTAAGATGTATAAATGAAGTGTACATCAACCAATGTTTTCCCTATTCCATCTTTAAGAAAATACACTACACGACTAATTACATATTTACAATCATACTTATGCCCTGAGGAGATGACGTATACTACTTATGATCCAACCGACCATGACTACGTAAAGCATCGGTACCATATAAGGTCAATGGAAGAGCTGGTTTCCAAGATCTCATCTTTCTCAGTCAGTACGAGACTACTGGTAGGACATCTTATCTCATCTGCAATTAGCTTACTAGGGTATACTGGTATCTTCGATATAGAGCTACAACCACATCATGCACTCTCTTTAGGGAGATTTCAACTATCTGTCCCAAAATTATAATAATAAGGAAGATTATACATCAATTTCTCATTTGGTCGGGAGATTCACATATCAATCCCGTTATCAATTAATGAAGAAGAATTTATACATCAATTCCTCATTTGGTCAGGAGATTCACATATCAATCCCAATATAAAATAAATGAGGAAGGTGCTACATTAATTCTATATTAGGATGTATGGATATATGTCGTCCTTCACCCCGAAATATTCAAAATATGCTCTCTGAGTTAAACTCATTTCACCATTCAACAAATTTTGACACTGAATGGATCTATGGTCAGGGAAACTACATGATGAGATTCCACTTGATTAATTAGGTGCATTACAATATCTTTTAGCATCAACCAAGTTACAAACATGAATTATAACAGATGCTACAAAGAAAGGTGTAATATGTTTATCAAGTACTTTCATGATCTTTGGACCACACTAAATGCATAACATTCTGGATCTCAGTCTCTTATCACATTACTACAGATTCTTCTCCCTTAGCATTATCATAATTATGATTACTATATATGGGTATTCAAACCCTTAGTTCATCGTTGAACATTTCCACCTCTCATTAGGTAACTGTTACCTCTAGGTCCTCAAACCAAGGTATACATTGTTGCATAAGTATTTCACATGCCTCATAAGGCCCATTTAAATATCTTGCCAGTTATTACTAGGAAACAACTATCTTTTTAGGTCATCAGACCCTATAAGCATTATACTTGTTGTACAAGTATTTAACATGGCTCACAAGGCCTATTTAAATCTGTATTATATGAAACATCATAGCTCATACCTGGCTATGCTCATCATCTCATGATTCCTGCATGGTTAGCACTTCATGATAAAAACAATAGAAAATACATAACATCACCATGCAATACAAAAGAAATACATCCTTTCCATTATTAGGGTTAGGATTTACCATTCTAACTGATTAGGGTTTTAGATTCATATCATCACTATGTGATATAACAGAAATACATCCATCCCATTATTAGGGTTAGGGTTTCCCTTTCTGGCTGATTAGAGTTTCCAATTCATACCTTCACCCATTATTAGGGTTAGTGATTCCCCTTTCTGGTTGATTAGGGTTTAAAGTACATATCATCACCCATTAATAGGGTTAGGGTTTCCCCTATTTAACTGATTAGGGTTTTAAGATCATATTATCAAGAATCAAACCCTAATTCATACTCCACTCATATTGGGAGTATCAATGTACGTTCATTACATGATTATCACACAAGTATGAGTTTCTCTCTCATCCTCACTAGGATGTTGATTACATAATACTCTATTAAATTGGCTCAACCCTTCGTTCAATGTACATTGGCCTACTTATCAAAATACATGAAACTCTTTACATCTTAATGTATTACTTAACATAACACACTACCTGTGTTATTCTATCAAGTATATTGAATTGAGGTGCTTCCACCATATCGGGCATAGAGGTGTCTACTTGACACCATATCATGCTTCCATATCGTGTTTTAGGTATATCCTCATCACCATATCATGCTTCCATATCAGATTGCTTTAACATTAGGATTTGCATATCGGGTTAGACCCTTATGCTTACATTTCTTCAAACCTTCATGGTATCGTCCTACCCTTCATATTGTGATAAGTGATAAGCTAGATAATAGGTTTGTCTAAACTAAACCAGGTGTACAAACCAATAGGGGTTTGGAGTTCCAATGTATATCGGGTTCGAAATTACCATGTTGGATTTCAACACCATATTGGTTTAGAGGTTTCTACTTGACTCCATGTCGTGCATAGGGTTTTTTGCTTGACCTCATATCATGCACAAGGTGTATGCTTGACATCATATCATGCGCAAGGTGTGCATTTCATCATCATACCATGCATGAGGTACATACTCATCACCATATCATGTTAGTGGTGTGTTCACCTCACCATATCAGGTTAGAGGTGCTTCAACCTGATATCGGGTTGGACCTTGATGATGTCATTATCATCAACCTCTAGACTCTTGTTCTGACTATTCTAGATCATGGAAAATAGTCCTAAAAAACTTTTAGAACTCATTGGATCATCAATTATTCAAGAGAATTCGAAATTGAAAGTAGATCAACAAGTACAACAGAATTGAAGGTGAATAATAACATAATTGGGTTCAAGTTATATAACCCGCCTCAAGAACAACTTCAAATCTCCAAGTTCCAAAAATTCACATTACCAAGGTTGAATATGAGCTTCACAACTCCTATATATGCAAATAATCACTATGGATAAGTATTTGGTGATGAAGAAAAGAAAGGAAGATCACAACCCTAGATCCATGCTTTAATCCAAGGTTGAAGATGATCATGGCTTCACATTAGCGTTAATCACCTTCATGTTCCTTATCACCATGCATGATACCTCACCACTCATGCATGATATGCCCTCAGTTGTGGCCGATATCCCTTCATTTGTGGTCGATATCACTTCACTATGGCCGATATCACCTTGCTATGGCTGATATCACTTTGCTATGGCTGATATCACCTTGCTATGGTCATACCAAGGCTCTATGCATGATACCCCTTCACCTATGCATGATACAAAGACACTATGCATGATATCTAAGATAAAGAGGGTCGTAATGTTTAAAAAATTTCCCTAGTAGATGAAAGGAGTGGTATATATGGTTGAGGTTCATGAAAAAGAGTGTATATGAGGTGTCATCATTTTAAGCTACTAGGTGCCATGTGTCCATGCATGGTTGACACGTGTACATGCATGCACTCATATTTATCTTGAGATGAAAAACACTTGAGGATAATCTATAGATGAAATTTCAGCCATCACTTATCTTGTTGGATAAGATATTTCAACTCAATCACCACTTTATTCCCAACTCGATACATTTTTCTAAGGAAGTTGTAAATTGATACACTTCACCTCCTTGAGGTTCTTAGCCCATCATGGACAAGTCCAAGAGTTAAAAAACTAGTATGAGACTTCCTCTATGGCTCCTTGGCCAATAGGCACTCTCATATGAACTCTACAACCCGATACAACTCAAATTAGGGTTTCACATTCAACCCTTTCTTGGTCTTTTCATCACCATGAGTACCATTACTCAAATATGATTCAAACATGATGTATCCTTCTTTATCTCTCCTATAAATGATACATAGAGGGAGTAGGGACACAATAGAGGTGGTAATTTGCAGATCAACCCTACATTTTGGGTAAATTACAATTTGTACCAAAATTGGTACACAAGGCACTAGCATTATTCAAACAAGCTCAAACTTAGAACTTAGGCTTTCCACAAGTCGCCCCTTAGAATCATTCTTTTTATTATGATGATAAAACACGTGAGTTACATTCAGCATGTGACATATTGCAATATAACCCCTCATCTTGGGTAAATTGCATTTTGGTCCAAAATAAGAGAACATTGCTCAAACAACATTAAAACATGACCAAACTTGAAACATAAGTTTGTCACCTGCTTCAGAGAATTATATTAAAGTTATAAGAAACTTATTTAAGACAAACAAATAGGGTTTTCCCTAAACCCAGGTTAGGGATGTTACAAGTTATAAACCCCTTACAAGGATTTCATCCCTGAAATCCCAGATGAAGGGACACAATTTGTTATTCATGCATCATATCATCAAGTGTTCACATAACATCTTGATGTCCTGGATATGCCATAGAAATTTGACCAGTACAAAGTCCTTCCATTTAGGGTCATCATAGAATCTTTTTCATACATGATACATACTCAACTGTCCTTTTCATTAATGACTGCAGTGTCAATTCTATATTAGGTAACACTTTCTAAGTCAGAGAAGTACTATTCATACTTCGAATAATTTGGGTGTCAGACCTCATTGATTTGTCACGTTCTCAACTTACATCTTGTATGGAATAAGATTATTGACATTGGGAGTCTTCCATACCCCTCACTTAGTTTAGCATTTCTCCACTAAGGAAAGACTAGAGTTACATTTTGTCACCAATTTGGGATTAAAAGTCTTATCATACTTCTGTTGTGTCACTGCAATCTATTGACACAACATTAAACTTACTTATGACTTGTACCAACCATCTCGTTAGCTATTTATTTTCTTGTCATAAAGAGAGTCTACTTATCAAAGAAGAACTATCTTAGAGGTGACTCTAGATGTGATATGTATAAGCTACCTCAATAGATCTAGATAGGGATATTCTAAGAAATTATATTTAGCTTCATAAGCTTTTCCCAAGACAATTCTACAATTGTTCCTTCAATTAATACATCGTTATCGATGTTTGGTTTATGCAGAGCATACATCCCTAACATATGATATCCATACTATAGTATGTAACTAGACTAATCTCAAAGTTGGCCCTTCTAGGCAACCGATCATTAATCATCTTATCAGGAGTCATGTTCTCATTTTCTCATACCATTGAAAGTTCTTGGATACTAGGATTCTTTACCTTGGTATCCGTTACATGTGGAAAAAACACATCACATCCTCATCATTTCCATCTCTCTGCTGTTGTTACCTAAGACAAACATAAAATAGGACCTTTCTTTCATCTTGGGACATTACTTATCACATATAACTTTGTCTTGGAACCAAAATCCAAGACTAGCTGATACTTTTCAAAGTACCCATCCATAGATTACTTCTAATCCATGCACATCAAGTGTCATAAGACTTACTTGATTGTCATGTCCTTGAAAGGAAAGAACACAATGAAACATATTTATTTTTATCGCCCCATCATTATCTAGGGTTGTTTATTAATGAAAAGAGATTATCATCTTCTTTGATTATTGCATGAACTTTCAACTATTCATGTGTCATTCAAACATGTTTCATCTTAGGTTCCTTGTCATAAGCATAGGAATTATAAAGATGATTACATGTCATCATTCCTTTCTTTATTATTGTCTAGTATGTTCCTGAACATTTTTCTGATTTTATTTATATTCACATCATGGAAAAGATCTTTATTTTTCACAAATTCTTTATTGAATAGGGATCATCTCCCTTGTTCCCTTTCTCTTATCATGAGGATTGTACTTTTTACTTCCTTATACTCACAGACTGGTTTGAGATAAACTCAGTTTATATTTTTTTATAGTTAGGATGTGATAGAAATATCCATGCCATATTTTCAGTTTCATTATGCTCTTTAGATTGTCTCCAAATGACTACTTGATCAGAGTAATAAAAAAGATAGCAATCTAAGAGTCTCATACTTACCTTGCCTTCAATAGATGAATGCCTGTCCAGGGTATACAAGTACTGAGATTAGGTAGTATGCACATTGTTTTATATCATATACTTTACGTTTCATATCATTTATATCATAGGACTTAGTATCCCTAGATTTCTCTAGGCATGTCTCTCACACCTCATCCTTTTTTATACAAACAAAAGTAATTATAAAACATTTTTAAGATTACTGGGCAGAATGTAAGTACTCATCCTTTTTATCTCTTCCTTATGTCCTCATAGGACTAATCAAACGATGCTCAACAACAACTACTTTTCTTATAACTAACAAATAAAATTAGGATAATACATATCAAAATGAAAAAATTTCATTAGACCTATCTCGAATCGTGGATTGATTACTGCTTCCGGCTGATTCATTGCATAAAATCTTGTCGTTTCCTGTTTCCAACATTGTACTCTATTGTTTGGTGTAGATGGACCTACTTGGGATGCATGTCCATGTCCTCGTGTGCCACTACTAAACTGTTGTGGTTGAGAGACTTATTGACTCTGCCTCGGTGGTTGGGTCATTCCCTCCTTTCTATTTAGACAAAAGGATCTAATATGCCCAACTTTTCCACATGCAAAACATGTCTTATATGCACTCCCTGGTCTTGTCGGTCTTATTACCGATGTAGAAGCTAAATTAAGAGTTCTAACTAGTGGAACATTAGGTCTTTTTACCTTTCTTGGTAGCCACTGCCCTAGAGAACTAGGTATTTGTTGCATTGGTGGCACCAAAAACTTCCCCTTTTTAGAGCTGCTAGGCATCTGTTCCTGAGTTTGGACAGATCTTTTCTTAATTTCTACCTCATTATCCTTTACTGGATAGTTCCTTATTAAATGTCTTGCTTCCCTACACTTGTAGAAGACTTTGATTCCTTGTCGTATCTTAATCTTTTTGATATTTTCTACTGCTCCAACATAACTATGTTGATTAGAAATCCTTCTAGAGCCCAATATTTCATCATTGGGGACTGGTAATCTAGGTTGTATTACTAGTATATGATCCTCTATACACATCAATGTTGTCATAACCAGTCCAATGACATCATTAAAAGCAGGGTTCTCTATCATGGCTTGGTCATCTGGGGGATTCTCAGGCAGTCGTTCTTCTCTCGCATGATCCCCTGCACCTTCTCCTGGTGCAACAACATTGCTCTTATCAATGTGTTCCTCATGTTCTCCAAACATCTTTAAGCTTTTCTCTTTCTTCTACATAAGCAAATATCACTATAAGATATACTGGAGGACACTAGAATAGACTCAACACCTTCGTCACATGTCTCTGTAGACTCAGTGAACCTTAAGCTCTGATATCAAAACTTTATGATGACCCGACATCGAATCAAGCCAAATCGTCACCAGTAAATACGTGGAATAACCATAAGCAGTGTCACCTGTGTCTTGTCGACGGGTTCCGCCACATAATATGAGTAGAATAGGCGGATGTGTCCTCATTTGGTCAGAAGATTCACATATCAATCCCGATATAAAATAAATGAGGAAGGTGCTACATTAATTATCCATTAGGATGAATGGATATATGTCATCCTTCACCCCCACATATTCAAAAATATGCTTTCCGAGTTAAACTCATTTCACCATTCAACAAATTTTGACACTGAATGGATCTATGGTCAGGGCAACTACATGATGAGATTCCACTTGATTAATTAGTTGCATTACAATATATGTTAGCATCAACCAAGTTACAAACATGAATTATAGCATATGCTACAAAGAAAGGTGTAATGCGTTTATCAAGTACTTTCATGATCTTTGCAACACATTGAATGTATAACACTCAGGATCTCAGTCCCTTATCACAATACTAGGGATTCTTCTCCCTTAGCATTATCATCATTATGATTACTAGATATGGGTATTCAAACCCTTAGTTCATCACTGAACATTATCACCTCTCATTAGGTAACTTTTACCTCTAGGTCCTTAGACCAAGGTATACATTGTTGCACAAGTATTTCACATGGCTCACAAGGCCCATTTAAATATCTTATCAGTTCTTACTAGGTAACAACTATCTTTTTTGGTCAACAACCCTATAAGCATTATACTTGTTGTACAAGTGTTTAGCATGGCTCACAAGGCCTATTTAAATCTGTATTATATGAAACATCATAGCTCATATCTGGATATGCTCATCATCTCATGATTCATGCATGGTTAGCACTTCATGATAAGAAAAATAGCAAATACATAACATCACCATGCAATACAAAAGAAATACATCCTTTCCATTATTAGGGTTAGGGTTTCCGATTCTAACTGATTAGGGATTCAAATTCATATCATCATTATGTGATACAAGAGAAATACATCCTTCCCATTATTAGGGTTAATGTTTCCCTTTTTGTCCGATTAGGGTTTCCAATTCATACCTTCACCCATTATTAGGGTTAGGGTTTCCCCTTTCTGGCTGATTAGGGTTTAAAGTGCATATCATCACCCATTATTAGGGTTAGGGTTTCCTCTATTTAACTGATTAGGGTTTTAAAATCATATTATCAAGAATCAAACCCTAATTCATACTCCACTCATATGAGGAGTATCAATGTACGTTCATTACATCATTATCACACAAGTATGAGTTTCTCTCTCATCCTCACTAGGATGTTGATTGCATCATACTCTATTAAATTGGATCAACCCTTCCTTCAAGGTACATTGGCCTACTTATCAAAATACATTAAACTCTTTACATCTTAATGTATTACTTAACATAATACACTACTTGTGTTACTCCATAAAGTACATTGAATTTAGGTGCTTCCACCATATAGGGCATAGAGGTGTGTATTTGACACCATATCGTGGTTCCATATCGTGTTTGAGGTGTATCCTCATCACCATATCATGCTTCCATATCCGGTTGCTTCATCATTAGGGTTTGCATACCAGGTTAGACCATTATGCTCACATTTCTTCAAACCTTCATGGTATCATCCTACCATTCATCTTGTGATGAGTGATAGGCTAGATAACAGGTTAGTCCAAACTAAAATAGGTGTACAAACCAATATGGGTTTGGAGTTCCAATGTATATCGTGTTCCATATTACCATGCTGGATTTCAACACCATATCGGGTTAGAGGTGTCTACTTAACTCGATGTGTGCATTGGGTTTGTGCTTGACCTCATATTGTGCACAAGGTGTGTGCTTGGCATCATATCATGCACAAAGTGTGCACTTCATCATCATATAGTGCATGAGGTACATACTCATCACCATATCGTGCTAGTGGTGTGTTCACCTCACCATATCGGGTTAGAGGTTCTTCAACCCGATATCAGGTTGGACCTTGATGATGTCATTATCATCAACCTCTAGACTCTTTTTCTTAATATTCTAGCTGATGGACAACAGTCCTAAACAACTTTTAGAACTCATTGGATCATCAATTATTCAAGAGAATTCGAAATTTAAAGTAGATCAACAAGTACAACAAAATTGAAGGTGAATAATAACATAATTAGGTTCAAGTTATATAACCTGCCTCAAGAACAACTTCAACGATCCATGATCCAAAGTTTCACATTCCCAAGGTTGAAGATGATCTTCACCACTCCTCTATATGCAAAGAATCACTATGGATAAGTATTTGGTGAAGAAGAAAAGAAAGGAAGATCACAACCCTAGATCCATGCTTTAATCCAGGGTTGAAGATGATCATGGCTTCACCTTAGGGTTAAGGCTCAATCTGCTTCTTGTTCCTTATAACCATGTACGATACCTCACCACTCATGGACTATATCCCTTCACTTGTGGTCGATATCCCTTCACTTGTGGCCGATATCACTTCACTATGACCGATATCACCTTGCTATGGCCGATATCACTTTGCTATGGCCGATATCACCTTGCTATGGCTGATACCAAGGCTCTATGCACACTAACCCTGCACCTTTACATGATACAAAGACACTATGCATGATATCTAAGAGAAAGATGGTGGTAACTTTTGAAAAATTTCCCTAGTAGATGAAAGGAGTAGTATATATAGTTGAGGTTCATGAAAAGAGTGTATATGAGGTGTCATCATTTTAAGCTGCTAGGTGCCACATTACCATTCATGGTTGACACGTGTACATGCATGCATTCATATTTATCTTTACAGGAAAAACACTTGAGTATAATCTAGAGATGAAATTTCAGCCATCACTTATCTTGTTGGATAAGATATTTCAACTCAATCACCACTTTATTCACAACCCGATACAACTTTTCCAAGGAAGTTGTAAACCGATAAACTTCACCTCCTTGAGGTTCTTAGCCCATAATGGACAAAGACAAGAGTTCACAAACTGATATGATACTTCCTCTATGGCTCCTTGGCCGATATGCACTCTCATATGAACTCTACAACCCGATACAACGCAAATTAGGGTTTCACATTCAACCCTTTCTTGGTCTTTTCATCACCAAGAGTACCATTACTCAAATATGATTCAAACATGGTGTCTCCTTCTTTATATATCCTCTAAATATACATAGAGGGAGTAGGGACACTATAGAGGTGGTAATTTGCAGATCAACCCTATATTTTGGGTAAATTACAATTTGTACCAAAATTGGTACATAAGGCACTAACATTACTCAAACAAGCTCAAACTTGGAACTTAGGCTTTCCACAAGCCTCCCCTTAGCATAATTCTTTTTATTATAATGATAAAACACATGCGGTACATTCAACATGTGACATATTGCAATATAACCCCTCATATTGGGTAAATTGCATTTTGGTCCAAAATAAGAGAACATTGGTCAAATATCATTCAAACAGGACCAAACTTGAAACATAAGTTTGTCACCTGATAACAAAAATATTTAGATAATTATATTAAAGTTCTAAGTAACTTATTTAAGACAAAAAATAGGGTTAACCCTAAACCCAGGTCAGGGATGTTACAGTCATTCTCCATCAATAGTAAGTCATCTACATACAACATGAAGAATGTCACTATGCTCCCACTAGCCTTCTTGTACACACAAGGTTTGTCTTCATTTTGAGAAAAGCCAAACCCTTTGAATGTCTCATCAAAATGAAGATTACAGCTCCGAGATGCTTGCATCAATCCATAGATTGACCTTTGTAGCTTACAGACTTTATTGGCAAACTTTGGATCTATAAATCCATCAGGTTATGTCATGTACAAATCCATTTTCCAAATCTCATAGTCATTATAAGATGCAATAGCAAGCATGATCCTGATGGATTTAACCATGACCATTAGAGAAAAGGTTTCATTACAGTCAACACCTTGAACTTGTTTGAAACCCTTTGCAACCAATTCTCCCTTCTAGGTTTGGACCTTTCCATCCATGTCGGTCTTGTTCTTGAAGACCCACTTGCACCTTATGGGTTTTACCCCTTCATGTGGATCCACCAAAGTACATACTTTGTTAGGATACATGCATTCCATATCAGATCTCATGGCCTCAAGCCATTTCTCAGACTCTACTCCCTCAATATAATCTTTATAGGATATTGGTTCATCATCTATGACTAATTCACTACCTTCCTAAGTCACAAGATATAAAAATCTCTCAGGTTCAAGGTGTGTCCTATTAGATCTATGATGTTCCTGTGTTACCTGTGGAATTTGAGTCTCCACAACAATCTTGTGATTCTCCTTGTTCCTCTGGTTCATCTATTGGTTCAATGTTTTCTTGTTATTCTTAAACTTCTTCGAGTTCTACTTTCCTCCCACTGATTCAAGGAATACAACTATCCTGGCAACAAACACTTTGTTTTTAGATGGAGCATAAAAGTAGTATCCCCTTATTTCTTTGCAATATCCAACAAAATAACATTTATCAGACCTAGGGCCAAGCTTTTCAGGAAACATTTTCCTAACATAAGCTTCACATTCACAAATCTTCATAAAAGACACATCGGGACGTTTCCCATTCCATATATCATATGGTGTCTTTTGAACCGATTTAGATGGTACACAGTTAAGTGTAAACATGGCGGTTTCAAGAGCGTATCCCCAGAAGATAGTTGGAAGCTCAGCTAAACTCATCATAGATTGCACCATATCAAGTAATGTGAAATTCCTTCTTTCTCATACCCCATTATGCTATGGTGTTCTAGGTGGAGTCCACTAAGATACAATCCCATGGGCTCTCAAAAGGTCCTCAAACTCTTGGCTTAAGTATTCTCCACCTCAATTGGAATGAAGTTCCTTAATACTTTTGCCAAGCTAGTTCTGTACTTCATTGATAAACTCTTTGTACTTTTCAAGAGTTTCCAACTTGTGTCTCATCTGGTAGACATAGCCATACCTACTGAAGTCATCAATAAAGGTAATGGAGTACTTGTACCCAACTCTAGCATCTATTCTAAAGGGGCCACATACATCAGTATGTATGAGTCCTAATAGATCACTAGCCCTTTCACTCTTTCCAGTGAAGGGAGTCTTGGTCATCTTTCCCAACAAACAAGATTAACATGTCTCTATTGATTTGAAATCGAAAGAGTCTAGATAACCATCCTTATGGAGTCTAGATATGCGATTCTCATTTATGTGCCCTAGACGACAATGCCAAAGGTATGTTTTGTGTGAGTCGTTGAGTTTTTGCCTTTTGGTATTCACATTATATACACCTGTATCTAGATCTATCACGTATAGACCATAAGACATTGGGGCACTACCATAAAAGATCACATCTTTGCTAATAGAACATATTATATTCTTTATAAGAAATTCAAATCCTTTCTTATCCAAACAAGATATAGATATGATGTTCCTATTAATGGTAGGTTCATAATAGCAATTCTCTAACTCTATTACAAGTCCACTTGGTAGAGTTAACTCGTAGGTTCCAACTATTTTGGCCGCAACTCTTGTGCCATTTGCAACATGCAGTTCAACCCCACCTTTCTCTAAAGGTCTACTTCTTTTCAGATCCTTCACATTTGAACAAATGTGTGATCCACATCTGATATCAAGTACCCATGATGAAGAAGTAGTAAAGTTAATCTCTATAATGTATACCCCATAAGTAGAGATTTCTATCCCTTGCTTCATCTTCCTAGGTTCCCTTAACTTCTCCTTACTTTGAGTGCAGAAGATTTGGACTTTAGCTTAGCCACAAAATGCTTTATGACTTTTCCTTTGTCCTTTCACTCAACTTCGCTGATCACCATCATGAATGTGTCCATCTTCATTTGTGCTTCAACATTTATCAAGATGTCAAGCAACTCTGACAGCGGTCCAGCCATGTTGCTCAAGTGATAACACTCAACGAACCAGCTATATGATTTAGGTAATGATTGCAAAATCATATCTGTGGCCAACTCTTGACCTAAAGGAAATCCTAGTTTCTCAAGATGCTCCATATGCCTAATCATATTAAGCACATTGGGCTCTACTGGATCTACCTCTATCAGTTTGCACTCAAATAGTGCCTTAGAGACATTATACCTTTCATGCTTATCATGATGTTTATGCAACTCCTAGTTCACACAACCTAACATAAGGTTCTTTATGTTCACAACATCAGCAACATCCATGTCAGTCTTAGGCAAATTTGGAGTGGATATTGGCTCTGGTATTTCAGGATCATGCAGAACACTTCTCAAGGTCCTGAACCAGTTATGGAAATAAATCTCATTTAGTTTGTCCAAACATGGTGATGTGCTTTCCATTTGATTCTATAAGAGATAAAATTTGAATTTGTCAAAAACCATTTTGATTTGATTTGATTTGAAAATTTTGATGATATAATTAAGTTGTTAATTATTATTGCTTCCACTATTTTATTCAAATTGATATCCCTCAATATCAATTTGGAATATTGTAGCATATAATATTCTAGTGAGAAAATATCCAAAATAATTCAACTATTTCCCGGCCTACACCAGTGTCCATAGTCAATTATCAAGGTAGGCAATCATGCCAATTGCATCATATGCAACTCTTGGATAGATGATATGCACAATGCCATACCATGATCATCTGCATGCTTTTAGGCTTAGACTATCTAAGAATCATCAGTTAAGTCTGACCCAAAAGCCAACATGATAATAATGCACCCTGCTAGGGAGGAAACTAAATTATTACCATCACACTTCCACGAGATAGACAGTGCACCACGCTAGGGAATAAAATACTCTTGGTTGATCAAGATTTTCATGTGTGTCACTTCTGCAAAGCATCTCAGACTTAATATTCTAATTGAGGGAGTTTGTTTATATACATATACTGTATCTGATCACCACATATATATAGTACATATCATATACATGATATACCCACAACGTAAACATGCAAAAAATGAAAATGATGGTTATGGCCAGTCCTAATGTAATCCCTTGGAGCCACAAGGGATCATGTCATCTAGGTTGATGTCACATACATAAACCTATTATTGATGAAGATCAGTGCTTCCCAATCAGGGTTAATCAGTTCATCCCTTGAATCGATAGACTCACTTCCTGGCCAGTTGTTAGGTCATCCCATCGATCGTCTAGTCCATCTGTCCACCATCGACTGGATCCTCCAGCTGATTGGTCGGGCCCATCATGTGATCGGTCCAGCTTGTCTACCATGTCATGCAAGGTCCTTCAGTCAGTCGACTCGTCTTCATGAAGTCGTCATCTTCATCCTAACAAGTTATAAAACTATCCTACTTTTACATGATTATAGGGAAAACTTGAGTTACATTCATGGGGAGAAAAGGTAGAAGAGAATTAACTTTACATTGGGAAGATGAGATGGAGGCTCGATACGCAAACTGAGATAAACAGATAAATCAACAACATATAACCATGCACATATAGACATTATTGTCCATAACCATGCTACACATCCACCATCAAAACCATTTTAGGGCAACATGTGTAAATTGTATATATATATATATATATATATATATATATATATATATATATATATATATATATATATATATTAGTTTGGTATTATTGTAGTGTTTGAATTTGACAAGATATTATTTGCATCACATGCAATACTAGAATGATAAAATCAAAATCTGATCATATAGATTATCTAATAATATAGTA
This sequence comes from Alisma plantago-aquatica, assembly GCA_963693085.1. Classification (NCBI taxonomy): domain Eukaryota; kingdom Viridiplantae; phylum Streptophyta; class Magnoliopsida; order Alismatales; family Alismataceae; genus Alisma; species Alisma plantago-aquatica. The sequence goes on from OY856412.1 coordinate 513,154,634, forward strand.
GATTGGTGTTGGCTCTGATACCACTGTTGGGAAATATGGTACATAGCAGGCATTGGAATTTAAAAAATCTACCATATTCCCCATAATCTGTAGATTGCGTAAATAACTATAATGCAGGAAGGATAATTTTGAAGGATAATTTCGAGGATAGACATGGTCCTAGAGCAAGTCCAACGACATCTCCTCATCGTCGTTGATGTACAACTGTATCAGATGATGTTTGTGTAGCTCCTTGTTACACTGGGACTCATATGATTGCTGCACCCTATGATCAACACTTCAGGTAGTGGGACTAGTACAACTCCTCCCGGTCGCACAAGAGACTATGTCCATGAACGTCGTCTTCTTCAACAACTCCTCTTGTCATGGACTGCTGGTTGACGTTGTCCTCCAAGCGGCAAACAACATCTTCCCGCCTCTGTGGTAGTCCACACAGACTGTCTAGAACGCATGTCGTCCTGATGGACTGAACATAAAGGAGTTGTCCCTCTCTATTGGTATACTAGTCACCTACTTGCTCACCCATAACGACAACTCTCAGTTGTTCTCTCCTGTGGCTATCCCTCCCTAGTCAAGTAGGACTTGCCTGGGCTCTCATGGTTACAATAATTTGAGAGGATAACAGTTGTCAGAGGAACTGATTCTCAATTGTTTTGTCATTTTTTGGGAAACCCCTAGTACCCCTCTATTTAAAATAGAGGCCAGGGTCAAGTTTCCTAGTTGCTATCTGATGCGAGATTAAGGTGCTGGAGTGGAAAGGGATGGAAGAACTCAAATTTTTGCAACAATTGTAGAATTTGCACAACATGTCACATCTGAAACGGCCATTTGGCAAAGCCAAGAAATAATTTTACATGCAAGACGGTCGTCTCACACTGCTAGATGGCCGTTTCACAATTTCCAGTTGTGTACAAATTTGGTAAGTCCATTCCCTACAATGTTAGACATTGGTTTCCTTGTTCAACAAGTATTGCTCAAGCGAAATGAATAGGGAAACAACTAGAACCTTCCCCGACCGAACTAAACCATCTCACCCATGTGAAACGACTATCTCGGTTCACCCAGATGGTCATCTGGTGATCTGAGTCGAGCTCGTTTGGTTGGGTTGGTTTGTTCTATTGCCAATTTCAACTCACAACCAGGCTTGACACCCAAACGCCCGTCTCAACCCTTGAGATGACCGTTTGGCTCTTCCTGACGACTGTCTCACCACTTGAGATGGGCGTTTGGCAGTGTTGTCAGCCTATTTGTTTCCTGAATCAAATTCCTAAAAACTTTAGCAATTAATTTAACTTTCATTCGAGATCTGAACTCCTATTCTAGGTCAAAACCTATGTGTGTGACCCTATAGGTCCCATATTATGTTGGCAGATAATGTCCATAACAACTTATGACTTCACAAGCAAAGAGTGGTGCCTAGTCACACATCATAGCTATCCAAGTAAGTGGAAAGTTAGGGAACAACTTTAACCTACAATATGTGTATGGTGTTACAGTGTTTGTATAGTTCCTTTGTCACTGATGTCCAGATTGAACGAGAGACATGGAGCAGTCACCCTCATTATTATTCAATCTTGTTTATTTAACCAAGAGTAGACTGTCTGAGATATATGTAAGCTTGATATCACATATTGACACGCATGTGCATGGCCATGCTTTTCTCAATCTCACTTATAAAGATGCCTATGACATCAAACTCAAATCGGTGGGGGCAAATCCCATGTCTATCACTCACAGTCAATCCCCATGTGTCAAAGCCACCCAATCATCACTGTTATAACAATCCATGTTTCAGGACTATGTTTGATGATTTCAAAGTGTACCCAACAACATGTGTTGAGTGCAGTGATTTCAGGTCTAAGAACCATAACCACCACCATCACTATGAGATATGACAATGACTTCCATAAGGATTGCTTCCCTGTGTTAGTGTTACGGTTGGTCTGTCTGATACATTGTTTTCTAACACGTGTTTGTGTGATTGGTTTGATATCGCCATATCATGACCAATGAGACTCAGTCATCAACCAAATCACACTCTGATCTTATGTGTTATTGTTGTCTGTCAACCTTCCACAATAACAGTCGATCAGGGACATAATGAGAATGTAAATATGTACTCCTAACATCTATATGATCTCATTTCTTCCAAGTCATGTACTTGAAGACATACATCATTGAGTAATATTATTCTCTAGACACTTATAATGTTACATCATTATCTCATAACTGAATTAAACAAAACAAATTGGAAGCTTGCCTTTTATTAATAATCGAATTATTTTACATGATATGCCATTACAATCATCACATGATTGTCTCTCTAGGCATATATAACCAACAACCTCCACTTGAGATTTAAAGACATTGTCTTTCAACTTCTTTGATTCCTTCTCCTCTTTCTTGTAATCTTCTTCTTGCTTGTCGAGCATTGGCTTGTGGGATTGAAGGTTTCTAATGAGCTCCTTGGTGGTTAAGTCTCTAAGGGTTCTAACTTCTTCAATTGAAGTCACTTTGGGTTCCTATCTCTTGGTAAGGGACCTAAGTATCTTGGAGTTGATGACAAATGTGTATTTATCCTTTTCATTTACATCTTTTAGATATCGTTCGAGGATTGTTTTGTTATTTATCTTCTCAAATTTTGTAGTAAATTGTATTAGATTAGGATTTTATTTTTATTTGAAGTTTTAATTATATTTGATTAGTTTTTGTGTAGGAAAATGGCTCAATCACTCTATGACTAATTTTCCTCGGAAGATATTTTGCACAAATTCCTGCAGTGCCAAATTTAAATATATACCTCACACCAAGATTGTCATAACTCTTACATCCCAAGGAAGAATTTAATGGGCAAGTATGTGTTCGAAAGAAAATTGAATTATCTACTGGAAAACATATTTGAAGACCACTTTCTAAGTTATAACTCACCTAAAAATATGTTCGCAATTGTTGTTTTGGGAATCCACATAAAAAGAATACGAATGGTCAACATAATTAAAAGTAATCAATTGTTTCCTCTATTGACCAGAACTAGAAATTTTTCAGTTGCTGGCTAGGAGTCTTCAAGAGAGTCTTGTATTTAGGATTTCCACACCTCCTTCCCTAATAAAAGGAGGGGGTACTCCACTAAGAAAAGGGGTCTCAAAATGTGCACTTGTTCTCTAGTGAAATTCTATTATTTTTCATTCTAGTATAATTTCACATTGAAAGCAATAAAGTTAATTCATTTCTTCAACATATGGATTCTTCTATTCTCATTCTTCTTCTTGTTCCTGCTTCTCATGGTTTGTTATTGGAGTGGGAGTAAAAGACACTAAGTCATTTAATCATCACCACCTTGGGCTCTTCAGAGACTCCTGATTTGTGGTCTATGGCTTACCTCCTTTTTCTCCTTATTTCTCCCTTCCTTGCCATGAGTAGTGAGTAGTCTTTATATCGAATCAAGAGGAATAGCCCCTTGACCATTTTATAGATTCAAATTTAGTTATATGATTTTTATCTATATGAAAAACATTGGTTTAGAAAACTACCTATTTAAACAAAATGATCTCTCATTTTTATCACAAGTTAATTTCGACAGATGAGATCATGGAACTCAGAATTTAGAACAACTAAACCAGCTGCATGGGGATTTGGATGCGACTATGGAAAAATCCCCATTGGGATGATGAACTATGAAGCGTGAACACCATGACTAACCAGTTCACGTGGAGTTTGACTTTTGTGTTTTAATTATGAGTAGCTCACATACTCGCTTTTCATCTTTTAACTATCGTATATGCTTGATTTGATCTACACTTTGACTAAGGTGGTGAAAACTCCTAAGATTCAATATTTTCCCCATCCAATTTCAACTGTTTCTTTCATTGTTTGGTTTAATTGCCTTCCTTTTCAATTCTTACAATATTGCTTTCCATTCTTACTTAGTTTTTTTATTCAGTACTAACCATCTTGTTCCTTTATTTTTCTTTCTTAGTTTGAATCTTTCCTTTTCCTTGTTTAGTGTAATATTTTATTCTTCTTGCCTTTTAGTTCATGCATTAGTTTAATCAACTCCTCTTGAAATTGGAATTTACATTTTGTCAATCTTTCAAAAATATAAAAAAAGAAAAAATTTCAAAACAATCAGGATTAAAAGAAAATGAATCTTAAACATGTTGTCTTGTGGGATCGAACCTTATATACTAGTCTTAAAAAAGGATTAAAATATATGATAAGTATTCTAGTGAATTGGTGTGCAAACTACGCATATCAATTTTGGTGCCGTTACTGGGGACAACATATCATTTTCTCAAACCTTGAAAAGTTTTTAAATTTTATTTTTGTTTTTTATGCCTTCCAAGTAACATTATGAAAGTGCTATCTCCTCTTTCTGTGGAGTTTCCATTCCAACAGTACATTTTCTCTGCACTTCAATATATCTATATAACTGTTAATGTGTCGCCCATCAGACAATTCTACACTGCCAATTTTTTATCTCGAGCTGGAGAGAACCTCCCATCACTTAAATCAACAAAACAAACTTAGGATGAATGAAGAGGAAGTTGCCCGTAGGATTGGGCAGACACTCGCCGCTCAAAGAAAACTCATGATGGCTGAACGTTGGACCCAAGAATCCAATTCATGTGCAGCCTATATCACTGAGTAAGAGGTCATAAAAGCTTCTCATTGGGAGGTTGAGAGATAAAAACAATTAAAGGATTTTTCCACTCCAAAAATTGGATATGCACAAAACCCAGTTGTGCCACCCATGATTAACGCCCCTAATTTGAGATCTACACTCAGTGGATCACGATGATCCAAGCCAACCCTTTTTCTGGGAATAAGGGTGAAAGTTATCAAGATCACCTCCAATGTTTCACCAATCTTAGTTCCTTGACCAAGATCTTGAGTGTCTCTGAAGATGTCATTAGACTTAGGCTTTTCAAATACTCTCTGTCAGGGGAAGCCAACAGTTGGTATAATGTCATGGAGAGTGAAAACTCATCATCACATGGGAAGCACTTCAAACTAAGTTCTTGGATAAATACTTCCCTCCCTCCCTTATCTATGAGATCAGGGGACAAATCCTTCTCTTTTCTATGGTCCCCGACGAAACTTTAGGAGAAGCTTGCGAGAGATATAGGGAACTCCTCTACCATTTCCCCCATCATGACATATCACAATCTCAACTCATTGAGATATTTTATCATGGTGTTGATGATGACACCAAGAAGTTTCTTGATTCCTCATCTAGAGGAAATTTCATATTTCAAAACCCAGGCAGTGCATGGGAGATGGTTAAAAGAGCCTATGAGACCCAAGCTAGATGAGGAGCTGGTGGAGTCCTCAAAATTTTCAAGGCTTAGGTAATTCTAGACATCCAAATCATTTCCAAATCCCTTGAATTAAATTCCTTGAAACATGACCACTTGGAATCTTCTTTCAATGCCTGTGAAAGGCTACCTCAAGAAGTTAGGGTTGCAGAATCTCTATGTGGGATATGCCAAAGGTATGATCATGCTACCCTACAATGCCCATATCTCTACAACACTTCTATGCATTCTGATGTTGGTCAATGGGTGGAAGATCTTAACTCAATCTGTAGCATCCTGTGCTACTAAAACAAGCCAAAAATCATCTTGGGTTTCAATATGGAAACCCGTCAGGAGCTAAAAAATCATCTCAACTTCCTCCTCCACAAAGACCCCCACAACCCCAAGCCAACTACCATCCAACACTAGGCTTTCCCTACAGTAACAATCAAAGGAATTTTGGGAACCTAGTGAGCTATAAGGGTAATATCCCAAATCAAGGACCTTACCAAGGACAAAAATACCAAAACCTCCATCAACCACCATCTCAACAGAATGTCCCCACTCCTATCACTGATGATAGGATTTCAGACGTAGAGTAAATTAGAATAGCACATCAGAAGTCCACCAATGCTCAATTTTCCTTTTTTCCAACAAAAACCTCTTGCAAGTACCTTTACTAGACAACCTGAGAACAACTCAAAACATTTGGAACAACATAAGGTTGTATCCACCCACTCAGGGAAGACTCATACCCCCCCTACTCCTACCATCCCTACTCCTGTGGTTCCCCTTTGGAAATTGGTGAGCCAAAAAATTCTATTTACACACCTTCTCCACCTTACTAGGCCCACCTTAAGAAAACTTGGCTTGATACTCATTTCATGAAATTTAGGGAAGCCCTGAAAAAGCTACATGTGGATATCATTTTTCTTGATTCCTTAGTTGATATGTCGTCCTGGTCCAAGTACATGAAATCTCTCTTGACCAGGAAATACCACACTGATGAGCATGAGACAGTCAAGCATGCTAGGACCACCTCTGACATCATCCAAAGCAAGATGTTAGAAAAAAAGAAAGACCCTAGTTCCTTTAGGATTGGATGCTACCTAGGTGACAATGCTTGTGATAAGGGTCTTGTAGATCTCGTAAATAGTATCTCTATCATGCCCTATAGTCTTTGTAGGAGGTTAGGCTTTATTGGCATGCTCCCCACTGCCATGACCATCCAATTGGCTGACTCATCCATGATAAAACCCATGGATATCATTGAAGACATACATGTAAGAGTTTGGGAAAGATACTTATGTCCCATGTGACGTTGTCATCATGGACATAAAGGAAGACCTAAGGTACCCCATCATCTTTGGCCGCCCCTTTTTGGCCACCTCTCATGCCTTAATTGATGTTGAGGCTAGAGCCATTTTCTTGTGCCTAGGGAAACAAATCCTAAAGTTTCAAGTTTTTAAAAGCATGCGTGGACCAAGCCTCCAAGAAGAGGTCTATCTTCTTGATCATATTGAGAAGATGCAGTAAGTAACACAAGAATTGGAACTAGTTGAGGATCCCCTCCAAAATGCCCTTATGGCCCCTATTGATTGTGGATTTGGAGATGAGCAATTGGATAAATTTAGACACCATATCAACACCTTTGAGGAGATCCATGAGGAAGAGCTTGAAGATCTAAAAATGGTCTCCGTTGTATATGCAAAACATGAAACTCCCAAGGCACCCGACATGAAACCCCTCCCTGAAGGTCTAAAGTATGTCTTCTCGATGAGCAAAAACTTTATCACGTTATCATTAACTCTGATCTCACCCATGAATAGGAAACCAAGATAATGACTGAGGTTAGGAAGAGGAAATATCTTAGGATACAAAATTACTGATTTGATAGGAATAGGCCAAGCTATTCACATGCACAAAATTCCTATGGTAGAGGAGTACAAACCTTCTAGAGACCCTGAAAGGAAACAAAATCCTAACATGAAGGAGGTAGTGTGTCTAGAGGTTATCAAACTTTTGATTTTAGGAATCATCTACCCCATCTTTGGCTCTCCCTGTGTTAGTGTTGTTCAGGTCATTCTAAAGAAAGTGGGTACCATTGTCGTGAAAAATGATAATGATGAGCTTATTCCCACCCGCACTATCACTTGGTGGACGATGTGTATTGACTATAGAAAATTAAATAAAGCCACTAGGAAATATATTTCCTCCTTCCCTTTATGGATCAAGTACTCGAGCGCCTCACCCATCAATAATATTTCTATTATCTTGATGGCTATTCAAGTTTCTATCAAATCCCCATTCATCTAGATGAACAAGAGAAAATGACTTTTATATTCCCATTTGACACACATGCATTCAGGAGAATGTCATTTGGGTTGTGCAATGCTCCAACCACTTTTTAGCAGTGCATGTCTGCTATCTTTGTTGGATTTACTGAGACCACTATGGAGGTGTTTATGGATGATTTGTCCATCTATGGAGATAGTTTTGACTCTTGTCTCCATCATTTATATCTTGTTTAGAAAAAATATGAGGAACCAAACTTGATCCTCAATTGGGAAAAGTGTCATTTTATGGTGACCGAATGGATTGTTTTAGGTCATAGGGTGAGCAATTGTTGCATTGAAGTGGATAGAGCTAAGATTGAGGTCATCTCAAAACCTCCACGCCCTTCTTCCGTCAAGGTTGTTCGTGCCTTCCTTGGTCAAACATGTTTTTATAGGCATTTTATCTGTGATTTTTCTAAGATCACCAAACCCTTCACTAATCTCCTCCAAAAAGACACAACGTTTGTGTTTAATAAAGCTTGCATGGTCAATTTTATTTGTTTGAAAGATGCCCTCATGACTACTCCCATTATTAGGGCTCCTGACTAGTCCTTAAATTTTGAGTTGATGTGTGATGCGAGTGATTACACAGTAGGTTCTATTCTGGGACAATGTGTTGATAAAAAGCACCATGTAATATCTATGCATCCAAAACTCTTGATGTTGCCCAGCGGAACTACACCATGATTGAAAAGGAAATGCTAGCCATAGTATACACCTTTGACAAATTCTTCTCATATTTGGTAGGATCCAAAGTCATTCTTTATATGGACTATGCGGCCATTAGATACCTAATGACTAAAAAGGATGACAAACCTCATCTTCTTTTTTGGGTCCTTTTACTTGATGAATTTGATGTAGAAATCCTAGAGAAAAAGGGTTGCGAGAATATCATTGACGACCATCTCAGTCGCCTTGATTTTTTGATGATGATGACATCCCCATAAATGACTCCCTTCCTGATGATAAATTGTTTAAAATGGAATCCCAATATCCTTGGTTTGTTGATTATGTAAATTTTCTAGCCACATGTGTGTTGCACCCTAAATACAAGGGACATTTTAAGGATAAATTCTTACATGATGTGAAACAATATTATTGGGATGACCCATATCTTTTTAGATTGTGTTTTGATGGACTTTACCATAAGCTTGTCACTGAGGAAGAGGCTCAAGACATACTCGGTCAATGCCATTTTGGCCTCACTAGAGGGAACATGAGCTCTTAGAAGACAACTAGAAAAGTCATACAATCTGGTTTCTTCTGGACCAATCTTTTCAAAGACTCGTATCATTTTGTCCTTGCATGTTATGAATGTCAAAGGACCAACAACATATCTAAGAGAGACCAAATGCCCATGACTTCTTGGTACGAGATTGAAATCTTTGACGTATGGGGAGTATATTACATGGGCCCATTCCCTTCTTCTTACGGGTACAGATATATCTTGGTGCCTTTTGACTATGTTTCCAAATGGGTCAAATCCATCCCTACCAAAGCATGTGATTCCAAACCCATGATGAAACTCTTCAAATATATTATTTTCCTCGATTTGGGTACCTTGTACATAGTTTTTGATGGAGGTTCCCATTTTCTAGAAAATAGTTTCGAGTCCTTATTGAAACGGTATGGAGTCAATTATATGGTTGCCACCCCTTATCTCCCTCAGACTAGTGGTCAAGTTGAGGTGTAAAATAGGCAAATTAAGTACATCCTAGATAAAATGGAAAATTGCACTAGGATCGATTGGGCTTTGAAACTCAATGATGCTTTGTGGACATATAAGACTGCCTACAAAACCCCCATAGGCACCACCCCTTTCAAATTGATTTATGGGAAATCATGCCATCTGCCCATAGAATTAGAGCATGAGGCCTATTGGGCCATTAAAACTCTTAATTTTGACTTAACTACTATAGGTAAAAACCACTTTCTACACATGCAAGATTTAGATGAACTAAGGATGACGGTCTATGAAAATGCTACAATTTACAAAGACAAAACCAAACTATGGCATGATGGTCATATTAGGAAAAAAACATTAGGGAGGGCGATCAAGCATTAATGTATAATTCTAGGGTGAGAATTTTTCTTGTAAAACATAAATCTAGATGGTATGGGCCCTACTTTGTCAAACGTGCCTACCCTCATGGCACTTTTATTCTTTGGGATAAGGTTTTAGGGGAGTTTCAGGTTAATGGACATAGGCTTAAATGGTACGTCACTGTTGAGGATTTTCTATCTTCTCAAGCCCATCAACTCTCCTTACTTGGAGATCTTGACCTACACGAACGCCCACCTCCTCATCTCGAGCCTGAAACAGCTCCATGACCCATATTTGTCGGGCCTTCAACATAAACTAGGCTCTTATTGGGAGGTAGCCCAATCATTTAATTTTTCCATTTTTCTTCTATATTTGTCTTAGCTAACACGTGTGTTTCAGTTTCAGTTCTGGTTCTTAAAAAAAAACCAAGACATTGGCAATCCAACATGTTGATTCGTTGGATGAAAGACAACTACCCCATCGGGCCTACCCTAACCCCGACTCCCCTTATTGGGAGAATTACTACTACAATTCTCCTTCATATTCACAGTTTCCCCTGCCAGAGTGATTTTCTTCCCTCCATCTCTGATTTAGGTTTTTCTTAAGACAATTAAAAGTCTAAGTTCGGTGTGGAGGTGGGTGGTAGGATTATATTCCACCCCCTATCTTTTCCCTTATTTGCTTTATTTTCCCTTTTTATTTTTTTGCATGTATTTTCTTTAGTTTATGGCCTTTATCTAGTCGACCATCCCTTTTTTTCCTTAGTTATAAAAAGACCATTATCTAGTTGGCCCATTGAGTAGACATATGTCATTTGACGTGTATTTTACCACGCGCTAAAACGCAAGTATACGCGTCGAGTAATATAGGCCTTTGTGAGGCCCGAGTCGAACACAGGGATACTCGGAAATGTTGGAGACTCCTACTAACTATTTGCGATCAGCTAAGCCGAATAACAAATTGGGGTTGTTGAATAAAATTAAAAGAAAGTATAAATAAAACAAAGCAAACAATCGATTAAAGGTTAATTTAATCAATTCAAAAGGATATCTTTAGGATTGCGGTTTCACCGCGGGTTTTCATTGTATTAGATTTCATATAATGCCTCAATCTTCTCTCTCTATCCGGGTAGTGGCCTGTAAACAGAAGTGCCCACTGTCATGGTGCAATTCACTACTTAGGTTTAGGTCGATTCCACTGTCGTAGTAATCTATTCCCTAAACTAAGTGCATTACGAACGATCTCTCAGTTTCCACCATTAATTTTACACCTCCTTTGTCAAGGGATTTATCGATTAATGTAGGTTTCGTCTCTTTTCAACCGTTAATCCTTCTGTCGAAGTGATTAAGGGCATTAGGTTATTATTATGGTGATCAAGCATAACAATATATGGAGAAAACGAAATTATACCACGAATTTAAGAGAGAAAATATGAATTATTAATATAAAACTGTCATACAATGCATTCCCGGGCTACTCCCGGTCCTAAAGATGGAGGGGATTAGCCCCGCATGTTCATCTCGCACAAACACATGGTAGAAATAGGGGAAATCATATGAAAAACGTGAATTGAATGGGAAAACCCCTGAACGGAGGAGAACCGGTTGATCCTTTGCGTAGAACACGAGCTTTCCCGCCTCTCGGTGGTGAAATCCGTCTTCGGCAGCGTCCGAATCGACAGGTATGAACTTCTGGCCTCTGTTCTCCTTTCTCTCGCCCCTTGGCACTTGTGCAACGGCAAAATGAGATATCATCTCCTCTGGGCGGCCGTCATTAGGTATAAGTCCCTAATTAGGTCGTCAATTAACTCCAGCCGTCCGATTGAAATCAATCTGAATCCAACGCATATCTGCCGGTGTCGATACCATCGACGCGGGTTGATGGTATCGACCCAGTGTAGTAGCGACAGCCTTCTTGTCTTTTCGTCCGAGTGCCTGTGGCCATCTCGATACCATCGACTTGCGTCGATGGTATCGACCTCTTTGTAGCGTCGGTTTTGTCGTTTAGCGACGCTGTAGACTCCATGCGTCAATGGTATTGACTTGGGTGTCGATACTATCGACCGCTTCCTCGCCAGCAACCTGAAGGGATCTCGATGCCATCGACTTGGGTGTCGATGGTATCGACTCTTTGTTGCTCCTTTCGGCTGGCAACCTGTGGCCTTGTCGATGGTATCAACTTCTGTCGATGGTATCTACGGAAGCAGATACTTGTTTTTCCTGAAATTCCAAGACAAGATCAAATAAATCCACACGAATTATAATAAAGTGATGATTAATGCTCAAAATGATAAAACTAAGGGGATTTGACATAAAATGATGGCAAAGACCAAAATAGGTGAATTATGCAATATTAACCATAAAAATGACTAATAAAAGCACAAAATACATATAAAAAAGGTCTATAAATGCGACTCAAAATCATCGCATCAAACTCCCCTAAGCTTGAACATTGCTCGCCCTCGAGCAATAATCCTTAGAATAGAATTGAAAATGTCAACTGAAAAACAACACACCAACCCAACATCCCATGTGACTCCCACTGAACGTTCTCAAACCAGCCTTCTCTAACCACAGAATGGTAATTACCCTAAAGGCGACAATAATCATCAATAAAAGAAATTAACCTCCAAACCGATGAACACTATCACATAAGGCAGTTAACATAATAAAATTCGCCAATTTCAGCATTGGTGCATCTTGTGATCGCCTATACTACGTTGCTCGCCCTAACTACCATCTACATGGAAGCAGTTCTCCTGATAATCATTAGTGAGGAGAATTTCACGGTGGCCTACCAATCCGAGCAACGGGTGGATGAAAATGGGTGGCTCATGGAAGAACTTGGAAGTATTGTACAGTTTCAACATGCATAATACAAAAATGTCCTAAATGATGCCAATGCACATTAGAAATGCCCTAATGCCTAAAATTGAGTGAAAATGATGCGTGCACTAACCTTCCACCTCAAAATGAGATGGATATCTAGTCTAACTACATCATGTACTCAATTTTCCTGAAATGCGAGTGATATCATGTTCCTTTCTCCTTCTTATTTCAATTTCTTCTAAATTTTTTTTTTTTATATTGCAGATTTTCAGAATTTTTTTTTCTTCAGCCCACATATCCATAATTGCTTAAAGATAAGTTTATTGGGCTATTTTCTTCATGCTCAGAATTTTTTTTCAATATTTTGAAGGTATGGAACAGTTTAATTCACCATTGGGGAAAAATTGAGATACATGATGTACTTTATGCATGAAAATCATGAGTGCAACTACATGGCATGCACCTAAAGGTAATGTGCATGAATCCCTATATTTTTTTTTCTTTTTATGCAACAGTATGGAAAATATCAATGCAAGTCCTATCTACATGCTATGCACACAAGAAGGAATTAAAACTGCACTTTACTTCCAATTCTTAGGTGGATTATGGAAAAATGAAGTGGAATGATCACAAGATTAGATGACTGAACCTTAGAAAGATATTATGTGTCCCTCCTTACTGACCTGTGTAGTAGTTTAAAGGGTTCTCTCTCTTACATCCAATTAAGGTCTCATTACCATTTGGTTAGGTTAGGCTCAAACAACCATTACTGTCCACTTTTCATGAATCATTAGGAGTACAGGTGTGAAATGTTGTTTTAAAGTTGACATAATCAATCATTTTCGTAGGATGTGTTCCCCAAGGTCAACCAAAGCAAGCTATCCAAGACACAAAAATTTTTAAATTTCCCATGAACTAACAGCCAGATGACAAACTTGTACGACATCCACATTTACACTAGATAGCACGTGGATCCTACAAAAACTAAAGATGCAAGAAACAAATAACAATGCTAAAAACTAAAAACAATAAAAGATAGAGCTGTTCCAACTACCCCCCTAAGCTTGAATCTGACTATGGCCTCATAGTCAAAAACAAACTTAAGAGTGGAACAGAGATACCCGATCACTCTTGTGGAGGTGGAGGTGGGTACTGTGGAGCCATAGGATCCCAAGATGGATACTCCCCCTGGAAGCTCGGATCATAATGGGTCCTCAGCGGAAGCTGTGGATAGCCTCCAAAGTAACTCTGACTCCAGTAGTGGTCGTAGAAGGGCTCCTGCTGCATCTCCATCCGTTGCAACCGATTGTGTATCTGCTGTTGGTTGTCGAGGAGGAGACGCTCATTCTCGAACATCGCCCTTTGGTTGTCAAGTAGCCGGTTCGTAGTGTCTTGGATACCGGCATATGCAGCGGTGTGGCTGTTCTGCGTCTGTTGAATGTCTTGGAGCATGTTGTACATGCCCTGCATAGAATAAACATCCTCGCTCTGCTCCGAGGATGGAGGCAGTGGAGGCGGATGCGAAGAAGATGATGAAGCACCTGGATGCATCCGAGGACGCTTCCGGGGTGCTACGCGTGCTCGAAGAGGTGTGAATGCCTCTTCCTCCTCTTCCTCCGCCTCATCGTCGTTGCCACCGTCTTTGCCGCCTTCTTCTTCATCAGAGTCGATGGCTATGATTGGCCATCTGAAATGCTGTGTGCCCTCGATGTTGAATACGGGATCCGGCAGTGCGCACTCCTGGTACGCTTGATTCACGTGGCAATGCGCAAATGCCACGCCATCTCGTAGAAGAATCAGGTTAGAACGGTGCAGATGTTGCACGTTCAGCTTACTCCTCGTGGAAAGCGGGGTCATGGTGGAGAAGTTGAGCCCGAGGTAGTGCGCCAGCTTGGTGATGAGCCCGCCGAAATGAATCGGAGCCTTCCTCGTACTCCTCTTTACCGCCAGGACGCGCTGCAGGAAGAACGCACCCCAGTTGCATTCTTGTCGCTTCAGGAGCATGTAAAGAAAGAAAAGGTTGCTCTCCTGAAATTTGCTCAATGCAAGATCACTACGAGCAAAGAATGTGAAACTCAACATCCGGTGTAGAACCCGGACGAATGGATGCTCGAAATCCGCTACTGCAGCATTGTGGTAGCTCACTGTCTTCCCCGCCGGCACTGTCACTAGCTCGGCGAAGATCTTGTCATAGTCTGTGCGGGAATCCGGGCGCCGGTGATTGTTTTGAGAGTGGTTCCAGTTGAAGATGTCATTGAACTGCTCAAGCGTGATGTTGTAGTCGATGTTGAATAGCCGGAAGGACACCCGTCCCGTGATCCACTCATGATCAGACGCAACGACATCGTTGGGCACGACGCAGACGTCAAGGGACGCCATGAATTCCGCCACCAATTCTTTGTAGGTGGGCCATTCGCCGAAAAATGGCTGACCATCCGCATGGTACTCCATTTCGTCGTGCCTTCTGCCGGTGTGATGTGCTTTCCCGTCCAGAACATAGGCCAAGTTGGCCTCAAATCCAAGCTCTTGGATCATGCCCCGGTCCACATACCATGTAGGCTCGATCTTCTGCTTCAAGATCTCTTCATATATCTTCCGAACCTCCGGGGAAGGATGGATGAGTCGGGGACGTGATACTGACGCAGTAAGAGGTGGCACAAACGTCATGATCTCCATCGGATTCACGCGAGAGGATGTTGCTCCGGCGACGTGCACCATTGTTGCAAGAGAAACGGGATTAGAAGAAGAGCTCGGGGAAGATGGAGAAATAATTCTCCGCTCGGTGTAGATCTTTGCTCGATGTTGCTGCTCTTCGATCTTGGATGGCTCGGGGGAGTGCTCGGCGCAAAGGAGGAAGTTCACTCTGAAGGTGTGACGTCAAATGACGTTATAAATCTCCTTATATAGACTTGGCCGGCACTACTGTTGACCCGTCGATACCATCGATGCGGGTCGATGGTATCGACATGTCTCGATGCTATCCGCCCCCTTTGCGAGTATCGACGGCTGACGATTGCTGGATTGTGAAACCCGGATTGCTGACCTGTCGATACCATCGACGCAAGTCGATAGTATCGACGCAGCACCCGGATCGCTGACGTGGACTTCGCGATCTCCGTTGATGTCTTTGTGTGGATCGGTGACATGGGTGGTCGATACCATCGACAGGTGTCGATGGCATCGACTTGGCTTCATTACGACACCGCCACTTTGTCATTTCGACCTGTGACCATATCGATACCATCGACGAGGCCGTCGATGGTATCGAGTTGACTGAGACAAATCGCTCTGAACTTCTCCAGAGATCTCGATGGTATCGACTGCTGTGTTGATACTATCGACAGTTGTTGCGCGACCTGCCTGTAGGTGTGTCGATACCATCGACGTGACCGTCGATAGTATCAAATCAGAACGAACCTTGCAGTTGTCAACCTGAACCTATGTCGATACCATCGACCAGTGTGTCGATGGTATCGACTCTGCCTCAGCCTGCACAATGAACAAACGGATCAAGGTATCTTCTTTACACTAAAATTTTAACGAAATTAAAGCAACCTATGATTATAATTAAATTATCCTAATGTACCGATGGTTGGGTTGCCTCCCAACAAGCGCCCTTATTTAACGTCTTAGGCTAGATGGCTTCCGAGCGTCTCATTCGTCCACAAGTGTAATGAGTTTGACCTCATTCACTTTTCTCTTGTAATTCTCACCAAAATACAACTTTAGCCTCTGTCCATTCACCAAGAACGTGGCATCTCCATCACGCACCAGAATCGCACCGTGCGGTTTTACCTCTTCCACCACGAACTGTCCACTCCACCGGGACTTCAGCTTCCCGGGATGCAACTTGAGTCATGAGTTAAACAACAGAACACTATCTCCCTTCTTGAACGTGTGCAACTCGATATGGCGATCGTGGATCAGTTTTGTGCGCTCCTTGTATATTCGGGCATTCTCATATGCCGTCATGCGCAACTCGTCCAGCTCATTCAACTCAAACATCCTCTTTCTCCCAGCTTCATCATAACTCAAATTTAACCTTCTAAGCGCCCAATGGGCCTTGTGCTCCAACTCCACCGGAAGGTGACAAGCCCGGCCATACGCCAACCTAAAAGGCGTAGTGCCTATAGGTGTTTTGTAAGCCGTTCTATATGCTCAAAGTGCGTCCGGTAGTAGGGCACTCCAATTCTTCCTTGTGGATGCCACTGTTCGCTCTAGAATCTTCTTGATTTCACGGTTTGAGACCTCCACTTGGCCTTGAGTCTGTGGATGATATGGGGTGCCAATGTTGTACTTGACCCCATATTTCTTCAATAGTGTCGAGAATTTCTGATTCTGGAAGTGTGTACCCCCATCGCTTATTATCATTCGGGGTATCCCAAACCTGCAGAAAATATTTTCCTTTACAAACCTGCACACTACACTAGAATCATTAGTCCTTGTGGGGATTGCTTCCACCCACTTCGACACATAATCAACAGCTAACAAGATATACAAATTGGAGTTCGAGGACACAAAGGGTCCCATGAAGTCTATGCCCCACAAATCAAATACTTCAACTTCCTGAAATACATTCAGGGGCATCTCTTGTCGCTTTGAAATGTTACCTGCTCGCTGACACGGGTCACATTGCATTACAAAATCGTAGGCATCCCGAAACAAAGTTGGCCAATAAAGGCCGCTTTCCAACACCTTAGCTGCTGTTCGCGAACTGGCATGGTGTCCTCCCGTCGGCGATGCATGGCAATGGTGGAGAACACTCTCGTACTCCATCTCAGGCACACACCTGTGTAAGATACTGTCCCTGCATTGCTTCAAAAGAATTGGATCATCCCAAAAGTAGTATCTTGAAGAATGAAAGAATCTCTTTTTCTCTTGATATGACCAGTCTTCCGAGATGATCCCGCAAGCCAAATAATTAACAATTTCAGCAAACCACGGTTCTTTAGAATTAATTTTCAAAAGTTGTTCATCGGGAAACGTCTCGGTTATGGGTATGTGCAAATCTTTTTCATTCACCCTTTCTAACCTAGACAAATGATCAGCCACTACATTCTCAATTCCACACTTATCCTTGATTTCAATGTCAAATTCTTGTAAGAGCAAAATCCACCTAATGAGTCTAGGCTTTGCGTCCTTTTTCTCCATCAAGTATTTTATCGCAGCATGGTCGGTCCATACAACTACTTTAGATCCAACTAAATACTACCGAAATTTTTCAAAACAAACACGACGGCAAGTAATTCTTTTTCAGTAGTTGTATAGTTCAATTGAGCATCATTCAGAGTTTTGGAAGCATAGAAAATCACAGCGGGCTTATTATGTACCCTTTGCCCCAAAACGGCTCCTACTGCAAAATATGAAGCATCACACATCAATTCGAAATGTTTTGTCCAATCCGGCGTTTGAACAACCGGGGCAGAAATCAATTTTTCTTTCAAAACTTTGAATGCATGCAGACACTTATCGTTGAAATCGAAGACCGCATCTTTCTCCAAAAGTTCGGATAAAGGTTTTGCAATTTTAGAAAAGTCCTTAATGAATCGCCGATAGAACCCGGCGTGTCCCAAAAAGCTTCTCACCCCTTTTACAGAATTTGGTGGGGGCAGCTTGGAAATCACCTCAATTTTCACCGGGTCTACCTCAAGACCTTTGCTAGACACCTTGTGTCCTAGCACTATTCCCTCTGTCACCATCATGTGACATTTCTCCCAATTAAGGACCAAGTGTGTGTCCTCACAACGCTGCAGCACTTTGTCTAGGTTATAGAGACATTCATCAAATGACGCACCGTAAACCGAGAAGTCATCCATAAAAACCTCAAGACAGCGCTCTACCATGTCAGAAAATATGGCGAGCATGCAGCGTTGAAACGTCGTCGGTGCATTACATAAACCAAACGGCATTCGTCGGTAAGCAAAAGTCCCATAGGGACAGGTGAACGTAGACTTCTCTTGATCCAAAGGATCAATCGAAATCTGGTTATACCCCGAATACCCATCCAGAAAACAAAAATGCGACCGACCGGCAAGACGTTCTAAAATTTGATCAATAAATGGTAAAGGAAAATGATCTTTAAGTGTGGCAGCATTCAGACAAAGGTAGTCAATACAAACTCTCCACCCGGTTACCAATCGGGTGGTGACAGGTTCATTCAACAAATTTTTAGTGACAGTAATTCCCCCCCTTCTTAGGGACTACCTGTGTGGGACTCACCCACGTCGAGTCTGATATAGCATATATAATCCCTGCCGCAAGAAGTTTGATGACCTCCTTCTTCACAACCTCCATCATGCTCGGATTTAAACGTCTTTGAGGCTGAATAACTGGCTTGACTCCCTCCTCAAGCCGAATCTTATGCTGGCAAAGAGTAGGGGAGATCCCCTTGATGTCTGCAACAGACCACCCAAAAGCTCCACGGTGGTTCTTGAGCACTATCAGCAATTGCTCCTCCTCATCCGCACTCAAGTAAGCAGATACGATCACCGGTAACTTGTCCTTCTCAGCTAGAAAGACGTACTTGAGATGCGGGGGCAGCGGCTTCAATTCTAAATCTGGCGGGCTGATAAGAGATGAATGCAGCGGTGGGGGAAGTGCGCCTAAATCTTCATAGTGCCTCGCATAGAAGCATGGAAGCATCTGAAGCATTTTAGCGCACTCCTTGAGTGATTTACTCCGCATCCAATCATAGGTAACATTCCACAAACAAGCCCCTAACGGCAATTCCAGATATGCATCAACAATAGAAATAGTAATTGCATCATCCTCCCATGAAGGCAAAATGTCCTCATTCTCATCATTCGGAAATCCCACAGCTTTACACAAAGAAACAACCTTAGTTTGCTCCATGTGTCCACAGCTAAGGTTCCATTATCCATCTTGCTCATCACATGAGCCATGTCCAAAAATGGTTTTCCAAGGCAAAGTGAGATGTTGTGATCCATATGTTTCACCATGTTACATTGTTCTTTTGCTTTAGAAGACACAGTGCTAGAGGACATGACCATCTCAAAGCGGTCATCTGCTATGCCTAAGGTCAAGCGACCTCTCCCCATCTCTAAGATCATGTCGGCTGTAGCTTGGAATGGATGTCCAAGTAACAACTCATTGCCATGCTCATCCTGCATCTCCATAACCACAAAATCAGCCGGAAAGACAAATCGATCCACCTTTACTAAGACATCTTCGCAGATTCCATAAGGCTTCACCACAGAGTTGTCGGCCAATTGGATAGTCATATTGCTCGGCCGTGACTCCTTTAATCCCAGCTTTTTAAATGTCGAAAGGGGCATCAAATTGATGCTTGCCCCTGAATCACATAATGGCTCTCCAAATTTAAACTTCCCGATATAGCAAGAAATGTTGAAACACCCGGGATCGTGTCTCTTTGGCGGTAGAGTGCCCATAATGAAGGCACTCACTTGCTCCTTTAGCACAACGACCTTAGTATCTGGTATTTTCCTCTTCTTGGTAATGACAATTTTTAGAAACTTCCCGTATGAAGGGATTTGCTCAATAGCTTCCAATAACGGAATATTGACCGAAAGCTTCCTAAAGCTGTCTAAGAATTTCTCGAATTGTGCATCTACCTTCCTTGCCTTTGCACTATTTGGATAGGGGACCGGAACGGCTTGTGCCCTTTGATGAGGTGGCACATAAGGCGTCATTTTCTACGGTTCCTCCTCAGCAACCTGTTCATCATTACCATCCACAGCTATGTCTTCAACCTGCCCTGTGACTGGTGTGGGCTGCTCCGTATTGGTTTCACCTTTAACTTTATCTTGCGGTATGCTTGTTTCATCCATTCTTGGATTCAACACCTTCTTGCCGCTTCTCAGTAAAATGGCCTTGGCTTGCTGGTTTCCCCCGGGAACATTGGTGTTCCCCGGAAAACCTGGATGTGTTGGCTTCTTCAAACTAGCAATTTCAGCTGCCATCTGCGCCATGGAGGTCTCTATGGTCCTCATTTGAGCCCCATGGCTCTACAATGTCTGTCCAAATTGATTCATAAATTCACCTTGTTGCTTGATTTGCTGCCTGAATGTGTTCATTAACTCTTGATTTTGCTTGATGACCTGATTGAGCAACTCCGTGCTCTTGTCCTCTGTAGCAGGTGTAGGCTTGGCTTCCGAATCCTGCAGAAAATTATTCGGATCCTTCCATGAGAACTTTTTGTCCTTTCTCCATGAGTAGTCATTGTTCCTGTACCCTTGTTGTTGTCTCATGTACTTGACTTGAGCCTCATCCTCGGACTCATTTTCTTCTTTTTGCAGTAACTTCTTTGCGAGAAGATCCATCTTCTCATTCAGCTCTCTCATTGCCTTTGATTCACTGGCGACTCATTCTTGCTCAACTGGGCCTCTCTCTCTTTCTCCCCAAGACTGCTTTCTCGCCATGTTCTTGAGTATCTCCCAGCATCTAGTGTCCGTGTTATTCAGAAAAAATCCCGACCCGGCTGAATCCAGATTACTCCTATCATGCTAGGAGAGAGCAAAATAGAAGATTTTCACCTGTGTCTCTTTGTCCAGCCCGTGATGCGGACATCTCCTCAACATAACCTGAAATCGCTCCCAGGTCTCAGAATATGTTTCACCCTCTTGTTGGGTGAAATTGTGAATCTTCCAGATCATGTCGTTAGTCTTCTCAGGGGGGAAGAACCTCTCAAAGAAGACTTCCACCATATGGTCCCAAGACTCAACGAACTCATCGTCTAGATTATGTAGCCACTCTCTTGCTGCTCCTGCCAAGCAACTTGGGAACAACTTGAGGTACAAAGCATCTTGTGGAAACCTGTCTATCTTTACCATGTCACAGTTTTCAACGAACTGGATGATGTGTGCAATAGGATCCTCATTCTTCAGCCCATGAAACGCATTTGATTTTACCAAATTAATCAACGCTGGATCGATCTTATATGTCGGTATGTTGATCGCCTATTTTTTTATAGGCCCCTTTGAAGCTGATGAGGAAGAAGCTTTGATCTTCTCCCATATGGTCTGTGGCTCGGCCATGTCTTCTGGTTCAGATTCAGAATCTATCTCTTCTTGGTACTCGTGCTCAGAATGCTCCTCGTCCTCAGGTCCCGGAAACGGAACCTCGGGTGTGCGATTATCGTAGTCTGTACTACGTGTATGCACCATACACAGTACCTGAAATAAGAAAATTCGAGTTCAGTACTATGCTTAGACGAGTATAACAATTATAGTGCAATGTAAAAATATTTGAATTTGAATGAAAATTAAAAATAAATTTGTGGCCTAGAGTGGCCGCTCGTAGCGCTCGAAGTGCCAACAATTCCGCCGTATCCCCGGCAACGGCGCCAAAAACTTGACGTCAGTTTTACCACGCGCTAAAACGCAAGTATACGAGTCGAGTAATATAGGCCTTTGTGAGGCCCGAGTCGAACACAGGGATACTCGGAAACGTTGGAGACTCCTACTAACTATTTGCGATCAGCTAAGCCGAATAACAAATTGGGGTTGTTGAATAAAATTAAAAGAAAATATAAATAAAATAAAGCAAACAATCGATTAAAGGTTAATTTAATCAATTCAAAAGGATATCTTTAGGATTGTGGTTTCACCGCGGGTTTTCATTATATTATATTTCATATAATGCCTCAATCTTCTCTCTCTATCCGGGTAGTGGCCTGTAAACAGAAGTGCCCACTATCGTGGTGCAATTCACTACTTAGGTTTAGGTCGATTCCACCGTCGTAGTAATCTATTCCCTAAACTAAGTGCATTACGAACGATCTCTCAGTTTCCACCATTAATTTTACACCTCCTTTGTCAAGGGATTTATCGATTAATGTAGGTTTCATCTCTTTTCAACCGTTAATCCTTCTGTCGAAGTGATTAAGGGCATTAGGTTATTATTATGGTGATCAAGCATAACAATATATGGAGAAAACGAAATTATACCACGGATTTAAGAGAGAAAATATGAATTATTAATATAAAACTATCATACAATGCATTCCCGGGCTACTCCCGGTCCTAAAGATGGAGGGGATTAGCCCCGCATGTTCATCTCGCACAAACACATGGTAGAAATAGGGGAAATCATATGAAAAACGTGAATTGAATGGAAAAACCCCTGAACGGAGGAGAACCGGTTGATCCTTTGCGTAGAACACGAGCTTTCCCGCCTCTCGGTGGTGAAATCCATCTTCGGCAGTGTCTGAATCGACATGTATGAACTTCTGGCCTCCGTTCTCCTTTCTCTCACCCCTTGGCACTTGTGCAAAGGCAAAATGAGATATCATCTCCTCTGGGCGGCCGTCATTAGGTATAAGTCCCTAATTAGGTCGTCAATTAACTCCAGCCGTCCGATTGAAATCAATCTGAATCCAACGCATATCTGCCGGTGTCGATACCATCGACGCGGGTCGATGGTATCGACCCAGTGTAGTAGCGACAACCTTCTTGTCTTTTCGTCCGAGTGCCTGTGGCCATCTCGATACCATTGACTTGCGTCGATGGTATCGACCTCTCTGTAGCGTCGGTTTTGTCGTTTAGCGACGTTGTAGCCTCCATTCGTCGATGGTATCGACTTGGGTGTCGATACTATCGACCGCTTCCTCGCCAGCAACCTGAAGGGATCCTGATGCCATCGACTTGGGTGTCGATGGTATCGACTCTTTGCTTCTCCTTTCGGCTGGCAACCTGTGGCCTTGTCGATGGTATCGACTTCCGTCGATGGTATCGACGGAAGCAGATACTTGTTTTTCCTGAAATTCCAAGACAAGATCAAATAAATCCACACAAATTATAATAAAGTGATGATTAATTCTCAAAATGATAAAACTAAGGGGATTTGACATAAAATGATGGCAAAGACCAAAATAGGTGAATTATGCAATATTAACCATAAAAATGACTAATAAAAGCACAAAATACATATCAAAAAGGTCTATAAATGCGACTCAAAATCATCGCATCATCATTGTACCCCAAATTGAATTTCATAAAACTTTTCACAAAATGTCTTGCATATTGCCATGTTTGAAACCATCATGTCACCTAGGACCCCTAATAACATCACTCCTTGGAATAGTTTGCAAGTCATAAGGAATCGATCAGAACCAAGCATAATTTTTTCCTATATTTAAATAAATGAATTATCTTGTTATAAAATTTGAATGATGTGAATTATAGGAATATTCTAACTAGAGCAATGACACTCTCTGAAAAAAAGAAAAAAAATAATGTTGAAAGTTATAAGCACAAGAACATCTCTTCCTTCCCGCCATTTTTTCTTCTAAAAAAGAGAAGCAAAGAATCACCACCAGACAAAAGTCTGGGGTGTCATGCTTCCCAAAATAAAAATTTCATTCCCCACAAAGGGGCGTACCATCAAAACATGTCAACAATGCATATTAAAAAATTGTGATCAATATAGCCACAACTACACAAATTTAAATTTTGAGTCGAATAGAGGAGCGATAAAAAAAATTCATCACTTCCTTCTTTGTTTTCACACTCCCCCTTCACCAAATTCTTTTTGCTCAACTTCTTCATTTGATGCATATTTCATGATCAATCCTACGGTATCTTAAAGAAATATCATTCAAATTAGCAGCAAGACATCTACCAAATATAGGCTTAATAGAGTCAAGAACAATAATGTAAACACTACCATTTATAGTTCCCTTATATATGACATTGTATAACAGGGAATATAGAAGAAAGCTTTCTAAAGAAGTAAATAAACAAGACAACCACTATCAAAACGTTGACTAACACTTATTAAATTGTGATGTCAGCCATCCATAAGAAGTACATTCTTGATGCATAGTGAATCACCTACATCACCCTCACCTATTACCTTACCCTTAATGTTGTCTCCAAATGTCACTGATCCTCCTTTCTTCTTAGTAAATTGATTGAAATGGATGATTTCACCCGTCATGTGTTTTGACCATCCACTATCAACAATACATTTGCATTTATCCTGACATACATCACCAATGTCTTCACTTGTGGAGGCCATGAGTGCAATATATCATTCTCCTTTATCGGAGCTTGATCCACTAGAGGAGGATTCCTCCAAAGCCACATGAGATGTATCCTTACTCCTTTTCTCCTTCTTATCCTTCCTCTTGTACTTTCCTTACTTCTTGTAGTCATCCTTCTTCTTATGGCTGCTCATGTGGTGGCTCTTCTTGTCCTTTGGGCATTCATTCTTGTAGTGCCCCTTTTGTCCACATTCATAGCATCTCAGAGTTGAGGATGAGGAAAACTTTCCCTTAATGTGTTTGCCCTTGGAGTAGTTTGCTTCATGACTGCTAGGGCCATCATCTTCACTTGAGGAGGGTGGATAGTACCAACAAGAAAACTTTTGTTGGATAATCATTGCCTCCACTTGAGCTTTGAAGGCATTGTCTTTCATTTTCTTTGATTCCTTCTCCTCTTTCTTGTTATCTTCTTCTTGCTTTTCTAGCCTTGGGTCATGGGCTTGAAGGTTTCAAATGAGATCCTCAGTGGATAAGTCTTCAAGGCTTCTAACTTCTTCAATTGAAGTCACCTTGGGTTCCCATCTCTTGGGAAGGGACCTAAGTATTTTGGAGTTGATGATAAATATGTATTTATCCTTTTTATTTACATCTTTTAGATATCTTTTAGGATTATTTTGTTATTTATCTTCTTAGTTTTATAATTAATTGCATTAGTTTATATTTTTCTCATTATTTGGTGTTTTAATTATATTTGGTTGGTTTTTTATAGGAAAATTACTCAACCACTCTATGACTAGTTTCTCTTGGAAGATATTTTGCACAAATTCCCACAGTTCCTGATTTAAATATATAACTCACACCAAAATTATCATAACTCTCACATCCTAAGGAGGAATTTAATGGGAAAGTATGAGTTGGAAAGAGAATTGAATTATATATAGTGAAAACATATTTTTGGACCACTTTCGAACTTATGACTAGCCAAAAAATATGCTCAAAATCATTATTGCGAGAATCTACAACAAAAATAATGTGAACGGTCAACATAATTAAAAGCAATCAACCATTTCCTCTACTAATCATATCCATATAGTTTTCATCCACCATCTAAGAGTCTTATAGAGAGTCTTGTATGTAGGGTTTCCACCCCTCCTTTCCCTATAAAAAGAGGGGGGACTCCACTAAGAAAAGGGGTCCCAAAATTTTTGCTTGTTATGTTATGAAACTCTGTTATTTTTCATTCTAGTGTAATTTTACATTCAAAGAAATAAAGTTATTCCCTTTCTTCATCATTTGGAATCTTCTATTCTCGTTCTTCTTCTCATTGTTTCTTCTCATGTTTTCTTATTGGAGCGGGAGATAAAGATGCTAAGTCATCTAGTCGTCACCACGTTGGGCTCTTCGAAGACCCCAATTTGTGGTCTATGGCTTACCTCCTTTTTCTCCTTATTTCTCCCTTCCTCGCCATGAGTAGCGAGTAGTCTTCTTATCGAGGTAAGGGGAATAGCTCCTTGACCATTGTGTAGATTCAGATTTAGTTATATGATTTTTATATATAGCTTTTGGTTTAGAAAACCGCCGATTTAAATGAAGTGATTTCTCATTTTTATCGCAAGTTCATTACGACGGATGCAACTGTGGAACCCAGAACTTAGAGAAACTAAACCAGTTGCATGGGGATTTGGATGTGACCATAGAAAAATCCCCATTGGGATGATGAACTATGAAGCGTGAACATCATGACCAATGGGTTCATGTGGAGTTTGACTTATGTGATTTGTTTATGAATAACTCACATACCCACTTTTCATCTTTTAGCTATCATATATTCTTGATTTGGTTTACATTTTAGCTAAGGTGGTGAAAACCCCCAAGCCTCAATATTTTCCCCATTTGATTTCAACTATTTCTTTCAACGTTTGGTTTAATCACCTTCTTTTAAATTCTTGCAATATTGCTTTCCTTTCTTAGATAGTTTTTTTTGTTAACCATCTTCTTCCTTTATTTTTATTGCTTAGTTTAAATCTTTCCATTTCCTTATTTAGTGTAATCTTTTATTCTTCTTGCCTTTTAGTTCTTGCATTAGCTTAATCAAACCCCCTCAAAATCTAAATGTAAATTCTTTCAATCATTCAAAAATACAAAAAAAAAAAGAAATAATTTCAAAATAGTCAGAATTAAAAGAAAATGAATGTTTAAAATGTAGTCTTATGGGATGACCCTTATATACTAGCCTTAACTAGAAAGTTAAAAAATATTAAATTATAGGATAATTATTCTAGTGAATTGGTGTGCAAATGACGCATATCAGTTGATTGTCCCTATATCCAAGGTATGGCCTAAGGCTGCAAGTCCCTTGAGGATGGTGTTAAGAGTTGAGTACATATCAAACACTCTTTCCTTCGTTCCCATCTTGAAGTTTTGAAGCATTCCATTGATCATGTATATCTTTGATTCCTTAACTTGTTGCATGCCTTCATAAGTGATGCACAACTTGTTCCAAATATCATGGGTTGCATCCCAAGATGATATTTGGTTGAACTCAGAGGGAATGAGGGAAACATAGATGATGCTTCTTGCCTTGGCATTTAATTGTGCCTTCTTGAGTGTAACTTCATCCCAAATATCTACATCACATGTCAGCTCCTTGTATGGATGAATCACCACATTCTACATGTCATAGTTCATCCCTCGAAGGAAGAACTGCATCCGTTGTTTCCAATAGAGGAAATTGGTGCCATCGAAGATGGGGGATCTCATGGAGAAGCTTCCCTCTAGGTTGAGGGACCCAAGTAAGTTGTCTCACATCTTCTCATCTTGTGGAATATGTGTGAGAAAAGACCATGGCTTTGATACGACTTGTTGGATCGAAGGGCTCTAGAGGTGGGGGGTGAATAGAGCTAAAAACACTTGCACAAAACTTATTAGACCTTCAAACTACTTCAAGAAGATACAAGTGCAAATAGTGAATTTGATGGCAATTCAAACATGCACAACAAGGATGAGAGAGATTGAAGCAAGCAATTGAACAAGCTCTTTTGGAGTGGTTCCACTCTTCAAACTAGGAGAGACTTAGTCCACTACCTAGAAAGGTCAAGCTCTAGGATTTCTTAAGCATGTCTACTCTTCATATTCACTTATAAGAGTTAGAACATATGACCTTCCTTTATCGGGACAAGGATATCTAGCTCCCCTTTGATGCCAAGGGAGATAACAACCTTACAAACAAGGTCTTACCTATCCAAGATCTAGTCTTCTACCTCACCAAGGTCATACTCACTCTTGCAAGAAGCTAGATTCCTTCACCAAGGAGATCCCCTTCTTCCATCAAGTCTATTATCTTGAAGTATTAATCCAATAATATCCTTAGATCTTCCTCCTTGTCCTCCTCCTTCACTCAAAGAAGCTTGAAACACCTTCTTCTACATCTTGAAGAAGCATGCACCTCCTCCTTCACTTGGAGAAGCCTTCATCAGCATGATCTTCAAGAAAGGGATCGGGAAGAGAAGGCTTTGAGAGATTCACAAGTGAACAATGAGGTCTCTCTCTCACACAAATCCTATCTCACTCATATGGATGAAATGAAGTGTAATCAAGAGAGAGAAAGGGGATCAAGTGGATTAAAAGCACTCAACTATGGAAAGGACCTTGAATATCATGAATGAGAAAACTTGGAATGAACTCCAAGGGGTAC
Source organism: Alisma plantago-aquatica (assembly GCA_963693085.1). Taxonomy (NCBI): domain Eukaryota; kingdom Viridiplantae; phylum Streptophyta; class Magnoliopsida; order Alismatales; family Alismataceae; genus Alisma; species Alisma plantago-aquatica. Next base: position 513,182,792 of record OY856412.1, read on the forward strand.
TATTTATAGCTGGGTGTCTCCACTAGAGTGTGGGAACACTTATGAACATTTGCTACCCATTTCTAGGGTTACAACAGATATAATTTTGAGTTTTTCAACACTCCAACGGTTAGAATCACTTTTTCTATGTTTTTGTCAAGTGTGTTCGGTCGAGTTTCAATAAAGATAACTCGACCGATCACACTATGTGACAAAGCTAATTTAAACCATAAGTCAAGTTTGTCTTGATAGAAAATCGACTAATCCACTTAAATTAGTTTTAGGAAGAGAGGTCATCGGTCGAGTTCTGTGGATGTACAACTCGACCGATCGAAGTCACTCTCAAAATCCATTAAGGATCGGTCGAGTTTGTAACCCGACCAATGAAGTGCCCGTAATGAATTTTACAAAATGACTTTTAAGTGATCAAACATTCAAAGTAAGTGCCCTTTATTTTTCTCATCTTAGTTACAAGTCATATCATTAATACAAATGATTACAAAAATAATCCAATGTGATTTGGAGTGTTTCCTACAAAAGTGCATTGGTATTGCTTTTGACTTGAACTAAAGAAAGCTAGGGCTTGATCAATTTGATCCTTTTCATTTACCTAATGCCTGAAATCAATCTTAAACAATCATATTAGATGCATATGCATGGAATGGTTATGTCATTATCAAAATATGAACAATATGTAACACTTAGGTCAACAAGTTCAAATTGCAAGTGGCCTTCATTTAGAAATTTTGATAATGAACATGTAATTTAATGATTATAAGTCATTGAAATGTAATCATAAACAACTAGCATGTCATCAGTGGCACTTTTTATATGCCAGTATACTCAATAAGAACACTTTCACACAACATCCTAATACACAATAGTGGGTTTTGTATAAAAGCCAATCGATATAATAGTAGCATTTTAATAAAATCCAAATGATGTATTAGTGGCATTTATTTGTCATTTATTAAAGGCCATTAAAATCGAATATACAATAGAATATAAAAAGAATGCCACTATCTCACTATTGGAATTAGTACTAGAGGCATTTTTTAAGTGTCAACAAATTCCGCTAAACAGTTGTAGTGGCACTTAAATTGTTTTAGCGGCATTTGTGGAATGGCACTAATGAGTGTGTTTGTTGTAGGGTCCTAAATCATCATCAAAGAGGTCAACATTATTATTATCCAAATACTCATGATTCAAGATATGAATTGGGTTTTCAATTACGTTCAAGGTGTTCTCTAGACATAGATGAGGGAATCATAGGATTAGATTAGATATCAAGATTTATAATCAAAAGGCTAGATTTAGAAATCAACTCCAAAAGTCAAGATTTTGAACATCAAATTTCATGGCTCCACAAGATTTCAAAGCTAGGGTATGAACTCCTATTTACACCATATGTGTGATCTTTCATACATATACAAAAATCTAGAAACATTTCTTGATGATGACGTTAACATCACTATCAAAGTATTGAAGGTTTATGAATGATCTAGATCTAGGCCTCCCTAGGAACTTTAGCTCTAATATTTCCATCTACACGATCGTTGTCAAGATTATAATAAATTCAAGATAAAGATTTGAGTTTCAACCATATTCCAAGATTTGACCAACTATATCAATTTTCCATAGAGATCAACATTGTAAGAGAGGTTTATCTTTCCAATCTCTTAATAATCAAGTGTTGAAAATTTAGCAAAAGTAATAATAGGGACGCGACACAGGTAAGGGGAATGATGAATAAGACTACTACCCAAATTTAACACATTTATCTGTGGGAGTATTGCATTAGCATGTGTATATCCATATCATTAAGTTTATAAAGATAAAATATAGGGAGAATAATGGCTATTAATTTGTATTTGAAAAAGTCATGGAATCGAATGACAATTTTCATGATAGTGCAACTTTCATTAACGTTTCTAATGTATCCAACATAATGATTTCATTTCCTTTCTCTCATGGATAAAAGAAAGAGGTATAGTTAGGAATAGATGAAGTAAATTTAAGCTTTCCCAAAGTCTGAGAATCCTAGGATATGTTTGTGGTCTTATATCCCTCAAAATTATTGAAACTTGAGCTTTGCCAAGATGTATAATAATCAATACGAACTTTCCTCTAGTAGTAATTATGTCTATCATTATGTAAGTTTCCAAGACATATCCACTTCAAACTATGAAGCATGATACTAAAAATTAATGGAAGGGTTTGCTTAGTCTTGTTTTATATCCATCAAAATATGTATGTAAAAATAGAAGTTTTATCAATAGGGAATTCTTAATTATGGGGTATAGTGCACAAGTTACACCTTGTTCATCATATGAAGGATCCTTGTGATTTACTTTGAACATAGAAAGAATGTATACTAGACTGGAAAATAGAGTTCACATGATCTGATAAATGTATATGAGTGCATCATTCAAAATGAATTTAATTCATCATAATTGAGTTTCAAGACATCATCATGTCATGGCATCATTATTATTTTACTCAACTTCTACAAATTCATTATGATTTTTGTTTCCCCATAGGCTACCCATATTTGAGATATTACGTATGTAACTTTTATTAGATTGAGACAAGTTTCAAAAACCATGTAATTTCTAATCAGTAGTATTGGGTTAATCCATAAGAAGAGATGAGATTCTAGATGATTCTCTATGTTTTAAGGAAGAAACCTTCAATTTAATCTGGGATTCACTTTGTCCCAATAGGTGTGAAGAGGAACCTCAGTCACTTCAGTAGGTGGATAGGAGATGATTACTAGAAGAACATCTATGTTTATCACTAATGCTACACACCCCAATTTCACCATTATTGATTAAGAATTTCCCTAGGTTCATATGTGATATTGTAATTGTATTTTAAACATACATGGATTTCATATGTTAGGCTCTAATACCATTTTACCAAACTCATAATGGGTGGACAATATGTTAAAGGGATTGAAATGTCCATTCGTAATTGGCTCAAACCATGCAAAATGTGTATGAATAAAACAACAATCACCCCATTCATTATGACATGAATTGTAATTTTCTTACATCACAACTTATATGCCAAAAATGGTAGATATAAATTCAAAATAAAGCTAATACATGGACGTATAAATTCTACTCCCATTAATATACATAAAACCACATGGATACTACATTTAGTGAAACATGTTTGGAGTTTGCAACTGATATCATCATATAGTAGAAGCTTGATCTTGGTAAGATATCATCGTAAACCTGCTATATCCTAAGATCATAAAGTTGTACACAACCAATGCAAACACATTGATATGATGTGCAAAGGGTATAAAATCATAGTTTTAGCACTATATATATGATTGTCTAGAAATTATATAAAGGAAATAAATGAAACAACAACTTCAAAGTCATCCTTTTTAAGAAAACTATTCAATACCATAATACTGATAATTGTCATCATAATGCCTTTGACTAGATCCTCAAAGGGAAGGGTTTGTGAAGAATATCAAGTCTAAAAGCTAAGAGCTAATCATGTTTCAAGCTCAAAGGGGACCTCAAGGACAAATTACAAGAGATACCTTATCTCATGTTGTGCCCTTGCTTGATGAAACAGGTAGGTTTATTGAGCCTTGTGCCCTTACCCCAAGAATATAGGTAGTTAGAACAAGGGTTTTTATAATGGACATATATGATAATGTTTGTTATTTTGACATCATAATATGATCTAATTAAAGTTAGTAGTCATATGGAATATGTAGCTCAAACAATACACATAGCAAAGAATTTTAGGAGATATACATACAAGAAATACTTCAAGAGCACTAGTCTGGTCAATAAAAGGTGAAGTGTACCTTGAGACAAGTGAACTACAATTTGAGATTGAGTAAGTATTAGCAAACATCTCAATATAATTATTCTGGGATATAAGTATGTGTGATTTTATTATAATTAGTAAGATCAAATCATATTAGTTTTATCATGAAGATTACTTGTTTCTCCTAGTCCATCTTTTTAGTTCTTCATTTCAACATCTCAATAGTGCATCCAAATTCATCATGATGGTTTCATGTTAGATCACATTTCATACTTTACCTATGTTGAAACATCCTAAACATAATTAGAGATTTTGAATTAGGGGTCCATGATATTAATTGGGAAGTCATAAGATTTGATAGGATTAAATGAGTTATGTATCAAAAGTTCATATTAAGTCACGTTTCATACCAAAAATTCATTAATAGTACACAAGAGAGATCTAGGTTGGAATCTATGTCAAAAGGAATCATATGTTGCTTAACAAGGGTTGAGATATCCTTTTTAGTCATGATTAGATCGAGACTATCATAAAAGTACATTGGATGTTTTCATAATATTAAAAGTATCTATTTCAAGAAGACCAATAGAAGTTAAAATAGATTCATGTACTAGAGCCATTTTTAATGGATTCATTGCATTCTTTTGACATAAATAGTGCATTTGTACTTACTATTTTGCTATAGGAATTAGTTATTATGATTAATATATTATTTGTCCATTTTCTAACACTTTAAGTAGAGGGTAAGGGAATCCCTTACTGGAAAAACAATGAGCGCTTGATCAATGAAGAGATACCATTAAATAATGGATGAAAAGTGTGGGATCCACTCCCTCCACTAAGTCTAAGATAGAGAGAAACAAGTGAATGAGGATGCTTAATACCATCAGTTAATGTCTGAATGTTAACTAAGATAAAATTTAGATAGTTTTGATGGTTTTCACCACCCATATTGTGAGTGGGAGAGGGACACAATAGGGGAAGGCCATTATATCTTGGTAAGTTTTTATTTGACTTTAAGTTGAAGGCCAGGAGGTCTCTAGCTCCACTGGCTATCTTCTTCAAGAGAAACAACTTGAGTGGTGGTGCTCCCTACCGGAGCAGTAGTGAAGAAGGGAATGAGGATTCATATGCCTCATGACATTCTCATTCACACTTAGTTTGGTCTCTCAATTTCATATGTAGTATTGATCATGGTTGAGGGTTTCCTAATAAAGGGATCACCAAAAGGCAACATCACCACAACACAAAAGTAAGATGGAAGAATGGGTTTTTATGGGAAAAAGTTGAGGAAGAGGGTTGATAAGTAGGGGAGTGAGGTAGAGGGCACAAGAACGTGTATAAAAAATAGGGGAAATGATTGAATATGGTTATCAATTCTATTCTTCAATGTAAAGGTGGGAAAGAAGGAGGCTTTTAATATCATCAATCATCCATGAAATCCATTCAAATCTTTGAGGTTAGAGGTAAAAATGGAAATAGGAAGAGAAAAGGTGAGAGGAAATTGGGTTGAAGTGGTTCATAAGGGGGATATCATGGTAGACTTCACCTCTTGAGACTATCAGAGGTATAAACATATTGTCATAGCCACTCAATCAGGTCCCAAATTTGAGGGTAGCTAATCTGATGGATGCTAATTGTTTAAAGGGTTATGATGGATCACATACTTTGCCAAACTCAACCAATAATGATTTATTAGTTCTATTTCTATCTTTAACTCATAAAATTCATCGGAGGTTGTGGATGTGTCAACAAATTATGAGATTTGGACCATGAGCTCATATTATAGACTAAAAAATGTATTAAAAGCTTGAGAGCCAAATATACAATTAAATCTTGATGAAATTAAAAATATCAATAACCTTAATCAAGTTAGGATTTAATGTCACAAAGCATACATTATTCAAATTAACCATCATAATTGCACATTTGAGGATAAAAATTTTGTGAGTGTTCATTACATGTCTAAGTCGAGTCAAATATAAAAATATGAAGGATAAAATAGTGATTTAATTAATAATTAGTTAATCCAAGTCATCAAAAAATATCTACAATGCCCAGGGTATAAAATAACTATTAAATATAAGGATTCCAGATGATCTATGTCTATCACCTCTTAATTATTTCCATCTTTTAAGTGTTATATTTAGTTGCATACTCATAGAAACGGTAGGTTCATCAAATCAAAATAATTTAATACCGAAGAAATTATTAGATTGCAGAAAGCTATCATAGTAATTACCAATATCTCTCAATCATATACATATCATACAAGTTGAACCATTCCCCCAAGATCACTTAGCCTAATAAGGATTACATTCTCTTATGTTTCCCTAATCGAGACTCATAGGAATTAAAAAAAACATTGCCTTTTTTCTAAATCAAGTGTGCACTAATCCCACTATCACATTCATATCATTTATCACTTCATGTCATTTTTTAAATCATTTCACTATTTCACAATGCTTTAGTATGAACATTGAACACAGCCACAATCTCAATATAAATATTATGTTGTGCAACTTGATTTAATCTAAAAGGGGTTATTAATTGTGCATTAATCATTTCATTATATTTTCTGTAAATTTAGGTACATCCATATCCAGATTATATCATGTAAACACATGAGTTTGTTTCATACTTACACAAATCCAATACTTACTTGTAGGGTGAGAGATAGATAAATGTGTAGAATCCATCATTTTGGGCTCTTTATGCACAAAATATATATTATGTCATGTAAAGGTAACCAACAAGCATCCATGATTATACTCTTTAAGTGTGTGTTATGTTATAAGAAATCATACATTTTCAATTTCACTATCCTTTTTTAGTGTGTGTTATGATATAAGATTCATCTAGATACTAGGGTTCAAACGAGCTCCTTTCCCTGATTCTCTAGTTTCTTGAGTTATTGTTTTTCAAAATTCATTTACTTATTTAATATTTTAGTTTATAACTTACATAAAATCACATAATCTTTGTTCCATTAGTGTTAAATATTTCTTCTCGCTTAGGTTTATTTAAGGCATTAGCTTATCCACCTTTATTCCAAGTTAGGTACACCCACATATATATAATAAATAATAGAAGTTTTAAATTAGACTCATTCAGATCATACCTATTAACTTGTTGTCTTAAGGGTTGTGATAACCTAGAATTTTAGGGAAAATTCAAATTGAGGAATTAGTTATCCAATTTCACTTCATCTAAGGGTGTGATTAGTGATACAAATGATGATCTTGATATCTAATCGAGCTCAACTATAATGAATAGCATTTGTTGATATAATAGAGTACAATGTGGTAAGACATCCATGACTGAAATATGTGAATTCTAATGTTTGAAATAACCCATGCATTATCACAACCATATTAAGTTTATAGAGATTCATTGGAAATAAATGAGCATTTATTGTTGATTTGTGTAATAAGGAATGCAAGCTCTTTTAGTAGTTCATTTAGTTGGCCATATAAATAATATGGAATTCCTTTTGGTCAAGAGTTAGATTAAGTGTTTTCAAGGTTGTATTATTATTCTTGATATCTTGAGTTACATATAGGAAATTCAATCCTTGGAAGTCAGAGATATAATGGATTTCTTTTAGAGATTATAAGCAATCGACAACATTGCATGAAATAGCTGACTCATGAGTAAGGATACTTGGGCACAGGTGAGTGGACGGGATAGGTTGCACCCCGATTCGAGACTAAACAGTCATCACCTACTCCTTTTCTTACGGATGAACTGGTACCAACGAGACCAAGTCTCCTAGTCTCACACATCTAGTTAAAAACAACAAGATCCAAATCTAAAGCAATCCACTGCCTTCGCCAGGGTCAGAACTGTCCAACGAACCCATCGCTATAGGAATAAGGAGCCATCGTGCCGCACATCTTTCTCCAGCCATAGACAGTTCTGCACATCGAAGAAGAAGATACTTCAGAGGAGTTGGGTGATCCGTGGATGGGCCTTCTCATCTCCAGTGGAGCATCTCTGGAGTGGCAAGCTTGGAAGAAGCTTCCAGCCACACCCAAGCAGCTAGATCGAGAGGATGGAGGAGCAACCGAGCAAGAGTGGTTCATCTGGAGCTCTTAGTAGCAGATAGGCATGGAGATGAGAACCTCGACAGCCGCAATTCCTCATCGGATTCGTCCCAGTGGAGGCACCATGCAGAAGGTAGACGCTGAGATGCGATGCAGCATCGAGCAGAAGAAGCAGGCGGGCGTCGGACGGGCTGGAGATGTACTGATTGTGAGACGATGATCCATAGGCGTTGAGGAGGAAGAGCATAGAGGCGCCTTTTGCTCACCGGGTCTAGCCCAGCCTAGATGCGGCAACACCTGCGCCAACCAGAGAACACTGCGCTACAGAGGCGGCGGGCTATGCAAGGGAGCATAGTAGAGGCTTAGTTGGTGGCTCCCAAGAATCAGACCTGGCGATGCTCATGCCCAGCGTGGAGCAGCAGACCAGCAAAGCTAAGCGACAGCGCCGAGATCCCTGAAGTAGTGACGGGTGCGAGATCAGAGTGGCATGGACTCGTAGGCATGAAGGACGCAAGCGGGCATCCTGCAGCGAGATAGAGAATAGCAGTTGGGCCAGGCGGTGCTGATGCTGAGATCGGCGATGCACATTACGGGCACAACACGCTACAGGCGCGACGCTGCAGACGAAGTCTGCGTTATGCAAGTGAGAACGAAAAGGAAATGAACCGGGTCCATTCCAAGCCGGTTCAACCGTGAACCCAGGAAACTAAAGCAAAGAGTTGCACAACCGTCAAAGCCACGTGGGAACATGTTGTTGGCCACAAAAGGTAAAAGCTCAATATATTGTCAGATCTTGCAAAATTCCTAGTATTTAGCTCCAGCATCAAAAAATACAAACAAAGTATCTAAATTCTCCGAAAAATGAGTAGAATAACATGGTACCATAAAATCAATGTTTTGATGCACTAATGTTAGGAATATCGTGTAAGTTGTATAATTCTTATATCGGTTGTTATAAATAGTAAATGATGGCCTAAAATTATGAGAACTTGTTTATAAATCATAAATCATGCTTTAAGTCCATATAAGGTCAGTAATCATGATGTTGATGCATGAAAGCCTATAATTTGATTAATATGGCTAATTAGGGCTAATAACACTAAAGATAATGCAATTAATACATGCATGCCCTATAAATGATGAAATTCACAGAACATTCTTATATTTGTAACTGAAAGATAATATGTAAATATGAGACCAGTTTTGGACACAAAATTCATGTTGTAAGAAGATGAACCTTGATACATGGGTTGTAACCCTAACTTGAACAATGTATATAAACTAGGGTTAATATGTGCACCAAAAAGGATATGGGACCTAATATTCAGATAATGAATCATAATCTAGAAAATGACATCACTCAGATAAATATAAGACAATAATGCAAGTAAACGTTGGAATATCCTAATGAGATAATATAAACCCTAATGAACACGACTAGGGTTAAGATGATGAGAATCTGATGATAGTATGTGGTGTTGTCTTAATCAGGTGATGACCAGACTTCTAGATGATCAAGGATAAGTTAGAAATCTCTGAACTCGGGTACGTGGGTTTTATTTAAGTATATGACTATGGTTTTCTTGCTTGCAATCGTGATATGTATGTATGCTCTCTTCTATTTGCAAATATTGGATGTAGTAGCACTATATAGTACTCGATGTTTTATCACTTGTAAACATAAATGATAAGTAGATGCTTTGTAGTTATTTAAGGTGTTCATTATCCCCCTTACAAGGGAATGGATTAATGTTGGCTAGTACACCTCCCTAGAGCACACAGTGTACGGGGAGTTTCCCTAGAGTACTTGGTACACGAGGATGGGCCCAATATTTATGTTTTGGTACTAGTCCACCTTGATAATGCAATTCATCTAGCAAAATGACTTAAATTGGCGTATTTCGCTTAATAAAGAAGTGTTTTCTATGATTTTCTTTCCTTCTGCAAATCTTTTTCAAAATTATGAAAGCCATAAATATATGTATCTTTCTGCCCATGTACACAACACTTTGTGTGTTGATTTGTTGTTTCACGTATGTTTTAGGTTCAGAGATAGCATGGGAGGAAAAGTACAGGATGTGAGCAAGTTGTACAGGTTGTACCTATTGTGTAGATCCTAGTTTAGCATATATGTTCTTAGACTATAGAATCTTCATTCAATATGTAATTGTAAATCATTGTGTAATAATTCATGTTGTATAAAATACATGTTGAATGTTGAGAAATGTTATGGTTGTATGTTCATGTATGTGTATTATTCTTCCGCATCGCTCTCTGATATGATTGGATGATGTTTTTGGATTCTGACCTCTCATTCCCAATAGGGTATGGATAAGCCAAAATCTGGGGACGTCACAATTGGTATCAGAGCATGAACAATAGCTACACCTAAAATTGCTCTCCATGAAACATAAAACTAAATCTCACCTTTCACTAAAAACCCTAGAAATATAGTAAGTTGTTGAATAAGGATTAGGTTTGACTTAGCCTGTAGGTTAGAACTTAGATGTTCGAGAACTAGGTTTAGACAAGTGTCTGAAACCCTTTCCATATAGAGCTCATATGTATTGGGTAGCTACACTAGTCTACACCATGTTCTCACCATTTCACTAGGTGACATGACACTAGACTATCTACTGTGTGTGGGACACTCGATTTTGCTGATTTGGTTTTGTTTTCCAATCGGCTCGAGCCTTGATAGATTTCTCTGACGTCTTCTTTCTCGGAGAAAAACTATATAATATTTTATTAAATATATGTAAATATGAAAATGTGTCCCTCACACAGGAGAGTAGTTAGTGCTTGTGCAACCTAAGCGAAAGGGAGTGACATCAATCTAGAAGAGAGAATAGATCTAGATTAGACGTCTAGAGCCTCATAAGGTTATGTGATACATAGATAGACAAAAGAAAGATGAAGGAAATAAGCATATATAATATTATCTAACTTTAATCCATGATGGTATAAGTTTCCTTATTATGATTTGAGTTGTAGATGAGCCGAATCCACTCTTAGAGGATCTATGCTAAGTCATGATGATGAAAGTACATTCCCTTTTCCTACTTAAGATAAGCTAAGTTAAGATAGAGATGAGTATGAATGAGCCTGAAGCTCTTATACAAGGAAGATGTCTAGTGGAAGGATGAGATATGTGGTGAACTCTAGAGAGAGTAAGACCCACAGGGAGAAGGTCATAGGACCTAGCCTCCAATATATGAGATATGTGTTAAGAAAAATGTCCTACACTAGATTACTCTTGAGTTGAGTCCTTATGCATGATTCAAATATATATGTGAGAATTGGGTAAAAGAAAAGGATGGGTAGATGACCCATATGATAAAGTCAATCCTTTGGCTGTGTCAGGTCCTAGCTGGAGTGACATATTTTGTGAATCTCATCATTAGTTGCAAGTGAGGTAATATATGAACTCTAGTTATGAGAGTATGATGCTTTGTGCAAAAGATACTAAACAATACATGTTCTCCCTTCTTCTTCTCTTTATTAATATATGATGATAGAAACCTCACTTGAGCTATATAGATGATTTATATATGAGGAGTCACTCATATAAGCTTGACCTATTCTATATTTCCCCCCTATATCATACATGTAGTACCCAAGATTGAAATCATGATAAGTTTGACTTTAAAATATTCTCTTCCCCTACATATGAAACATGAAAGATATGATGATGAGATCATGGGATAAACTTAGTATATTCTCTTTTTCCCTTCACATAACACATGCAAGACATAAAAAGTTGAATTCATGAACTTGATATAAAGATATTTTTGGATCATAGGATATATGATCAGAAATATAGTTCATAACTTTGATCTCCTCAATGTATGCTTCTAAGTTGAGCATGAATATCACACCAAAGGGTGAAACCCTAATTGTCAAGCATGTTACGTAAGCCATTCTTAAGTAGAAAGATCCTAATAGCAAGGATGAAGATAAATCTCCTCTTATGTTGAAATCATTATAAAATGTTAATGATGTTAGATTTGAACGATCTGAATACCATGGCATATAAATGAATTCCTCTTGAACTTTAAAAGTATGAACAAAACATGTATCCTTAGGGGTGATGTAATCCTAAGATATCATAATGTCATGTTATGGCTAAGACATTAAGTGATGCTTCCACATATATATAAGGTGGGGTGGACACACCCAAGAATCTCTAGACCCTAAGCTAACAACTTAGAGTGCATGCAATTATGGTGGTCTTAGAACCTAAGCATTGATGATGTATATGAAGTTGAACTCCTAAATATCCTCTTAAGGATGAGATTGGTTGAATTTCGGGGAAATAATTCCATATAAGATCGGGTGAATGTGATAACCTAGAATTTTAGGGAAATTTTAAATTGAGGAATTAGTTATCCAATTTCACTTCATCTAAGGGTGTGATTGATGATCATGATATCTAATCGAGCTCAACTATAATGAATATCATTTGTTGATATAATAGAGTACAATGTGGTAAGACGTCCATTACTGAGATATGTGAATTCTAATGTTTGAAATAACCCATGCATTATCACAACCATATTAAGTTTATAGAGATTCATTGGAAATCAATGAGCATTTATGGTTGATTTGTGTAATAAGGAACGCAAGCTCTTTGAGTAGTTGATTTAGGTGGCCATATAAATAATATGGAATTCCTTTTGGTCAAGAGTTAGATTAAGTGTTGTCAAGGTTGTATTATTATTCTTGATATCTTGAGTTACGTATAGGAGATTCAATCCTTGGAAGTCAGAGATATAATGGATTTCTTTTAGAGATTATAAGCAATCGACAACATTGCATGAAATAGCCGACTCATGAGTAAGGATACTTGGGCACATGTAAGTGGACAGGATAGGTTGCACCCTGATTCGAGACTAAACAGTCATCACCTACTCCTTTTCTTACGGATGAACTAGTACCAATGAGACCAAGTCTCCTAGTCTCACACATCTAGTTAAAAACAACAAGATCCAAATCTGAAGCAATCCACTACCTCCGCCAGGGTCAGAACTGTCCAACGAACCCATCGGTATAGGAATAAGGAGCCATCGTGCCGCACATCTTTCTCCAGCCATAGAGAGTTCCGCACATCGAAGAAGAAGATACTTCAGAGGAGTTGGGTGATCCGTGGATGGGCCTTCTCATCTCCAGTGGAGCATCTCTAGATCTCTGGAGTGGCAAGCTTGGAAGAAGCTTCCAGCCACACCCAAGCAGCCAGATCGAGAGGCTAGAGGAGCAGCCGAGCAAGAATGGTTCGTCCGGAGCTCTTAGTAGCAGATAGGCGTGGAGATGAGAACCTCGACAGCCACAAATCCTCGCTGAGTCATCCCAACAGTGGCACCCTACAGAAGGTAGACAATGAGATGCGATGCAACATCCACTACAAAAAAATTTGGCCTTTATTGAAGAACATTTGTGAGGAATTGAAAATCATGAATAATGATGTCTATTTGTGAGGGATCATCCTTCAAACATGGGACCAAATCCCTCAACCGTGTTTTTTACATCCTTAGACCTTTTATGTGAACACTAATCCCTCACAAATACATTACTCACTAATCACCCCGTGAAAAATACCATGACAAATATTTCCCTCCATCTCATAACCCTTCCCACCCGGCCCAAATTGATGGCGGGCAATTTTCCTATCCAAAAAACCATTCCTCCGCCGAAGCGCAAACCAATTTTCAACCTAAATGTCTCCGTCTCCCGAAACCCCTCTTCCTCCCGCGACACCCAGCTTCCATCCTGCCGCACGCAATCCCCATCCTGCCACACAAAACCCATATGCGGAACAAAACCCTAGACAGAGAGAGAAACTGAACGGTTTCGACGACTCAGATTTCACCATGGTGGCCGTCCCAACGACGGTATTAGATTCTATCTACATCTCATACGCTGAAATGGAGCAAGACAACCAAGTTGGATTGGCACCTCCACATCCCGTTACCGCCGCTTCCGCTGCCTTCGTCGACGGTGGGGAGCCTGATGACTGGATCAAAGCGGCTGATGTTGCCGCCGATCCTGCCCATCCGGCTCCCATGGAGGAGGACCGTGCCATGCCCCTGCAAGACGAGATGGATGTTGTCCCTGCACATCCCCAACAAGGTCTCTCTTCGGTAAATCGACTTTCTTAATATTTCTCAATTGCTCCTTCCTCCCAGCCATACTATTTTTTTTACTATGTGTTGCTTGCGCTTGGCGGGGATAGATCTGGTGGGCTGTGTTTGATCAAATGTTCCATCTTTTTATTCGTCTGACATTAATTTGACTGGGCAATTAGTATAAATTTGGTGCTAACATTCACTGGTGCTTCGTTTACTCACCGCGTATCTGATACAAATGTCTTCAGAGGAGATGGTCAATGGTTGCAGATAAAAATCTGGACTGGCCATCTCATACAAATTAATCAAGATCGGACATAAGCAGTAGTCTCCAACATTTTTAAACGTCATCAAACACAGTCGTGTTTCTGAAGTAATAAATTGGATCTCACCAGCTCAAAATGATTTTCATCCAAAACAACGGTAATTTATAACGTGAAGAGTTCAATATAGTTTGACCAGAAACATGACTCTAGAGGCAATTCACAAGTAACTGTAAACTTGAGAGGATTGCTTTTATTGTTGCACGCAAACTAACTCTGAGCACATGAAGTTAATTTGCGTAAGTTAATTCATGAGACGCTAGTGTGTTTGCTATCAAAATTGTGTACAATTTAATCTTGAAGTGGAGTGCACACTCCTCTTCAACTTTTGCTTAGCTGGAATCTCATCTCTGCATGATGCTCTAGTTATGCCTGTGACAAGATGATGGTACCTATGAACTAACTCAGTTTGTGGGCATGTGATGGTACTATTTTGATTATCGTGTACCTACAAATCATATAGTTTATCGTCATCATATGGAGTTGTAACCGCCGAAATTTACCTAAGCGTTAATTTTTTAATGATTATTAAGCTACCTAATGCAGTGTTGAATACTACATGCTATGCTTCTCACAAGACATAAACTCCATCAAAACCATCTAGGACTTGATTAGAAAGAGTTTATCATTGTGCATATAAGAAACAGTGTTGCAAATGTTGGAAAGTGCAATGCTCCTTGTTTCACTATAGAATATGCTATTGAGTACATTAACTTTTTGCAGATAGTAGGGAAGATCTTGAGTCTAAACTAGAGTCAATGAAGTTAGAGAACAAAGGTATTTTATTAACTCCACTTTTTATTTGAACTTGGAAGTTAACGATTATTAGCATCACTTGTTGTACCTAATCAAACAAAATTTCCCATTTAAGATGCAGAAAAAGAGAAAGAGATAGTGGTACATGATGATGTTGATGTGGATGGGAGTGAAGACACAAAGAAGAGGCATTTGAATGTTGTGTTTATTGGTCATGTTGGTATGTTGCTTCACCTACTGCTTACATCAGAAATTTGTTCATCACATGCCCCCATTAATTGTTAAACTATGTAGATACTAGTTAAATATGCCAATTGTTACAGACAACTTTGAACTTCTCTCTTTACTTAGCCAAAAAAATTGCAATAGCAGATGATCTACAATTAAATATAAACAATACATAAGATGAGAAAAACTTGTTTTAACAGACTATGGATGTCTTCATGTTCTAGTTTTATAATTAAATATATCAATAAGTGTAAACATATACTGGAAACTTTTTTCTAGCTTTAGAATATTTTACTCAAGTGCAAGTAGTCTATTTATATCATCGTGACATTTGCTGCAATGTTCCCTAAAGCATCTTTTATATTATGTCTGTAATAAGATTATAAATCATGATATATAGTAGTCTTATCATGTTCTTATGATATGTTCCATGATAATATGTGTTCCAAACTTCTTACATCCTCCATCTCTATGAAATCACTTACTTAATAAGTTACTAGTTTATTATAGTGCATTGTTATTTTGTTCTCTGTTTTCTATAAGACGTATACATCTAAGAAAATAGGTGGTTATATTGCAGCAATCTACCTGCACTATGATATACATACACTGATGAAATATGCCTTCTTTAGTGCCATTGCTCTATGATATACATTTTTTTAGCTTTGGAAACTATGTCATACAAAAAGTAGCTTATTTTACATTCTTGTATTCTTTCAGTTTTGTTGTAGCAGTTTTAACATACATGTCTCCTATTGTGCAGTTCTTTGAACATGGCACACAAAGCCAAAGGATGCAAATGTATGGTTGCAGAGTTATTTAAAAGGTATTGGTGGTATTTTTTGGAATCCCTATTTTTCTTCTTCTGTCTATTCTATCCATGATCAATTTTGTTTATACACATTTAAATACATCTCTTTTGTTTTGGAGATTTTTCATTAAAGCATAGTTATCCACGCTCCCGCCTGGGTTCCGCCTAGTCTCGCCTAGGCCACCTAGGCTTTAGGTGGCCCCCCTTAAATTAGGGGCCTAGGCTTTTAGATAATTAAAGTGAATGCCTAAGGCCTTTTAGGTCCAAATTAAGACACTTGAAGACAAAATTAACACAGATTAGGTTAGAATTTGGTCAAATTAGATCATGTTTAGTTATTTTGGGGAAGAAATGGATCTAATGTAGGCCAAATCAGATCTAATTTGGGCAGATTAGGTCTGATTTGGGGGAAATAGGTTTGATTTGGGAAAAAATGGCTTGTTTGGGGGAATTAGACCAGATTTCTCTAAATGAGGGCTCGTTTAGGTCAATGTAGGACAAACTAGGGGAAGTTACGTCTGATTCGGTCATTTTATGCCAAAATCAGTCTGAGTTTGGCTAAATTAGGTAAGACTGTGTTAAATTAGGTCCAATCTAGATCGTGTTAGGTCAAATAAAGGCTGAATAGGTCTATATTAAGTCGTGATAGGTGTGATGCATGTGAAGTTGTGATTGATTAAGCTTAGGGATAATCAATACAAGTGTACATAATGACATACATATTTAAATATGAAGAACGCCTAGAAACGCCTAGGCTTCCGCTTAAGCTTCTCCTAGGTGGGAAGGACCGCCTAGCTGCCTAGACAACTATGCATTAAAGTAGATATCCTCCTAAACTTTGGATCCTAGTATCACCTCTAGCTCTTCCACCAGAACCTCCACATAGTTTGCCTCCAGCCCCTTCACCTATACCACCAATAGATCATGCACCTTGACCACCACCCAACTCTCTTATAATGTACACATCACTGTCTTTGTCCTGAATAATCTTAAATTCTTAATGAACTGAACAAGAGAAGCATATAGCATTGGGCCTCTTCTCACATGCAAGTGATAAGTGACTCTAATACAATATACAAGAAGCAAAATGCCTTATCAATAATATTTTTGTTGTGCAAATAAGTGGGAATGTATTTCACAGTAACGACGCTCAGGCATTGGATAATTCTGCACATTCATTTGTGAGGCAAGTAGTTGATGCCTTGCATTCAAATATTAATCCTGCAAATCTCTCTCAAGTAGTTGTTTCTTAAAAGCTCAGCCAGTAGTGTCGTGCAACTTCCAGTATTGCTCTATGATTTGAATACCTTTATTATTATTTAAGAATTTAGACCTTCAGGGTTATTCATAGCTAAGAATGAAACACATTTTATCAAAATAATATGAACAAACCATATGTGCATCCTATTCAATTTCATTTTGCAATATCTTAAAAGTACAACTACTATAATAGTTAAAATCTTACAAATTTCTATAAATAATGGACAATTGATTGAGGGCATTCTATATCTCAAAAATCAAGTTTTTTATTGCAATCATGATTTAAAACTTAGTGGTTTATGTAGGACATATACATCAAATTCTACCTATTTAAGAACCATTCCAAAAAATAGTTGTACAAAGCATAAAGTGCATAATATTGAATATTTTCTCATTCGCTGATCAGTGTTTGCGGTTAAACTTGTTATCAAACATATTGATTAATGTCTCATTGGCTGCAGGCTGGCAAGACCATAATGATGACTAAACATCATATCGGATACCCTAATATTAGAATAAGAAATTAATTAATTTCTTATTATCCACCTCAAAAAATGGATGTGCTGGTTTTGAAGGCTAGATATATTGGTATGTATCAAACCTCTGCAAAATAGAATAAAAAAGAACATATTTGAAATATGTTTTTATCCACTTTATGAATGTTTACCTTATACTCTCTCATATTTTGTGAGTAGGAAAGAGACTACCAATTTTGGTCGAATGTTGAAAACATAAGATTTGTTTTGTTATATTTTCACAGGCATACTTGATTTGACGTAAGGAAAGACTGTAATCAATGTGTATTATTGCATTAACCCTATCCAATAGGTTATAATGCATCCTGGATTACACCACAATGCTAACTGGTCAGTCTCAAGTTTCAAGTTTTATTGGGTTTCAATTCATAACTTTATATGATGATTTGTAATCAGTTTTGTGGTTTGCAGCAACACCTTTACATTGCCCTATTCGTTGATGTACCTAATCCCACACATTTGGCATTTGCAAAATTATTGGGTTCACTGTCCACTTCCTCCACTTTGGGAATTGTAGTGTAGGAAACCTAATCAGCAAACCTTTATGGGGATGGGATTTGGGATTATAAAACTTGCATTGGGGGTCTAGGGTTTTCTACTGGCGTAGTTCAAATCTAAACAAAATTGTTGTTTAGCAATTCAGGTTGTCTTTTATTAGAAATACTAGTTAGTACACGTAATTCACACATTTTCTAATTAAACCAAGAAATTTCTCTCTCCCCTCTCACACTATGTCTTACTTCTAATCCCCCTTCTTCTTTCTTATCCATTGTTTCTTAATTTCAACACTAATATTTCTTTTCTTTAGGTTTCCAATTTTGCAATAGCCTCTACTGATGTGAGTGATGTACCAACTTTGGTGATTTCTAAGTCTTCAATTCAAGAGTATAAATCATGGCATGTTTAGTTTATTTTTTGTGTAATTGATGCAGTTTGGTTGGTTATAAATGCTGCTCTATATGGAAACACAACAGAACATGCTTTATCTACAATTTTTTCCAGAAGATATATGTACTTCCTTAAACATGTGATGGACAACTCCCAGTTCCAAGATTGATAATTAAAAATAACCTTTTGAGAGACTATAAAAGTACCGAAAAATATGGAATGGTTTAGTTTCATTCTAGGAAGACAATAATGAATGTAATTTTTTGAGAAGGCGGCTAAGGTATAAGTACAATTTTTCTGAAATCTCTTCATATAGTTATCACTGAGTTGTGCAAGCCTTACAATGATGAAATGAAGGAAGTTTTGTGGTGCATTTGGGAGGAAGGGGTTGTTCTGATGAGTATAAAATTTATGGTAACCTAAATATGAGTGTATGAACTCCTATAGTAGAAAGAGTATATACTTCCCCATCACAATTGGGGTACATCAAGGATCAACATTGAAATTATAGCTCTTTGTTCATGTTAATATGATTTGATAAAGGTTGTTCCTAATGTAACCCATTGGTGTATGATGTTTTCTATAAAAAATGTGTTAATTTTAGAAGCTAAAAACCTAAAAATGAAAAAGTTCAACTACAAAAAAGTATGTAATAATGCAATGAATCTAGGGTCATTACATATGTATCAGTT
Source organism: Alisma plantago-aquatica (assembly GCA_963693085.1). Classification (NCBI taxonomy): domain Eukaryota; kingdom Viridiplantae; phylum Streptophyta; class Magnoliopsida; order Alismatales; family Alismataceae; genus Alisma; species Alisma plantago-aquatica. The sequence goes on from OY856412.1 coordinate 513,202,231, forward strand.
TATATGCATTCACACCTCCATCTATCTATAGTGACTAATTATGGTGCCAAGTAGGATGTAGTGTATGTATGAATATTGTGTTATGTTTCATTATTTGGGATTAATTATTCAAATGGATGTGATGTTCAAGATGATGTTTGTTGTAGGTTCACAACATGATGGCTGGAATAGAGAATTCAATTGGAATGTTATAACATTGGAAAATCTGAATCATAGTAAAATTAAGTTTGATATAAAAATTATACACAACCCTTTATGGAGTGATTATGGTAAGTCAGGAAATAAGGTATCAAATGGAAGAGTGTATATCAAATTAATTAATTTCTTATTCTAATATAGGGTATCTGATGTGCATTTTCTACTTCCGGCTGGCAAGACCATAATGATGACTAAACATATTGAATTGATGACTAAACATCATATCGGATACCCTAATATTGAAAGACCGACTATTACATAAACATATCCTAGATTTTAGAAAAACATATGTTTAAGTGTCTAACAAGGAAGAAGTAGAAGAAAGCATAGCACTAGGAAAATTGGGTAAAATGAGAGGAAAAAGGAGGAAGGAAAAACAGGAAGTAGGAGGATGATAAAGAAGAGAGGAGGAAGGAGAAGAGAGGAAGAAGAGGTGGAACAAGGAAGTGGAAGCAACAAGCAGTAGGAAGAGGAAAAAAATTGGGAGGAAGAGGAGACGATGGAGGAGGAAGAATAGGAAGAAGTAGAAGTTTCTATAGCAGGAAGAAGGGAGGAAGAGGGGATGATGGAGGAGGAAGAAGGGGAAGAATTGGGAAAAAATGCGAAGGAAGAGGGGATGGAGAAGGAGGAAGAAGGGGAATAAGTGAAAGCAGCAAGCAACAAGGAGAAATCTGGGGGAAGAGCGGATGGCGGAGGAAGAAGGGGAAGAATGGGAGCAGCAAGCAGCAGGGAGAAATCAGGGAGGAAGAGCGGATAGTGTAGGAAGAAGGGGAAAAATGGGAGCAGCAGGCAACAGGTACAGATTGGGAAGAAAGATGGAGAATGAAGCATACGTGGAAGTTGCAAGCAGCAGGGAGAAATCAGGGAGGAAGAGTGGATGGTGACTAAGGAGAAGAATGGGAGCAGCAAGCAGTAGGTACAAATTGGGAAGAAAGAGGGAATGGAGAAGGAGGGGAAGAATTGGAAAAAATGGGGAGGAAGATGGGATGGTGAAGGTAGGAGAAGGGGAAACAGCAAGCAGCAGGGAGAAATCTGGGAGGAAGAGCGAATGGTGGAGGAAGAAGGGGAAGAATGGGAGCAGCAAGCAGCACGTACAAATCTGCTAAGTTTATAAAATATTTCAAATGCATAGAAGTTGTTTCGTGTCCAGTGAATTCCCCTTATTTAGAGAGTTTAGGAAATATAGCTTGTGGTATTCCAGAAGAGTTTCTCTTCTGATCGAGTAGAGCATGATGAAATTCCCATAAATGTATCCATCAAATGACCTCTTATAGGAAGATGTGTATAAGAAGTAATCATCTATTTCTAATACTGATAAGCTGCGATATAGGTAGATTTGCTAACAATATAATTACAACTGTAAGACATATTTGTTGTTTGAAAAAATAGTAATAGTTTTATTCCCTTCCAATATTGGAATGGCCACCATGCTATAGCAATGCTACCACAAAATCTTCCAAAATGACAATGTACACTGGTATACAAAATTTTGAGCCTTCTGTTAGGATTTGTGAAAATCTACATATTACTTACAAGTCATGAGGACAGAGTGTGGTTACATCATTGTCTGCTTCTTGGTTCAAATTTTGATGCCAATCAAATGCATTATTCTTTCTGTGCAAATGATGATCGTCTTGTAGCATCAACTAATGATATTGTATCTTTAATAACACTATGATACATTTGTATGACTGCATAAAGCTCATTCTTCCGATTATTCTCTTAGTTTCTTCACAACTTGCTGTAAGATGACTACTAAATGTAGTATATTAAATCTATTGGGAAAATAGCACAAAGGTTGTTTTTTATATTTTTCTCATAGCCGTAATTCTTTCATGGTTTCCTTTCAGGCCTTAGAGGTGGTTGATTTGGAGCATCAGACTCAAATGGTTTCTGAGCTTGATGGTTCTATAATGAAATGTGTCCGTGATCAGAATGGTAATCATGTAATTCAAAAGTGCATTGAGTGTGTTCCATAAGAGAGGATTCAGTTTATAATATCGTGCTTTTATGGGCAAGTTGTTACATTCTCCACTCACCCATATGAGGCCTGGCATTGATGAAGAGCACCACACCATTTGAAGGAATATGGAGACATTATAGATCTTAAGAGTTTCTAGCATGATATGTTCATTGTCATCAATCTCAAAATTTTGAACCATATGTACTCTTTATTTATACAAGCGTTGAGCACGCAATGTATGGATAATATTTTGCTTCAATAACAAAATTTGGTTTGAGGTGATTTAACATTTTTATGTGTCATTTTGGTGTTGAATCTTCTTATGATGTCATGTGAATTAGTATGAAAATTTTGCTTGAGGTTATGTATACAAAGTTTTCATTTAAAATTTGATATTCACTATAGTAACAATTAATTATCATTTAATAAATCATTCAATAATCAATAACAAAATCATTTACAGTAGTCCCTCATAAATATATTGATGAAGGTCCAGATTGACCATCAAAATTGCATTGATGACGACCACATAGCCCCTCAAAAATAATATTAATGAAGGCATTATCCTTCAAAAATATATTCTCCAGGACCATCAAGTCCCTCAGAAATTTATTTATGAGAACTAAATAGTCCCTCAAAAATGTATTTATGAAGGCTAAATAGTCCCTCAAAAATGTATTTATGAAGGCTAAATAGTCCCTCAATATAACATTCTTGAGGGTCAGTTGGTCCGTGACAATTGTAGTCGTGAGGGCCACTGGTATTTGTCACGTGAGTTCTCTTCACGGACCATTTGTGAGGGCCAGACCCACAACCGTCCCTATTTCTGAGGGCCTGTAGAGAGGGGTTTGTGACAGGACTCTCCCGTGAATAATGGCCCAGTTTTTTGTAGTGATCGAGCAGAAGAAGCAGGCGGGCGTCGGATGGGCTGGCGATGCACTGATTGTGAGACGATGATCCAGAGGAATTGAGGAGGAAGAGCATAGTGGCGCCTTTTTCTCACTGGATCTAGCCCAACCTAGATGTGGAAGCACCTGCGCCAAATAGAGAACACTTCCCTACAGAGGCGGCAGCCTATGCAAGGGAGCACAGCGGAGGCTTAGTTGGTGGCTCCCCAGAATCAGACCTGGCGGTGCTCACGCCCAGCGTGGAGCAGCAGACCAGCAAAGCTAAGCGGCGGCGCCGAGATCCCTGAAGCGGTGACGGGTGCGAGATCAGAGTGGCATGGACTTGTTGGCATGAAGGATGCAAGCGGGCATCTTGCAGCGAGAAAGAGAATAGCAGTTGGGCCAGGCGGTGCCGAGCTGAGATCGGCGATGCACATTATGGGCGTAGCGCGCTACAGGTGCGACGCTACGGGCGCAGCGCTGCAGACGAAGTCTGTGTTATGCAAGTGAGAACGAAAAGGAAATGAACCGGGTCTAGTCCAAGCCGGTTCAACCGTGAACCTAGGAAACTAAAGCAAAGAGTTTCACAACCCTCAAAGCCACGTGGCAACATGCTGTTGGCCACAAAAGGTAAAAACTCAATATATTGTCCGATCTTGCAAAATTCCTAGTATTTAGCTCCAGCATCAAAAAAATACAAACAAAATATCCAAATTCTCAGAAAAATGAGTAGAATAACATGGTACCATAAAATCAATGTTTTGATGCACTAATGTTAGGAATATCGTGTAAGTTTTATAATGTTATACCAGTTGTTATAAATAGTAAATGATGGCCTAAAATTATGAGAACTTGTTTATAAATCATAAATCATGTTTTTAGTCCATATAAGGTCAGTAATCATGATGTTGATGCACGAAAGCCTATAATTTGATTAATATGGTTGATTAGGGCTAATAACACTAAAGATAATGCAATTAATACATGCATGCCCAGTAAATGATGAAATTCGCAGAACATTCTTATATCTATAACTGAAAGATAATATGTAAATATGAGACTAGTTTTGTACATGAAATTCATGTTGTAAGAAGATGAACCTTGATACATGGGTTGTAACCCTAACTTGAATAATGTATATAAACTAGGGTTAATGTGTGCACCAAAAAGGATATGGGACCTAATATTTAGATAATGAATCATAATCTGGAAAATGACATCAGTAAGATAAATATAAGACAATAATGCAAGTAAATGTTGGAATATCCTAACGAGATAATATAAACCCTAATGAACATGACTAGGGTTAAGATGATGAGAATCTGATGATAGTATGTGGTCTTGTCTTAATCAGGTGATGACCAGACTTCTAGATGATCAAGGATAAGTTAGAAATCTCTGAACTCAGGTACGTGGGTTTTATTTAAGTATATGACTATGGTTTTCTTGCTTGCAATCGTGATATGTATGTATGCTCTCTTCTATTTGCAAATATTGGATGTAGTACCACTATATAGTACTCGATGTTTTATCACTTGTAAACATAAATGATAAGTAGATGCTTTGTAGTTATTTAAGGTGTTCATTATCCCCCTTACGAGGCAATGGATTAATGTTGGCTAGTACACCTCCCTAGAGCACACGGTGAATGGGGAGTTTCCCTAGAGTACTTGGTACACGGGGATGGGCCCAATATTTATGTTTTGGTACTAGTCCACCTTGATAATGCAATTCGTCTAGGAAAATGACTTAAATTGGCGTATTTCTCTTAATAAAGAAGTGTTTTCTGTGATTTGCTTTCCTTCTGCAAATCTTTTTCAAAATTATGAAAGCCATAAATATATGTATCTTTCTTCCCATGTACACAACTGTGACATCCCCCAATTTCTATATACTTTCCATAGTGACATTCATAGCTATGCGTGCACTCATATCTATAGATGTCAAAAGGGAAAATATAAGAGATTAAGGTAGTCAACTAAAATAGAGATTGATCCAAGATCTAGTCCACATCATCATATAATGCCACACAAACATTCATTCATAAACTTAGAAATAGTTGTGAAAACCTTGAATACAGATCAATCAATCCTCAATTCTTCATCAAACAAGTTCAATCCAATTAGTATGGTCGTTATCTATATCCAAAACTTCACTATATAATATTCAAGTCCAAACATATCACTAGATGGATGTTTAATCTCATAAACATTTAATTAGTTAGCAAAAGTCTTCCATCCTAATTGAAGTCAAAATTATACATCATATCTCCAATCAACCCCTAGTTGTGTTTTGAGTTCATCATTGGATAGCCAATTCATCAATTTGGTATCAACCATCAACTTAGATTTCATGGTCCTCAATTGCTACCTTAGGTTTCAGAAACTTGAAATTCAGAGTCATCACATTCACCCCACCTTATTTGGAATTTTGTCCTCGAAATTCAACTAATCTCATACTTAAGAGGCTATTTAGGAGTTCAACTTCATATACTTCATCATTGCTTAGATTCTAAGACCACCATCTGTTGTAACGCCTGGGCCCACTGCCCAAGGTTCTAGTAGAGTTTCAGGAATGACGAATGTCCCCATAGACCACCACTAGCCTTAACTGCGTGCTTTGTCCTCACTCACGTGCATGCCAGGATCAACTTCCCCACAGGTCACCCATCCCAGTATCACTCCAAGCTGAGCACGCTTAACTATGGAGTTCTTTAGAGATGAGCTCCCGGAAAAGGAGGTGCATCTTGGTGATATGGGTAGTCCAATCATTCCGTTTAAGATCATGTTATCTGAGGCCTCAAATCCTGGGATGTTACAATCTCCCCCACTTTAGACTCTTGACGTCCTCGTCAAGGCTCAACTATATGGCCTCATAATCTGACCCCATTTCAGTGCAGACCCACAATGGCCCATGGACACCCAGCTCCCGATCATGGAATACCAGCGCAAGGGTGGCTACGTCAACCATGGACAACCCTTTCCTACATGTCTGGACTGTACGGCTCAAGACTAACATGCCACATGCCCATGCGGGCCCCACCTACTGGAGGGGTTATGGCTCTGATACCATTTGTAACGCTTGGGCCCACTGCCCAAGGTTCTAGTAGAGTTTTAGGAATGACGGTTGTCCCCACAGACCACCACTAGCCTTAACTGCGTGCTTTATCCTCACTCACGTGCATGCCAGGATCAACTTCCCGACAGGTCACCCATCGCAGTAGTACTCCAAGCTGAGCACGCTTAACTATGGAGTTCTTTAGAGATGAGCTCCCGGAAAAGGAGGTGCACCTTGGTGATATGGGTAGTCCAATCATTCCTTTTAAGATCATGTTATCCGAGGCCTCAAATATTGGGATATTACAACAACACTTTGTGTGTTGATTTGTTGTTTTACGTATGATTTAGGTTCAGAGATAGGATGGGAGGAAAAGTACAGGATGTGAGCAAGTTGTACAGGTTGTACCTATTGTGTATATCCTAGTTTAGCATACATGTTCTTAGACTGTAGAATCTTCATTCAATATGTAATTGTAAATCATTGTGTAATAATACATGTTGTATAAAATACATGTTGAATGTTGAGAAATGTTATCGTTGTATGTTCATGTATGTGTATTATGCTTCCGCATCGCTCTCTGATATGATTGGATGATGTTTTCGGTTTCTGACCTCTCATTCCCAATAGGGTATGGAGAAGACAAAATCCGGGGACGTCACAAGGGTAATCCAATCACTTTAAATTTCATGTATCTCACCTCAAATCCTTAAAATATCATGTCATATCCCATCCAACACTATTTTAGTAATTATATTCAATTTTCACATTCTTAATTAACATCCTTAACAATATGAAAATTTTCAATTTTCAATTTTCAATAATAGAAAATTTGCACTCTTGTTTGGATCATCATTAAAACTTAGAACTATGTACTTTACTATAGGTGAGATTTCCACTTGTAACCTTAACATGTCTTATAGAATGGTATATAGTTGAAACATTTTAGTAAATGGAAAACCTTCATATTAGTTTATATTTTCACAAATTGCTTTTTAATGTTTAAATTTTCATTTCTAAGATTAGATATATGTTATTTATTGTGATCTCCAAGGTGGGATTCTATGGTCACTTAAACAAGATTATTTCATACATAGTTTCTTAGCATCTCAAACATTATTACAATTTATCACTCCCTTTATGAAATATAACATTATTATAACCATAAAAACACATAGTAATTATATGATTCACTATTACCTTTTATTAGTCAAATATTAGAAAAATATGTGCAAGCTATTTAAGATCCCTTTTTTCATGTATAAATTGGCTAAGAAGGGAAACTTCATGCAAAATTGGGCAAATCATATGATTATCATATTCAAAAAAATAAATTACACTCTACATTATTCATGTCATATGATTATCCAACATCTTCCATCAAATGGAAAGACCCCTATTCACACCTCTAGGGTCCTACATTTAGCTAAACATCTAAGTTTAATTCATTTCCTAAATTAGGGTCATTATCAATAAAATAATCACTAAGATCATATACAAATCTTAACATGTTCTTGTACTATAGGGAAAGATAACAAGTTCATCTAAACAATTCACATGCAAAAACTACATTGGAAAAGTTTGATTTTGGACATCTGACAAAACATGTGGTTTTATAAATTTAAACTAAATAAGATATATAGGTATTTTCATATTTCATACTGTAATATAAAGTAGTACAATAAGTTTCAATTTAAAATATGAGAGTTAAAGACATTTGCACACTAAATGTCTGGAACAAACCTAATTCGAGCAATAACTGATAGAAACGAGTCATCGTGAAAATTAATTCTAGAAACAAGAGTTATGATAAAATTAGGTTTTATGCCAATATATTATCGAGAAAAAAATATAATTTCCTAATTAAAATTTTCCATTCCTTTCCCTCAATTTTCTCTGAAATTCCTCCAAAATAGCATTAAACATGGATAAAAGCATCAGTTAGATCAAATTGAGTTGTAAGCATACTAAAATCTGTAAGTATATTTTATATCACTCATTACCCTTTGCTTAGATAATTTATTCAAAGATTCAATGAATTTTCCATCAACTTATTCAAAGTTGGATTTCACTACAAAAATTCTATCTCAAGATTCTCCCTAGGTCAAAGAATGAGAAAAAAAGGAAAAAGTTGGAGAAATATTATTTTTTCCACTTTTAGATAAAATTCATCCATAAAAATTGAACTAAATAGAATATGAATAAAGGATAGGTGAAGCAAGAACTTATTTTTAGTTGAATTTTCTCAGAACGATAGTTAGATACACTTCATGGTAACATTCCACTAAAATACACCCAAAATTAATTTCTACCTTCATTCTTGAATTTCATATATTGACTGGTGGTTTTGAGATATTACAACTTGTGTTTAGGCTTATAAGGTAAATTTAGGTGCTTTTGAATCTTGAAAAAATGTCCAAATTAAATTTCTACTTTTTACTTGCCTGACCTACTTAGACACCCAACTTACTATTCACTCATCCAACGAATGCCCATTATTGGACCAATGTCAAGCAACTTTACAAAAAAAATATTAGTTTGATATCATGTTATACTTTATATTTTTTATTATATATTTAGGTTACTCCTTAACAACCCTATTTCACTCATATTTAGTTGAAACTAGTTATTTATATTTCATAACAATAATTTTATCATGGTTGGTCTATTTTAGTGTAAATTCAACTCACAATCTCTAATATTAGAAAAAATAATATTTCGTAACCATAATTTTGTCATGGTTGGTCTATTTTAGTGTAAATTCAACTCACAATCTCGAATGTTAGAAAAATTAATTTTTTGCATAGATATACCCTACCTAGCCATGCCTATTAGATATAGAACATATTATGAAAATCATGCTACAAATTAGAAGAAAAAAGTATTGTTATGTAGGGTTTTAGATTTCTTAACCCCAATATGTAATGGATTTAATAAACATGTCAAACTAGAATTGGATATTACTTTGATAAAATATCATCATTAACATTCAAATCTGCTTTCCAAACTATAAAATATCCACTAAACGTTTATTCAAATAAAATTAGGGTTTCTCATGCCAAACCCTAGCTAAGCATGTGGATTACATGTTTGATCTTCGTGGCACATGTGTGGTCTTAGTGGGAGGGATGGGGATTATAGAATAATTTTGAGTAAGTGTTCTTTCTGAGGAAAGGAGTGTGACTCCTTGATACTACCTCCCTAAGGCAATCCTTCATCCCCCACCCTTCCTCCCTATGTACTCAACTAACCCTTTTCTTTCTAACGTGGTGATGTCGGTGGGGCCTTGTGTTGACTTCCAACATCAATGTCTCAACTAGCATTTTTGGGTGGCGACCCCTCCTTATGATTGAGATTCCCATGTTTTGGTGGTCTTTTTTTGAGGCATTGTTTCTCTTGGATCCATATAAAATGTTGGGCCTTTACATGGTAGTGGCACGCCACATTTTCTTGAGGAGGTCTTTTCCACCTCCATTGTAGGCCATTTATTATACTACAAGAGATCTCAAGCTTGCATATAGATTTGGAATTCCTTGGTATGATTGTCTTGTCCATCCTCATCTTGGTTGGTGATTTCCTATTCATGCCTAGACCTCTTTGGTTCTAGCTCATCGGTGCCTTCTATGAGCATCTATGCCTACTTGTTTCTTGATGTACTAGCTAGAAAAATGATGCTTTGAGTCTAAGATGATGATGTGTGGAAATAACTTAGTCATTATATTCTTGATTTGTGGATCTCTAGAGTCTATCTTTGATCATTAGGCATCCTAAGATTATTGTTTGGGAAGGTTTGTTGTGGTGTCCCATTATACTGTATTGGTAGTTTTGTTCCTAGCTTTTCTTAAGGATATCTAGGAGGCTTGCTTATATGGATAAATGGGTGCCTTTTTAACTTATCTTCATGGTGGAAGTATATAGGGTTTAAACCCTATAACACAATGATGGAGGCAAGAACACAAGCAATATTTTTCTTGGTGTAAGCATTATTGGGTGTTTTGTTTTTATTTTCATATTTTCTGCTCCATTTTTGGGATTCGTTGGTTTGGTTCATGGTCACTCCTATGCAAGATGATCTCTCTTTTATGGGACTTGGACATTAATTGTTTATGTTTTTTGCTGCTATTAATCCTTCTTGAATAAAATTTAGTTGTTGAATGTAAGTGGAATCAATAGAGATGTTGGTTTTGTAGCATGATATAAAGGTGGTGTAAGAGGTGAGCAAGGTGTGCCGAATGTGGATTAGGTGGCATTTATGATGGGAAATTTGTAGGTGGTTTCTTTGAAGGAGTATTAGCTAGAGGTCATGTTGAAGGATTATGAGATGGCTTGGGTGACACTCATCATAGATGTGTTGGATCTGGTTCTAGATGTACTCTTATTGGAGGAACTAGCAGAGGAAACGATAACCGTCATGGTGAATATGTGTTAGTGGTTCATGTGTCTGCAGTAGTAGTGGTGAAATACTTGAAAATGGAGGTTGTTATCCTAGGTGTCCTACCCAATGCACTAATAGATTTTAAGGAATAATTACTAACCCCATAGACAACAACTAAACTCTGTTGTGTACTTTATCCTCACACACATAGCCTTAGATCAAGATTCCAATAGGTCACTTATGTGTCCATCGGCACACTCAACCAATTGATGTGGTTGGATGTGCCTTAGGCACATACCTAAGTATTTTGATATCAATAAAACCTAGTTTGGACACATCTTAAACAAATCCACAAAAGCATGGGCTCATGACTAGTATATAGATGAAAAGTTAGGATTGAACTCAAGGGAAAGAGTTGGCACTACATATTAGTTTGTGCAAGAAATTTTCCTAGAGTGAAGACTAGGGTTTCAAGGGTTTGATTTTGGTTTTGACAGTTATACTAGTGTCATCAAGAAATTAAGAAAAGGCAAGAAGAAAACCTACTTTAACCCTAGACATGTTAGGCCTAATTAACACACCAAAGAAACTACTCAAGAAATAATCAATCATGTTAAGTCAAGAAAGAAAGAGATTACACTAGATACTAAACTAACAAAGAAATGATAACTATCAAACTATAGATGGCAACTAGCTTCACTAGGAAAGAAACAACACTAGACTAGAAACTAGTAAAGAAAGAGCAACTAGAGCACTACACTAGAAATTAACTAGTATGAAAACACAACTCACTACAAGAGAGCACTAAATATTCTAGCAATATAAACTAGCACGAACAAGGAAACTGACTAAGATGACTAGAAAATAAGATAACTATACTAACACTAGCAAAATACAAGAGTAAGTTAGGGTTTCTAGTAGTTAATGTAATTTGGCTCCATCTTGGATATTGTGACTCTCACCTAGGTTGGTGGTGATAACATACAAGAAATGTTCATTCATTTTTATCATGAAACGAAACAATCAAGTTAGTTGATACCAAATTTCCCTAGACTACTAATTAGCCTAAACAAAATAGGGTGTGTATAGGGGAACTAGTCCCTATCACCCCCTTTCCAACATTATGAGGCTCATTTGATTAGTATTTAGGTGGAACTAAACCAATATAAAAAAATTCAACGTTTCTAGAATAGAATCATGTAGGGAAATCTGGGTTCAAGGGTAGAATAGGGGGTGTAGATGAGGGTTTTACACCTCATGCCACCTTCCATCTATCCTTTAAGTATTTCCAAGACAATGGCACTAACTGTCTCAAAGCTAGCTACTTAGATCTCACACCTTAGGGTAAGAGAAGGTATAGATATGTAGGGAGATGGGTAACCATCTAGAGGTCCACTATTTGGACCAAGGAGTAAAATACTAAAACAATCACATATCACCTATTTCTCATACTACCTACGTTTTTTTAAGAACAAATCATGAGGTAATCCATGGGAAATGATATATAAGTATAAGATAATCATTAGAAAATAGAATCGTAGAGTTTACACATCACTTTCCCCCAACATGGAAGCAAAGTTACATTTTCAACCCCAAATTGCCCTCCTAGGGGGCTTAGCTACTTATAATACAAAAATGGAAGAAAGAAGAATAAGTAGAAGAGTAGTACTTCGTGGACACTTGGTAAACACTTTTCCTTCTTCATCTCCAGCTGTAGATGCACGTCCTCCTCCCTCATTGGTGAATGGCAAGCATGTAATGGTGGATAAGGATGGTCAAAACATAGAAAGCTAGTGTTTTGAGGTGGAAAAAGGTGAAAGTGGAGTGAGAGTAGGTCGGAGGTTCTATGGATGCTCTAGAGGGTGATAATGAATGCTAATGTAGCTAAACTTCAGCTCCCAACTGCCACTATTGTTTATATAGTGGCTTGGGAAGCATAGGGTTAAGTGGGGGCATTTAGCTAAAATGATCACAAGGAAGCAGTAGGGGTTCGACGGTAGCATGACCATTCTGGGTAGAACGACCATGTTGGGTGCAAGGTACAACATGTGTGCTAAGGAGGAATGATCATGGTGTTGAAGGAAAATGTTAGTGGAAATGGGTTTTATGAGGTTGATGGGACGGTCGTGCTGGACATCATGGTTGTGGTGGCAATGAGGTAGCAAGATCATTCTACGTAGCATTGTTGTGGTGGGTGATTTGGTATATAGTCATTTTCTTTAGAATGGGCCTACTTAGCACTTGGCACAATGACCATTTGGTTGGAACATTCGTGTTATGTTCTTTTTGGCACTATCATATTGGATGACATGGCCATGCTACTAATCTTACTAGAGTTGCTTCCTCATTAGATTTCTACTATGATTTTGGCATTTGTGGCACAACCATTCCATGGTATGAGGTTGTGCTGAGGTATTTTCCTTACACTTTTATCTTCATTTTGACAATCTATGGAGTTATTTACTTTAGCATGACCCTTGACCACTAGGGGTAGATTGGGACAGTTCTTGGACTCTATTTAGGCTCCTTTAAGGGTGAAGAAAACCTAAGATCCTTCTCCTTCTATCCCTTCCATCCAAAGCATGGTCAATGTTCCTTAAAAACATGAAAAGAAGATATATAAGTGCATTTGACAATAAATCATTTATGGGTAGAAATAACATACATTCTAACAAGTCTAGATATGATTAAAGGCCAAAAAAGAACAAGATGAAGACCTTCTAGGGCTGCATCACCACTAAAAGCTTTAAACATACTTGCCCTCAAGTATGCTCCAGCTCAATCTCTCTTCAATGTAATTCAAGTGGAAATGATGATAGAACTCACCCACATGATACATGATAACTTGATGAGATATACTACACTCTTAAGAAAATATATACATTATATCTCTCTTCTCTCTACCTTCATTGTTTGACTACAAATAAAGCACACCTATAATTCAAATATACGAAACCACAATTGTGAAAGTAATATGACATTCAAAAAGGATATGGGTTACCATATCAGTTTGTAAGATTCATCTCAAGCTTGTTAAGTAAATGGCATGCATATGCATGCATTTCCCTCTAAGTTCAAATCATACTTAGTGACCCACATGGCTTGCATTTGGTAGGCAGGCTAAGGTTGATTTCCCTAACCCAAATTGGCATAAAAAGAGAAGAAAGGGTTGTGGAAAGGAATTAGTACTATTACATGGAAGCACCCATATATTTTTTCTTGAGAGGTTATTACATATAGCCATATTTTTTTTTCTTTATCGGGTATGAAGTGGGGACACATGATGGTTAGAAGAAGTAAATAGACAATGATAGGTCATTACCATTTTGGAAGGTGTACAAGGCCTTTTATGTGTTTTTGGGCATCTTTACATGGGGATGAGAGATAAGAAGTGATAGAATAGTGGACTTTCATAATGAGGTTCACACATGCATACTAGTTCTACAAACTTCACAAACATTATATACAATTCACCACATTCTTTTTAACAAACCATGGCAATTCGTAAGAATCTTGTGCTTTCTTTAATTACTTCTTATCATTCAATTAAATTAGAGAGATACAATACACATGTATGAAATAAGACATGCAAGTATATTAAATTAATTAACATGTGAAAAAGGTTGAGTCACATTCATTTAAGGTCGGCAAAATTAAATTTTGGTTTTCCATGGCAGAGATTAATCTAGAACACTCATTTGGGTAAAATGATCAAATTTGAGAAAAATTGGCCAAAGATGTGCCATATTTCCATAAAACACATCTAAACCTACACTAGAAAGCAATAAACAAAAATTAATCGAATCCTAACTACAATGCAAAAGAAATTACAAAGATATACATGAAATACATTGCAATCTATGGAATGGCAAAAAGAGAAAAGATATTAAAAAATCATGCAAAAATGTAGGGAAGAGAACTATATGCATGCATGTATGCGAAGAAAGAAAAATAACAACATGATAATAGAACCATGACAAATGTGGGTGTACTACCCTACCACCCCAAACTTTTGAATCATGTTTTCCTCAACATGACACTAATGTACGTCTAAGTGTGGTAGGGTAAAAGTCAATGATATTGTGCAGACTCTAGTGGTCCTTCTTGTGATGCATGATACTTATAGTAGTGTCTACAACAGTCTACCTATAAATCCAAGTTTGTCTTTAGATATCCATATTGGTCTTCTTAAAAATCCTTCCCCCATAGGGGTTCCTCCGCACCTGGCCATGATGATACTAGTACATGTGTTTGATATTATGATGCATTTGATGTTAATCTAACCACACGGGCTCATGCCTCTTCTAGATACCCTCCAATTGTGCATGTATGTGGACATGTCGCAAGCGTTCATTGTGGTTTGTTGTTGTGGCGTTTCCTCTACTTCTATTCTCATCACCCTACATGTGTTTATCTCTTCAACAACCCTATGGTGATCATTTGCATTTATCTCTCCCACTTCCTTAGGAAATTCCATAGGGGGAACCCTCTAAGTATCTTTAGCATGTTCATGCTCCCATCTCCTCAAAGTGTCCAAGAAATATAGAAAAGGGCCAAAATCCTCTATGGGAGGTGAAGTGTTAGGGTAGTTCGAGTTTAATGTCTATGTAAGGGGGGTTGACTTGGTAGATAGTTTTCTTGTCTACAGTGGAAATCATGTTGGAGTATCTGAGGTATTTTCGGTCTACATTCTTTGCTCCATATGCCTTGAAGAAGCCTTTCAGATCAAGTGCTAATAGAAGTCACAATCTCTCCCATGACAAATGGATTCTTACTCTTGGGGGGAATAGTTTTCATGTGGTCAATCATCAATGTCCCTAGGATGACATCCTTGCCTTTTATCTTCCAACACAACACAAACAAATCTTTCTTTGTAAGGCTCCCATGGTTTTCATATTGAGAAAAGAACATATTCACTAGAACTTTTGAGTATACCTTATGAAGGGATTATGAATAAAGCTTTTCTTTTGATATATGAGAAAAGAAAATATTTGCTAGAACCTTTGAGTATACCTTATGAAGGGATTATGAATAAAGCTTGTCTTTTGACTTCCCTAGCATGAAGTTGATGTTCCAGGTTAACCTCTTCCACATCCCCACATAGTTAACATTTTAGTCCTTCTCAGTCTTCCCTTCATCAAGGATAAATTCTACTATAGAGTTGAGAGAAAAAATTATGTTGAGCATGGAGGCAATGAAAATGTAGGTATTGTCCCCCGATCTAAAGAGGGTGGCCTCCTCCCCTTTGTATAAGATATTGTCTAGAGTGGAAAAAAATGGGTTTTAAGATCAATTTATGTCTCTTGGATAGTAGTTGTTACATAAAACACTTTGATGGACTTCAAAATTCTTCAAAATAGAAATGGAACCCCAATGCCAACATTATACTTGTTCAAGCATAGTAGGTGGAAATCACTGTTCTAGTCATGCATTCTCTATGGAGAGGCTTGATAATAATCTTCCTTTTTCTGCCCCTCCATATGTAAAACCCCTGGTTGCTTTCTCAAGTTCTTTCATTATATTCCCCTCTAGCCTTATCACCATGTTAATAGGCTTGTGCCAGAGTTCATCATCCCCTATTTCATTTTCCTCTTCCTCCTCCTTGTAGGTGTGTGAATCACAAAATTATGTCTAAGACTAATGACATCCTCTTTGTGGGTTCTCCTCTTTCTTATCTTCATCATCATCAAAAGACAACCACCTTTAGACGTGTGTTTGTTGTTGTGGTTGTTGCATTTTTGATAAAGTAGAATGACGTTCCACCTAGGCTATGGAAGATATCGTAAAGAAGACTGGACAGCTCCAACTTTTCCTGTCTGCAAACAAGTGGAGATCTCTGGATCCACAGAGTAAATCATGAGATAAATGTTTTCATTAGATGCTTCTTCTTTCTCTTCATTAAAGGTAGCATCTGAAGTGTGGTGGCTTGATGAAGAGTGAAGGAAGGATTGACTTTCGGATGTCGTGTGAGCATGGAAGTCAGAGATGGAGTTGGAGGAAGATGGGGTACTGTTGTGGATGGAAATGGGTTGTCGCTAGAGGAATTTTTGGATTTCCTTAGGAAATAACTCCCTCCTTCAATTTCTTTCCAATTCCCTTCATTTTTAGTGGAAGATCAGAGGTGGACCTAGAATTTTGAGTTTTCAGATAGGTGGGGAAGAATGGAGATGGAGATGGTGATTTCAGGGGTGGAGATGGATGGTAAATGAGATATGTAGGTAGGGGAAATGTTTCTAGAATATATTGGAACTTGGTTGGAGCTTGAGGAAGCAAGATCATAGCTTGGAAGGAGTTGGGGAATTGTCGATAGTTGTCACTCACACAAAAGGGTTGTTTTTGACACTTGAAATGGAGATGGGTCATGTTGGTATTCTACCCTTTCTTTGATTTAAAGTGGTGGGGCATGGGCAACCACACCTATTTTGGAAAACATGCTAATGCCAACTTTCTTGCCTCATGTCCGTGATGGTAGCCACACCCATGCCAACTAGCTTGTCCCCTATCTGTGTTGGCTGTCATGACCAAGTTGATGATTGTACCCACTTCTCTAATGTCCTTGTAAAAACCTAAATTCCACCATGACCATTGTGAAGTACCATGATTGTGGTTGATACTTAGCATCCAAACTCAATGCAAATCTCCCCCAATCATAAAACTTTTAGCATGTTGATATATCATCAATTTTCTTTCAAATTGCACCTTTGTACCTCATTTCCTCACTCTCAATCACGTGCACATCTAAAAACTAAACAAAAGCTAGTAAAAACAAATGTTTGCATGTGTTTCTTGGAAATGTAAAAACAAAATTACAAAAAATAACATTTTGAGTGAGAACATACTCAAACCATGGTGAGTTGTCTCTTACTAGAGATCAGTTTAATGCCTTCATTCGGGCTTGGTGTTCTTTCTATCATCAATCATAGAAAACAAGGAAGTTCCCTTCCTCAAAATATGTGATCCTTTTAAATTCTTTTAACCTGTGATCCCCATCCTACTGATTTTGTGAGATTATCAAATCTTCTTCTTTAGATTTTCCTTCTTTGGGATCATCACAATCAAACTAAAAATAGAGGTTTGAATCAATCAACTCTTGTCATTTGGTAGTGGTGAACATATACCTTTCTATATTTTTGTTCAACTAGATGACCAATAGAGTGTTAGTGCTCACCTTGATATATGCATCATTTATAGACAAGAACGGTACTACCAAGATTATGGGAATCCTATTATCCTTGGGCTCCATGTCTATGACAAGAAAATTAGCTAGGAATGTTGCATGTGGATCCTTTTCCACCACTACCATAATGTCATTAATGCTTCCCATTGGAATTTGGGTAGACCCATCTGCCAATTGAAGAATGTGATCGAACCCCTTCAATTTTGACAATGTTATCTCAATATACATAATGTAGAAAATGATGTTGACACTAGAGCCTAGGTCAAGAAGTGAGTGCTCAATGAGTCAATGATTAATACAGAAAGGTATGTGAGGAACATCCTGATCACCTTTTTTAGTGGGAAAGGGTTGTATAATATGATGCTCACCTGCTCTATCAACATGATATTCTCATGTAGCCTCCATGTTATCTTTCTCTTGAAGGTACATACATCTTTAAGAAGTTTGGCACATGTTGGAATTTGCTTGATGACCTCAAGCAATGGAGGGATCTTCTGACCATTGGAGAAAGATGGCTCAATCACAATGTCCTTGTTTACAGTTGCTTGAGGACCTTGGGGCATTACAATAAGAATCTCTAGTTCAGCGACCAGAATGGTTGGTGTTATCATCCCAAAAGAAGGTGAGATACATGGTGTAATCATGTCAATGGAAGTAGGACACATGGTGTTATCATCTCAAAAGAAGGTGCGACAGAATAATTTTTAGTACCCTTGGGACTCTTACAAGATTCTTTCGTCTGTTGTGCTTCAACATGATTCTTATCTATTTTATCTTTTCCCCTTCTAGGTTGCTCGGCAACCTTGCCACACCTCAAGACACTCACCATTCTCACTTGCTCATGGGGAAGAGGGGGAGCTTGTGATGTTTGTGGTGGAGTTGATGGTCTTTGATGTGGTGGATTGGGATTTTAGAGGATGTGAGGTGGTTTTTGTGGAGGTTTTTGTTGGGGTGGTTGATATTGTGGAGGTGGTTGGCATGGAGGTAGTGGTTGTGGAGAGTATTGGAAGTTGTATGGAGGTTGTGCAGAATAGGGGATTTTAGGGACTTTGATACTATTTCTAAGATGGAACTTGCCCTTATTGTGGGATGAAGGACCCTTGATGAGCACCCATGAATCTACCAACATCATTCAGATTGATCAAGGTCTGAGAGGAAGTATCCCCTCTTCAGAACATGCAAGTTATAGAAATATTTGAGCCAACCTTTTCTCAAGACAACTAATATTTTGTTCATGGTAGAACACATCTTTCATGAATTCATAAAGGCTTCTCAATTTTCCAGTAGCCTCTACCTAAAACTTGGAGTTGTATCTTTGATCTTGATGTTTCCTTGGTTGGCATTGTCCTTCTTCTTCTTCTTCTTCTTTCTTCCATGAAAAGTTTGGATGATTTCTTCACTCTCTAGTATAAGAATTAGACATAGGGACTTGGTTGTTTTGTTTTCCATAGGATTGAATGGCTTGCACTTTTTTGCCAAAGAGTCTCCACATAATGGAAAGATTGGGTAGAAGAGCCTCCCACTTGAATCTTCATAAGATTCATCATATCTATCAATAAGTTTGTCATTTGTGGATCGGAGTCATCCTTGGCATGTTTTTGTCATAATGGTTGTCTACACTTGAATCTCGATGCCTCAAATTTTCAGCTAAGTGCTCAAATAGAGGCCAATATTCTTCAAGAGGTTTGACCATGAATGCACTTCCACATGATGAGTCCACAACTGTATAACCCATCTCAAAAAGCCCAATGCATAAAGATTGCACTATTTTCCAAATATGCACCTCATGGTGGGGGAACCCCACAAAAACTTCTAAAATTCCTCCCACATTTTGTAGAACTACACATTCTATTTTAGAGTGAAGGAAGTGATATACCTTCTTATATGGGTTAGCTTTACAATCGGATAAAGCCTTTTCAAATATTTATTTTTCATATCCTCCTATGTCATGATTGAAGTCTTGGATGAGTGCCATTCTTTGGCCTTGTCCTTATGAGAGAAAGGGGAAAATGTGAGTTGGATAGAGTCATCAGTGGTTGTAGGAGTTCTTAAGGTGGACCACATCTCAAGGAAAGAGTCCACATGCTTGTACGAGTTCTTATTTTCAAGTCTACAGAAAGTGGGGAGAAAGCCCAAGAAGATCCAGTAGAACTAAGAATTGTTGCTTTGGAGTTCAATTAACTCAAGTAGCAATAGGAAATTGTAGTTCCCAGACATGAAGTAGTAATGAAGTGTCCTATGAACATATTGTGGAGGTGGGGGTGCTCTTATGCCTCCTCATTATTGTGTTCTTTTCTATTTTCCATTTCATCATCCAAGTGTTGGTTTTGTTGGTTTCTCTTCATTTGTATCCCTATCTTTGGATCCTCAAATAAAAAGTCAATAAAGATTGATTGACATCTAAACATGCACTAAATGTCATCTACACAAGGCACAACCAAGGAATAGAATACATGTTAGCAAACTAAGATGCACAAATTAACTCAAAGAATATGAATATAAATAATGAGAGTAAAGTAAAAGTCAAAGCTAAAAAAACTAGCTAGGCTGAGCTCCGCTCACCTCGGCTGTAAGGACCCTGACCTTAGTTTTGGGCTTACCCTATTTGTTATGCTTAAACCTTGTGCTTGGTTGCTCACTAATCATCTTTAGTGGTGATTAGGGTTTTCTTGTGCTTAGTTGAGAGCTGGAGGTTTGCAAAATAACCTGAGTTAAGGTTGAAGAGCAAGTTTGTCACCTTAAGAGATGTATTTCTCTCAATTTGCTTCCTCTCTGGTTTAGAGGAAGGTTTGGGCTTGTGCCTTGAGTTGTCTTGGGCTTGGTCGAGCTCTTTTGGGCCTTGTTTTCCCTTGTTTGGGCCTTTCCTTGCTTGGTTGAGCCCTGTATCGGGCAAGGGTGCTTTGTGTCAGCCATGGGGTATCGCCCATGGGGGTGTGTCGGCCTTTGACCTTTGTTGACCTTCTTGACTTGGTTGTGTCACCCTAGCTTGGACATGTGGCCGACCCTTGGGGGAGTAATGGCATGGCATGTGCATGAGTTTTGCAAAGTGGTAAAATGTGTGGACAAGTGTCCCTTAGTAAGGTGACACCTTGCCTTGGTTTAACCTTGAACCCCCCATCTATATATGCCTTGCCTTTCTCTTCCTTAGGAACCCTTTAGCTCTTTATTTCTCCTCTCTTCCTTGTATGCATGATACACCTCTCCCTTGCAACCTTGGTGGCCGATCCCCTTGGAGGAGTTCCCTTCTTCTTCCTTTAGCTTGGTGGCCAAACCCTAAGTGGGTCTTATTTCCTTGGTAAGCATCTTCCCTCTCTCCTTAGCATCTTCTTCTCCATCTTGCCTACTCTTCAGCCATGGTGGCTATGCTTCTTGTTCCTTTTCTTGAGGTGGCCGAAGTAGTGTGCTTGGAGCAAGGATCTTAAAGCTTGGAGCTTTGGAGCTTGAGGAGTTTGCTTAAGGCGGGTTACATAACTTCTAACCCTAGCTATACTACCTTCTCTATGTTGCATGTTTCATATATATTGATGATTGACCATTTCATGCTATGTATCTTGCTCTAGTACATGTTGTTGATCTTATGGATATTATGAGCATGATGTTGTTGATGTTGATGATGGTTTATATGCCATTACACCTAGTTGGCCGAACCATGGTTTAGGGTTTCCTTGTTGAGCAACACTCTTTTCTCTCCTTGGTTTAGAGAAGTGAGTTTGAGCTCTAGTAATGTGGGCAATACCCCTCTCTCATTTAAGTTGAGAGGTGAGCTTACATTCTAGTTGCTTGGGCAACACCCTCCTCTCACCATGGATTTGAGAGGTGAGATTTTGGATAGATGATGACCTATGTTGAGGTGGATCCTTGTGGTTGCCCAATTTGTGATAGAGGTTGTGCAAAACCTCTCTCTCTTAGTTGTTGAGAGCAGATCTGACCTTCTTGATCAATTAGGGTTTGGTTCCCTTGTGCTTGAGGTTGAAGATGACCTTGTTGGGTTGTGTCTTGCACAATATGACCTTGGGATAGTGATGCCCGATAGCCTTATCTTGGGTTGTAACCTTGGGTGACACACCTAGTTAGATGGTTAGCTTGGTGCTTGGTACAACCTTGGCCGTTATCATTGTTTAGATGAGCTTAGGCGATATGTTATGGTGCCTAGGATGGCTTTGGCTGATACCACCATGTCTTAGTTGAGCTTTGACTTATATGAAGTGTTGGACGATATGGCTTCATGCCCGACATGTTAACCCTAGATGCTGGCCATTATGATACTTCATGGCCATGTACAACACCACTCTTGGGCGTCATGGGCACCCTGGCCAATAGGGTTAACCCTCGAATGATGCTGAGACGGTTGAACGATAGGGGCGCCTTAGGCGACACTCTTTGGTCGATATGGCTCATGTTGAAGGTTAGCCGATAGTGAAACCTAACCCTAACCCTAGCTTGGTGCCCGATAGACCCTTGGCTGATAACCATGGTAGTGCTACAGGATATACCTTGGTGTTGGATGCCTGACACCATGAGTGCCAATGGAACCTTGATGCATGTTAGAGGATGTGTAGTGGTTGGCCGATATGGTGGTGAGTTTCCTTAGGGTTGGAAATCCTAGCCGTTATACCTTTGGTAAGGGTATTTCTATACTGAGTACACCCTTTGATGAGGGATGCCACTACTCGCCATGCTTAGTGAGGGTTGCAGGAGTTTTGGGTGAGGGTTCTGATAACCCAGAATGTATATAGTTGATGGTTCTCTTTTAATAATGATGATACAAGTGAAATGATGTAACCACTTTGAATCCTGTAAATATGTTGATAAGTTTAAATAATAGATTGTGAACCAGGAAGCTTGGAAGCATATGATGTTGCTACACATGTTGGTATGACACATGCATATGGTCACAAGTGTAAGGCATAATATATGCCCATGATTGATAATAATACTATGAATGACAAAGCTTATGTGTGATGTACTCATGGATGCTTCTTTATACTTCATAGTATAATAATAATCGTGTTAATCCATGATGGCTTTAGTTATCTTTGTGGATATGTGCACTAACCATGCAGGTATTTCATGTGGATTCATGACTTGGTAAGAGCTATGAGACATATGTGATGGAATAGCACCATGTGGTAGTATGACAACAAGTTGATAGGTCTGAGGACCTGATATAAGCTTGAGTGCCTAGTTGAGGTGTTATCCTATGATGATGATATAGGGGATGTGTTCCCAGGATGTTGATGCATGATTTTGATGCCTTGAGAGGCAGTGGTTGATATCATGAGGGATTGAGGTCCCATGATAGTATGTTGATGGAAATAATAATGTAATTCTATAAGGGTATGTTATACTTTGTTTTGCCTCAACAATTGGCTTAAAATATACTAATTAATTATAGATAAACATATCATGTAGTTTTCCTTGGCCATAGATCCATCATCGTCAGAACCTGGTGATGGTGAAATAGGTTTATCCTGCGGGATTACCTGGAGCGCATATTGTGGAATATGTGAGGTTTCCCCTAGCCTAAAATAGGAGGGTTGAGTGCAACTGTGGTTGCAGACTCAGGACATATGGAGCATGGTAAACAGACCCATGGCTCAGGACATGTGATGACGAGCATGATGCATTCGTGGCTCGTATGTATGCACTAGCACCTATGATGAGGTGAGCTAAAGATATGGGTAGCTTGAGGAGCTGACCCAGAGGCCGAGGCCCTATAAGAATAAGACTGTGGTCCTGCTTGATGATTCATGTACTGACCACGGGAAGGTGAGGTCATGGAGTCCGGATCTCCTTAGACCTTGTATGGCACCAGATTGGGCTTCACACCCAATGGTTGGATTTGAGCAAGGAAGGCTCACTTCCTTAGGGCACAATAAAATATAATCGAAACGAATGGTATATCTTGCTTAGAGAAAAACACGGAACATTGATTGAGGCCTTTCTTATATAGTTGATCTAGTTACACCTTACATATATGTGTATGATCCTTATATTCTATGATAAGTTTTTATAAATCTTATCTTCTCAATCATGTTCCATAAAGAAAAACTTGGTTATATGCCTCCCGGATATCTTGGTAAGCTTGATGGTATTAATAGCTTCAATCAGTATGCTGGTCTTGTTATACGCTTTATCAGTTATCTGTTGTTATCTACTTTAACCTTCTGAGGTTTTATAGTTTCGGCAGGGAGTTATGTTTCTCGTTGGGACTGTGTGTCTCACCCTGCTGGTTTACACACTTTTTAGGTGATCGCTCTAGACGCGGTGATGGTTGTGAGGTTGCGACCGAGCAGTAAGAAGAGCAGTAGAAGGCAAGAGATGGACATGTTGCTATTTTGGTGGTTTTTAAGTAGAGTCCTAGAGTCATCCCTGTACTCTCAGGTCCTCGGAGGTGTTTTGACGATGTTTCGCGATGTCTTGCAGTTGTAATCTTTGTATAACATGTTGATGGTCGTACATGACCGTTATGTATATAAATAGGTGTTGAACTATGGTGCGAATGGTACAACTGGTTTTGATAAGATTGTGTACCTATAACAAGGCTTGTGAATGTTCATATAACATGTTTCTCTACAGGATCTGGATGCAAAAGTACTCTCATGTATGCTTTCCGCAATCGGTTTTATTTAACCCGTGTTTTCAGTAATATATGGTTCCGCACATTTTCACGTGTCATCTCGTTGTCTGTGTGATGGCGGAGTGTCACAGTTGGTTTAGTATCAGAGCTCTATATTTGCTGAGTTTACAGGGATCTAGGACTAAGTTTGCATCTGTTCTTGTGAGCTTTCTAGATTTCCTTACAATAACCTTCTGCTCTCAGCAGAAGTTAAAGCTTAAAGATGTCTGGAAACCATGAAGAACATGATGCCGAGAGCAGCGATGCTGCATCTGTTGATGGAGCAGGAAGGCAGGCACATGAAGATCGGGTGCCTGAGGTCCCCCAACTTGACCCAACCATTCTCAAAAATCCTTCCTACCAACAACTTATGGGGCAGATGATGGCTATGATGAATCACATGCTGGAAAGGTTTCTAGTGCCTCAGCCAAGAGCACAGGCTCCCCATGGTGAAGCATCAGGTATTGGGAAGACCTTTGAGTAGCTTCTCCGAGTCTGTGCTTCAGATTATGCTGGGATGGCTGATCCAGCGGATGCAAATCTATGGCTGACAGGTCTTGAGAAGGTCTTCCGGATCCTCGACATCCCCAAAACAGACAAAGTCAAGCAAGATGTCTACCTTCTGAAGGGTAGTGCTGGCCACTGGTGGGCCATCGAGGAGGAGAAGCGACCCGGTGAGGAGATCGGTTGGGAGGTTTTCCGGCGAGAGTTCGTCAGCAGATATTTTCCAAAGACATATCTTGATGAGAAGATTAACCAGTTTGAGTGTCTACACCAAGGACCGATGAGCATCACCGAGTATGAAGACAAGTTCATGGACTTGTTGAGGTTTTGTCCTCACATGGCGGTGACAGATGATGAGCAGATCAGGCGATTTGAGAAAGGTTTGAGTGCTGAGTTGTCGACACCTACTGTTGCTTTAGAGAATCGGGAATGGTTTGCCACGTTCATGGAGTCCGTCCGTAGGATTGAACGGTCTATCAAGGAGAAAAGGGAATCCATGACCTAGAAAAGGCCTTCTCAGTTCCAGGGACAAACATTTGGTGGCTTCAAGAAGCCAAGGTTTTCAACACCTTCCACGATGCTGAGTTCTCGTGCACCGTCACAATGGTCCCCGAGTAAGGGAAGAGGTTATGTTTCTTCACCGTCAAAGGTGCATAGTACATCTTCTGTAGCAGTAACAAAGCCATCTAGACCGCAAACAGAAGGAAGGTCATGTTACCACTGTGTACAGAGTGGGCATTTAAAGTCAAATTGCCCAAGAAGAGACATTGAGGTAACACAATAGCTGAGACAAAGTCAACAAGGGTCAGACAGATAGCAACCCAGTGGTAGCAGAGGGCGAGGACGCAGTCAGATGTCACAAGTGGGATCGTCTACTCAAGGAAGTAGAGGACATGTACAACAAGCAACGGCTCGATTCTATGCTATGAGTCAGTCGGAGGCGATAGTCAACCCGTGAGTGGTGACAGGTCAGATGGAGTTATTTCATTCTGATTTGTCTTCTTCTTGCTTTATATTTGTTTTGGTTGACCCCGGTGCTACGCACTCTTTTATCACACATAGTCTGCTTGATAGTTTCCCTTTACCTGTTAGTTGTAGGAAAGATAGCTTGTGGTTAGAAACCCCTCTTGATGGTTCCTCGATGCTTCAAAAGGAGTGTCCATCTTGTGTCTTATATTTTTTGGGACACAGTATACAAGTGGATCTTATACCACTTGATATGCATGGATTCGATGTGATCCTTGGGTTGGATACCTTAGAGAAGTATAAAGTCGTGTTGGACTGTGGTTCCAAGCAGGCAGTGTTTAATGGCAATGGAGAGAAGTGGATCTTCCAAGGAGATAGGAAGATTCTTTTGACATGTCTAGTGTCAGAAATGGTGACATAAAAGTTGTTGCGGCAAAGATGTAAGGCGTTCTTAGCTCACGTTGTGGATACCAATGTGAAAGGTCCTAGCCTTGAGGAGGTAACAGTTGTCTGAGAGTTTGCGGATGTGTTTCCTGATGAGTTCCTCAGTGTTCCCCCACCCCGAGAGATTGATTTTGAGATCAATCTGGTACCAGGAACACAGCCAGTTGCACAAATGCCATACAGGATGGCTCCAGTAGAGATGGCAGAGTTGAAAAAAAAGTTACATGAGTTGTTGGAGAAAGGTTTCATCCGACCGAGCACGTCGCCTTGGGGTGCTCCAGTGTTTTTCGTTAAGAAGAAGGATGGGTCGATGCAGTTATGTATAGATTACTGGTAGTTGAACAAAGTCACGATCAAGAATAAGTACCCGTTACTGAGGATAGATGATCTGTTTGATCAGCTGCGTGGCGCTACAGTGTTCTCAAAGATCAACCTACGGTCTGGATATCACCAGTTGAGGATTAAGGAAGCCGACATACCAAATTCAGCATTTAGGATGAGGTATGGTCACTTTGAGTTTGTGGTTATGCCGTTTGGACTAACCAATGCACATGTTGCTTTCATGGACCTGGTGAACCGAATGTTCTGTCTATTCCTAGATCAGTTTTTTGTAGTCTTTATAGACGACATTTTAATCTATAGTCGGAACAGGCAAGAGTATGAGCAACATCTTCGACAAGCGTTGACTCTTCTTCGCCAACATCAGTTATACGCCAAGTTCAGAAAATGTGAGTTCTGGTGGAAGGAAGTGACTTTCTTAGGTCATGTGATATCTGCAGAAGGAGTCCGAATGGACCCTAAGAAGGTGGAGTCAGTTGCAGATTGGGAGCAACCAAAGACACTGATAGAAGTTTGTAGTTTTCTGGGTTTGGAAGGATATTACCGAAGGTTTATAAAGGACTTCAGTGTGATCGCATTGTCGATGACAAAGCTGACCAGGAAGAATGTACCTTTTTTTTGGGATGATCGTTTTCAGCAAGCTTTCCAAAGTTTGAAGGAGAAGCTGACCAGTACTCCAGTGCTAGTGCTGCCAGAACCTGGGAAAGGCTATGTTGTTTTCTGTGATGCTTCCAAGAAAGGCTTAGGTTGTGTGCTGATGCAGGAAGATCATGTGGTTTCTTTTGCTTCGCGACAGCTTAAGAAACATGAGGAGAACTATCCAACATATGATTTGGAGTTGGCAGCGGTGGTCCATGCGTTAAAGATTTAGAGACACTATCTTTATGGGGAAGTGTGTCAGATCTTTACAGATCATAAGAACTTGAAGTACAACTTTTCACAGAATGAGTTGAATATGTGACAACATCGTTGGATGGAGTTAATCAATGATTATGATTGCACCATTGAGTATCATCCTGGTAAGGCAAATGTGGTAGCTGATGCGCTAAGAAGAAAGTCTTCTTCTCTCCCCATGAAGAAAGCACAGTTGCTCTCCTTGTATGCCATATGCGGGATATGTTTGTCTCCTTGCGGCAGATGAATGTGCAGTTAGAAGTTTCCTTATTGGCAGGACTGTTAGCACAAATACAAGTCAATCCTACGCTGAGACAGCAGATCAAAGACGCATAGTAGGCATATGATATAGTACAGTTGATCAGATCAGAGCTTGATAACAAAAAGCGTGATGGGTTCGATGAGTCTGAGGATGGACTAGTTTGCTATTATGGTAGGATGGTGGTTCCAGATGTTGACAATCTAAGGAAGCTAGTACTCGAGGAGGCACACACATTGATGTATGCTATGCATCCAGGAGTCACCAAGATGTATCATAATCTGAAGGACTTGTATTGGTGGTCTGGCTTGAAGAAGGATGTAGCCGAGTTTGTGGTTAAGTGTGCAGTATGTCAGCAAGTTAAATTTGAGCATCAGAAGCTGACAGGTACGTTGCAACCCATGCCGGTACCACAATGGAAATGGGATCACATAACCATGGATTTCATAGTTGTCTACCAAAGATAGCTAGGAATCATGATTCCATTTGGGTAATAGTGGACAGGCTGATAAAATCTGCCCATTTCATACCGGTAAAGACAACATATACAACAGAGAAACTTGCTCGAGTGTATGTGGACGAGATAGTGCGTTTGCATGGTGTACCAACAATGATAGTTTCTGAAAGAGGTCCTCAGTTCACAAGTCATTTCTGGGAACAGTTGCACAAAGCGTTGGGAACACAGTTGAGGTTCAGTACCGCCTTCCACCCGTAGATGGATGGACAGTCTGAAAGGACTATTCAGACTTTGGAAGATCTTCTCTGAGCTTGTGTTTTGCAGTTCCTAGGCAGTTGAGACATGCATCTCAATTTGATAGAGTTCGCTTATAATAATAGTTATCAGTGGAGCATTGGCATGGCTCCTTATGAGGCTCTATATGGAAAGAAGTGTAGTTCCCCTTTATGCTGGTATGAGTCCGGTGAGTATCAGCTTTTGGGTCCTGAGTTAGTACAACAGACAACAGAAAAGATCAAAGTGATACAACAAAAGTTGAAAACGGCACAGGACAGACAGAAGTCTTATGCAGACAGTCACCGATGACCTTTAGAGTTCCAAGTGGGAGACAAAGTGTATCTCAAGGTCTCACCTTGGAAAGGCGTGCTAAGGTTTGGCCGAAAAGGAAAACTGGCACCCAGGTATATGGGGCCATACCTGGTAATAGCACGTGTTAGAAAGGTAGCTTGCAAGTTAGAGCTGCCGCCAGAGTTGCACAGGTTGCATCCAGTGTTCCATGTCAGTATGCTGAAGAAAAGTCATGCAGACACAGGGACAGTGGTACAACTAGTTGAGGTTGAGCTTGATGAAGACATGACTTACGAGGAGGGTCCGATGGCGATCCTTGATAGAAGAGTAAAGAAGCTGAAGAGGAAGAACTTGGTTCTTGTAAAGGTTCTTTGGCATCATTGTGGTGTTGAGGAAGCCACGTGGGAGCTTGAGGAAGAGATGAGGTGGAAGTATCCCTCGCTTTTCTCTTCAGATTTCGGGGACAAAATCCCTTTGTAGGAGTTTATGCCTTGTAAGGACGCTCACCTTCATTTTGGGCTTACCCTATTTGTTTTGCTTAAACCTTGTGCTTGGTTGCTCGCTAATCATCTTTAGTGGTGATTAGGGTTTTCTTGTGCTTAGTTGAGAGCTGGAGGTGCTACTTGCAAAATAACCTGAGTTAAGGTTGAAGAGCAAGTTTGTCACCTTGAGAGATGTATTTCTCTCTCTTTGCTTCCTTTAGGGTTGAGAGGAAGGTTTGGGCTCGTGCCTTGAGTTGTCTTGGGATTGGTTGAGCTCTTTTGGGCCTTGTTTTCTCTTGATTGGGCCTTTCCTTGCTTGGTTTAGCCATGTATCGGGCAAGGGTGCTTTGTGTCAGTCATGGGGTATCACCCATGGGGGTGTGTCGGCCTTTGACCTTTGTTGACCTTCTTGCGTTGGTTGTGTCACCCTAGCTTGGACATATGGCCGACCCTTGGGGGAGTAGTAGCATGACATGTGCGTGAGTTTTGCAAAGTGGTAAAATGTGTGGACAAGTGTCCCTTGGTAAGGTGACACCTTGCCTTGGTTTAACCTTGAACCCCCCGTCTATATATGCCTTGCCTTTCTCTTCCTTAGGAACCCTTTAGCTCTTTGTTGCTCCTCTCTTCCTTGTGTGCATGATACACCTCTTCCTTGTAACCTTGGTGGCCGATACCCTTGGAAGAGCTAAGGTTGGTGGTCGATCCCCTTGGAGGAGTTCCCTTCTTCTTCCTTTAGCTTGGTGGCCGAACCCTAAGTGGGTCTTGTTTCCTTGGTAAGAATCTTCCCTCTCTCTTTAGCATCTTCTTATCCATCTTGCCTACTCTTCGGCCATGGTGGTTATGCTTCTTGTTCCTTTTCTTGAGGTGGCTGAAGTAGTGTGCTTGGAGCTAGGAGCTTAAAGCTTGGAGCTTTGGAGCTTGAGGAGTTTGCTTCAGGCGGGTTACATAACTTCTAACCCTAGCTATATTACCTTCTCTATGTTGCATGTTTCATATATATTGATGATCGACCATTGCATGCTATGTATCTTGCTCTAGTACATGTTGTTGATCTTATGGATATTATGAGCATGATGTTGTTGATGTTGATGATGGTTTATATGCCTTTACACCTAGTTGGCCGAACCATGGTTTAGGGTTTCCTTGTTGAGCAACACTCTTTTCTCTCCTTGGTCTATAGAAGTGAGTTTTAGCTCTAGTAATGTGGGCAATACCCCTCTCTCATTTAAGTTGAGAGGTGAGCTTACATTCTAGTTGCTTGGGGAACACCCTCCTCTCACCATGGATTTGAGAGGTGATCTTTTGGATAGATGATGACCTATGTTGAGGTGGATCCTTGTTTTCCCAATTTGTGATAGAGGTTGTGCAAAACCCCCGCTCTCTTAGTTGTTGAGAGGTGAGCCGACCTTCTTGATCAATTAGGGTTTGGTGCCCTTGTGCTTGAGGTTGAACATGACCTTATTGGGTTGTGTCTTGCACGACATGACCTTGGGATAGTGCTTCCCGATAGCCTTATCTTGGGTTGTAACCTTGGGCAACACACCTAATTAGATGGTTAGCTTGGTGCCTGGCACATCCTTGGTCGTTATCATTGTTTAGATGAGCTTGGGCGATATGGTATGGTGCCCAAGATGGCTTTGGCCGATTCCACCATGTCTTAGTTGAGCTTTGACTTATATGAAGTGTTGGACTATATGGCTTCATGCCCGACATGCTAACCCTAGATGTTGGCCATTATGATACTTCATGGCCATGTATGACACCACTCTTGGGCATCATGGGTACCTTGGATGATAGGGTTAACCCTCAGATGATGCTGAGACGGTTGCACTATAGGGGTGCCTTGGGCGACACCCCTTTGGTCCATATGGCTCATGTTGAAGGTTAGCCGATAGGGAAACCTAACCCTAATCCTATCTTGGTGCCCGATAGACCCTTGGATGATAGCCATGGTAGTGTTGCATGATATACCTTGGTGCTGGCTGCCCGACACAATGAGTGCTAATGGAACCTTGATGCATGTTAGAGGATGTGTAGTGGTTGGCCGATATGGTGGTGAGTTGCCTTAGGGTTGGAAATCCTAGTCGTTATACCTTTGGTAAGGGTATTTCTATACCAGGTACACCCTTTGATGAGGAATAGCACTACTCACCATGCTTAGTGAGGGTTGCAGGAGTTTTGGGTGAGGGTTTTGATAACCCAGAATGTATATAGTTGATGGTTCTCTTTTAATAATGATGATACAAGTGAAATGATGTAACCACTTTGAATCCTACAAATATGTTGATAAGTCTAAATAATAGATTGTGAACCAGGAAGCTTGGAAGCATATGATGTTGCTACACATGTTGGTATGACACATGCATATGGTTACAAGTGTAAGGCATAATATATGCCCATGATTGATAATAATACAATGAATGACAAAGCTTATGTTTGATGTACTCATGGATTCTTCTTTATACTTCATAATATAATAATAATCATGTTAATCCATGGTGGCTTCAATTATCTTTGTGGATGTGTGTACTAACCATGTAGGTATTTCATGTGGATTCATGACCTGGTAAGAGCTATGAGACATATGTGCTGGAATAGCACCATGTGGTAATATGGCAACAAGTTGATAGGTCTGAGGACCTGATATAAGGCTGAGTGCCTAGTTGAGGTGTTATCCTATTATGATGATATAGGGGATGTGTTCCCTGGATGTTGATGCTGATTGTGATGCCTTGAGAGGTTGTGGTTGATATGATGAGGGATTGAGGTCCCAGGACATTATGTTGATGGAAATAATAATGTAATTCTATAAGGCAATGTTATATTTTTTTGTCTCAATAATTGTCTTAAAATATACTAATTAATTATAGATAAACATATCATGTAGTTTGTCTTGGCCATAGATCCATCATCGTTAGAACCTAGTGATGGTGAAACAGGTTTATCCTGCGGGATTACCTGGAGCGCATATTGTTGAATATGTGATGTAACATCCTTGACCTGGGTTATGAATTAACCCTAGATTTTTTGCCTAATAAGGATGATTAAATGCTTAATGTTATCTTGTTAAAAGTAATTAGGGCTCATGATAAACCTATGTTTCAATTTTGGTCCTGTTTGAACAATGTTGAAGCAATGTTTGCTTATTTTGGACTAAAGTGCAAATTACCCAAGTTGAGGGGTTAACTTGCAAATTGTACATGATAAATGTTCCTCTGATGTTTATACATCATAAGAATGAATATGATGTAGTGGTATGGTTTTCATAAGCTTGGGCACCAAGATTAAGCTTGTAAAGCAATCCTTGTGCATTAAAACCTAGTTTTGGTGTAAAGTGCAATTTACCCAAAGTCTAGGGTTCAATATGAAAATTACCACTTCAATAAGGTCCCTATTGTTTCTTGGAATTATATAGAGAAAAGAAAATGAGAGGGGTGCCTCATGTGAATTAAGTTGGAGGAGAGAAAATCTTGATATTAAAATAATCAAGATTTAATCCTAAGTGAAACCCTAATTCAATTTAGGGCAAAAATGAATGTATTAATTAAAAGTCATTCAACCAAAATTAAAATGGTTGGATTCATATGTGTGTGGATGATATTAAAGCCTTGCAAAGGCACGAGCATATCCTAAGGAGGTGAAATCCCACTCACCATTATTATAAGAAAAATAATTTCCACTCACATATGGATATTCTTATTATAAGGGTTAAGGTGCTTAATTTCTTTTCCCTTAATTCATGGATAATGGAAGGGAGCTCGGTGGGTATAGATATGCCCTTTCATGCAAGAAACCAAGGGTGAAGTGGTGGCAACAATTTTGGAATTAATAGACTTTTATAAGAGATTTTCTCTCTCATCAATTTTCTTATAAAAGTACCCTTTCTAAGCCAAAACAAAGGCTTTTTCGGATTTATTTCTTCCCCCGTGCTTGTAAAATGACCACGTAGCTGTGGAGGAACATGAGGACGACCCCCAACCTGTTGGTAAGCCCTTGACCTTCTTTCTCCTTGATTCCATGGTGGAAATTGAAAATAAATCATTGATTTCTTCTTATTTCGATCTCCTCTTCAACCCTAGCCAAACTTTTCAAACAAAAGCTTGAGGAAGAGCCTAGGGGGAGTTTCAAGAGATTCATACACCATTGTTGCCATGAGTTTGTAGCTTTGGATCTCAATTGGAGGCGGGTTTTATAACTTGAACCCTTAATTTTATTATTACAATCAATTCCTTATCAATTGGTGATCATTTCTACATTTCCGAAATTAAGTTTGGTTGATTGATACAATTTCCATGTAAATCACAATATATTTCATGAGTTTGGAGCTTGATGATGATTACATCATCATAAACACACACCTCCCCAAATATCTAGGGCAAACAGGTTCAATGTTGGGACCAAACGGTTTCACCAAACCGTTTGGTGGTTTGGGTCCCAAACCGTTTGGGATAGATGACTGTTTGTAATGGTTGACCATTTGGAGATATATGCTTTGGTACTTGGATCTTGATCCAATGGTTTCAATTGGTTGATCTTTAAGGTTTCAATTGTGTATGATTCCTTAATTGCAAACCCTAATCGGCTAAGTGATGATTTTGAAATTGATTGAGATGATGTTTTGGGTGGATTGACCCAAACGGTTTCAAAACCATTTGGGAATCACCCAAACAGTATCAAGACCATTTGGGGGTCACCCAAGACCGTTTGGAGGTCTAGGGTTAAGTATGGCTAAGTGTTTGAAGTTCCAATGGTACCAAATTGAATTGCAACTAAGTGTTGATTTGATAATCAATCCAATGGTCCAAAACCCTAATTGAATGTTATGGATTTTGATGATGGAATGGGAAAACGGTATCAAGACCATTTGGAGATCAACCAAATGGTCGCAAGACCGTTTGGTGGTCATCCAAGACCATTTGAGGTCAGGTCATATCATGTATGATGATAGTTCATTGATTTCAATTGATTTGATTCCACAATGTCAACCATTGATGGATCCTCGATTTCAAACCCTAAGTGATGGTTTCTTGATTATCAAACCTAGTTCAATTGGGTTCAAACCCTAATTTGAAGGTCTAATTGAATGGTGATTCAGTGGTCCAATTGATGAATACTTTGGTGGTTCAATTTATAATTGGTCCATGGATTGAAACATTGAGTCGATTGAGTGTTGAAGTGCCTTTTTGGTCCATGTGGTTTTGAGAGGGTTTGGACCAAACGGTCTCAAGATCATTTGGGACCAAACGATCTCAAACAGTTTGGGGACCCAAAGTGCAAACGGTTTCAATACCTACCTTGTCCAATTGGTTTCAAGTACAACTTGTTCAAATGGTTTTCAACCAATGGATGTATGAGAACTAAGATCATTGAGGGTCTAAGTAATGAACTATGTGAAGATCAACATGGTTAATCCATTTGGAAATCTCATATAATTGAAGGTCCAATATGGTGAACCTATTTAGATACTAAGTGCAATTGAAGATTTCAATAGTTAACCCAATTGATCATTTTGTGGAATTGAAAGTTTAATTGGTCAATCCTTTTGAATTCCTTATATAATTGATGGTTTAATTGATTAGACCATTTGGACATCTAATATGATTAAAGGTCAATCAGCTATGTGATTATTAAAGATGTAGACCCATGATGATTGTGAAGGTTAACCCTAGCTATGTGTACACAAGTGAAGAGTTGACCTAGATTAATCTTGGTGTAATTAACATCCTAAAGAGGATGAGAGAGGGAATGAGAGAGATGAATTCTTATATAGTTAAGCCCTAATTCTCTCATTATGAGTAAACTATGTGATAAGGGTTGATCCATAATAATGAGATCATGAAACCCTAATCAATGAACCCTAACCCTAATTAGAGCAATGATATGTGTGAAACCCTAATTAGAGTAAAGATATGTGTGAAACCCTAATTTAGGGAAAAACTGAGTATTATTGTAAATCCAGGGTGATGATGTAACCCTAACTTAGTGTAACAATGAAGGAAACTCTAATTTGGGTATGAGGAAAGAGAAACCCCACCTGGATGTGAATGGTAAACCTCAATCCCTAAAATGGGATAAAGATATATGAAACCCTAATATAGGGTAGTGCCACTAATCCTATGTGAAGACCTAGCACTTGGTGATGTGTTGTGAAATCCTAATTTCATATAATACTAGGCGAAACCCTGATATAGAAGGATGATTATATAAAACTCTATTGAAGAGTAATACTATGTGAAATCCACAAATATATGGAATATGCTATGTGAATCCTCAAATTATAAGTATGGAGAATGCTATTCCTAATAGTGGACTAGTAATTAATGTTATGACAAATGTAACACCTAGAGAGGTTGATAATTTATATCCTTATACTAATAGTCCCTGACCTAAAGGGTGAGTCTATATCATTGGCAATGGTTGCATATCCTAAGTGAGTGACTAATGACCAATACTTTACATGATAAATGTGATGAACTGGTGCATAAAGTATTAGGATGGGGAATACCCAAATATAAGCTAAGTGTATAAACCCAAGTAAGATAATGATATTGAGGGAAGTGATACATCAAGATATTATAGATATCACATCCAACACCCCAATACTGGTATACCTTGATGTGTTATAAGTCCAGTATAATTGGATGAATGACATGTTAGATGTTTCATGTCAATGGTTACATTGAGATGTAATGCACTCTGTTGAATGTTATGAATTGGTGTCTAGGTTCTTCAATCATAATTTTTCCTTTTAAAAATTATTTAATTGATATATCACAATCACACCTTATATGTTATATTCCATCTTGTACATACTTGTCATAACTAATGTAATTGTTGTGTTTTGTAGAATGGTATTGAGTTTAGATAATTAAATTCACCATGATGTTTATGAAAAAAATGTTGTTTGGCATAAACTACTATTATGCATAAGATACTGAATGATATGCTCTGATTGTTTTTTTCTTTCCACTAAAAACATTTATTTTAAAACAAGTTACACCTCTTTCATAAGTTTCATGTAAGACATTATGAATAACACTTTGGATCTAATTGTCACATTGTTTCAGAATATATTATTAGATTCCCAATAGCGAGCCCTATTCAGCATATCTCCCATAGAAAGAGATCAAAATTAGACAAGTTTTTCCACCTCATGTTGAGGCAGAAGTTGTATATAAATTGTAGCTAGTGGTAGATATTATGATTAGTTAGTTAGTAGTCATTGTATAATCAATCATGCAAATGTGTTCGAGAGAGGCATGTTTTTTACTATGTGATTATATTGTCTATACATACCATTAATACTTCAACCTTATTTAGCAAGAGAATCTTCATTTTCTAAAAAATTGTGATTATGATTAGTATTATACTGAGATGCCATATTTTTAGGTAATTTCCATGTTTTCTTAAGAGCCACAAGTGATTTTCCTTAATCATGCACTTAGTGTTGGAAAATTGTTTTCCTCTTACATAAAAAAGCAATTAATAAACATGGCATACTCCATTAACTTCCTACATAACCACCACCCAATCCTCCACCAAACCACCACAACCATGCATGTCACCACCTCTGTGATCAAAACCTACTTCTCTGGCACGACCACCACAAATTTGACCTCGTCTCTTAGACCTCCTCCAACTTCACCACTAAGACAATCACTTACATTAACTCCAACATCACCACTCAGACCAACACCCTCACCAATTCCCCTACTAGACCCTTCCCCATAGACACTTGAATAATCATCAAATCCACCACCAACATCTACACCTAATACACCTATATAACCATGGACAACATCCACACCAATATCTTGTCTAGCACTACAGTCGCCACCAACACAAAAAGCAATGTCTTTTCCTCCACTCAAGACACCATCAAGTCCACCACCAAGGCCCTATCATCAACTCATGCAAAAGCCAAGCCTCTACCTTTTCTAAATGAAACTCAATCTCCACTTCCTTGACCACTAACATGTCATGTATCATCCTAGTTCCATTATGACCAAGGTCAACAACACTTCCTCTATCTGCACATTCTCCACTTCCATGCCTCTCGTGTTGCATCTAGTATGAACTCCTCCACCATTAATGAGGCTATAACCACATCCTTCACTCCCACTAGAGCCACTTCATTGTCTAGATCCACTTTTGCAACATCCTAAGATTTGTGATCTCATACAAAATGAGCTTTAAAGGACCCATATCAGCAAGGTACACCACCTATTGCGGGATCTCATCACTAATAACTCTAAGTCAAGCATGCTCATACCAGACTAGTACAAGGACTAGTAACCTATCGAGAAGTTGATATTGGAATGTGCACAAGTGAGGACAAAGTGCACAACTGAGACTAGTGGTGGTCTTTGGGGCTAATCATTGTTTCTTAAACTCTACTAGAGCCTTGGGAGTGGGACTAGCATAAAAAAATGGTATTAGAGTCAATCCTCCTTCCTGGTGGGGCCCAAACGGGCATGTTGCATGCCAATCGTTGAGTCGTGTGGACCAAATAGGTTGGACATGGCTATCTATGGTGATGGAGCCACCCTTATGCTAGGATCCATGGTTGGGAGTTGGGTGTACATGAGTCATTTTGGATCTACACTAAAATAGGGACAGATTATGAGGCCATATAGACGGGCCTTGATTATGAACCCATAGCTAACATGCCTTATGAAAAGGTTAATCCAAACCTATAAACTATGATGTAATCATATTCTAGCAAAGATGAGAGAGAAACTCATGTTGTGTGTTGATAATTCATTTAATGATGAATGATGAGAATAAATAAGTATGATTGAATACTTATAATTATCCATATTGATTCCTTGCTATGTGATCCCTAATATAGGGTAATGCTATGTGAAACCCTAATACAAGTTAATGCTATGTGATCCCTAATATAGGATAATGTTATGTGAAACCCTAATACAGGGTAATCCTATGTAAAGTTCTAACACAGAGTAATCCTATGTGGAGTTCAATTACAGACTAATGGGTTATGAATGTAATACGATAACCCTTGCATTGCATGGTATTGATATGTAATTGCATCATGATTACTAATCATGCAGATATGTTGAGATGATGAACATAGCCAGGTATGAGCTATGATGTTCTGTATATTGAAAATGTTCTATAGGCCTTATAAGCCTTCATATGCTTTGTTTCTTAGTGAGAGGTAACCTACAATTAATGAGTCTTGTGTGTCACATGATGTTCTAATTATCTTAGGTTGTTTATGATCTTCATAATTCATAATATGCCTTATTTCCTATTAAGGGTTAATAAGAGGTGGTATGAGCTTTGTGAACTATGTGCAATGCTTTGTGTAGCAAGAATTATCATGTCCCTGGGTCAGATGATATGAAGGTATGAAGTTACCTAATAGGTGGTAACAATTGTTCTATGGTGAGTTATGGGTTCAAATACCCAGATTCTATAATCATGATGATGAACTTGTTAAGAAGTGGAATTGTTCTTGATGAGTCGAGGGATTAAGATCCCAATACTTTGTGAAAAGAGTATGACTACATGCCATGACTCCACTATGACAATACCAGACATTAGATATATGAATCTAAGCCTGAAGTAAGTTAATTCTGTGGTGATGATTCTATAGTGAATAAATGTTATACATGTTCTTCATATTCCTTAAAGGATAAGTGACATGTTGTTCTTTCAAGTTACAGCTGAAATGTTTTTAGATAAGAATAATATTCTAATCAGTTAGACATTGAATTAGTTGTTGTCAATCAAATATGATTCCTATGTGCATATTTATCTTCTTAATCTGCAATAATAATGTTTCTGGCAGAGAGTTATATCTCTCGATGCGGCAATTTACAATTGTCTCACTCCCGTGGGAATCACATTTTTAGGTGGACGCGGATGAGGAGGCAGGAATCCTTCAGTAGGTGAAGGACTGCAGCAGCAGCAGTAGGAACAATAGTAAAGTCTCAGGTGGAGACACTGGTTATGCCTTGTATAGATGTAGATAGAGTCCTATGTGTAGTCTATGTACTCTCAGGTCCTCAGAGTAGTAGTTAGTGCTTTTGAGATTTTGGCTCAGTGCCTCGAGATTTTATACTACCTGTGTTTAGCTTGACTGGACAGTTAATGCTTGTAACTCACAGAAAGAGATGATACAAGTTATGTACTTTTGAAAAATAGAATGCAAATGTGTTACTTTTTTTATATGTGAGAAAGTTTTTACTTGATGGATCTTTTGACAAAAAGGTTTTAATTTTTAGTGATTTTTGGTAATCTGCTGCTTAGTGAATGCTTCCGCATTAGTTAATTATGTTTTCATGAGTTGTATGCCACAATTAAGTGGTATCAGAGCTCTAGGTTCGCTGAGTCTATAGAGACATAGGACTAAGGTTGTAGCATTTGTTCTAAGTGCCTTCCAGTTTATCTGATAGTATCTTCTGCTCACATAGGAGGAGAAGAACTTGAAGATGTCTGGACCACATGAAGAACATGTTGTGGAGGGCAGCACTGCTGCACCAGGAGGAGGTGCAAGAGACCATAATAGAGAGGAGCCCGTACCTGAACAACCCCAGTTCAATCAAGCGAAAATGGGGAACCCAACCCTTCAAGCCATGTTTGGGCAGTTTATAGCTGCCATGACTCACATGACTGATAGGATGCAAATACCTACACCTAGGGCATCAGCTCACTGTGAGGGCTACGGAGCTGGTAAGACTTTTGAGAGACTTCGCCGGGTTGGGGCCATAGATTATGCTGGTACATCCGATCCAGTAGATGCTAATTTGTGGCTGACGGAACTGGAAAAGGCTTTCAAGATCCTTGATATCCCTAAAGCTGAAAAGGTAAGACATGTTGTGTACCTCCTAAAAGGGAATGCTGGTCATTGGTGGATGATAGAGGAAGATAAGAGACCAGGTGAAGAAATTGGATGGGAGGTTTCCCGAAGAGAATTCATCAGTAGATACTTTCCTAAGACGTATCTAGATGAGAAGATCTCTCAATTTGAGAGGATCAAACAAGGACAGATGAACATTAGTGAATATGAAGCTAAGTTCATGGAGTTGTTGCGGTTTTGCCCACAAATGGCAGTTAGTGATGAGGAAAGAATTCAGCAATTTGAGAAGGGGTTGAACGCTGAACTAACCACTTCTGTGTCTGCTTTAGAGAATAGGGAGAGATTTGCCCCCTTTGTGGAATCAGTAAGGAGGATAGAGAGGTCTGAAATTGAGAAATGACAGTCTAGTGGCAAGAAAGTGTACACTCAGAATAAAAAACAAAGGTCCGAAAGTTTTAAGAAGCTGAGATTTTCTACATCGGCAACATCATCAAGATTCCATACCCAGACACAATGGATGTCAAGTAGGGATAGGTATCTTAGTAATGTTCCAAATAGAGCATCCAACATAGCATCAACATTGGTATCTGGACCTCGCAGACCCTATTTTGCACCTAGGATCTGTTATCAATGTAGACAATCGGGACATCTAGTAAAAGATTGTCCAGGCGGGAACCCAATGATGACTCAACCTCAGGGGCAGAGTCAACAAGGATCACAAAGGAGGCAGTTTCCTAGTAACAATAGAGGATGTGGACAAACATCCCAGACAGGTCAGATGAAATAGTTTTGTTTTGATACTTCATATCATGATTCTGTGTTAAATATGTGAAAATAGTTGATTTTGAATTCCTTTGACTAGTCCTATAAGGACACAAGGGAGATAAGAACTTATATCTTACTCAGTGTTCCTTAAAATGTTTTATAATCTCCCTTATCTGTGTGTTGAAAGATGAGATTTAGAAGTAATGCTTGAAGAAAAATTCAAGAATGGAAAATCATGTGTGTATAATGATATGAAAAGTGAGGAATATGATAGTAAGTAAAGTGAATACTACCTAATCTCAATACTTATATACCCTGGCCAGGTATATGATTATTGAAGATAAGGAAAGTATGAAACTCTTAGATTGTTATCTTTTTTATTACTCTGATCAAGTAGTCATTCTGAAACAATCTAGGGAGTATAATGCAACAAAAAGGAAAAGCTATGTGAACATTCCCAACTAAAAGGAAAAGCTATGTGAACATTCCCAACTAAAAGGAAGATCTATGTGAACATTCCCAACTAAAAGAAGAGCTATGTGAACATTCCCAACAAAAAGGAAGAGCTATGTGAACATTCCCAACTAATAGGAAGAGCTATGTGAACATTCCCAACTAAAAGGAAGAGCTATGTGAACATTCCCAACTAAAAGGAAGAGCTATGTAAACATTCCCAACTAAAAGGAAGAGCTATGTGAACAATCCCAACTAAAAGGAAAAGCTATGTGAACATTCCCAACTAAAAGGAAGAGCTATGTGAACATTCCCAACTAAAAGGAAGAGCTATGTGAACATTCCCAACTAAATGGAAGAGCTATGTGAACATTCCCAACAAAAAGGAAGAGCTATGTGAACATTCCCAACTAATAAGAAGAGCTATGTGAACATTCCCAACTAAAAGGAAGAGCTATGTGAACATTCCCAACTAAAAGGAAGAGCTATGTGAACATTCCCAACAAAAAGGAAGAGCTATGTGAACATTCCCAACTAATAGGAAGAGCTATGTGAACATTCCCAACAAAAAGGAAGAGCTATGTGAACATTCCCAACTAATAGGAAGAGCTATGTGAACATTCCCAACAAAAAGGAAGAGCTATGTGAACCTTCCCAACTAAAAGGAAGAGCTATGTGAACATTCCCAACTAATAGGAAGAGCTATGTGAAAATTCCCAACTAAAAGGAAAAGCTATGTGAACATTCCCAATTACATAGAGTTTGCTGAGTGAACTTTCATAAATAAATAAAGGATTGCTGAGTGAATTATCTCTGTTAGATATATATGTTTTTCTTTTGGTAAATATTCTTGGGTGATGATAGAAGTATGTTCTTTTATGTTTCTTCCTTTCAATAATATGGACATCATATGTTAGGAGGTTATGCTCTGCATAAACATAAACAGTGATAAGGTGGAATTAATGAAAGGAACTTTGTGTGAATTACATATCCATGGTATCTCCATAATATTAAGATGATATGTGGAGACTTGAGGGCATGATTAATGAATAATCTGTCCCTCCTTTTTCCTGGGATTTCGAGGATGAAATCCTTATAAGGGGTGGATAATTTGTAACATCCCTGACCTGGGTTATGAATTAACCCTAGATGTTTTGCCTAATAAGGATGAGTAAATGCTTAATCTTATCTTGGGAAAAGTAATTAGGGCTCATGATAAACCTATGTTTCAATTTTGGTCCTGTTTGAACAATGTTGAAGCAATGTTTGCTTATTTTGGACTAAAGTGCAAATTACCCAAGTTGAGGGGTTAACTTGCAAATTTCACATGATAAAATGTTCCTCTGATGTTTATACATCATAATAATTAATATGATGTAGTGGTATGGTATTCATAAGCTTGGGCACCAAGATTAAGCTTGTAAAGCAATCCTTGTGCATTAAAACCTAGTTTTGGTGTAAAGTGTAATTTACCAAAAATCTAGGGTTCAATAAGAAAATTACCACTTCAATAAGGTCCCTAATGTTTCTTGGAATCATATAGAGAAAAGAAAATGAGAGGGGCACCTCATTTGAATTAAGTTGGAGGAGAGATAATCTTGATATTAAAATAATCAAGATTTAATCCTAAGTGAAACCCTAATTCAATTTAGGGCAAAAATGAATGTATTAATTAAAGGGCCTTCAACCAAAATTAAAATGGTTGGATTCATATGTGTGTGGATGATATTAAAGACTTGCAAAGGCACGAGCATATCCTAAGAAGGTGAAATCCCACTCACCATTATTATAAGAAAAAGAATTTCCACTCACATATGGATATTCTTATTATAAGGGTTAAGGTGCTTAATTTCTTTTCCCTTAATTCATGGATAATGGAAGGGAGCTCGGTGGGGATAGATATGCCCTTTCATGAAAGAAACCAAGGGGGAAGTGGTGGCAACAATTTTGGAATTAATAGACTTTTATAAGAGATTTTCTCTCTCACCAATTTTCTTATAAAAGTACCCTTTCTAAGCCAAAACAAAGGCGTTTTCGGATTTCTTTCTCCCCCCTTGCTTGGAAAACGACCAAGGAGCTGTGGAGGAACAGGAGGACGACCCCCAACCTATTGGTAAGCCCTTGACCTTCGTTCTCCTTGATTCCATGGTGGAAATCAAAAATAAATCATTGATTTCTTCTTATTTCGATCTCCTCTTCAACCCTAGCC
This sequence comes from Alisma plantago-aquatica, assembly GCA_963693085.1. Lineage (NCBI taxonomy): Eukaryota > Viridiplantae > Streptophyta > Magnoliopsida > Alismatales > Alismataceae > Alisma > Alisma plantago-aquatica. The sequence goes on from OY856412.1 coordinate 513,245,674, forward strand.
AAACTTTTCAAGCAAAAGCTTGAGGACGAGCCTAGGGGGAGTTGCAAGAGCTTCATCCAACATTGTTTCCGTGAGCTTGGAGCTTTGGAGCTCAATTGGAGGTGGTTTTTATAACTTGAACCCTTAATTTTATTATTGCAATCAATTCCTTATCAATTGGCGATCATTTCTACATTTCCGAAATTAAGTTTGGTTGATTGATGCAATTTCCATGGAAATCACAGTATATTTCGTGATTTTGGAGCTTTATGATGATGACATCATCATAAGAACACACCTCCCCAAATATCTAGGGAAAATGGTTTCAATGTTGGGACCAAACGGTTTCACCAAACTGTTTGGTGACCAAACAGTTTACAAACCGTTTGGTGGTTTGGGTCCCAAACCGTTTGGGATGGTTGACCGTTTGAAATGGTTGACCATTTTGGATATATATTCTGTGGTCCTTGGATCTTGATCCAATGGTTTCAATTGGTTGATCTTGAAGGTTTCAATTATGTATGATTCCTTAATTGCAAACCCTAATCCGCTAAGTGCTGATTTTGAAATTGTTTTGGGTTGATTGACCCAAATGGTTTTAAAACCGTTTGGGAATCACCCAAACGGTCTCCAGACCGTTTGGGGGTCACTTAAGACCGTTTGGAGGTCTAGGGTTAAGTATGTCTAAGTGTTTGAAGGTCCAATGGTACCAAATTGAATTGCAACTAAGTGCTGATTTGATCATCAATCCAATGGTTCAAAACCCTAATTGAATGTTATGGATTTTGATGATGGAATGGGAAAACGGTCTCAAGACCATTTGGAGATCAACCAAATGGTCTCAAGACCGTTTGGTGGTCATCCAATACCGTTTGAGGTCATGTCATATCATGTAATGATGATAGTTCATTGATTTGATTCCACAATGTCAACCATTGATGGATCCTCGATTTCAAACCCTAAGTGATGGTTTCTTGATTATCAAAACTAGTTCAATTGGGTTCAAAACCCTAATTTGAAGATCTAATTGAATGGTGATTCAGTGGTCCAATTGATGAATACTTTGGTGGTTCAATTTATAATTGGTCCATGGATTGAAACATTGAGTCGATTGAGTGTTGAAGTGCCTTTTTGGTCCATGCGGTTTTGAGAGGGTTTGGACCAAATGGTCTCAAGGCCATTTGGGACCAAACGCTCTCAAACCGTTTGGGGACCCAAAGTGCAAACGGTTTCAATACCTACTTTGTCCAATTGGTTTCAAGTACAACTTGTTCAAATGGTTTTCAACCAATTGATGTATGAGAACTAAGATCATTGAGGGTCTAAGTAATCAAGTATGTGAAGATCAACATGGTTAATCCATTTTGACATCTCATATAATTGAAGGTCCAATATGGTGAACCTATTTAGATGCTTAGTGCAATTGAAGATTTCAATAGTTAACCCAATTGATCATTTTGTGGAATTGAAAGTTTAATTGGTCAATCCTTTTGAATTCCTTATATAATTGATGGTTTAATTGATTAGACCATTTGGATATCTAATATGATCAAAGGTCAATCAGCTATGTGATTATTAAAGATGTAGACCCATGATGATTGTGAAGGTTAACCCTAGCTATGTGTACACAAGTGAAGAGTTGACCTAGATTAATCTTGGTGTAATTAACATCCTAAAGAGGATGAGAGAGGGAATGAGAGAGATAAATTCTTATATAGTTAAGCCCTAATTCTCTCATTATGAGTAAACTATGTGATAAGGGTTGATCCATAATAATGAGATCATGAAACCCTAATCAATGAACCCTAACCCTAATTAGATAAATGTTATGTGTGAAACCCTAATTAGAGTAAAGCTATGTGTGAAACCCTAATTTAGGGCAAAACTGAGTATTATTGTAAATCCAGGGTGATGATGTAACCCTAACTTAGTGTAACAATGAAGGAAACTCTAATTTGGGTATGAGGAAAGAGAAACCCCACCTGGATGTGAATGGTAAACCTCAATCCCTAAAATGTGATAAAGATATATGAAACCCTAATATAGGGTAGTGCCACTAATCCTATGTGAAGACCGAGAACTGGGTGATGTGTTGTGAAATCCTAATTTAACATAATACTAGGTGAAACCTTGATATAGAAGGATGATTATATAAAACTCTATTGAAGAGTAATACTATGTGAAATCCACAAATATATGGAATATGCTATGTGAATCCTCAAATTATAAGTATGGAGAATGCTATTCCTAATAGTGGAATAGTAATTAATGTTATGAAAAATGTAACACCTAGAGGGGTTGATAATGGATATCCTTATACTAATAGTCCCTGACCTATAGGGTGAGTCTATATCATTGGCAATGGTTGCATATCCTAAGTGAGTTACTAATGACCAATACTTTACATGATAAATGTGATGAACTGGTGCATAAAGTATTAGGATGGGGAATACCCTAATATAAGCTAAGTGTATAAACCAAAGTAAGATAATGGTGTTGAGGGAAGGGATACATCAAGATATGATAGATATCACATCCAACACCCCAATACTGGTATACCTTGATGTGTTATAAGTCCAGTATAATTTGATGAATGACATGTGAGATGTGTCATTTCAATGGTTACATTGAGATGTAATGCACTCTGTTGAATGTAGGCTAACATGCCTTATGAAAAGGTTAATCCAAACCTATAAACTATGATGTAATCATATTCTGGCAAAGATGAGAGAGAAACTCATGTTGAATGTTGATAATTCATTTAATGATGAATGATGAGAATAAATAAGTATGATTGAATACTTATAATTATCCATATTGATTCCTTGCTATGTGATCCCTAATACAGGGTAATGCTATGTGAAACCCTAATACAAGTTAATGCTATGTGATCCCTAATACAGGGTAATGTTATGTGAAACCCTAATATAGGATAATGCTATGTAAAGTTCTAACACAGAGTAATCCTATGTGGAGTTCAAATACAGACTAATGGGTTATGAATGTAATAAGATAACCCTTGTATTGCATGGTACTGATATGTAATTGCATCATGATTACTAATCATGCAGATATGTTGAGATGATGAACATATCCAAGTATGAGCTGTGATGTTCTGTATATTGAAAATGTTCTATAGGCCTTATTAGCCTTCATATGCTTTGTTGCTTAGTGAGAGGTAACCTACAATTAATGAGTCATGTGTGTCACATGATGTGCTAATTATCTTAGATTGTTTATGAGCTTCATAAGCCATAATATGCCTTATTTCCTATTAAGGGGTAATAAGAGGTGGTATGAGCTTTGTGAACTATGTGTAATGCTTTGTGTAGCAAGATATATCATGTCCCTGGGTCCGATGATATGAAGGTATGAAGTTACCTAATAGGCGGTAACAAGTGTTCTATGGTGAGTTATGGGTTCAAATACCCAGATTCTATAATCATGATGATGAACTTGTTAAGAAGTGGAATTGTGCTTGATGAGTCGAGGGATTAAGATCCCAATACTTTGTGAAAAGAGTATGACTACAGGCCATGACTCCACTATGACAATACCAGACATTAGATATATGAATCTAAGCCTGAAGTAAGTTAATGTTATGGTGATGATTCTATAGTGAATAAATGTCATACATGTTCTTCATATTCCTTAAAGGATAAGTGACATGTTGTTTTTCAAGTTACAGCTGAAATGTTTTTAGATAAGAATAATATTCTAATCAGTTAGACATTGAATTAATTGCTGTCAATCAAATATGATTCCTATGTGCATATTTATCTTATTAAGCTGCAATAATAATGTTTCTGGCGGAGAGTTATATCTCTCTCTGGGGCAATTTACAATTGTCTCACCCCCGTGGGAATCACATTTTTAGGTGGACACAGACGAGGAGGCAGGAATCCTTCAGTAGGTGAAGGACAGCAGCAGCAGCAGTAGGAACAGCAGTAAAGTCTTAGGTGGAGACACTGGTTGTTATGCCTTGTACAGATGTAGACAGAGTCCTATGTGTAGTCTCTGTACTCTCAGGTCCTCGGAGTAGTAGTTAGTGCTTTCGAGATTTTGGCTCAGTGCCTCGAGATTTTATACTGCCTTTGTTTAGCTTGACAGGACAGTTAATGCTTGTAACTCACAGAAAGAGATGATACAAGTTATGTACTTTTGAAAAACAGAATGCAAATGTGTTACTTTTTTTCTATGTGAGAAAGTTTTTACTTGATGGATCTTTTGACAAAAATGTTTTAATTTTTAGTGATTTTTGGTAATCCACTGCTTAGTGAATGCTTCCGCATTAGCTAATTATGTTTTCATGAGTTGTATGCCACATGTGAGGTTTCCCCTAGCCTAAAATAGGAGGGTTGAGTGCAACTGTGGTTGCAGACTCAGGACATATGGAGCATGGTGAACAGACCCATGGCTCAGGACATTTGATGATGAGCAAATGTGTTCATGGCTCGAATGTATGCACTAGCACCTATGATGAGGTGAGCTAAAGATATGGGTAGCTTGCGGAGCTGACCCAAAGGCTGAGGCCCTATAAGCATAAGATTGTGGTCCTGCTTGATGATTCGTGTACTGACCACGGGAAGGTGAGGTCATGGAGTCCAGATCTCCTTAGACCTTGTATGGAACCAGATTGGGCTTCGCAGCCAATGGTTGGATTAGAGCAGGGAAGGCTCACTTCCTCAGGGCACAATAAAATATAATCCAACCGAATGGTATATCTTGGTTAGAGCAAAACACGGAACATTGATTGATGCCTTGTTTATATAGATGATCTAGTTACACCTTACATATATGTGTACGATCCTTATATTATGTGATCAGTTTTTATAAAGCCTATCTTGTCAATCATGTTCCATAAAGAAAAACTTGGTTATATGCCTCCCGGATATCTTGGTAAGCTTGATGGTATTAATAGCTTCGCTCAGTATGCAGCTCTTGTTATACGCTTTATCAATTATCTGCTATTATCTGCTTTAACCTTCTGAGGTTTTATAGTTTCGGCGGGGAGTTATGTTTCTCGCTGGGACTGTGTGTCTCACCCCGCTGGTTTACACCCTTTTTAGGTGATCGCTCTAGACGCGGTGGTGGTCGTGAGGTTGCGGCCGAGAAGCAAGAAGAGTAGTAGAAGGCAAGAGATGGACATGCTACTGTTTTGGTGGTTTTGTAGTAGAGTCCTAGAGTCATCCATGTACTCTCAGAACCTCAGAGGTGTTTTTACGATGTTTCATGATGTCTTGCAGTTGTAATCTTTGTATAACCTGTTGTTGGTCGTACGTGGCTGTTATGTATATAAATAGGTGTTGAACTCTGGTGCAAATGGTACATCTGGTTCCGATAAGACTGTGTGCCTATACCAAGGCTTTTGAATGTTTATATAACATGTTTCTCTATAGGATCTGGATATAAAAGTACTCTCATGTATGCTTTTCACAATCGGTTTTATTTAACCCGTGTTTTCGGTAATATATGGTTCCACACATTTTCACGTGTCATCTCGTTGTCTGTGTGATGGCAGGGTGTCACACCGGCTATGTTCACATAGAGCTTGAGCTATCCATAGGTCACCCAACCAATTGACATGGTTGGATATTCCTTGAGCACACAGCTGGGTCTTTTGATATGTGTAAAACCTGGTTAGAACACACTCTGAAACAAATCCTCAAGCACACACGTTCACGAGTAGTATATAGATGATAAGTTAGGGTAAAACCCAAGGAACAAAGGGGACATAAGAGCTTAGTTCATTCAAGATAGATTCCTAGAGTGGACTATGGTTTTTTTTGGGTTTTATGAGTTATACTAGTGTGAGTAAGAAATTAAGAAAAGGCAAGAATCAATCATATTATAACCCTCAAAAAGTTAGGTCTAATTGACAAAGCAAGGAAACTAAGCAAGAAAAGACCAATTATGCAAAGGCAAGAAAGAAAGAGATGGCACTAAATATTAAACTAAAAAGCAATTGTAACCATTAAACTAGAGTCAGAAACGAGCTTAACTAGACAAAAATAAATACTAGACTAGCAACTAGGCGTGAAAGAGCAATTAGAACACTACACTAGCAACTAACTAGCTACAACAAGCATAACTAACTATTGGAGAGCAGTAAAAATCCTAACAATTTAAACTAGCTTGAACAAGAAAACTAACTAAAATGACAAGAAAAGAAGCTAATTAGAGTAACACTAGCTAAGCATGCGAGTATGTTAGGGTTTTAAGCAATTAATGGAAGTCAGGGACGTCAGGTGAAGAGTGGCTATCACCTAGGTTGGGGGTCATAACATGAAATAATCATTCATTCATTTTTATTATCAAACCAAACAATCAACTTAGAAGAGAGAGATTTACCCTGAACTACCAATCAACCTATATGTAATAGGGTGTCTATAGTGGAACTAGCCCTACCACCCTAAATGAACCTTATAAGGCTATTTGATTAGGATTTATGTGGAGTTAAACTAATACCCAACAAGTTTAGGTTTCTAGAATTGAATCACATAGAAAATTGAGGGTCAAAGTAGTAATGGGGGCGTCGATGAGGGTTTTACACCTCATGTGACCTTCCATATAGCCTTTGAGTATCTCCTAGCCAATGACACAAATTCTCTACAAGCTAGTTACTTAGATCTCTCACCTTGCAGTAAGATAAGGGACATATATGAATGGAGATGGGTAGCTATCTAGGGATCCACTAGTTGGACCTAGGATAAAAATCCCAAAATAGCCACATATCACCTATTTCTCCTATTGCCAATGTGTAGTCAAGCATAATTCATAAGATAATCCATGGGAAATGAGATAAAAGTAGATGAAAATCATTGGGAAATGAATTTATGGAGTTCTACGTATTGGTTTCCACCAACATGGTATCAAAGTCACATTTTCAACCCCAAAAGGCCCACCTAGGGGGCTTAACTACTCATAATACAAAATTGAAAGAAATAAGAACTAAAAGAGTACAATTCCATGGAACTTTAGTGAAGACTCCTCCTTCTTGACCTTCGACTGTAGGTGCACATCCTGCTCCCAACTTGCTGGATGGAAAGCATGTAATGTTGGACAAGTATGGTCAAAAAACCAAAAAAACTAGGGTTTTGAGGTGGAAGAAAGTTAAAATGGAGTAGGAGTAGGTGGGAGGTTATATGAATTCTCTATGGGGTGTCAATGAATGATAAGGCATCTAACCTTCAGCTCGCAGATACCACTGTTGTTTATATAGTGGCTTGGGAAGCATAAGGTTAAGTTGGGGCATTTAGGTAGTTCACAAGGAAGTTGTATGGTTTGGGTGGAAGAACGACCATTTTGCCCGGTGGAAGTTAGAATGGGCATGTTGAGGAGAAACAATTGTAGTGGGAAGGGAAAATGTCAATGGATTTTGGAGGTTGGGTAGCATGTTGTGGTGGTAATGAGGTAATATGACCATGTTGGGTAATACAACCCTAATGGGTGATTTGGAGTATGGCCATTCTATTTGGCACAAGCTTTCTAGGTGCTTAGGAACACGGCCATTTTGGCTAGCTTGATTGTGATGGGATCTTCTTAGCATTGGCATGTTGGTCAACACGACCATGCTATTGAGCTTGTGGAAGTTGCTTACTCACACGACAGTTCTGTGCTACCATGGGCGTCTTGAGGTCTTTTCCTTGCACATATATCTTCATTTGATAATGTATGAGTTCTTTTCTTTATCTTGACCCTTGGTCACTTGGGGTAGGTCAGGTTAGTCCTTAGACTCTCTCTAGGATTCTTTAATGGTGAAGAAACCCTAAGATGCTACTCCTTCTATCCCTTCCATCCAAAGCATGGTCAAAGTAACTAAAATACATGCACATCACATATATAAGTGCATTTGAAATAAACCATTTATTTGGAGAAGTAATATGCATTCTAACATGTCTAGATATGATCAAAGGACAAAAGAGAACAAGATTATGTCCTGAACTATGGTTGCATCATTCACCCATCCTAGTATACTCTAGGTTGAGCACACTTAATTGCAGAGTTCTTAGTGATGAGCTCCTTGAAAAAGAGGTGCACCTTGGTGATATAGGTAGCCCAATTATTCCTTCTAACATTATTTTATTTGAGAGTTCAAATCCTAGTATGTTCCAATATTCCCGACTTAGTCTATTGACTCATCATCATGTCCCATCTTTATGTCATTATAATTCGTTCCAATTTCAATGCAGATCCAGAATGTCCCATGTACACCCAGATCTCAACCACATATACTAGCTCAAGGCTCCATCACCAAAATAGCCCTTTCCAACACACCTAGACCATGCAGCTCAAAAGATGGCTTGCCACACACCCATCTGGGCCCCACCTACTAAAGGAGGATTGGCTCGAATACCATTGGTTATGCTTGGACCCACTACCCAAGGCTAGCTTTAGCTTGACCCTTGACCACTAGGGGTAGGTTGGATAAATTTTTGGAGTCTCTTTAGGATCTTCTAACTTTTAAGAAACCCATGTATTCTCCTTCTATCCCTTCCATCCAAAGTATTATCAAAGTATCTGAAAGCATGCAAAAAATATGTATAATGAATTTGAAAATAAATCATTTTTTAGAAGTAACATGCATTATGACATGTGTAGATATGATTTAAAGACAAAATAGGAGAATCCAAATCCCTAAACTAGGTTTACATCAGTCACCTATCCTAGTACTACCATGAACATAGAACATTTAAATGCAAAGTTCTTAGTGATGAGCTCCTTGAAAAAGAGGTGCATCTTTGTGATATATGTAGTCAAAAAATTCTTTTTAATATTGTTTTACTCAAGGGTTCAACCCTAGGATGTTATGATGTATGATTATGCATAGCCATTTAAAGGGTACATAGAAGGTATAATGGAACAATAATTGCCAAAAAAGGAGGTTGAAGTAGTAAGCATCACAATTATACATATTAGCACATAGTCTACTTGGGTACTCAATGTAGACTACTAAAAAACCACATTCCAGAAGTTGAGTTAGATCTTCATCTAGATGAGAATCCCCTCAAAACGCATGTAGCACATCCTTAATATGGAAACCAAAATTTAATTTCCTTCCCACATACTACTAAATTTTCCACTATGTACATCAATTACTTTCTACATGTAGACCTAACTGAAGATTTATGTGGTTCTAAAGGATAAACACATTTACGTGAAATATATTTTGACATCCTTAATGGACAACTATTCCTCTATCACTACTACATTACAATTGAATTAGATATCAAATATTAAAAACAACTAAACACCAATCCAGATATGTGTCTATGAATCTTTAATATCCATGTACAGTAGTAATAGATAAGTACTTTCCTTTGTCTACTAAGAAACTATAATTCCACCTACTTAGATAAAATCACATGGTGAAGAGTTTATTTTTTACAATAATTAGGTAAATTATTCCTGAAACTTCATTTTACAATTTACAATTCAAGGTGCATGTTGCAATAGTTTCTACCTATTGTGTCTTAAATATTCACCTCCTTTGTCTAGTAGCTCTATTTCGTAACCTTCTCATGCTTCTTGGCGACCACCATTTGCTTCACCACCTCCTTGGGAAGCCAAATGACATATTTCCATACCAATAAGAATCCTCTCCTTCCTAATCCCCCATATTCATATAGGACCTACACCTTGACCTTCACCCATGCCAGGCCAGAGAGAGAAGCCAGAAAATCATATGGGTCTAGATCATGCATGGTTGCTTTTCCTTAGTTTTGTACATTAATCATAATGATGGTGTAATTTCTTGGCACACCATATAGTGCATTTATAAGAAACAAAAATAGGTTTTGGAAATCAAAATGTGGTTGCAAGTAATTTAGTTTTATGCCAAAATACAATTGTCGATTTTCCAAATTGTAGTAATCAATATGTCACCTTTAAGAAAAAATGACAAAATGTCACTTTTTTATGAATCTAGGAGACGAACTGCTCCAGGCGGGACAAAGCATCCCCAAAACACATTTCTCCCCTAGCAACAATGTGCCACTTTTTGGGATGTATTATTCCATGTGGAACTAGTGCGTCTCAGACGGGGATGCATTGCTGCCAAAAATGCAATGCACCACTAGCTGAGATGCATTAGATCTACTTAGAGCAATCATTCTTAGCCTAGGATGTATTTCTCCTCTGCAAGACCAATGCATATCCTTATGGGACACATTTCTCATAATATATAAAATTTTCATCATTTTATATCACTTGAAATGTGTAAAAAATAGCTATTTCTCATTGTTCATCACAAATTAATTATTCTTATATTCTTCAATGATCATAACATTTATGACAAATGCTTGTCATACAAAAATAGATTCATCAATCATAATCTTATTATATAAATTATAAATGATGGACATAATTACATTAGTCTGATATTTAAGAGAGTACAATAAAAATAAAAATAACTATGCATAATCACATCCTCATCCCTATCAATGTATATCTAACTCATATGTGGGGATCTCGTCGGTGGTGTCAACTAGATACCAAGAAGATGAGGAGGTGTAGACATAATATGGAAAATTGGAAGTGGGTTAAGGGTACCTTATGGACTAGGTTTGAACTTAGGTGGGATGCTACACAATTGTTGATCAAAGGTACAATGTTATTAGATCAAAAAGATGATGGTTGTGGAGGAAGTGGTGTATAGAATATAAGACGAAGTGTCTGCTCCAAACTATTGCATTTCTTGTTAAGCTGGGATAGTGTATGAAATAGAAGAAGAAAAAGAGTATGTACAAAAGTATTATACTCTAGACAAACCCAACCTACCAAATGAGGAAATAAAGTATGTACACTCAAAGGTAATGGGGTACTTAAGTATTGTGTAGAGGGAGTAGGAGTAGGAATAAGAGCATGAGAAGGAGAAGGAGTAGTTACATGAGTAAAAGAAGAAGTAGGATCAAGAGTAGGTGCCTGAGTATGAGTAGTGGTAGAGTTGTGATGGTCTGGGTGGATGATCCAATATTGTAATATTGATAAGCATACTCAAGATGATGCTCAAAGAATTCGTCTGTGGATATCATAGGAATCATCACTAGCCCGTGTAGGTGCCCACTATACACCCACTAAAATGCACACTATTTGAAGATGATTCGATGGGTTCATGTAGTGATGTAGGTACTTCATAAATAAAGTCATCAACAAACTCATAATATGAAACAACGAACACAGTTCTAAATGGGTCATTGCCATCAATTTATATGACCATATTGTGTTCTCCAAGGAAAAGATGAGATACACTACTAGGACATTGACAAGCATTTTATGGATGTATAACTTAAACGTAGAGTATATTTAGTACTTTATACTGAAGGTGTAATAGAGATAGTAGAGTAATAGGCACCAAAGAGAATCTAACCGTCAAAGTCTAACTTCTCAATTTGTAAACACAAACTTGTAGCCCATGTTCCTATCACTACAAATTACATGTATATATTATCAATTTAATTTGCTATAATTTAGTAAGTTGATTCCAAAATAATTTATTTTTTCTAACTAGTATTGATTATTACTAATAAGATTTTATATATTACAATGAAATACAATTAAACTAAGAAAATTTAATTTTTCTTGATGATTTCAAATGTGTCACAACAAATTTTAGTTTAATAGTACTCTGAACCTCATAATTAAAAACTATTTATAGTTGTTTATCTAATAAAATATACTAATTCTATAGTACAACTTTTCATTTTTAGCACAACTATATTTACTTCATACTATATTTAAAGTATTAATTAATGATTTGTTTATAAAAATCTAGTATAGTAAGATAAATTCTAAAATAATATAGTTGAAGTGAAATAACCATTATTGAGAGAAAATCAAATAAAGAGAAACATAAAAGAAGAGAAGAGAAATAGGTTACCAAAAGGAATAGGAGATGTTCTCCACAATCAACAACAATAATTAATAAGACAAGTATGTGCATATAAAAAAAACTACCTGAAATGTCCAACCACATCACGCCAAATTTCTCATCAACTAAAGAGAATATGGGAGAGAGATACAATAGATATAGAGAGTTTTGGGAATTATGTTCGAGAAGTGATGATGCTCTGTAAGACTGTAGGTACAATATTCAACATGGAAAATTCTCCCCAAGACAAGGAGAAAAAAAATCATAGAAGATATTGGGCAACAAGCAGTATGTATCCAAGATTGCAACTCACATTGCTCAGATTTAATTACCGCTAAATTTGAGAAGCTTCTCCACTCAATAACAAAGATAAAGAAGAATATAATCACATCTAACATATACATAATTTTCCACTTACTTATTCTCCTGACAACACCACTACTTCCACCCAGGATGAGACACACACATGTGTTTGTTCTTGTTTCCATTATGACTGCTAATCAGGTTGTTGAGGTCACCTACCTCGTTGCTTCCTATGGCACTCATTGTAGTTGGACCTCCAACCAAAACTCAAAGGTGTCATTGTCAACTTAACACTCTCTCCTCCTAAATTACTAGATGTGTGCCTTCCTCTTACTAGATAGACTGATGTTGTCATCATTTCTATATCACAAACAATGTCACCAATAGATAAATGTTGTATGCTGATCAGATTTGTTGTCATAGTTGATGCACCAGCTATGTGCTTCCTACTAAAAGATGCATGTTCTCCACTTATTAGACATATTACAACTAATGGCATGCACCCACTTCGTCACTGAATGATGTACGTCATCCTCTTATCAGCAGACCGACGTCGATGTTGATTTCTATCTCTTATACCAACAAAGTGCCACCAACATGTGTGCATCTTCTGTTGCTCGGATCATGCTATTGTCGATGAACCGCCATTGTGTCTCCGACTGCTAACCACTACTTCACCTCAAGGCAAACTATTAGCCCTATCATCCATAAGAGAGCTACATCATCGATGTATCCAATGTGACATCGACCACTAACCACTACTTCTCTAAAAGATTAAGTGGTTAGTCTTCTCTTATTAGTAAGAGAGTTGCACTTTTAATGAACCTAATATGCTACTAGATGCCAACTACTACTTTTCTTCAAGGAAAAGTAATTGACTCTTTCTCATCCATGAAATAGGTGCACTATTGAGACACTCGATGTGCAACCAACTAACAATCAGTACAACACATCAAGGCAAAATCGTTGGACCTCTCTTATCCACAAGAGAGATGCACTATCGATGAATCCAATGTGCCACCCACTTCCAACCACTAGTTTGTCATAAGGAAAAGTTGTTGGCACTCTCTCATCCATAAGAGAGAACCTAAAGTTATTATTGTTCTCTTATTCTTCTACCAGAGAAGGCACCAACAATTAACAAACAACAACTAGAAGGATCACACCAACCATTGAATTATCTAAAATGGCCTCCCCAGGGCATCTATTTATATGCCTCACTGCCATGTGGTTGCAACAAATAATTCTACTCAAATTATAAAGAGTAACTAATGTTGCAAATACAAGGACATCTTCTTTCATTTTGGATTTAACTCCTACTAGGATTTACAACACATAATATGAACTACTAATAATTCCAAGCACAATTAGGCATGGGATGGAACCTTTCTTTTTCCAACAGTCTTTCCCTCTAGTATATGAGGGAGATTTTGTCTTCCATATTCGTTTGGAATAGCTTCTGGACTCCATCACTACCTATGATGGATTCTGATACATAGCTATTCTCCTCAAACATATCAACATCCTATTGTTTTCATCCATCTTCTTGAAGTCCCACTGTGACTTCATTTTTCTACTGAAAAGAAGTATCATGGCAGTGATGCTTCTCTCTCCATATTTGTACATAGAACATTGTAAGCTGTCTATGATCAATTAGTCCAGCCATCCTAGTGAAGAATGTGTTTCTGACCCTCTAAAGAAAATTTTAAAGACCCTTTGGCAATGCTCCCCATGTCCATGTAGCACCTCACTAGAAACTTGAATCCTACACTTTGGATGTAACAATTGAACACCCATTGCATTATACTTATTCCTCACATGTATGTTGTTATGATGAAGACTCGGGAGAAACCTTTTATGAATCATCACCATCTCAGACATGTGACCATTCTTTTGAATTCCTCTTGTCAATTCACCCGTTCATGACTTCAGAACCATCTCGATACCTCACTACATCCTTCAAACCTTACTTTGATACCACTTATTAGGATTTGTGGTATAAAAGTGATGATGCTATGCAAGATTGAAGGCACACGTTTCAATATGGGAAACTCTCCCCAAGACAATGAGAGGAAAACCATGACATAGTATTGGCCAACAAGTACTATGTAACTAGGATTACAACCCACACTAGCTAGATTTATTCACCCCTAAATCTAAGAAGCTCCCCTAGTCGAGGAAAAAGATAAGGAAGAAGATTATCACACCCAATGTTTACAAAATCTTCTACTTAACTTCTTCTTCTCACAACACCACTACCACAGTCAGGGATGAGATACATGCATGTGTCATTGCTTGTTTCCTCTGCGATCATTGATTGAACCACTGAGGTTGCCTACCTTAGTGTTTCCTACAATACTCATCCTAATCGTCTTCTCAAACTAGAACCCAGACGTTTCATTACCAACTTGCAGCTCTCTCTGCCTGAGAGATTAGATGTGCATCTTCCTCTTACCAGACAGACATTATTGTCGTCGTGGTTGCCACATTACCATCGTTGTGCCACCTACTGATATGCTTGCTCCACTGATCGGATCCACCGTCGTAGCTGATGCACTACCTACATGCCACCGGATAAGAGATGCATGTTCTCCACTAACTGGATAGATTGCAACTGCTTTTGAAACATTTATTGTGTTTTCGATTGATGTACGTCCTCTGATGATCAGTTAAACTGTCATCGATGTCGATGTCATAGTACCAATAAAGTGCCACCTACATGTGTGCCTTTTCTGCTGCTCGGATCCGCCACAGTTGTAGATGCACCACCATTATGCCACCCACTACCAACTTCTACTTCCTCTCAAGGTTAAGTTGTTGGCCCTCACTTATCTACAAAAGAGTTGCACCTTCGATATACCCAATCTGCCACATACTGCAAACCATTACTTTGTCTCAAGGAAAAATCGTTGGGCCTCCCTTATTTGTAAAAGAGTTACAATGTTGATGCACCCAATGTGCCACTGACTGTCAACCACTAATTCACTTTGAGGAAAAGTTCTTGACCCTTTATTATCCACAAGAGAGCAGCACTATTGATGCAATCATTGTGCCACCGAATGTCAAGCGCTACTTCTCCTGAAGGCAAAGTCAGTGGCCCACTCTTATCCACAAGAGAGTTGCACCTCCGATGCACCCAATGTCCCACCAACTACCAAGTGTTACTTTGTCTTAAGGCAAAGTCGTTGTCGTCTGCAATCCATAAGAGAACCCCACTTGTGGTTCTTGCCATATGAATCTTCTACCACAGAAGACACCAACAACTAACAACTGATGGGATCACGCCAATACATGGATGATCTCAATGACTTCCCCCAGATGACTTTGTGTCATGTGTTGCAACCATACATCCTACTTCAATTCCTAGTCCAATATACCTAAAGAGTAATTAATGTAGCACACAGCGAGTCATCTTCTTTTATTTTAGATTTAAATAAGATTGACAACACAAAATACCTAACTTTTATCAAATCCAAATCCAATTACACATGGGCTGGAACCTTCCGGCGGAGTAATGTCTAAACCAACTGAGAAGAGAAAGAAAGTTCCGACAAGAAATATATTACTGATACGACCGGATTAGTTAAATGCAAACTTTGAAATTCCAGTTAACAATGTGCTAGTAGAGCCGAGACATTGCGCTGCTGATCAACGACAAACTTTTCCGACAAGCAAAGAATCCGCACAAGCACATTATGCAATTCATCTACTCAAAAGCAGAAGTGGCCTTGTTTCAACATTCTGCAGACCAGACCATGACGGCGACGATGGGCGGACGAAGACGGCGGTGTGCGGGATCCACCGCCTGAATGCGTCTGCCCCCGGCATTGCAACACGCGTCTTCAGGCCCCAGGATGAATGAAAATGGATTCGCTGGTCCTGGTGGTCCATATGGATAGTAACAAGGGAATAAAATGAGACACGATGTGGTCCGTTGGGAAGATGACAAACGGAGCATGAGAATGTTGACGTTTACAAAAGGCGCAAGATCGTTATCTCTTATCCTGAATCATAAAATGAGTGTGGTGAGCAATCAATAAGAAAGGGAAAAAACACACACGAGACCAGATCTTCAAAACAATTAACATATGGCGATGCAAAGCAGGGATATATTGTACGAGAGGAAAGGTGGCGGACCATGGACGTCCTCAATTAGCTATTTGCAACATGATTTAGTTCCGCACAAAGAAAGAACATGGCAGCTTGACGACCACTTGGTGCGGTCGGAGGCAGACGGCGACAGTGGTCGGTCCGGTCTAGGCAGCTTAGTCCCAACGTGAAATGATTGGAATTTGGGCCACGGGAGCCCACTCAGCCGCCCACCCACCACCACTGCAACTGGACGAACATGAGATCGATCAGATCTTCAGAAGAGACAGTGCAAATGGGGAAAGCCCTACTGCAACTCAGATGATGATGAGAATCATGAATCACGCTGACGATGGCAGTGCACATTTTGATGCTGTTTGGTGTCAATCATAATATATCTAGGTAGAAGGCAAACAGCTGCTTGTAATCGGGTTACTGTTTAGCTAGCCCACTTGGTGGGCTTCCGACTTAGTTCAGAATAGGGCCACAACTCACAAGGGACTGTTTGAACGAAACTCTACAACGAAGACCCGCTTTCTGAAGCACTACCGTAGTTTGTAGATGCTAACACGGCATGTCACCTCTGCAGCTAGCTGCGCTGGTGCTAGGAAAACACATACGTATTGCTGGCGAATGTGGCCTGCCTATTGCCTAGTGCTTCCCTCCCTCCCTCGTGCTCTGGACATATTGTATTCGTTTGCGGGCTACTGCCTCTTCTTTTACTTGGTAATGGGTTGGTGCGAAAAGCAGAAGCCAGTGGTATTGCTTCCTCTCGAGCTGTGTGTTTTCTGAAGGGAAGGGAAAGGAAGAAGAGAAAAGATGAGTTCAGGGCTGGTCAAGAACTTAAAAACAATGCTTCCAGCTGCTGTCTATGCTCGTAAAAGGCAAAAGCTAGCTCGGGTTGTCGACGGTAGGAGCAAAACAGGGTTTTTACTAGGATTGCAATTCCAAGTCATACTGAGCTTTAGCTTTTAACAACATAATAGACCAGCCTGGTCCTGACCTACCACATACAATACAATTAACAGTACTCTGAGACTGAACACCCGACCAGGGTTCAGTCTAAACATAGCCAATACAGTTTTTTTCTTCGTTCCTTTCAACAGGAGGGTTGCACTTACTCAAAGCGGCTCCTGACACAATGGATACCCCTCTCTCTCCCCAACTCCTCCGCCGCCCCCCCCCCCCCCCCAAACACCACCATCACCACCAAAGGGAAGCCCACACATTCTATATATAAATCGTTGTAGTTTAGGGAATTCACCAAGACCTCGTGTGGGCCAACAAAAAATATCAAAAAAGCTCTCAAGTCTGTTGTCTATTAGTTCCAAACGACCCCTAAATGTTTGTCAATGAATATAAAAGAAGCCCTATAATGGATGACTTCACGACTCATTCAGGGCGGTATCCTTGGAATTAGTTACAATAAAATCAATGATACAAAGTTGCAGCCAAATAGAGGAAGATTTTGGGAAAGCAAGTGTTTTTCTTCTACTACGAAATGGAAGAGAAAACACCCCCTAATAATGTTAGGATGTCTATGCATTTCACCAACACTGTATCATATGATCGATCTATCACATCTTTCAGGGCTAAGCCTTACAATGAAGGTAAAAAAAATTTTGAATCCAACTCACAATTTTAGATTCTAAAAAGGCATAAATTGTTGATCAGTAAGCTAATATCTAGGTACCAACTTAAAAAGATTGGATTGTCCTCATTTGCATCCTCATTCATGTGGATGAGGTTGAGTAAATATACATATATTGCAGAGGAATGTCTGAAGTAGTTTATTCCTTTTTTTCGATACCACATCAGAGATCACATATATGTTGTGTTGTGAGACCATTATGACGAGTTGATGAAAAATGATACTCTTGTTTCGTGTGTCGAAATTCCTTGAGGGGATTACAAAAAATTCTAATCTTAATTATGTAATCATATATATTTCATATTTTCCTCAATTTTTTCCCATGTAAGCTAATATAATGTGTCTATTTTAAATGCAAGCAATGAGACAGTCAGAGACAATAGGTGCCCTTAAATAAAAACTGATGAAATGTAACAGAAGAAAGTTGCAGTTGGTAAAACATGACAAAAGATTAATACAATTCTTTGCATGAGTATTGATTTGAGTTTCATTACACAAGAAATTACTAAGATAAATTACCCTTGTTATAATCCTTTTTCCACATATAGTATCGATCACCCACAAGCGGAAGTATTTATCACAGTATAGCTAAATGGGTTGAACCCCAAGGATAATGTGTTTAAGAAATCATAACTAAATATATTATTGAGTGATAATTAAATCGAAATATTGAAGAGTTAATTAACCAAGGTTGAACTAAAGATTGCAAAGCAATGGAAATGATTAAAAGAAGGTTGAATTCAATATTCAGATAACATTGGGTCATATGGATAACACCACCATCATCTGCTTAATCATTTTAAATGTTGCAAACTCGGTGATTGTGACTAATTAGACTACGGCCATGTCAATTCGTCTCCTTTTGGAACACAAATTTTACAAGGATTGAATTTCCCATGGGATCTAGGTCTCCTTACCCACTGATCATCACCCAATTGTCTTGTAGAACTCCTTCCTAATCTCACCAAGAATTTCACACATTCTTTTGGGGATCTAATTCTAAATTCTAGAATCTCTACATTTAGGGTTATATATAACATGAAAATCATATGATCACTTTAGAAAAAACAATAAATGAATGAATAACAATTTAGTTATTCAAATATTGAGTTTGATAACTTATTAGAACAAAATATGAGCAATGGGGATACTCCCCATACCCTAATGATGGACTCTCCTCACTCATAACCATGGAGAAAGAACAAATACAAAGGAAGAGAGAAGAGAACATGTCACTGAAGGAAGTTAAGTATATAGAAAGTGGTCTTCGACTACAAATCTGCAGCACAACAACAGTGCCTCTTGCAATATCCATCAAGAGTATGACATTCCTCTCTTTTTTTAGGCTCTTTCCCATTAAACAAGTATCGGGAACGAAGTGTAGATGAACCCCCAATGTTATGACCCACTCCGAGTTTAACTAGAAAGTATAGTGATTAGTGCATCACCATGTTGATTAATCTAAGATAAGTGTTCAAGATGCAATTAGTGTTTTGATTTAGTTGAAACAAGCGAATTAGTATGTTTTCTTGTTTTGAGGTTGTAGTGGATCTCATGCTTGAAAGTTTGCAAAAGAAATCACTTGAATCAGACCTCCGAGGCAAAAAATATGACGTTTTAAAATTTCTTGGACCTAGACTGCAATTTACCCATTAGTAATAATCCCCTTTCCCATATCCCATACCTCCCGATCGGTGCAAGGCACCGCTTGAGCGGCGCACAGCTGTGCCCGATCGGTGAGCTGAAGGGAGAGGGTAGGGCGATTTTAGGGCTCCTTGAGTTGAGTTAGTTTGGCGCCACCTTCCTTCTTCTTCCTCTCTTCCTCACCCCAACTAACCGCAGCCCCGACCAGCTTGGGTGTCGGCTGGCCAGCAACAGCACAGCAGCTGCACGGAGCATGGCCAGGGGCCATTTTGGCGTAGCTAGCACCACGAAATTGGCACCACCGAGTCCGGCCTTGAGGCCTAAGCATGAATCCACAGCCCCCCAGTCCGCAAACGGCGACCCAACTGAGTTCCCCTCTCCTTCCTATGGGTGTGAAGTTGCTGCTTGTAGCAGGTCCAAACTAGGGCAAGCCCAAGGTTGAAGACAACCCCGTTGATGCCCGCAAGCAGGCGTTGGGCGTGTTTCTAGTCAATTTCGTCCATCTCGAACCTCTGTGAGTAGAATCTCACTCACCAAGTAAGATTTAACTTCAATAAATAGGTGTTTTCGATTAGAATTGTGTGATTCATGGGTAACAGTAGTTACCCAGGTGTCGTGCGATACTGACGTCGCCTGACCTTTAGTTCATGTGTGGCTTCTTCACATTTTGTACGATTTAGTTTGTTAACTGAATTTTATGATTTGGATTACTGAAACTATATGATTGATCAAATCCTAAACTACTCAGTTTAGAGGTTAAAGACATTAGCACACGATCCAGATTTCCAGTAGCTATACACTTTGGGTATAAACCCAGGCTGTATGATTTTAGTAATTAACTAGCTGCATGATTTAAAGAAATAGACAATGACTCGCAATGTCTCAATATAAATCTGTTGCACGCTCTCTGTTATATTTAATGTGTGTGATTTAGTATTAACATGAATTGACACGTCTCTTAAGGATATCATTAGAAATTCTCAGTTATTATTAATAATTCTTACCATGACAAGTAATTATCTCTTAATTATGTTGTGTGATGCACAACTCAAGATTTTGGGTTGAGGTGTACGTTTTCCAAAGAAGTACAAATAGTTTACAGGTGCCAATGATGATTATTCATGTCAAGTAATTAACTATTATTAGTGTATTAAGAATTTCAATGGCATGATTCTAGTGTATAAAGTATCAAATGGACATGTATTCTGTTTATTTAAAAATTGTAGTCTGCCTGCATGTATAAACTATTGATTTCTCAGTATATTAGAGTGTTTGAGTATACTGCTCTGCCAAGTTTAGAATGATATACATGTTTTATTATAAATTTCAAATAAATAGACGTGGTACCATAGAGATACAAGAGTCAAGTATAAGTAAGGAAAAGATACAATATAGTAAGAGCTTTCTAAGAATAATGAAATAATAGACTTAGGAGCCTTGAACACCGTAGATTCCCTATGAGAGGTCTGCGCCGTAGGGATGAAACGACCTAACCCTGGCAGTGTCCAGTATACGAGGGTCGGAACGTACTAACAGGTGGTACGGGGGACGAAGCCCTAGTGGAAGTCTCATTAAAATATAGCATGTAGTATCCAACATCAACCAGAGGTCCTGGTGGCACTAGAGTACAAAAAATCCAATAGGTGGATTGACACTCCGCCTGTGTGCTCAGGTTAGAGGAGTAGTCTAGTTTCTATGGCCCACAGGTGTGTCGAGGCCAGAGAGCCATTTTCCTATTGCAGACCAGCGATGTTGTCAGGCTTAGCATCCCGAGTGTGTCAGCTAAGTCTTGTACAGATAGATCGTATATTCTTCGTATGTAGAGTACACTGCATATGATCAGGGCATAAGCTAAAATATGATAATATAAGTTTTAAAGAGTTTCTTATAAGTAAGAAAGGCTAAGAAAGATTCAAGTACAGTTTCACAACAGTTGTTCTTTAAATGTAACATTGACATTTCCTGTTAATTTAACTGTATTTTTTTAGATCTACTCAGTGTAGTAATTTATGTATTTTTCAGTTTAATAAACATAAAATGAGTTATCTGTGATGGTTGGGTGAAATTTTGTATTCACTGAGCCAGTAGCTCACCAACCTACTGGGAAAAAAATTCAGGTAAATGTCAGCATGAGGAAGCTGAAGGATCTTATCACCCAGGCTCTTAGAAGGTAGTTCATAGTTAGAATAGAGGTCTCTTAGTCCTTCCCCTCAGTCCTTGGGGCATGTGGTGTGGTAGAGAGAGAATGTAATGTAATATGTAAATTAGTTTTAAGGTATCTATTGTGCTTTATATTCCACATGAAAAATGTAATATGTTGTATAAATCTGCTTTACCTATCTAGTAAAGTAAATAGTAGTTGCTTCTGCAGTTTAGTAATATTTCAGTTTATTTCAAGTTATAAGATTTTTCTTTAGGTTAATTTTAAGTGATTAAGAAAAGAAAAAAGTTAAGGGTGGTTTACCAAGGTTGACTCTCCGGTCTTCTGGGTCATTAGAGATGGCACGGGGATTGGGGCATCACAACGGTTTGGTATCAGAGCATAGGCTGAACCTAAAATGAATTTAGGTTTGGGATAGGAGTGATAAGATACCAATAGGATTAGGACTTAGGTGTTTTCCTTCTAACTGCAATTTTCTAACAAGAAGTGTTCTGTTATACTATTGCAGATGGCAGGAAGAGGATGTGGTCATGAAGACCAAGCTGAGAGCCACATTGGACTTGAAACTCAAGTGATGGGTCTAGGAGGTGGAGATGATGTGGATGAGGCAACAAGAATGTATTGTCTTTTTTTGGAGACAAAAGAAAAATACAAGATGGACAGGAAGTGTTCATCTTCTAGTATGGATCTGATGAGATCCTATGAGTTGGTGAAAAAGCTTGGTGGAACTGAATTTTCTAGAACAACAGATCCAACTTTGGTAGAGGTGTGGCTTTGACAACTAGAAAAGGTCTTTCATTTAATGGAGTTATCAGAAAATAAGCAAATCAATCATGCAGTCTATTTACTCAAGGGAGATGTTGAGTTGTGGTGGTGAGGAGTGGAAGATAAAAGGAGAAATGTAGAGATGACCTGGAAGGACATCTTGGATGAGTTTCACCTTAAGTATTTTCCTCCTACCTTCCTAAGTGATAAGATTAAATAGTTGGAGAATATCAGATAAAGAAATATGACAATTAGTGAATACGAGGCACATTTCACAAGGTTGGTAAATTTTTGTCCGCAACTTGTACCTGATGATGTAGAAAAGTGCAAAAGATTTTAACAAGGATTAAGATCAGAGATTAGACACACCGTGTCAGCCATGAGTCGAAGAGATAGAGAAAACTTTGGGGAATTTGTGGAAGCAGCGAGACATGTAGAAGAGTCAGTTAATGCTGATAAGCAGTCTGAGAGTAAGAAAAGATCTGGAGACTTTTATAGAGGGGGACATAGCAATGGTGGATACAGAGGAGGTGGTGGTTTCTTTTCAAAGATAGGACAAGGACTTGGCTGTTTTGGTAGACAAGGATCTAGTTTTTCATCAAGTGGATGAAGGCTCAATTCTGGAAGATGGAATACATAGTCTACTTGGACACCTCCAACTAGGTCTTCGGGAGCTTCAATGTCAGTGACAGGTCCGCCAAAGAAAGAGATACAGATGTGTGATATTTGTGTGAAGACACACTCCAGACAGTGTTGGGGTGTAGATTTTCAAGGTTGTCACATATATGGACATGTGGGACACTTCAGAAGGCAATGTCCCCAGCTTCAGCATGTGGCAACTCAGGGTTCCCAGTCACAATACCATAATGTTTTGAGACAGGCTCCAACTAGAGGAGCAAGTTCTTTAGTAGCTTCAGGTTCCCGAGGAGGAGGAGCACCTAGTGGAAGGGAAGGACAACAAGGACATCGTGGGAGAGGAAGAGCTTCAGGATGCTTCATCTCTCTAACACAACAAGAAGGTATTGTTTCTTCCTGAGTAATTACCAGAGAAATGTTTTTATTTAATAGCATTTCAGTTACAATTTTGATAGATCTGGGTTCTACTCACTCGTTTATATAGAGTTCTTTAGCTTGTGAACATAACTTGTTAACCCAAGAGTTATCGTTTGAGTTGTTGTTGAGGGTTTCGTTAGGTGAACCAAGAGTGCTGATGGAATTTTGTCCCAGATGTTTATTGACCTTTGGTGGTTACACCATCGCAGTTAATCTTATACCCCTAGATATTAACTCTTTTCAAGTTATATTGGGTATGGATTGTCTAGAGACGTATTGAGTTCAACTCGACTGTTGGAAGAAGGAGGTTGTCTTTCAACAGGGTGGATTTTCTTATGTGTTTTCTGGAGATAGAAAAGGTTTGCCTACGTGTATCATATCAGCCGTTGTAGCTGATAAGATGTTACAGAAAGGTTGTGAGGCATTCTTGGCACATGTAGTAGATACCAGAGCAGAGAAGAGCACAATCAGCCTATGGGATGTGCCAGTGGTCTGTGATTTCCCAGATGTTTTCCCAAATGAGTTGCCAGGTCTACATCCTGAAAGAGAGATAGACTTTAAGATCCAGGTGCTTCCAGGTAGTCACCCTGTAGCGCTGCCAACCTACAGAATGGAACCTGCAGAGTTGAAGGAACTAAAAATCCAGTTACATGAGTTACTCAATAAGGGTTTCATTCGACCTAGTTCTTTGCCATGGGGATCTTCAGTCTTATTTGTGAAAAAGAAAGATGGTAATATGAGGTTATGTATAGACTACAGACAGTTGAATAAGATCACCATCATGAATAAGTATCTGTTGCCAAGGATAGATGATTTGTTTGATCAGTTGTGTGGAGCGGTGATCTTTTCTAAGATAGACTTGAGATCTGGATATCATCAGTTGAGGATAAAGGCTTTAGATATTCCTAAGTCTGCTTTTAGAACAAGATACGGGCATTATTAGTTTCTAGTCATGTCATTTGGACTGATTAATGCCCCAGCAGCTTTCATGGATATGATGAACCAGATTTTCAAGTCGTTCTTGGATCAGTTCATAGTGGCTTTCATAGATGACATTCTGATTTATTCCAGAGATGATGAGCAGCATGAGTAGCATCTAAGGATAGCATTATAGTTGTTGAGACATCACCAGTTATATGCTAAGTTCAGTAAGAGAAGCTTCTTAGGATTGGCATGTTACTACAGGAGGTTCATCCAGAACTTTAGTGTTGTAGCGTCACCTCTGACACACTTAATGAGAAAGAATGCACTGTTTGTCTAGTCAGAAAACTGAGAGAAGAGTTTTCAGATCTTGAAGAAGAGGTTGACTATAGCACCAGTTTTGATCCTGCCCGAGGCAGATAAAGGCTACACATTGTTTTGTGATGCTTCAAGGAGAGGTTTAGGCTGTGTGTTGATGCAGGAAGGCAAAGTAGTAGCTTATGCATCTAGACAGCTTAGGAAGAATGAGGAGAATTACCTGACACATGATCTGGAGTTAGTTGCAGTAGTTCATGCTCTTAAGACATGGTGGTGAGGCGTGCCAGGTGTTTATGGATCATAAGAGCTTGAAATCTATCTTCACCCAGAAGGATCTGAATCTAAGACAGTGGGGATGGTTAGAATTGATCAAGGATTATGAAGTGACGATAGATTATCATCCTGGAAAATCAAATGTGGTAGAAGAAGCCCTGAGCAGGAAGTCAAGTTCAATAGTTGATGTATTTTCTATCGCATGTTTCAGGAGAGACCTGCTAGTAGAGATGCAGAAGTTGAACTTAGACTTAGGAGTGACATAACATAGTGGTTTGATTGCATAGATGCAAGTCAAGCCTACCTTTTATGATCAGATCAAAGAACTGTAGTAGAGTGACAATGAGTTACAGCAGATCATGCAGGACATGAAAGGGGGAAAAAGACCAGAGTTTAGGTTTTCAGATGATGGTTTGTTGTATCAGTGTGACAGGTTGTGTGTACATGGAAATAGTGATTTGAAAGAATAGATTCTTGAGGAAGTGCATGCATCGATGTACGTTATGCATCCAGGCAACACTAAGATGTACAAGAATCTTACAGAGTTATGCTGGTGGTCAGGTATGAAGAAGGATGTAGCTAAGTACTTGGCTAGGTGTAGTGTGTGCCACCAGGTTAAGGCTGAGCATCATAAACCTACAGGTACCTGGCAATCTCTTCCTATACCATAGTGGAAGTGGGAACATATCCCAATGGATTTTGTGGTAGGGTTGCCCAGAACATCTAGAGGTTTTGACTTGATATGGGTAATTGTGGATAGACTGACTAAGTCTGCTCACTTTCTTCATGTTAAGTCAACCTTTGATGTCCCAAAATTGGCTAAGATATACATGGATGAAATAGTTAGGTTGCATGGTATCCCAGTTTCAATAATATCAGATAGAGATCCTAAGTTCACATCTAGGTTTTGGAATCAGTTGCATTATGATTTAGGCACAAAGTTGAGATTCAGTACAACTTTTCACCGGCAGACAGATGGTCAGTCAGAGAGGACCATTCAAACCCTTGAGGACATGCTTAGAGAATGTGTCCTACATTTCAGGGGAAGTTGGGAAGAACACTTGAGCCTTATAGAGTTTGCATACAATAATAGTCACCATTCCGGTCTCGGTATGGCTTCGTATGAAGATCTACGTGGAAGAAAGTGTAGATCACCCATATGTTGGTACGAGGTGGGTGAAAAAGAGATTCTTGGACCAGAGATAGTGGATTTGACTACAAAAAAGATTACAGTGATCAGAGAAAAATTGAAAGCTACATGTGACCGGCAGAAGAGTTACGCTGAGAAGAGGTGTAGACCTCTTGAGTTTGATGTTGGTGATGAAGTGTATCTGAAAGTTTCACCATTGAAAGGAGTGTTGAGGTTTGATAAGAGAGGCAAACTGACTCCTAGATTTATGGGCCCATATCCTGTCATTGAGAGGATTGGACCTGTAGCCTACAAGTTGGATTTTCCATCCGAGTTAGCTAATTTACATGATGTGTTTCATGTATCGATGTTGAAGAAGTGTTACCCTGGTACATAGAAGATAGTAGACCCATAACCTGCACAGCTCATAAAAGATGTGTCCTATGTTGAAGGACCAGTACAAATAGTTGATTGGAGAATTAAGAAGCTCAAGAATAGAGAGATACCATTAGTGAAAGTTCTGTGGAGGAACCACAACCTAGAGGAAGCCACAAGTCATAGATGTGTAACAAGTTTCCTTTTCTCTTTTAGGAATTTCAAGATGAAATTCTTATAAGGGAGGGAGATTGTTATGACCCACTCCGAGTTGAACTAGTAACTACAGTGATTAGTGCATCACCATGTTGATTAAGCTAAGATAAGTGTTCAAGATGCTATCAATGTTTTGATTAAGTTGACACAAGCTAGTTAGTATGTTTTCTTGTTTTGAGGTTGTAGTGGATCTTGTGCTTGAAAGTTTGCAAAAGAAATCACTTGAATCGGACCTCCGAGGCAAAAGATATGAAGTTTTAAAATTTCTTGGACCTAGACTACAATTTACCCATTAGTAATAAACCCCTTTCCCTTCTCCCTTACCTCCCGATCGGTGCAAGGCACCACTTGAGCGGTGCACATCTATGCCCGATCGGCCAGATGAAGGGAGAGGGAAGGGTGATTTTAGGGCTCCTTGAGCCGAGTTAGTTTGGCGCCACCTTCCTTCTTCTTCTTCCTCTCTTCCTCGCCCCAACCAACCGCAGCCCCGACCAGCTTGGGCACCGGCCGTCTAGCAGCAGTGCAGCAGCTGCGCGGCGCATGGCCAGGGGCCATTTTGGCACAGCTAGAACCACAAAATTGGCACTATCGAGTCCGACCTTGAGGCCTAAGCACGAATATGCAGCCCCCCAGTCCGCAAACGGCGACCCTGTCGAGTTCCCCTATCCTTCCTGTGTGTGTGAAGCTGCTGCTTGCACCAGGTCCGAACCAACGCAAGCCCAAGGTTAAAGACAACCCTATGGATGCCCGGAAGCATGCGTTGGGCATGTTTCCAGTCGATTTCGGCCATCTCGAACCTCTGTGAGTAGAATCTCACTCACCAAGCAAGATTTAACTCCAATAAACTGGTGTTTTTGGTTAGAATTGTGTTATTCACGGGTAACAGCGGTTACCCAGGTGTCGTGCAGTATTGACGTTGCCTGACCTTTAGTTCACGTGTCGCTTCTTCACATTTTGTATGATTTAGATTGTTAACTGATTTATATGATTTGGATTACTGAAATTATATGATTGATCAAATCCTAAACTACTCAGTTTAGAGGTTAAAGACATTAGCACACAACCCAAATTTCTAGTAGTTGTACGGTTTGGGTATAAACCCAGGCTGTACGATTTTAGTAATTAACTAGTTGCATGATTAAAAGAAATAGACGATGACTCACAATGTGTCAATATAAATCTGTTGCACGCTCTCTGTTATAGTTCATGTGTGTAATTTAGTATTAACACGAATTGGCACGTTTCTTAAGGATATCATTAGAAATTCTCAGTTATTATTTATAATTCTTGCCATGACAAGTAATTATCTCTTAATTATGTTATGTGATGCACAACTCAAGATTTGGGTTGAGGTGCATGTTTTCCAATGAAGTACAAATAGTTTACAGGTGCTAATGACGATTATTCATATGTCAAGTAATTAACTATTATCAGTGTATTAAGAAGTTCAATTGCATGATTCTAGTGTATAAAGTATCAAATGGACATGTATTCTGTTTATTTAAGAATTTTAGTCTACATGCAAATATAAAATGTTGATTTCTCAATATATTATAGTGTTTTGAGTATACTTCTCTTCCATGTTTAGAATGATATTCATGTTGTATTATAAATTTCAAAAAAATAGATGAGGTATCATAAAGATACTAGAGTCAAGTATAAGTAAGGAAAAGATACAATATAGTAAGAGCTTTCCAAGAATAATAAAATAATAGACTTAGGAGCCCTGCACACCGTAGATTCCCTATGAGAGGTCTATGTCGTAGGGATGAAATGACCTAACCCTGGCAGTGTCCAGTATATGGGAGTCAGAACGTACTAACATGTGGTACGGGGGACGTATCCCTAGTGGAAGTCTCCTTAAAATACAACATGTTGTATCCAACATCAACCAAAGGTCTTGGTGGCACTATAGTACAGAAAAGCCAATAGGTGGCTTGACACTCCGCCTGTATTCTCAGGTTAGAGGAGTAGTCCAGTTTTTACAGCCCACAGGTGTGACGAGGCCAGAGAGCCATTTTCCTATTGCAGACCAGTGATGTTGTGAGGCTTAGCATCCTGGGTGTGACAGCTAAGTCTTAAACAGTGAGATCGTATTTCGTTACGATTCTTCATATGTAAAGTACACTGCATATGATCAGGGTATAAGCTAAAATATGATAATATAAGTTTTAAAGAGTTTCTTATAAGTAAGAAAGGCTAAGAAAGATTCGACTACAGTTTTGCAGCAGTTGTTTATTAAATGTAACATTGACATTTCCTATTAATTTAACTGTATTGTTTTAGATCTGCTCAGTGTAGTAATTTATGTATTTTTCAGTTTAATAAACATAAAATGAGTTATCTGCGATGGTTGTGTGAAATTATATTCACTGAGCCAGTAGCTCACCAACCTATTGAATTTTTTTTCAGGTAAACGTCAGCACGAGGAAGTTGAAGGATCTTATCACCCAGGCTTTTAGAAGGTAGTTCATAGTTAGAATAGAGGTCTCTTAGTTCTTTCCCCTCGATCCTTGGGGCATGTGATGTTCTAGAGAGAGAATGTAATGTAATACGTAAATTAGTTATAAGTTATATGTTGTTCTTTATATTCCGCATGAAAAATGTAATATGTTGTACAAATCTGCTTTACCTATCTAATAAAGTAAATAATAGTTGCTTCCGCAGTTTAGTAAGATTTCATTTTATTTCAAGTTATAAGATTTTCCTTTAGGTTAATTTTAAGTGATTAAGAAAAGAAAAAATTAAGGGTGGTTTACCAAGGTTGACTCTCCGGTCTTCAGGGTCATTAGAGATGGCACGTGGATCGAGGCATCACACCCAACCATTGGGTTAACCTTTTGTTTTATCTGAATGGCCACATATGCACTAAATCTCATTTGGTTGGGTTGGAGGTTGTATTTCTTCTACCATGTCTTCCGCACCAGTCACTCGACTGATAGTAGTAGTCGGTCGATTGTACTTAAAGTGGGACATTTTTGGAATTTCCAATCAACTAATTGGGATGACATGTCGATCGACTGGCAGTCTAGTGTGAGTCTCCTACATATAATTTGGGTTGGCCAACCTAGAGGTGAACCAGATGATTGGCTTTCCTTTGTGACTGATGTGCTATAGGAGAATTGGCCAACTCATGGAGAGATTCAATAAATTCTTGGGTCACTAAAGGCTATGTGGGGCATTGATAATTGAAGCACTTAATTCCAATCGCCTGACTAACAAGGTGAGCTGGCTGGCATGTATCTCACCAGAAACCATATTGGGTTTGACCAATTGAGATTGAATTCCAACCGCCCAACTAATAACACCAATTGGTCGATTCACTTGTGCTTTGGAGGCTACTTTGGCTAGTCGGGCCAATCAACCAACTGGAGAACCCAGTTTCCTGTCTCTCTTGACTAAAATTGTTGATTCTTCTTCTTTTAGTCCTCCAATTTCTTTTATACTTGAGATATAGGATAAAAAATGGACTTCTATCATGTTTTTGAATAGGGTGGTGATGTTCCCTGCATAAGAATGTGATTAAAAATGCTAATATTTTGAGAACAAAAGAAAAAAAAACAACGATTTGTAAGGAGAAAAATTTGTCTAAAAGATGCAATAAACATGTAATAAATAGGCATTCCTCAAATAATTCTAATATTAAATGTTTCTCATCCTCAAGTAACCTAGAATCTAATCAACTTGCCAAATAAGACAACCAGCATGTCATTGTCTCTCTCATAAAGTCATATTGATCCCTATTACTAGATATGTCCAAGTAATCCTAATTTTTGAAATCACAAAATACTTCATATTCCTTGCAATGACCCTGTCCCCCTATTATCCCCAATTAAGGTGGACCAATAGAGAAAGGGTCATTATCATATTTATAGGATTGAGGTTTAGCAATTAACCCAAAAATAATTATAAATTTCACTGAATGGAAATAGTTTGATACAATATGAAGGATAGATTATCCACTAGGGAGGTACATGGAAAGGGAAAACTATTGTCTACAACATGAAAAAAAAATTATGTATCTAAATCGTCTACAATAATTTAGATCATTTCTTTTGGTGCCTTCTTCTCTAGAAGTCCATTCTACAGTTAACAACAATTTAACCTAAAACACCATGAAACAAATTTGGCCAATATATTGAGATATACTGGTATGTGGGGGATTCAAAATATTCACATTTAAGTGTAGCAACATATTCAACCATAGAAGCACATATTGTCACATAATCAAAATTGCATTTTTATGATATTACTTACCAACTCACACTTATTTAATCTTTATGTATACCCACTCTCTGGGGGTATCCATTCTATCATACTCTCTCTCTCATGGAGTATTATAATTATGTACCTATTCATTGGCAGTAATTGTAAGACCCCTGACCTTGATTTTTGGTTGAACATTTTTTATTATCATAAATAGATGCTTAAAAACCTTACTCAAACCTTATGGCATACTTTACAATCGTGTGACAAGCTTATGTTTCAAGTTTGGACTAGTTTGGACACTGTTTGAGCTAGTTATGCATATATGTGCTTGTTTTGGACCTAATTGCAATTTACCCATGTCTAGGGTTTTTCTTGCAGTTTGTCACATGGTTTTTGTACCTCTAATGTGTTCACATCGTGTTGGCTTTGGTTGAGCTATGGGGTTTTATGGGGCTCCAAATGTCCCACCAATAAAAACCCTAAAAGAATAACTCTTATGTTTAACCAAAAGTAGTGCACTAGTTCCCCACTCCACACGAGTGGAAGCCTTATTACAGTATAATTAAGGATAGAACCCAAAGGATAAACTTTTTACATAGTTAGATAGATTCAAAATTATTAAGAGTAATATTTATCACTAAGTAGTTGAAAGATTGATTAAACTAAATTGTTGCCTAAAGCAACAAAGATTAAGGAAGTAAATAACATGTAATAAAGAGCACCAGGGCATGGGGTTTCACTACCGCAACTTGCATAATTATCTTAACAAGAACTAACTCTTCAATAATCATTTCTAAATCAAGGTTTAGCTATTGTACCCTCACAGGATACAGGTTGCCACCTAACATTAACAACCTTAGAATCGACCATCCTCGACACCCAAGTTCCCTATCTATACCACTGAACTCCTTTACTTACTGTCGACCATCCTTGACACATAGCAGATCGAAGTCCAATCAGCTCACTATCCCTTGTTAACATCTCAGGGGGGAAAATAATATCATTTTGGTGTTCTAATCATGCTCATAGCAAACTGCATATCCATGATTGTAACATATATGCAAACCAAGTTGTCAATTTGCAAAGCAAGGCATCAAGAAGAATGATACTTCATTTAGAAACTATATTGTCTAGTTTAGATACAAGCTAAGATAAAATAAAGGTGATTGGGCCTAGTCCCCATGGCCCAGCACAAAGCGTCTACTCACTCATGGTGAGGGACAACATAAAGAGATAGTAGGAAATGATGGAGAAGGCCATAACGCCCGGTGTAGAAAGATTGATCTCTCCACTGTGTCCGCCACCTCCTCGCTCCACACTAGGATTTGTGATGCACAATGTGGATTCTAATCACCGATCAGAGACCCCTCAAATGGATGATGAGGGTTTCCTTTTGTAGATGCATTCCTCGCCTCTGAAACCCTAAAGTTGAATGCATATGGTCGAAGGCATCCAATTGCATGGCCCATACTTGGTCTAATAGACAACTCATGTGCGTTATTCAATCTAAACCTTGTATCAGATTCTCTGGCGGACCAGCATGGGGTGAATCGGAATGCAGTGAATGGTGAGAGCATGCATCAAGACATAAGAATCTGGAAGACTCCAGTTGGAGAGCGGCTTGAGTCGGGCGATTGGCAGAGCTGCTCTCTTGAGTAGGTGGTTGGAAGGTGATAAAAAATTAAGCTTTTAGGCCTTCTTTCCTTGAGGTGTAACATCATGGGGACTCAATCGTCCATCTAGGCATCACTACACAAATTTGGCCTATTTTGCACAAAATATATGTGAAAATGCGTTAAAATTTAAACAAGGGAAAATAATTGCATTCGAATGAATATAAAGCTAAAACTAAGAAATAGAAACACAACAACCCCTAAAAAGCAAGTAAAACAACATGTAAAAAGGGGTATAAATATATTCATCAAACTATCCTAGACTAAATCCTTTGCTCGTCCTGAGTAAAGCAAAATTAAAGGGAAATCAACAATTGATACTAAGTTCCATCCATCCTCTCCCAACCAAGCAAACCTTGTGGTCCCCTTCCACCAATCACGATCAGGCAACCCTAATCCTTGGGGGTCACATAGTCACACTTGGATATCCCTCAACTGGGGCTTGTTCCTCTAATTGCTAGACCCCAAAAACTACAACGAACTACTTTCATATCAATAACACTCCTTATCTATCCACGCAAATAGAAGTAAGTACAAGCCAGGGCTATTTGGGGGAGAATTTTGATGTGTCCCATGTGTATGAAAATTGGACGAAAGGGGGAGAAAGACATAGCATGAACATGATTCCTTAATCTCTAATCTATTTGACTTGAAACCTTATTTGGGATTCAATTATTTTATTTGTCTCTCTTCTATTTGACTCGATACATTTTGTTTGTTTATAGTTACATTGACTGCATGTTTTCTTCTGGGCTCTTTAGCCTCTTTTATTCATACCATGATTGTGGATGAAAATCGAAGAGGAGTATTTATGGAAGGGATGCCACCCCAGACTCAGGGTTTTGCATATAGTGGGAATTTCATTTTTTTTTCATGGATGACGAAGAGGTAAGAGGTGATGGAAGAAGAATGAGATCAAGTGACTGACTTGTGCTTCTCCCTTTTATTTCTGCATTGGAATCAGATCATCATTTATATCAGTTAATTAAGTTAATGTAGGGTAAAGGAGTATTCATGAATATTGTTGCAAGTCATGTTGGAGGCATATGTGGCTTGACCTTTCTGATTCCATATGCTTACTGTAACTTCAAAGGGCAGGGATGCTTAATTGTTGTCGTTGGGGCCAAGAACTGTTCAAAACATGTTTATTCCTTAGAACTTCCTTTTGCACAGGTTAGCTTGAGAAAAAGAAAAGGGAACAGTTCATTCATATATTCTCCATTTTTAACATACATCAAAGTCATCGACTACGTAAAGGTCACCACTCACACAAAAAATTGAAAAACAAAATGAAAAAGAAGACAAATGAAAATAAAAGATGGAGAAGAAAAAGAAAGAAGTGTTTGAGGATGAGAAAGGGAAAGGCTAGATTAGAGGTGGTAGAGATGACGTACCACCCACCCTCCACCCCCGGCTTCAAAATTCTACCCGTCCTCAGGGAGAAAGAAGCTAGAAATGGAATGGAAGGAATTGATATGGAGAGTGGGGGAGGTGTGTTGGCGAAATTGGACATTATTATAATCCCTTTGTTTTTATGATGACAAACATTTAATTCTTGTGGATCTAACGTGCTATTTGAGTGTTGCAGGAACTAGGTGGATGACACAACTTGGAAGATCTATATGCTCAAAATGCTTTAGTTTCATGATTGTAATCAAATGTAAAAACGTATACAAGTATATAATGTACAAGCACTTAGATATCATATAAATCAAGCGTTTAGATCTTCCCTAGCCACACACAACACTTACATAGGTCATCCCCTACAATAGTGTCACAACTGCACATTGATACACACACTTAGAACATAGTTTAAAACATTGAAATAGAGTCATTCTCGGTCTACAAACTTCTCGACCGAGACATTCTCGGTCGACTAACTCCTCGATCGAGAATTGACCCAAGTAGCCTTTAGACCCAGCAGACAAGGTGGTTGGGAGTTGGAATTGAACATTATATACACTTGCTCCAGACCATCCCTTGGTCGGCAAAATATTCGACCGACTGATGTCTCGGTCGACAATTCCTCGACCGAGAAGACCTCTGTCTGCACTTTTCAGAATTAATTAACTAGTCGTTGCTAAAGCAATTAGTAGAGAAATAACAGCTAGTTAAGCACTAAGAACCCCCTAGAATGTGTCTAGAACCTCCTTAAGCACTCATAGGCCATTCCTATAAATAGGGCATGCCTTAGGACATCCAATACACACTTGTGCAACACTTGAGCATACATACTTGCAATTGACAATCTATTTTTGTGAGCAATTGAGCAACTCCAACTTTTTCTATTCATTTCCATTGCTCTAATTTCATGTCCTATAGGGTAGCATCTCCTGCCCACAACACTTACAGTTTCATATACATTGGTTAGGAGATCAAAATGCTTGATATAGGAAATCAAGCCTTGTGCTACAACAGTAATTGTAATTTCCATTTTCCTTATTGTTCTTTCTTATTGCTTGTACTCTCCTTGCTACTCCTAGGGTTGGATGCTGCGGATTGGAGAGGGTTTATCTTCTCAGGTGGAAAAGGGTCTTCTCGGTGGAAAAGGAGGACTTTAGACTACTTCAAGAAGGCTATCTCAACGGGAAGCTACTTCAAGAGGAAGGCTACTTCAAGGGGGAGCTTGAAGTTGCTTCAAGGAAGGCTTCTTCGAGGTTGGTGGGACTACTTCTAGGTGAAGGCTGTCCAAAGGGTGGTGAAAGTATTTGTAATTTTATGTAACATCCTTGCGAGGTAATAAAATTTAAATACTTTCAAAATCCCAATTGGAAACAATTGGGTAGTGGACTGACTCCTTTAGTTTTTGCTAAAGGTGGAACCACTCTAAACACCTTGCCTCCTCCTTATTATCTCAATTGTGGTTGCTTGAGTTGAATTATTGTTAAAATATTTATAAAACCCTATTCACCCCCTCTATAGTGGTTTTTCAAGGTGGAGATTGAGGAGTAAGTTAGAGATGCTTTCCCAAGGGCACACAATAGAACCCTAAGAGTGGTTTCTTCATTGGTTGCTTATGGTTTCATCATGGTGTGGTCATGGCCACTAGTTTCCATGATCTTCATTGAGTGGAGGTGATGGTGCCCTGGGGCGTGTACCCCATTCTCTGCAACCTGTGTCTCGACAGTGCCTCACTTCTAAGGCAATGGATTATTGATTGTATAACCAGTTGATCAACAGATCTAGGTCTGGGGTTGTTATCCACCTCCGATGTGTTGGGTGCATGAATAGGAGATCCCATGGGACATATGTGTCATGGGAGTAATAGCGGAGTAGATCTTGATTGGAAAGGATCTCGTCAATAGGTGAAGGGTTGCCACCTCCTTATCAGAATTCACCATTAGTGTTGATGCTATGTGCTTCCTGTAATGCTCCACTCCACACAAAGTAAGATTACTCAAAACCAAATGTGGAATTAACACTAAGCAAGTAGATTACCAGAAAACACAGGAATTTAAACTGATTTCATAAAAGCACCATAGGCTGAAAACCTTCATATATAAGTCCATAACAAGACACCTGGATCACATAACACATATCATGATGTTCTTACATCATTGTTTTCAAATATTCATGTCATCAACCTGTTACATGAAGAGCCTATTTCACATATATACATGTACATCTTCCATAACTATACAAAAAGGCATACATGCCAAAAACCATGTGATGATAAAATATCTACCAAACACATTGAAAACGCCCCTAAGGCCTGAGTTATAAGGACGACTCTAGGACTCTAACACCAAAAGACTAGCAGCACTTCCAACCTGATCAGTTACTACTCATGTTTCTGCCCTTCCCTAGTTGCACAATCACCACCTTGTCATGCATGACCACCTAAGAGATGTGGAAACCCATGGGGTGAGACCAAGCATTCCAACGAGATATATAACTCTCTATCAAAGTCTATTAAAAGCAAAGATGGATTAAAGTAGGTAGATAACATGATGACTAACTGAGCAGATTCAACTAAACGATATGTATCCAACAGGTAAAATAGGTTAAGCAATACTAGGCAGTTATCATTTAACAATAGAACAATAAACATTCTAAAAAGGAATATGGAGAGCATATATGTTCTCTATCAATCAATCTATACAAAACAAGATAAGGATTCAACCAATGTTCTTTGCATTTATCCCTATGCAATTACACTCATGGTTGTATTGCATATTTTATTATGCCCCGAGGAGATGAGGTATACCACTCATACTCCAACTGACCACTTCTAAGTTAAAATCAGTGCCATACAAGGTCTATGGAAGAGATAAAATCCAAGACCTCTCCACACCTCCCGGTCAGGATAAGAGAAAAATCATAGTGACATAACATATGAGTCATCTACAAAATAGCCTAGCCTACCTTGGTATATAGACACAATGCTAGTGAAACTGAGCTATGACCCAAAGTCACACTCCTACCAGGGTATGGCTCACAACCAATCCTTTAAAAGTATATACTAAGTCACATCACTGAGCTATGGCTCGTAGCCACACTCCTGCCAGGGTATGGCCCACAGCCAATCCAGTGAATGCATATAATCAACACTATATGACTACAAGCTTCCACTAAGGGAGAACTCATTTCACCATCCAACACTAAGACTGACACTGGAATGGATCTATGTCATAGGGCACCTACATGATTAGGTTTTACTTGATTAGTTAATCCAATTATATATGTTTTAGTATCAATCAAGTTACACCATATAAAGCCATAATAAACTCTACAAGCATAAGGGTATAGTACAACTTCAGAAGATATGAAACGTATAAGGTGTGAACTTATCGCATCGTCACATAGCACTATAGCACTACCATTTACGAGGACATAATCATTGTCACCTCACTATGGGATATCAATCCTTCAATCACAACTCTAAAAGCTATCACCTCAAATCATGAACAAGGCACCTGCCAGGTCATTAATCCGAATCACATGATCCCTGCATATGCAACATCACATTATGCCTCAATATTTCTCACAATCACTATCCTATATAGTATAAGATCCACCATAGAATTCTCGTAGCCATGTCATTCAAGTTTATATCACCTACATGGTTAGTGATTAATAGACAAGAGAGAGAAAACATCATAAATAATAACCACTCCAAGTGAGAGGTGCAAACATATCACATGCGATTAGGGTTAGGGTTTCAAGAAGATTAGTGTTCTATAACTATATTCAAGCACTAATCCCTAGGTATGACATCTCCCATATCCTTGGATCACTTTAGGGTTGAGGAACATGATTAGGGTTGATTAAACCATCATCTAAATAGAACTAGACATAGTTCAATCAGTACTCACATACATGTTTCGATTAGGTGTCCCAACTACATGTGTCAACCACCCACTATTCATGTGTCGTGACCACTCACTATTCATGTGTTGCAACCACCCGTGATACATGGGTTGTGAACATCTAAGATGTAGGTTTCTAGACCACCAAGAGATAAGGGTAGTGACCACACACGGCCAAGGTTCCATGACCGCAACGCAGCCAAGGTGTCTATTCCTCTTCATCCACTAGGGTTTCGACCACATGGCTTGGGTTTAACCATAAAAAAGAAAACATGTTACAAACTCAACTTCAAGGGAAACAACTCGACCCAAAATCAAGTAGATGTCTAGACCCTCATAGAGGTAAGTGTAATGACCATCATAGGGCAAGATGTCGCGACCTCACCAGGTCATATGTCTCGACTAAAATCTCACACTACAAGGTGTCACGTCCTAAAGCAAAACAATGTGTAGTGACCAACTTTAGTCAAGCTATCATCAAGGCAAATATCCATCATCAAACCAAGAGTAACCAAGGTCAAAATAGAAGCAAACCATGTCCAAAATAGAAGAGAACCAAAAGAGAAACAACCATCCTCAAGAAAGAAAACATCACCCAAAAGCGGTTATCTAAACCCTAACACAAGTGTCATGAAATCACCATGGAAGGAACCACATGCAAGATAGAAAAAACTACATTTAACACTTCCCGATCAGAACTTAAACTCCATGGAACATCAAGACACTCACGCATCATGCATGTAAACAAAACCAAGATCAAGAGATAGGGGAAAACCACCATTACACCATAATCACCAAAATCGGGTATCAAAACTAGGGTTTCAGATTACTTTCAAACCAAGCATGGTGTGAACATAAAACAAGTGTTAGGGATTAGAATAATCCATTAACATGTTAAGGGAACATTTTAGAAAGAGAAAACATCAACATGCATATAGGAAAAGAGCATTAATAGAGAAGGTTAAGAGTTATATGACCCACCTTAAAGAAGATCACTCCAAGGATTATAGCTCCAAGCACATGATCACCAAGGATGAGGAAGCTCCACCAAAGTCTCCATCTTCAGCAACAAGATTACCTCAATAAGGATAGAGCACCAAGGTCAAGGGTTTCTCAAGAAAAGAGAGCAAAGAATTCTAGGCCAAACCAAAAGAAGGAGTGTGAAAGAGAGAAGGAAACTTCCTCACACTTGGGTCCACCTTGTCATAACCTGGTCTATGACCCTTGTGATGAGGAGTTCACTCCTAAAGAATGACCACCATGGAGAATCCATGGTCTAGGGCTGAGGAAATAGAAGAAGATGGTAGGAGATCAAGAGAAACACCATAAAGAAAAGGTAACCACTTACCAAGGTAGAAGATGATCAAGGATCACCACAAGCATCACATGCAAGGAAAGTCTGGCCACCAATAGCTCCAAAATAGATCTTCTTTCTCCTCAAGGCTCCAAGGATGACCAAACAAGAGGGGAGGAAGAAGATGTCTAAAAAGGGTCACTTGCATGGAGAGAAGAGGGTTTATATATCAAAGTAGGAGAGAAGTAGGGTGAAAGATGAGGTGTCAACACCCTAAAGCACCAAAGGGACACTTGTCCACCCAAGAAACCAGCATGACACCACTTAAGACACACATGCATGAGATGGTGATACACTCTAGGTTGAGTCTCGGCCACTTGGGTCACCCAACATGGTCGTGGTCATGACCCACCAAGGAACACCACCCATGGTCGTGACAATAACACCAAAACATCAGTTGGTAGAAATAATGGGTCACCACACACACCCCTAGGTCGATATACCCTACACAAAACAAATATCTCGACCCAAGACCATATTGGTCATGAAGACCACACCTAGGGAAGGTGTCTCAACTATGAAAACCACAAAACAAGCCCTAGGTCGTGACCCAGGTCGAGACAACCCACAAGGTACACATAGGTCGAGACACACACACCAACTCTAGAAATCATAATCACCACTAAGGGTGCCACCACTCATACAAGGAACAAACAAGGATACCCCTCTTTATCTCTCCTTTAGATGATGTCCAAAAAGAGAAGGAACATTCTAGAAGTGACAAATTGCACATTCACCCCTACTTTGGGTAAATTGCAATTTGTACCAAACCTAGCACACAAAGCACAAACAACATCCATACAAGCTCAAACTGGAAAGTTAAGCTCTCCACAAGGTCCAAAACCATATCAAGGAATTATAGAAATATTCTAAGAACATCATCCAGCCAAAGAAACCAGGGTCAACCCTAAACCTAGTTCAGGGGTCTTACAAGCCATAAACCTCTAACATGGATTTTGCCCCTTAAATCCAAAGCAAAAGGAGACGGGTACTACCTATGTATCTCTTCCTAAAGCTCCCACTCAGGTCAACAAAAACAAATATAAACTAGATGCAAACATATTAGAATGAAGTAACTTCTTCTGACATATCTCTACTCACAGGTTGACCTCTCCTTCTAGTTGACTCAAGGGGTAAAGCCTAGATGTTGCTTGTCTAGAGGAACCAGCCTACGATGCTTGTTCACATCCTCTTCCTCCACCACTAATAAACTACTACCTCTGTGAGCCCTGTGGGATCTTGCTTGACTATTGAGTCACCTCATCACCTTTCATAGGACACTTCCTCCTCATATGTCCCACTTGCCCACACTTATGGCAAGTCTTGGTCTCATATTGTGGCCTAGATGGCTTCGTCATTGACACTGATGTTGTGTTGTGGAATCTAGTACGTGGAAAACTATGACTTCTACCCTTATTTGGTAACCACTATATAAGTGCACTAGAATTTTATTGTGTTGGCGATGATGAGAACCTAGGATCCTTAAAGACACCTGACGACTATTCTTGGTACTGAGTCAGTCTCTTCTTAGCACCTTTCTCACGCTTCTCAACCACAGATCTCTCTATCCTCCTAAAGGACTCCACAAACATGAAAAAACACTCTCTGTTCTCTAAGAATGTTGTTGAAATCATCAATTCTACACTTAACCCCTTGTCAAAATGTCATATTCTCTCCTGATCTGTAGTAGCCATGTGAGGACAAAACTTCAACAACGCCATAAACTTCACGTCATACTCATTTATCAACATGGATCCCTATTGGATCCTCTCAAACTGACTTATCTTCTCATATAGATAGTTTTGAGGGAAGTATCGACTGATGAACTCACATTATAACTCCTCCCAGCTGGTTGCAACACCTGGCCTTTTCTCCTCTTCTATGGTCCACCAATGGCCAACACTCCCCTTCAAAAGGTACATTGTGTGCCTCACTTTGTCTTCAATGGAGATGTTGAGGATCTTTAAAGGCCTTCTCCAACTCCATCAATCATAGATCAACATCCTCTAGATCAAACGTACCAGCATGCTCCATAGATCCAACACGCCTCAACCACTCAAAAGTCTTACCTGAGACCAAAGATCCCACATTGGGGACTGCTACTCTCATAAGAGGAATGGGCATTATGTCTACCATATGTGTAATTATGGCCATAAACTATCCAAACATGGACTGAAAAGTAGGATTGGACACCACTGCAAGGTCTAACTGGGGCATCTCATGTGCCATCTCCTCAACATGATGTCTCCTTGCACCTCCACTTGTTGTAGAAACACCACTCTTAGCAACATGTTCATCATGTTCTCCAACCATCTTTTCAACTCTTCTTCTTCTTCTGCAAGCAGAAGTCACTATAAGACAGACTAGAGGACACTAGAACAAACTCAAACCCTAGTCCTAGGTCCTTATAGAATTAGTGAACCTAAAGATTTGATACCAACCAAACTGTGATGCCCCATGCCACACGAAACGTGATTACTGAAAACCAAACACACAGTTAACACTAAGTAAGAGGATTACCAGAAAACATAGGAAATTAAAATCAAATTTATAAAATCCCCAAAGGCTAAAAACTTTCACATAGAAGTCCTTAACAGGACACTTGGATCACATAACACATATCATGAAGTGCTTACATCATTGTCTTTAAACATTCCTGTCATCAACCAGTTACATGAAGGACCTACTTCACATACATACATGTATGTATTCCATAACTATAAAACAAAGGCATACATTCCAAAAACCACATGACGATAGCATATCTACAAAACACATCAAAAACACCCCCAAGACATGAGTGTACAGGGACGACTCTAGGATTCTAACAACAAAAGATTAGCAGCAACTCCAACCTGATCAACTTATACTCTTGTTGTTGTCCTTCCTCAATTCCATGATCACCACCTCGTCATGCACGACCACCTAAAAGATGTGGAAACCCATAGGGTGATACCAAACGTCCCAGTGAGAGATATAACTCTCTTCCAGCGTCTATTAAAAGCATATATGGACTAAAAAGTAGATAACATGATGACTAACTAAGCAGATTCAACTAAATTATATGTATCCAATAGGTAAAGTAGGTTAAGCAATACTAGGTAGTAATCACTGAGCAGTAGACCAATAAACATTCTAAAAAGGAATATGAAGAACATGTATATTCTCTATCAATCAATATATACAAAAACAAGGCAAGGCATCAACCAATGTTCTTCACATTTGCCCCTATGTAATTAAACTACACGATTGTATTCCATATTTTATTATTCCTCGAGGAGATGATGTATACCACTCATACTCCAACTGACCAATGCCAAGTCAAAATTAGTGTCATACAAGGTCTATGGAAGAGCCAGAATCCATGACCTCTCCACACCTCCTGGTCCGCATGACAGAAACACCACAGTGACATAACATATGAGTCATATGCAAAATAGACTAGAATGCCTTGGTATATGGCACATAGCCAGTGAAACTAAGCTACAACCCAAAGTTGCAGTCCCACCAGGGTATGGCCCGCAACCAATCCTAAGAAAGTATTTATTGAGTCACATCACTGAGCTATGGCCCGTAGTCACACTCCTACCATGTTATGACCTGCAACCAATCATGTGAATGCATATACTCAATAGTATATGACTCCGAGCTTCCACTAAGGGAGAACTCATTTTACCATCCAACACTAAGATTGACACTGGAATGGATCAATGGCACATGGCACCTACATGATTAAGTTTCACTTGATTAATTAAGCCAATTAGATATCTTTTAGCATCAATCAGGTTATAACATATAAATCCATAATAAACTCTACAAGAATAAGGGTATAGTACAACTTCAGAAGATATAAAACATATAAGGTGTGAACTTGTCACATCATCACATAGCACTATAGCACTGTCATTTATGAGGCCATCATCACTGTCACCTCACTATGGAATATCAATCCTTCAATCACACTCAGTTATCATCTCAAATCATGCACAAGGTACCTTCCAGGTCATCAAACCCAATCACATGATCCCTACATATGCAAAATCATATTATGCCTCAACATTTCTCACAATCACCATCCTATACAGTATAGGATCCACCATAGCATTCTCATAGCCATGTCATTCAAGTTTGTATAACCTACAAGGTTATTGATTTATAAACAAGAGAGAGAAAACATCATACATAATAACCATTCCAAGTGAGAGGTGCAAACATATCACATGACCCTACAATTAGAGTTAGGGTTTCATACTTCTCTAAATAGGGTGGTATAACTATATTCAAGCACTTATCCTTAGGTATGAGATCTCCCATATCATTGGATCACTTTAGGGTTGAGAAACATGATTATGGTTGATTAAATTGTCATCTAAACATCACTACACAAAGTTCAATAATTACTCACATACATGTGTCGATTAGGTCTCAAAGTACATGTGTCGACCACCCACTATTCATGTATGGTGACCACTCATTATTCATGTGTTTCTACCACCCACTATTCATGTGTCGAGACCACCCACCATACATGGGTTGTGACCATCTAGCATGTAGGTTTCTCGACCACCAAGAGCCAAGGGTCACAACCACACACAATCAAGGTGTCAAGACCATGATGCAACCAAGGTGTCTCATCCTCTTCATCCACTAGGGTTTCGACCACATGTCTAGGGTTTAACCATCAAAAGAAAATGTGTCGCGACCTCAACTTCAAGGGAAGAAACTCAACCCAAAATCAAGTAGATGTCTCAACCCTTATAGAGGTTAGTTTCATGGCCATCATAGGGCAAGATCTCATGACCTAACCAGGTCATATGTCTTGACCAAATCTCACACTATAAGGTGTCACGTCCTAAAGAAAAATAAGATGTAGTGACCGCCTTTGGTCAAGCTATCATCAATACAAAGATCCATCATCAAACTAAGAGTAACCAAGATCAAATAGAAGCAAACCATATCCAAAATAGAAGAGAACCAAAAGAGAAACAACCATCCTCAAGAAAGAAAACATCACCCAAAAGCAGTTATCGAAACCCTAACATAAGTTTCATGAAATCACTATGGAAGGAACCACATGCAAGAGAGAAAAAAACTACATTTAACACTTCCAGATCAAAACCTAAACTCCTTGGTACATCAATACACTCATCCATCATGCATGTGAACAATATCAAGATCAAGTGATAGGGGAAAACCACCATTACACCATAATCACCAAAATCGGGTATCAAAACTAGGGTTTTGGATTACTTTTAAACCAAGCATGGTGT
Organism: Alisma plantago-aquatica; assembly: GCA_963693085.1. Lineage (NCBI taxonomy): Eukaryota > Viridiplantae > Streptophyta > Magnoliopsida > Alismatales > Alismataceae > Alisma > Alisma plantago-aquatica. The sequence continues at coordinate 513,290,235 of OY856412.1, forward strand.
GAACATAAAACAAGTTCTAGAGATTTTCATCATCCATTAACATGTTAATTGAATGTTTTAGAAAGAGAAAACATCAACATGCATATTGGAAAAGCGCATTAATAGAGACGGTTAAGAGTTGTATAACCCACCTTAAAGAAGATCACTCCAAGGATGATAGCTCCAATCAAACGATCACCAACGATGATGAAGCTCCACTAAAGGCTCCACCTTAGGACACAACATTACCTCAATAAGGAGAGAACACCAAGGTCAAGGGTTTCTCAAGAAAAGAGAGCAAAGAATTCTAGGCTAAATGAAAAGAAGGAGGGTGAAAGAGAGAAGGAAACTTCCTCACACTTGGGTTCACCTTGTCAAAACATGGCCTATGACCCTTGTGATGAGGAGTTCACTCCGTAAGAACAACCACCATGGAGGATCCATGTTGTAGATTTGAGAAAATAGAAGAAGTAGAAGAAGGTAGGAGATCAAGAGAAACTCCATCAAGGAAAGTTAAACACTTACTAAAGTAGAAGGTGATCAAGGATCACCACAAGCACCACATGCAAGGAAAGTTCGGCCACCAAGAGATCCAAAATAGATCTTCTTGCTCCTCAAGGCTCCAAGGATGACCAAACAAGAAGGGAGGAAGAAGTGACGTGGTTTATTATCACACTAACAAATTCACTCAGGGTTTAAATCCCAGAGTTTTTACCAAAACCTTGTGCAATAATACCACTCGCAAGTGGACAGGTCTTATCGCAATATAGTTAAGGATCGAATCCTAAGGGAAAACATTTTTAAGAATCATTGCTAGTCTAGTCTAGCTCAAGTAAGGCTAATATTTAGAACAAAGGTTGATTTGAGTTTAACTAAACTAATTGCAAGAAAATAAATGGCAGAATTAAAGTTGAATTTAGATTAATGATGAGTTCACTGGGGTGGTATCAGGTTTCACCACCACTACACATGAAAACATATCCAGTCATAAACATCTAGGCAAGGTCTAACTATCCAAATAGAACTGTTTTGAACCCTCCCTGGGGGATGTTTAGATTCGCGTAAGCATCACCTTAGGCATCAGATTTCTCGTCGCCATCTGGATCACGTACTTACAGTTCCAAAGATACAGATATCCAATTGAATTTGTGCCCCCCCTATATAGGCGTTAGGCACACATAAGCATCAGCATGGGCTAGATGGCTTGTCCCCTCACGGATCATTCACTTACGACCTCAGGGAATCCCATTCTATTTCTAGTCAGGGAGTCAACCGCATTAATTGACATTCTATCCTACATATTGAAGTTCTTGCCACATAGGAAAGAACAAGATAAAAGCAAGCAGGTGATCAATTTACAAGCAAACATCGATGATTAACAACAAAATGAAAAGTTATATACATGCCATAGAAATTTTAACAAAAGGACATATAACTTGGTGAAGATGATGTGGTCATCTACGCCATGTTAGAGAAGAATTAGACAAGGAGAGAGGGACACTAAGATAGACTGGGCAGTCTTTCTCCCTCCACCTTCCTTCTCGTCTCATCCTCCTTTCTCGCAGTAGGAGCAGGTTGTGGATGCGTAGATGGAGTGAATGATGGGTGGATGTGAAAGCCTGCCGCTCAGCTTGGTTGTGGAGATCGTCCTCTACCAAGGGTCGAGTGCTTCTTAGGCACATCCTGGTGGTGGAGTAAAGGAAGAGGAGAAATGGAGGCGGAGGATCTTTCCCAGGGGTCGAGCATGCTAGGTACAACATGGTGATGGAGTTGTTGTTGTAGATCAGAGGGATCAGGGGTCGAGCTCACAAAGCATCATGCTTGGCGGCATCCCAGATCTGATTCCCAAATGAGGACCCTTATCGTTCTATTTATTGGCTTGAATGGGTTCTTAAACGGTTTGGACCTTGTTGCAATTTTCACATATGGCTTCACAGTTTGGAAGACTTCATAAGCCCTTACGGTTTGGATACTGATAAACCCTCACAGTTTGGAAACCGCGAGGCTTCCTCACGTTCTATTTATTGGCTTGAATGGGTTCTTAAATGGTTTGGACCTTGTTGCAATTTTCACAGATGGCTTCACAGTTTGGAAGACTTCATAAGCCCTTACGGTTTGGATATTGATAAACCCACACAGTTTGGAAACCGCGAGGCTTCCTCACAGTCTTGAGACCGTCAGGGTCTTCACGGTTTTGAGCATCGTGTTCTTCTCGGTTTGGAATCACACTGGTCTCTTCTTCACAGTTTTGAGCATACGTCCAAATAGTCTTGCACTTCACAATCATACACTCTTCACGGTCCTTCTTCCAATCATTCTTGTGGTTCCCGCCTCCAACCAATCTTCTCTCATGGTCTCAGCTTGAGTTCCCACCTTAATGGTCTTTGTGACCTAGCGGTCTCTACTCTTCGCAGTCTTTAAGACCGAACGCCGCCTCACGGTCTTAAGACCGTGATGGACATGTGCCGGAGGAAGAGGGAGGGATGGAAGAAGAAGGAGAAGGCAGGGGTGTGATGCCTATGGTGGAGGTGGAAGAAGGCATCACAATTGTTGCAGGTGGCGGTGAAGGTGTAGATCGCAGATGATGCTGCAGGTTAGAGCGGCGGAGGAAGAAGAGGAGCGATGGCGGAGGGTGACGAAAATGTGGGAGATGATATGGTTGTTGCTGGTGGTGTAGTAGGTGAGCGGAGGAGACACAGCTCCTTGCGGTGGTGTCGTGGTGCTTTAGGGTTGCATGTGTGAGTGAGAGGACAAGCAGGTTGTGAAAGGGAGAGGAAGGTGTCAACGGCGGATGATGGCACTTGCGGTCTTGAGACCGTGAGGGTGCTCCTCACGGTCTTGAGATTGTGAGGGTGGGTTGAGATGTGAAGACCAATGAAGGAAAATGATAGCCCAAGACCGCTTGGGTAGATCGTGAGGTTGGATGGATAGGGACCATTGATCGGTGATCGGGTGGATGGGAGAAGGCCCAAGACCAAATGGATGATGAAGGTGAATCTAGGGTTGAGTGAAGGTGTAGTTGAAGGTGGATGAAATGTGCTTGAGATCAACGGACGAGGTGAAGTTGATCAGGGATGTGGTTGTTATTGGATGATCTATGGTTTGTAAGAGACATCTTGAGCGAAGGTCGACCCACAACAAGATGGTGGACCCAGTTGAAGATCTGTCTCCATCATGGCTTGCTCAATCTACATGAAATTACATAAATCTAGTTAGTAATCTTGATAATTCAACCAATTAAGTAAATTTGCATTTTTTAAGATTTAGGAGATGAAAGTGAAAGTATTGAGTCGAATTGGGCCCAAGATGGCGACTTGAAAATGTGATGAATATGCATTCATCAAAACACCTTGAACTTAAACGTTTCTCATCCTCGAGTAACACAAAATCTGAAACAATCGCCAAATGAATACTTTCAACTTGTGTGGTTGCCTCATCTTCACATAACGATTGTTTCCTTTCTGCTTAGTATGACTAAGCATCTAAACTTCCTTAGATCATTGAGAAAATCTTACCATATCTTCGTTCCTGAGTTTGTTTTCCAACATCACTTCCTCCTCACTTTTTCCAACAACAAGCATTTCTAAGAGTTTCATAAGAGTCCAGAGATACCCTTAGAGCAACAAGTGTGCACCTGATATGGCACTGGTGTATTTTAGGATAGGGGAGACATTCATTGTTCCTTTAGGTGGAAAAGGGAGTGAAGGGTGGTATGAAAGGAAGAAATAAATCTCTTCTCTATTTGACTTGAGATTTTTATTATATGATTGCAATTTCATTGATTGCATTTTTTGTGTGCACATTGGCATCTTTTCTTGGTGGTACGCCCCTATTAATTAGTGAGGGATATGGAATACACAGATATAGAGAGAGGTGGTGTGCCACCCCAAACTTAGGGTTTGGCTCTATTGTGGCTATTTTTGTTTCTTTTTTATGGATAGAGGGGTATGAAGATGATAGAAGAAGTGTAGAAGAGAGTTCAGATCAGAATGCAACTTGATTTACAATTCAGTGCACCAGGTCTTTCTCTTTATCATACTCTGATCAAATAATGATTTGATGAGGATCTAGTGGAGATTCCATGCTATTGTTCCATTAGTCAGTTAGGAAGCACGACGTGTTTGATATCTATCAATTCAACTGATACTTGGCATTTTTGCAGAAAGATCATGATGTTAGGATTCATAAGCTTCACAAGATGATTTCAATCATTAGGCTAGTTTCAAAAAATGGTTCTCTTAAGGATTTGCTTCAAATAAGGAAGGTATAATGATTCAAAATGCATAGAGAGAGAAACTAACCAGCTAGTTAATGGCTTTTATTGAAACAGAAAGCATCAAAACTTCATCAAGTTTCTGTTCAATTTCTTTGAAAACTTAAAATTTTTGAAAATTTTGATAAAAAAATGCTACGATGAAATCTTAAGTCTGAAATAGATGGGTGTGGGTGGAAAGTAAAGTACATACCACCCACCCTCTACCCCGAACTTAGAAATTTGCTCATCCCGAGCAAACTCTAAATCTGAGATGGAGGGAAATTTTGCATCGGTTGGTCCAATAGATGTGGTCGCATTCCAATCAGCGGGCATCCTCCATCCGAAAATCTCAAAAATGAAGACTAATTAGAACTTAAGATAGCATTTCATGATGTGATTTTTATTCAGTGCAAAATTTTCTTGAAAAGTAAAAACAAAATTTAGGAAATTTTCTAGCTCAAAAATAAAAGGAAAAATGAAATTATTGATCGAGTTTCCTCCCGACAAGCACCTTTGTTTTATGTCGATGGCTCGACGTGGATATTATCACCATGGTGGGGCTCTGAATGGAGCTTGAGCTAGATTGACATATTCTTTTGGTGGTTTCTTTCTCAACCATTCATTAATCTTTGAAATGATTCTGGCTAGGGCTGAGCATCGGTCCAGAACCGGACCAGACTGGACCGAACCGGACCGGACCGCAGACCGAATTTTGACAAATATATGGTTACAAGAATATCTTCTATAATGCCAACTGGCTTAATCATTGAAGAGTCAGCAAGCTCTATGGACATTCTAGTGGGCAAGAAGTTGGCGAGGCCCAGTTTGTTGCATAGGCTAAGAGGAATGATAGAAATGCTAGCTTCGAGATCGGCTAGTCTTGGTCAGTTGACGGAATTTCTTATCGAGCAGTTAATTCCAAAGGTTCCTGGATCCTTATGCTTGTGAGGCATCCTATCCATCACTAAATAAGATGAGGTTTCTACCAATTTCACCATTTGATGTTCTTCAGTTTTGTATTTCTGACTGAGCAGGAGTTTGAAAAACTTTGACCATTGGGGCATTTCAGCCATGGTACCCAAGAGCGGGATATTGACATACAACTTTTTCATGATTTCCTTGAATTTTTTGAACATAGTATCGAGTAGGGTAAAATTCAGTCGATTTGGAAATGGCACAAGAGGTTTGTACACTAGAACAACTGGCTCAGGCGAGTCTTATGTGTTAGCAACAATAAGTTCCTTAGAACTTGCCTTGTCAGTCTTATCATTCTGAGTGGCACATGTACTATGCTCAGCACCTTGGACATTTTTCACGGTGACAGGAGTCGTGGGTTCTGGTAAGATAAAGCCTGAACGAGTTGTCACAGCTTTAAGTTGTTCCACGTGCCTCAGATTATATTCTGGTTGTCCAGCCAAAGGTCCAGCAGGTGGCTTGAGGCTAGTTGCAAGTTGAGCTAGTTGAGATTAAATGGCCTTATGCTGGGCCTGCTGGTTAGCTATCATCATCTGTTGCGACTGTAACATCTTCTCAATGGTTGATAGTTTGTCATCAGGAGAGATGGGATCGGCTTGATGTCCTTGTTGACGATTCTGGTACAGAACTTGGTTTGGATCTTGGAACTTATGGTTGTTTTGGTTATTTGTTGTAGTTCTTGTTCTGGAAGTTACCCCTAAAGTTCCCTTGATTCCCAAAATTATGTTGTTGGTTGTTTGAACCAAATTGATTTGAGTTTACCGCTCCCAAAGGATTTCCATACTGAAAACTGAGATGGTTCCTATTCTGATTCGAGTTATAGTATCCTTGACCAGGGATAGTGTTGACATCATTCAGGTTTTCCATCTGGCCATTTTCTCCTTGGCCATTGACTTTGCTCAAAACAACATCATAGAGAACATTGTAGGATAAGGTAGAGTGATCAATTCATTTGCATGCTTCATAGAACAGTGAAGCTAACTTGATTTGTTCTTGTTGTTGTGGGAGTGAGCATCTTCTTTCATAGGAAGCAAGAGATGATTCAAGATGGTCTTGCTTGGCAACTAGGAGCTTGAGCGATTCAGTGATAGACTTGTACTCAGGAATAACTTCAGCCATAGCTACCTTCAACACTCCTTTACCTACAAATCTAACCCAATTAGCTTGATTTTTTGCTCCAAGGGTAACAACCTTCCATGCGCTATCATAACTCTGATGCATGAAGTTTCCTCCAAATGAGGAGTCTAAGAACCTCTTGATGTCATCATCCACACCCCTATAGAAGATCTCAATGAGATGATTCTTAGGAATTCCATGTTATAGACACTTGCATAGAAGCTCTTTGTATCTCTCCCATGCTTCAACTAGGGATTCTCCAGGGACCTGAGTGAATTGAGTTATTTGACCCCTAATTTCATAGGTGAGAGGAGGATATAACTTTTCTAGAAAAACATTTTGAAGTTGTTCCCAAGTGGTGATGGGTTCCCATTGCAAGGAGTTGTACCAACTCATAGCTCTATCAGTGAGAGAATACTTGAGGAGACGGAGTCGGATGGCATTGTCAGATACTCCATTTTTCTTTGTCATAGCACATAGATCAATAAACCTCAGAAGGTGCTCTTGACTATCTTCTCCTTGTTTACCATAGAATGGGTTGTTTCGAATCAAGGTGATCCAATGTGCTCTTATCTCAAAATTTGGAGCATTGATGGGAGGAGGTTGCACTGGGTGATGAACGTCAGCAGCCTTAGGGATTGAGAACTCCCTAAGGTCCTTCTGCAGTTCTGTTGCTTGCGTTGCTGCTTGTGTTGCTTGGATTTCTTCTAGAACTGCAACTCGGGCTTCTTACATAAACCTTTCTCTTTGTGCATTAAGGGCTTGAGATACCCTTCAGGCTATTTCCTCCTCTTGAGCCATCCTTGTTTGGTTCTCTCTGTTCTGATGACAAAAAGTTCTATCTATCTCAGGATCAAAGCTAGCAGAGAGTCCAGGACTGTTCGAACAGTGCATACACTAGTTTTTGGAGGTACCTGGGAAGGAAAGATTTTTTAGAAGTAAGATTGACAAAGTAGAACCGAATTCAAGTGAATGATCAATAGTATCAAAAGAAAAAGCAAAAACCTAGATTAGCCTTAATGGAACTAGATTTGACTAACTGATTTCGTTGTCCCCAACAACGGTGCTAGAATTTGCTGTGGTTTGTTATCGCACTAACAAATTCACTCGGGGTTGAAATCCCAGAGTTTTTACCAAAACCTTGTCTAATAATACCACCTAAAAGCAGACGAGTCTTATCGCAGTATAGTTAATGATCGAATCCCAAGGGACAACATTTTTAAGAATTGTTGCTAGTCTAGTCTAGCTCAAGTAAGGCTAATATTTAGAACAAAGGTTGATTTGAGTTTAACTAAACTAATTGCAAGAAAGTAATGAGCAGAGATAAGGTTGAATCTAGATTAATGATGAGGTCACTGGGGTGGTATTGGGTTTCACCACCACTACACATGCAAACATATCTAGTCATAAACATCCATGCAAGATCTAACTATCCAAATAGAACTGTTGGGAACCCTCCTTGGGGGATGTTTAGGTTTGCGTAAGCATCCCCTTATGCATCATATTTCTCAACGCCATCCGGATCACGTACATATGGTTCTAAAGATACAGATATCCAACTGAAGATGTGGGCCCCCTATACAGGTGTTAGGCACACAGAAGCATCACCATGGGCTAGATGGCTCGCCCCCTCATGGATCATTCACTTACAACCTCAGGGAATCCCATTCTATTTCTAGTCAGGGAGTCAACCGCATTAATCGATATTCTATCCTACATATTGAATTTCTCGCAACATAGGAAAGAATAAGATAAAAGCAAACAGGTGATCAATATACAATCAAACATCAACGATTAACAACGAAATGAAAAGTTATATACATGCCATATAAAGTTTAACAAAAGGACATATAAGCATGGGCAGTGAGGCTAGTCCCCACACCCTAGCAAAAAGAAACTACTCGCTCATGACACAAGAAACAAAAAGAACAATGGAGAGGGAAGGTTCTTCCATGAGCATGGTGTAGAAGAGTGTCGCAGCTCGGTGATGATGATACGGTCTTTTACGCCACATCGGAGAAGATCTAGACGAGGAGCGAGGGACACCAAGACAGACCAAGCAGTCTTTATCTCTCCACTTTCCTTCTTGTCTCGTCCTCCTTGCTCACAGTAGGAGGAGTAGGTTGTGGATGTGTAGATGGAGTGGATGATGGGTGGATGTGCAAGCTTGTCGCTCAGCTTGGCAATGGAGATCGTCCTCCACTAGGGGTCGAGTGCTTCTTAGGCACAACCTGGTGGTGGAGTGGAGGATGAGGACAAATGGAGGTGGAGGATCTTTCCCAGGGGTCGAGCATGCTAGGTATAGCCTGGTGATGGAGTTGTTGTTGTAGATCAGAGGGAGTAGGGGTCGATCTCGCAAAGGAGCATCCTGGTGGCATCCCAGATCTGATGCCCAAATGAGGACCCTTGTGGTTCTATTTATAGGATTGGATGGGTTCTTAAATGGTTTGGACCTTGTTGCAATTTTCACAATATGGCTTCACGATTTGGAAGACTTCATAAGCCCTCACGGTTTGGATACTGATAAACCCTCATGGTTGGGAAACTGCGAGGGTCTTCACAGTTTTAAGCATCATGTTCTTCTTGGTTTGCATCCACATCGGTCTCTTCTTCACGGTTTTGAGCATGCGTCCAAATGGTATTGCGCTTCATGATCCTGCACTCTGCACGGCCTTGCTTCCAATCGTTCTGGTGGTTCCTGCCTCCAACCAGTCTTCTCTCATAGTCTCATCTTGAGTTCCTGCCTTAACGGTCTTTGTGCCCTAGTGGTCTCTGCACTTTGCGGTCTTCAAGTCTGAATGCCGCCTCACGGTCTTAAGACCATGAGGGACATGTGCCGGAGGAAGAGGGAGAGATGGAAGAAGAAGGAGAAGGAAGGGGCATGATGCCTATGGTGGAGGTGGAAGAAGGCGTCATGATTGTTGCAGGTGGTGGTGAAGTTGTAGATCGCACACACTATTATAGTTCGGAGTGGCAGAGGAAGAAGAGGATTGATGGTGGCGGGTGAGGAAAATGTGCGGGATGATATGGTTGTCGCTGGTGGTGTAGCAGGTGAGAGGAGGAGATGCAGCTCCTTGCGGTGGCATCGTGGTGCTTTAGGGTTGCATGTGTAAGTGAGAGGATGAGTAGGTCATGAAAGGGAGAGGAAGGTTTCGATGGTAGGCAATAATGCTTGCGGTCTTGAGACCGTAAGGGCGCTCCTCATGGTCTTGAGATTGTGAGGGTGGGTCGAGATGAAAAGACCGAAAGAAGGAAAATGATAGCCTAAGACCGCTTGGGAAGATCGTGAGGTTGGATGGATAGGGACCATTGATCGGTGATCGGGTGGATGGGAGAAGGCCCAAGACCGAATGGATGATGAAGGTGGATCTAGGGTTGAGTGAAGGTGTAGTTGAAGGTGGATGGAAATGTGCTTGAGATCAATAGAGGAGGTGAAGTTGACCAGGGATGTGGTGGTGATCGGATGATCTATGGTTTGTAAGAGACATCTTGAGTGAAGGTGGGCCCACAACAAGATGGTGGACCCAGTTGAAGATATGCCTCCATCATGGCTTTCTCAATCTACATGAAATCACATAAATCTAGTTAGTAATCTTGATAAATCAACCAATTAAGTAAATTTGCATTTTGTAAGATTTAGAAGATGAAAGTGAAAGTATTGAGTCGAATTGGGCCCAAGATGGCGACTTGAAAGCATGACGAATATGCATTCATCAAGAAGATGGCCAAAAAGGGTCACTTGAATGGACATAAGAGGGATTATATAGCAAAGGAGGAGAGAAGTAGGGTGAAAGATGAGGTGTCAACACCCTAAAGCCCCAAAGGGACACTTGTCCACCCAAGAAACCAACATGCAACCACTTAACACACACATGCATAAGATGGTGATACACTCTAGGTTGAGTCTCGATCACTTGGATCACCCACCATGGTCGCGGTTGTGACCCACCAAGGAACGCCACCCATGGTCTCGACAACAACACCAAAACACTACCTAAGGCTCTAACAGAGTTTTAGGAATGACAACTGGCCCCACATGCCACCACTAGCCTTAACTGTGTGCTTTGTACTTCTAGTTGGGGTCAACTTCCAGATTGGCCACCCATCCTAGTACTACTCTAGGTTGAGCACGCTTAAATATAGAGTTCTTTAGTGATGGACTCTCAAAAAAGGAGGTGCACCTTGGTGATATGGGTAGTCCAATCATTCCTTTTAAGATCATGTTATCCAGGACCTCAAATCTTGGGACATTACAATCTCCCCCACTTAGACTCTTGATGTCCTCATCAAGGATCAACTATATAACCTCATAATATCTTCCCCATTTTAGTGCAGATCCAGAATGGCCCATGGACACCCAACTCCCATCCACGACAAATAGGGCAAGGGAGGCTCCATCTCTTCTTAGTGGATAGCCCTTTACAACTTTCCTGGACCGCACAACTTAAGAATGGCTTGCCACATGCCCATGTAAACCCCACCTACTAGAGGGGAACTTGGCTCTGATACCATTTGTAACTCCTCGGCCCACTACCCAAGGTTCTAGTAGAGTTTTAGGAATGACGACTGGCCCCATAGACCACCACTAGCCTTAACTATGCACTTTGTCCCCACTCACGCACAAGACGGGATCAACTTCCTGACTACTCACCCATCCTAGTACTACTCCAAGTTGAACATGCTTAACTATGGAGTTATTTAGTGATGATATCCCAAAAAAGGAGGTGCACCTTGGTGATATGGGTAGTCTAATCAATCCTTTTAAGATCACATTATCCAAGGCCTCAAGTCCAGAGACATGAGAACCACTAAGGGTAACACCACTCAATCAAGTCACAAACAAGGCACCCCCTCTTTCTCTCTCCTCTAGATGATGTCAAGAATGAGAAGGAACATGATAGAAGTAAAAAATTGTACATTCACCCCCTACTTGGGGTAAACTGCAATTTGCAACAAAACTAGAACACAAAGCACGAACAACATCCATACAAGATCAAACTAGAAACTTAAGCTCTCCACAAGGTCCAAAACCATCTCAAGGGATTAGAGAAATATTCTAAGCACATAATTAAGCCAAAGCAACCAGGGTTAACCCAAAACCCAGGCCAGGGGTCTTCCACTTCCGCCATGGGTGGTGACGATGTGAGAGAGATATGGAAGCTTAGGTTGTTCTTGATCGTCGAAAAATTATGGTGCTGCCAAGCCCTACACTTTACCCATTATATAGCTACATCAAGGAGACATTATTAGTTCTTGAAAAGGAATTGGAGGTTGCACCATGCACGTGTTATCACTATCGAATAGGGTCTTCACGTCAATCGTTTCTTGAAAAGTCATGATCAAAATATGTCAGTGAATATGGATAATTGGATGAGACAAAAATGGATGCTATTTTCAAGGAATAATATTTCTCGTAAAAGATAAGACCAAATTATTCATGAGAAGAAGTAAAATCATTTGTGGAAAACATAGAGAGAAATCTTTTCAGGACATGTATCCTACTCACCGCAGCGCTTATCATTTCACAAGATCGTGGAATCTTCTTCCGTCAGTCGAGCGACCGAAAAACAAGGGGGTTTATGGAAGAATGAGAGAATGTCAACATGAGGATTGCTCATCATGCAACCTATCCATTTATTAGGCTTTCAAAGATGTGGTATTCTTCCTTCTCATTTTCTCCTTTCTCTTCTCACCTTCTTATTTCAGAGTAGATTTATCAAAAGAAAATAAGGGATTAAAATAACAAAAACAAACAGAAAGTGAAAAGGAAAAAGAAAAAAAAAACGGGTTAGTTTGCCTCCCAGCAAGCGTCCCAATTTAGCTTTGCGGACTCGACATTAGTAGTGTTTTTTTAGTTGAGCCAATGGACTAGGTATCCAAACCCTTATCCTTTAAACATGTGAGCCATGGATCATGGCTAGACGATGTGCATTGCTTGCCTGTGGGTAGGGCCCTATCATCTTGATTGGCATCTAGCGGGCATGAATGTTGTGGTTCCAGGTTACCTTCTACCTTAAAAGCTTTTGTTACAACCCCATTTTGGGTTCATTTAATATCTCATATTGGAGATATTTGGACAAATAATGATGTAATTTCATTTACAATAGCCTTGATGATTGTTTTGTGGGCTTTATTGTCTATTGGGCCCAATAACAAGGAAATTCAATTAATTAATGAATAATTGATAATTTGAGATAAGAAAGGTGTGGAAACCTCTCGAAGGCAAAATAATAATCCAAAGGTGGATTTCGTGCCTTTTGGGTTCCTTGGGTTCCAAGGAGTCCAAAGTTGCATATATAATGCAATAAGAAAAGAAAAGATCAAATAAATATTTCTTTGTGAGAAAGAAATTGAAAACAATGATAAAATGTGGGAAATAAGTGGAAAGAGGCATAAATAAGTTATTCTTGGTGAATTTTCGAATCCAGGAGGTTTCTAATATTAAAAGGGATGCCAATGAGGAATATAAAAAGGAAGATAAAGAGAAATCCTAAAAAAAGATATTTTAATAAGAAATAAATATAAAGAGAAAATAGATAAAAGATAAGTAATAGGATAAAGAAATGTTCCCAAGAGGGGATTTCGAGCCATTAAGGTTCCTTGAGGTTCAAGGAACTCATAATGATAATTTAATAGCAAGAGAAAGAGAAATAGGTGATATATATATATATAATTAAGAGATATCTTGCACCTAAAGAAAAGGCCCGTTTTATTTTAGATAATGAGCCCAATTTTGGCAAAGAAATAGATTAAGCCATTAGTAACTTTCCCTCAAAATTTGGTAATAAACGGAGCAATGATTAGAGAGTAATGATTTTTCCAAGTTATCTTGAAATAAAAAGGGATTTTCTCAAAAATAGAAACTAGATCCTCGGTTGTTTGGGCGCAGATGATACGGACTGTTGGATTTGGATCCAATAGTGATCGCTCATCATCTAGTTCTAAATGAACTAGGATTCTGGCCGCAGACAGAGAGTCTTTCCAATCATATTTTCTCGCGATTGAGTTGATGTCCAGGCAAAGAAAGTTGCTAGATGAGTCCGCGAGGGAATTCTGCGTGCTTTAGACACTGGATTTTCGTGTTGTAGATGTTTCTACGAGAATGCCCAATTGGGATGAGCACAAAGCGTGGCGGCAAGTTTTGTAACCCTAAAGATGATCATTAGATCCTATAAATAGAACCTCCCTCGCCTGTGGAAGACACTCACGATCACAATCGGACTATTCTCTGCCTCTACTGTGCCCCAGCATAGCCATACAAAGTTGCTCCGGAGAGCTTCCCATGCGGCTTCGCCGCGAGACCTGTTGCTGGGTCAAGCATAGGGTGAGAAGCAGAAGCCCTTCGATCATGGTCGACTTTGGACCAGGAAGCGGATCCACGACTGAGAGAAGTCGTGTCCTTAGTAGCTGTGAGTGGGCGTGCGCAAGGAGGAATGTCAGATCAATCTTGGTTAGTGACAACTCGAGATCTGACGGCCAGTATTTTTCTACAAAATCAAAGTAAGTCGCTTCTCTGCCCAATATTCAAGAAAAAGGTGGGATCTTGTACAAATCATTAAAAATAGATCCTTTGGCCGAAAAATATAAATAAGTAGTGCTTTTTTATCAGAAAAATAAAAGGAATGCAAAGAAAATATAATTGATGCTTAATTCTGCTTGAAATTCAAAAAGTATATAAAGATGATATCTTTGATAGTTTAATCAATGGGAAAAACCCTAACCTATGATGATTAATGAATTTGAAAGAGGTTATATGGGTGTTTAAAGTAGAGATTAACCTGTTGTTAATAAAAGGGCATATTAGATCTGAAAGGATGATCTTCATGTGTAATTTGATTAACTTAGGGTTCCATATGCTTTAATGAACCACAAACCCTAACCTTGGTAATTATGACCGTCAATGATTTTTTTTGGTCAAATTCATGTAAAAGTTGAGATATGATGGTTTTAATCTATTTTGAGTATAAAGGTTCCTAATTGTGAATAAATACCCTTAATATGGAAATTAGGGTTTTCTAAAGGATAAAGGTAGAATTAATGATAAAGAGAGTTCATGTGGGTATCCAGAAGGAACCAAAGATAATAATTGAGTCTAATGATCTTGAAATAACTTAAAAGGATAAAGATGTTAGTTTTGGTATAAAAAGAAATAATCGACTCTAATTGGGTTGAAATAAGGGTTTGTGAGCTAAGAGAGCATTAAAGGTGATAAAAGTATTTTGGAGTCTAAAACCCTAATAAAATCCTAAAGTGGCCTAGAAATCCTAAAGTGGAATCCAAGTCTAGCTTTAGAATGTTTTGGATAAACTATAACACTTGGATCCCATGCATTAATTTCAGGATATTGTTGATTGCTTGTTGCTTGTTCTTTATCCTTATTTCTTAGACGATCGAGTTGCACTGGATCAGGTATGTGGTTAATTATGAATAACCGCGTTAGTTTCCCGAGGATTTTCCAGATGGTTAACCGCATTGAATGTAAATTACCATTTTGGATGTTCATGCTTGCAAACTATAAAGTCCCTATGAGTATCACATTAATAATAGAAGTATGTATTCTCGCACCTACATGCCACCCTAATGGATGATGTGTCGGCCGTTAGGGAAACTCGTAAGTCAGGCAAGTCCATTCGTCGGCACGACCCTTGCGATCCCCAAAATTCTATTGCCCTATTTGGGCGCATTCATAGCACCGGTTGGGTTGCTTTCTGATACGTCATGAAAACAAAGCAGTTTAAACTGCGGCTAATGAGTAAGACATCATTGGCCTAAGACTAAGCTCCCGGCCTCAGATGGTATTACCCATCACACGGTTAATAAAGCTAAAGCGGTGACCCCTAAAACATAAGAGTCGGCGCATGTGGCGCATGCACTGACTCGGGCCTTATTACAGTCTGAATTGTCGATAATACTGGAAATGTTCAACTTGCATGAAAGTAAAAGCACCCTATACTAGGAATTTAAAATACATCTCAGGATGCCTCCCGAGAAGCGCTGAGTTTCCCATCCTCAGTTGGACGTCTTTGGCTTCTTCTTCATCCTTCTCCTCCACAGTTACTGTCCTGCTCTCTTGGTTGGTTCCGTGTTGGACGGGATCTTCCCTGATGGGTTCTTTACGATCTCGGCAAGCTGAGCTAGTTGCTGGTCGATTTGGCGTTGATGTGTCTGCATGTCCGCCAACTGTACCTGCAACGAGTTCAAAACACCAGAATTGGACAGCGTACTTTGTGCTAGTTGGTTATTGATAGTATCATGTTTCTTAACGAAATCAAACAACTAGCCAATCACATCAGATTGGCTTGCTCCTTTGTCCTATTCTCGGTTTGGGCCTTGGTACTTTCTCGGTGCTTGGAAATTGCCTTTTGCTGGTTGGAACTGGCTTTTCTTGATATATTGATCGAATCCTCCTCTCTTCTCAAAAGTTTGTGCTGGCTTGGCCGAGGTGTGCAGCTGATGCAAATTTTTGGCTGCATCTTTGTTACCATAATTAAAGCCAGGGTGATCTGGCCTCTTGAAGTTCATGTACGAGACATTCTCTATCCTTTCATCTTCTGAGTCGGAGTTGTTGTCCGCTTCTGGTCGGGTGTAGGCACAGTTGTCCACCCAGTGACCTCCTTCTCCGCACATAATGCATTTAATCACTTTTTCAACTGGCTTCTTACCTTTACCGCCAGATTCTCGCAATTGTTTAACATCAGTAGCAATTCTCTGAATCTGTGAAGTGATTGACTCCAGCGCCTTAGACTCAAAGGTGGACCCTTCACCTACCTTCTTTGCTTGTCCTCTATCATATCGATCAAACTCAGCACCGGCCATTAGCTTGGCCATGTTCTTGATAATCATCTCGGACTTCTTTGGCTTCTTCCCTAGGAAGTCACTGCATGCTGCCGCGTTCAGTGACACCCTCTCATTAGGGGTCAGGCCATTATAGAATGTGGTGACGAGGAAGCCCTTCTTATAATTATGATGGGGGCAATCCCTCTGGTATTCCTGGAATCGCTCCCAGGCGTCATGGAGGCTTTCATTCGGCTTTTGCATAAAAAAGGTTATTTTCTGCCTGTTTCTGACAGTTCTTTCAGTGGGGTAGAATTTGTTCATGAATGCGCCAGCCAGTGCTCCTCATCCATTCAGAGATCGGTGAGGCAACCCAAGATACCATGACAGAGCCTTGTCTTCCAAGGAGAAAATGAAGCCCTTGCAGTATATGACCTCTTGGGGAACCCCCCTCATTTTTATGGTATCGCATATATTTTTTAAAGTGTCCAGATGGTGGTATGAGTTGTCATTCTTAGAACTTCCCCTAAAGCTCTTATTCTGGATCATTGAGATGACTGACGGCTTGAGCTCAAAATTTTCCGCGTTGAAACGTGGGACAATGACGGGGCATCGGGAGTTGTTGGCCTTCGTGGACGCTAACTCCCTCAACATTTTCTCTTCTTCCACCGAGTCGTCATTGTCGTTGGCATCATGTCGTTGTTCCTGATTGTCATGATTCCTTCTGTGTCTCCGGTGGCGATGACGTCTATCACGGCGATGTACTTCCTCGTGATCTCCCGATTCTGGATCTTCCTGTTGAGCGTTACCGTCGTACCAGTCGTCACCTTTGGGTGGCGGCGAGTCAGGCCTTCTCCCTTGGCGTTCGCCTCCAAAATGGTAGGGTTCGACGCGAGGAGGCATATTGGTGTTGGTGTTTGGCGGAATAGATCACCGCACTTCAGAGTTCCTGAAATAGCACGAAAAATCAAGTTTAGAAAATTGAATTTTTACTTTCAGGCAAAGGATAACAATAAGAAAAAGAAAAAGAATGTTGTCGAACTCATTTCTAAGCTTGAGGCACGGGGGTGTAGTTAGTAGATTCGGATTCGTCAATAGTGTCATTTTTGCCTTGTCCCCGGCAGTGGCGCCAGAAAGTTGACCGGCCTAAATTGCGCGTCCTAAATTTGGAGGTGGATTGGAAGTAGTCGAGCTTTCACATTTATAACATGAATCCTTCTAGGCCCCCGTAACTTTGTTTACGGGGTCGAAGTAGATATACGGGGTCGAACACAGGGACAAGGGTGGTAGTGTTGAGAACCCAGAATCGACACGCTACTCTCCAGCAGGTGTAAAGAGATAATAAATGCCCAAAAGGGAAACAACAGATGCCACAACAAAATAAAGAAAACTATCTCCAACTGGAGCTACAAGAAAGATTTAAAGTTTTAGTCATTTAGCAGTTTTTAGGGGGTTTTCATGCAACAGAAACGGAAAGATAAAACTAGAGCTAGAGCAAGGTACGAAGGATAAGACTTCAGTAAAACAAGCGGTAGAAGTAACATCCTGCACCCCTCCTCTCAGAGTGGGTACCTCTAACCAAGCATCAACACCCCTCTCGAGGTTGCTGGACTTAAGTTAGAGTGGGATGTTACTGAAACAACTCCATACTAGGAACTATCGTACTCCAGAATCGGACCAAACACTAGAGCCACAACACAACTCTCGAAGTTGTTGTGACGGGAAAACACAGTTCGGTAGCTAAGTGAAATGCGATCCAAACATGTAAGCTAGAGTTCAGATATCAAACATAACAATCATCCAACATTTTGCACCAAGCATAGAGCAGCAAGTAATTAAGCTTTTCCATTCCCATAAATAATAAAGGTCTTAATATATTGCATAAGTAAGGAATTAAATAACAGAATTAAAGATAGATGTCGCCTTCTTGATGTAGAAGGACGACAGGCTACTGTGGCTCTCCAGCCTGATACCGGTCAGGGGCCTAGCCCGATACAGTAGTGTCGGGCGATACACCCTCTCGGGTGGCACCCCGTGACGGCCGACTGTATCGCTCAAGGACCCTGGCCGATACGCTCATGTCGGGCGGCGCACCCTCTCGGGTGGCACGCATGATGGGCGAAGCGTATCGGGTTCGATATTGTGTCAGGCATGGAGCGACGCGTTCTACTGTCGGGTACTTGTGTCGCTCATCAACGTTGGCCGATATCGGCCCACAGTGTCGCCCGGGACGGTCTTACGTGAACCATCCCCTCCCTCTCGGGATGAGGAAGACCTCACCTAGAGTTGCCCAACATGAGTACTGGGGCACGATACTCTTGCTCTCACAGTTCCTCCGAAGGTCGCTCAAGGTTCCCCCACTGTGTGGACTGTCTTTTCGGCTTCCTGTAGCTGCTATTTATAGGCAGCAGTTAGGGAAAGTTATGGTGCTCGAAGTGCCACGTGTCCTCCTTATTCGTGGGTCGGTGGACGGCCGATACAGGCATCACTCAGCATAGGGGTGCCGGCTGTCGGTCACGTGACGGGCGGCGCCTGCCAGTGGGTGGCCTATGTCGCGCGACAAGCTGGTGTTGTCGTGACGAGCTTGGCTCCTTGTCGGGTAAAAGACTTGTCGTCCGTCAGTTTCCTTTCACGC
Organism: Alisma plantago-aquatica; assembly: GCA_963693085.1. Classification (NCBI taxonomy): domain Eukaryota; kingdom Viridiplantae; phylum Streptophyta; class Magnoliopsida; order Alismatales; family Alismataceae; genus Alisma; species Alisma plantago-aquatica. Next base: position 513,308,969 of record OY856412.1, read on the forward strand.
GGCATCCTCTTGTCGTGCATCGTTGTGTCACTCCACCCTGTCGGGCAGAGGTCGTATCGGGTGTCAGGAAGGCCGATGCAGACTTAAACTTATATGTGGGCCTGGACGGCCTTATCGTACCAAAATGAGGAAAAACTCTGTAAAAGATGGAAATATTGGATTAGGAGCATTGCTTGGCCAATTATTGCAAAAGTACTTATAAAAGAGAGAAAAATAGCAGAAAAGAGCAGTTTTGATAACAAAATAAAAGGCAAAAATATCACAAAAATTGGTGTTATCAATATATCAAAAATGCTCCAACAAGTGGAACTTTCTAGCATAGTCTTCCACCGTCAAGTTACCTTGATAGAGGAACATGAACTACTTTTCCTTCTCCTTGTTCATGTGGCTGGGTCTGAATCTTACGGAGAAGATGGCATAAAATTCCATCTAAGACATGGGTTCTGCATTCAAATCTTGATGGGTGATGTAATTCTCCCACCAAATCTTTATATCTCCCTCCAGATGGTGTGAAGCAAAGAGAACGTTCTTATTGGCTTGCACCTCCAGAATGCAGAAGCCATTCTGTACCACAAGGAGCCAAGAATTTTCCTTGTCAACTACCTCAGTCTTATCTTCCCACTAAAAAATCTCTATATTCAGCTTTACAAAGTCAAGGATGGTGACTCTGAGATGAGGGCGGACAGGCATGGGTTCACCATTCTCATATCTGGCAACATCTTTAAGTGCTAGGGCACTAATGGCCTTGGTGAGCTTCTTCTATTGCTCTAGCCAGAGTGCATCAGGGGTTTGAACTACTACTTTCCTGACTGTCAATCTAGAGCCATAAGAATGTCTACGGTCATCGTTGGGTTTGGCCTCATCCTCTGACATTGGTTCACCTTTAGGGTCATCTTCTGGATTCAGGATGTCAAAAGTGGACATTCTTGGGATCAGAGCCTCCCTCAACGGAGGTCTCCTCTGTCCTCTATCTCTTCTTGGAGTACTCATCCTCCATAGTCTTCCTCTTCTTATCTAAGTACATGCTCCTCCTATGGGAGGGCCTTCCTTAAGGGTGATCCCGAGGTGTCTCATCAAAGATGGTCATGGTATTGGTGTGGGACATGATGTTTCACATACATATATTATTAATCATAGTTTCATATTTGGGGTATTTAAAGCATCATAAAATTATGTCCATGACATCTCATTTACATGTATTTTATTATCAGAGAGGATTCCTTAATCCCTAATATTTGTAATCCTAGTTCTCAGAAGAGAATAGGAAGCTTTAATCAGGTCCCTAAGGTTTAGAGAAGGGATGAACTTAGATGAGAAAAAAACCTAGAGGTAATTTATTTTAGGTAAAATCCTCTGACTTTTTCCAGGAAGGATGCACGGGCCCGGGAGTCCTCATAAGCCTACCAGAGGTGTGGAGGAAAGTTTTTCTAGCCCCTGGGTTTTGGTCCCTTCTAGACACAATCATCTTTAGAAAATACCCTAATAATTCCATTAGTCTCTTGGAGATTATTAAAATTTAATAATTATTAAAGATTAAATGGTAAATCATGCACTTATATCAAATTTAATGACCCCTCCCCTTGTAATCCCTAATTACAGTGGACCGAGAGGGAAATTGACATTATCTTATATAGGATCAAGGTTTAACAATTAACAGAAAAACAATTATAAATTTCACTGAATTGGAAAGAGTTTGATACAATATGAAAGATAGATTCTCCACTACGGAGGTAGATGAAAATGGAAAACTATTGTTTGCAACATGAAATAAAAACTATCTATCTAATCCTCCAAAAAAATTAGATTTTTTCTTTCGGTGCCTTCTCTGGAAATCCATTTTGTAGTTGACAACAACTTAACCTAAAACATTGTGAAACAAAAAAATGGTTAGTACTTTGAGATATACTGGTATGTGGGGGAAACAAAATATTCACATTTAAGTGTAACATCATATTCAACCAAAGAAGAAAATATTGTCACATAATCAAAATTGCATTTTTATGATATAACTTCTCAACCCGCTCTTATTCAATTTGTATGTATATCCACTCTCTAGGGGTATCCATTCCATAATAATCTCTCTCTCTGGGAGTATTACAATTATGTGCACACTCGCTAGGAGTAATCTCTTTTCTCACCCACTCAATGGGGATGTTTATCACATCATACTCACTCTCTATGAGTATTTTATTGGCCAACTCATTCCCTAGAGGTAATTTCTATATTTTCCATGCATGCATTTATTTAGAGATATATTGGGCTTGACCAAGTTATGGTTACAATAAATGATACTCATATTGTCATTATAGATTACATGAATTAAATAAACAACCAACAACTTAGTTGCAACCAATTTAGGAAACTCCAGAAAACTCGGAATTCGTTTAAGGTAAGTAGTCATAGGCATATCTGCATACCTTTCTCTGATGTAACTTAAAGTTCAAGTAAAAGGTGTAGTTGAGAATAAGCAAGTAATCACCCTAAAATTAATGCATCACACCCAAGTATTACTATTTTGTTCATAATCTCACATTAAGACTTACTTGGGCTCCATGTTAGGGTTGTGGGGTCAAACTAAGGTTTCATTAGGGTTTTGTATTTCCGAACCCTAAGTATCACTTTTAATGCCTTTTTAACTCAACAAACCCGGATTTTGATATTATAAATTCTTAAACCAAAATTAAGTCAAAGATGTCCTTTTTATCCAAAATATTAAGCTTTACCCATCTAAGTCATTTAAGAAAGTAATAACCATTAAAACTAAGAAATTAAGTTTTCCATTATTTTAATACATTAAAGTTAGCAACTTTAGGCACTTTTGGAATTTGTGGTATATCTAGGTCTTGAATCTAAATTTAATAGATTCCTTGCACTTTGGAATCAAGTTTCATATATAATTTGTCATTATTGGACATTCCTACGAATTAATATAATGTTTACAAGATTATATATTTTTGACCAATAAGGACCCGCCACCTAGGTGATTAACCCAGGTCTCGGACGTGACAACTTGGTTGGGTTGACCCAATGGGTTTAGGCCAACTAGACTCCCATGCCTGCGTGGCAATGCTCACTAGACAGAGCAAAAAAGTGAGAAAAAGTTTGGTACGACCTTAACTTTATCACGAAAGCATGGAGGCAAGGGCTTTTCCCTACGTATCATTTTCTTCCTCTCACTCGCTCATGAGAAGTTCTTGGTGAATCAACGTGAGGATTGAATCTGGGATTCTAGATTCCTCAACGATCAGTGAGGGTAACAATACATCCATTGTGCCCAACCAAAGATGTTGATGGCCTCAATTGGCTAGGAGGTGGTCGGAGTTGTGAGAACAATGAAGGTGTTTCTATGGAAGAGTGCTGGGTAAAGAACAAGAGAGAGAGAGTAGGGTTTAGTTTAGAATTTGTAGCAAGGAAAGGAGCATGGGATCGAGCAACACCTCTTGGATGCGTTGGTGACCTTGTTGGGGTTCTCTAGCCCTCCTTTATAGTCGTGGTATCCAAGGTTGGGCTCCATCTATTCTGCAATTTAGGCAAACCCTTAATAACTTTCCATAGGTGACAAATCTCGAATGGATTAGTCAAATTTTGAGATAACTTTTAGGAAATCTCATGGTCTGAGGAGAGAGGAAGGTTTGAATTAAGGAATCAACTACATTATGCCCCATTTCCTTTGTTATCCAAAGGTAGGAGAAGGTCTTATGACCCTCATATCTTGATCCTATAGCTGTGATCGCACTTGATAGGATAAAAGGGGTGGGTCTAGTTTCCCAATTTAATTAATGATCATGCGATTTGATGTATTTGTAATTTCCTTATCAATTTAGGAATACTTATTAAGTTCATATCTCTCTCTCATTTCATCCTTTAATCCCAAAATTTAAAGGGAAGTTTCTAGCACTTATATCAAGGTGTGGGCAAGACTTGAGACCCAAAAAGCATTTTTATTTATCCTAGGTCTCCTTTTTATTCCATTCATTTAAGGCATTAAATGAATTCTTTTCTCGTCCCAACTAGGCTATATTTCTTATTTTGATAAAAAATTTTAATTAAGAACAATATGGGACTGAAACCAAACCATCAGTTTCCTTCAACACTACTTTTCTAGAAAAAATACACTTAATTCCATATGTAAGTTATTAATTACCCATTACCTTTATTAATTAATAATGGATATTCCCTCTTTCTTTCCCATGTCTATTATTGAATTATTATAAATATAAAATCTATAAAAACCATTGCAAAGGAGAAATTGTACTTTAAATCAATACTTTAAAAGCAAGACATACCAAGTTTCTAATATATCCTTGTTGTTCAAATATTTTCATTTCAAATATGTAAATATATATATGAAAAACCATCTTATAACATTCCCCGCCTTGACTTTGTGTTCACAAACATGCTTCAATGACAAAACCTACAAAGGCACAATCATATCATGACTGATGCTTCACGAATTTCCACATGTTCCTATGATATTTGGATAATGAAAAAATGAAACAATCAAGGGAATGTTTCTGGGATGATTTGTTTCCCATGCGTTGAAATGGTGAAGGTGGGTATGGAAGGAAGAATTATGAATCTCTCTTCTATTTGGCTTGAAATTGTTTTTATTGTTGCTTATACATTCATTACATTGTTTCTTTTTTGGGAACATTGGTATCTTTTTGTTTGTGATACACACCAATTACATGCAAGACATATGGAATAAGTGGCAAAGGTAGAAGGGGTGCACCACCCCGAACATAGGGTTTGGCACATATTTTTGTATTTTTTATTTTTTTTTGCAAATTGTGGGTACAAAGATGATGGAAGAAGCATAGAAGAGGTTGAACTTACACATTTCATATATTCAAACTTGAGAATAGGAACAATCTTAAAATTCAAATCAATTACATCATGTTCCCACAAAGTAATGACATTTCTGCAAGAATTTATGCTAATTGTTAAGAGAAAAGTTTCACAACAATTATCTCTCTATTGCATACAACTTTCCATATTTTCTAGGGAACAATACTAATTGAGATTATTGGTGACATAATCATTTCTATCATTGGCAGTTCTTGATTCAATATTACAAAGGAATTCACTTCATTTAAGGGGACTACATGATGAAATGATGCAAAAGATAAGAAAAGTAACATGAAATCGAATCTAGTCAAACTTTTTAATGGTTATTTACATGAAATTCTAGTCACATATTTTTTATAAACTAATTGCAAAAAGCAAGATGTATAAGGAAAACCTACTTTAGAAACAACAAAAGGTAAGTATAGAGTGAGCGGTGTAGAAATGTACTACCCATCCTCTATCTCAAACTTATAAATTTTCTCATCCCAAGAAAAATCTAGGTTTAGAATGGAGGGAAAAATATCAACTAGAATGGTGAACAACTATCATGCAGACCTAACGATGGTGGCTCCTGCTGAGGTGGAGGTGGGTGGGGCTATGTCTAGAGAGAATTCCAGGATTGAAGGTCATACCAATCAAGGCTCATGGCTCACTGTAGAGGCTCCTCATATGGTGGAGTCTCAGTGTACTAATATTAAGAAGTAGGGGAAGGATAGGTCTGTCTTCCACTATAGTCCATGTAGTAAGTCCGATCCTACATGTAGTCACCCTGAATCACATCCCAATGCTCATGAACATACTACGTCAGGTACATGTGATTGAGTTGTTGGCCTTGTTGTTTCTGCTTCCGCTCCATGCGGTTCTGGGTGGTGTCAATGTGGTCCATCCATATGTATCTCTATGAAGTAAAATAGGCTAGATGAACCTATGTTGTCTGACACATGTCACTTTGTAAGATGTCTAGAAGCTGATGGTGAAGACCCAATCTCCTCATCATTTAATTCCATGGAAGTACTCCATTTCCCAGACAAGAGCTCAAGAATATCACCCTCAATAGTTGGGTGCTCCCTCATATTACGCTAGATATGCACATTTAGACCATCAAGGTCATAGACTAGGTATACGAAAAATGTAGGTCATGCACAAATGCGGAAAGGGGACAAGGAGAAGCATCAATGCTTGTCCACTAACAAGTGAAACCACCTACCAAAAAGGGATGGAGTCTCCCAAGCTTCCACATAACAATTCTCTGACCAAACACAACACAAAAGGAAGCCATTTTGGTGATGATAGAAAAATATTTGTTGTGGCTCTAGAACACTAGCCAATATGAGGAGTGGTTATGCTCCTCATGTCTTATAGATGATTGAAAAATCTTGTTTGTGGCTCTAGAAAACTAGCCAATACAAGGAGTGTCTCTTCTCCTCATGTCATATAGTATGTCACAGCAAACACACATATTGATAATAATATCAATTAGATGCAAATTTGAATAGGAAAGGAATCAATGTCTCACCCACTAGATATCACAATTTCCACCAGGAGGATATTTACAAAGAAGACTTGACCCCTTGTATCACAACCATCAAGTGTGCTGATGGGCCAATCCTAGGGATTATTTTTCATAAACTAAAGAGATTCACTTGAGAGATGAGACAATTTCCATGTAATTCAATGTCATATTCCACCCACTTTTAGGATGCATGTGGATACACAAACATGATGTCATCCTCCCCTCACAGATGAGGGTAAACTATTCACTTATGAATTATCTCTATTACTCATCTTTTTAGGTAAAATATTTAATTTATATTTTCCTATGAGGACTTAGGCATTTAAAGCATTAACCAATTCTTAAACCTTAGTTTACTATTATGCCTAATCACAAAATCAATAAGACACCGTATAATTATGACATATAAACGAAGCTAAACACAAAATAGTTTTGTCGTTAATTTTCTTCTTGTTGCTATGTTTAATGTATTGATCCTTCCATATAAGCCAATTACCCATGAGTAATGAAGATATTATTTTCATGAACATGTATTAAACAATTAAAATAAATCAAAACAAATATTATTTTCATGAACATGTATTAAACTATTAAAATAAATCAAAACAACCACATCATTATATAATACAATCATATTCACAAGATATTTTCTAGTAATATTAAAACATTTGATATGTAGAAATATTATTACAGTACTTGACTGAATACAATAATTTTAACATCACTTTAACCTAGAGTATCAAGGACTAAATAATATGAACTCCTTTAACAGTTGCTTCATGGAAATACTTATACATGCATTTAAAATTTCAACGAGCTCAGCTTAAACCAAAACTTTTGTAAGTAGGGTGATATTCTTTCACAATGAATGACTAATTCTATGTAACAGTTTGAATAAGTTGTATAATATATTCACCAATTCAATATAAAATTGAAGTTACAAAATAGATGAGAGAGTAGATATAAAGAATATATAATCTAGTATATGATTAATCACTAGTAGAATTATGTTATATGCTTATATTGTATTACTCTTTCTAATATTTGTGAAATATTGATTCTCACATTACTAATGTCTAAATATCATGTTAATAGACAAATTTATCTGAATGAATCAAACTATTCAACTGTACTAAGTACATTTCTCCCAAACTCACATGGAACATACCATCATAGTGAAAGACACTGCTCTGGACTTGCTATATAAATTTTAAGGTGAAACCTTGAAAACATGAGATCACTAATTGAACTACCTCATTATGCATCTAGGTTTCCTTTTAAATCATATGCACTTCTATAAAAGGTCTGGCTCAATGACCTTAATACTCAAGAGGAGTACCTCTATGCTAAAAATCCTATCATTACATGTAAAATGTTTCCACAAGGGTTAACATGTTAAACATAGTGTACTATCAGATGAAGTGGATCCTAAAGGGTTGCTCACTAAAATTGTGTCCATCTTGTATACAATTATGTCACATGTCATTGTTGAACACCCCTACTAGATGGAAGTACATCCCCTTGTACTTGTTCACTGGATGTTAGGTACTCTCTCTTGAACTGAAGTACAAGTGGTAGCTATATTGTATGTGTTGGATAACTTCATTTGTCTATTTAGGGATATGACATCGTGTATCTAATAGTCCATAGACTATTTCACCCTCCTAAATCACCTAACATTGTAGGATATTGGATTTTACCTATATCATCTAAGATGTATATAAATTCAAGGATGGGTTTCTTGGTAGAAAGTAGTGAGAGAATTGGGGTACTTACATTAGGTGTAAACATTGTGCATGGAAGTTCTTCCTTCCCTCCTTCATTAGTTAAACTCCCTAGGGTATGAATTCTAGAATGAGTTGCCCTTCCATCTCCTCTTCTTGGAAGATAGTCGAATGAGTTTACGTAGTCGTATGCATTAGTTTCTTTCTCAAGTGTAGAGGCACATATGGGACTACATTATTTTCCTCTATATCATCCTTATTTCCCTTCCTCTTACGGTTGTCGGTTGGTTTGTTTGTGTGCTTAAGAAAGAGTTTGAGAAACACATATTATTGTATCACTTTGCATGGGTTGTATCATTAACCCTCCTCCCTTGTCAACTTGATGTGAGTATTTGACCTTGATGGATTTGAGATACTCATGAGGGTTCACCTCAATGTTGTTGGGGATTTCTTCTATCACTGCTTTGGAGCCCACTCATGACTGAATCTAGGTGTCCCATTTAATGATCAAGCACTTTGATTGAGATTTCTTGATTTTACATGAAAGCTAAATCATCATTTACGAACTTGGCAAGAATGCCATAAAGATGGTCATTCTTCTTAGGTTGATGTTGGTGATTATCTTGGTGGGATTGGTTTTGTGTTAGTGGCCATTGTCCTTCCAACTAATGTTGGGATAATTTCTCCAACCTAGATTAAGAATTTGTAAAAGGAATGTTTACTGGGTGCTACCCAACATAATTTGCATGTTCTTTGTAGCAACCAACTAGAGGGCACTAGAACCAATATTCTGGTGAGGGATATTGCCAAATTCACACATCATAACTTGTTGCACTTGATTGATATTTAATTACTTATTCTTCTCAATAAGGTTGTGAATCTTTTCATTGAAAAATGCAATGACCTCCACATCATTATTTTGATCCCATGGTATTCACCACTAGAAGATTGATACATGCACACAATCTCTATACATTTGCTACCTTCACTTGTACCTTTATCAAGAAACACCCTTAAGTGACTACATAACCAGTAGAGGTTGTATTGTGTAATAGACCTCCATAGAAGGTGAGTTATTGTGTCCACTACTTTAAAAAGTTATGGTGTCGACATTGACTGAGTAGTTCATTATACCTATCCCATATATCATCTAGTGTCTCTCCGGGGTGTTGCTGAAAGTTGGAGATTATCTTATAATCCCACTCTCACTAGAAGGAAAGAACTTCTATTAGAATGGTATTAGCAAGACCTTCCCAATAGGTATTGAACCTTTCCCCATGCCTTTGATTCATTAATTGACTTGGGTTTGTAGTGTAAATGGGAAGAGATAGAGCCACAAACAATCATCCATCATCTGACTTATCTTCATATCATAAAGCTTGAGGAATTTTTTAAGATGAAGATTTGGATCATCAAGGGTTAAGCTTCAAAATTTATTATGTTGCATCATGTCAACTAGATTGTTTTTAGTTTGAATTAGGTGGTATCCATGACTGGCCTCACAATTTCCAAACTAGACACCTCTACATGTAATCCTAAATGAACTATATAACTCTAGAATAAAATGATTTGGTTTGATAAAATCCTAAATTAGCTAAAGTTGTCAAGAAATTTATCTTTAAGATATCAATTTAAGGTGAACATATTTGGTGCCATCACACCTACCAATCACATGATGAACATAAACATAAAATGTATGGAACATCCTCTTATCCATATCTCACACTACATTATAGTTAATGACTTTTGCCTATTAATTTCCTAGGTGATTGGATTACTATTTTCCAACTAACAATTTGGTTAAAGATAATACCTTCTCCTAGAATCCTCTAAAAAGTATATATCTCCTTCATCAATTGCACAAAGATTCCATAAATGCAAGAGCTTCTACTGACTTCCATGTAACAGGTAGTTAGAACTTTAACTACCCTCCACTAAATTTGTATCCCATCCAAACTAAAAAAACCCTGAACCGCCTTGACAATGTCATCACCAACAATATCCCAAACAGATTTAAAAAAACTACATTGTAGCCATCTGGCCCAGGATAAACTCCTTAAAGAGTGTAATAGCACGCTGATTACTCTCATTCCAAAAAAAGCTGGAGCTACTGATCTTAAAGATTTTAGACCTATCTCTTTATGTAATGTCATCTATAAGGTGATTACAAAAATTATGGTGAATAGGGTGAAGTTCATCTTACCTACCATAGTGGATGACAATCAGTTTGCTTTTGTCCATGGGAGAAGGATTGGAGAGGCTATTTTATTGGCGAATGACATCCTGACCTCTTTCACTAGCTCTCGCAAGTTTATGTGCATCAAGGATGACTTACCAAAGGCTTATGATACTGTTCGTAGGGATTACATTTTGTTTTTGCTGGATAGGATGGGATTTCTTGCTTGTTGGGTTAATTGGGTTAATGAAACTTTCACAACTGCTTCATATAAAGTCTTGGTCAATGGTTCTCCTACTGAGCAATTTACTGCATCCAATGGGGTATGTCAAGGAGACCCCCTTGCTCCGTTTCTTTTTGTCATAGCTATGCAGGGTCTGTCCTCTATTATTTCATCTGAGCTTTGTAAAGGCAACTTTAGACCAGTGGGTGATATTGGCTCCATTGCTATATCACACACAATGTTTGCAGCCGATCTTCTGTTATTTTCTAGAGCTGACGATAATGACGCTTTATGTTTAAAAACTATGCTTGATACTTTCGGTAGGATTTATGGTCTTTCCCTGAACAATGAGAAGAGTCAAGTTTTTCTTAGCAAGAAGGCAGACGAGGGACATATTTCTAGTATTCTGAATATCAAGATTTGTTCTTTACCTGTGAAATACTTGGGGCTTCCTATTTTCACTGGAAGACTTACTAGGTCTATGTGCAATTCTATCGTGGACAGAGTTAAACTCAAGCTTGATTCTTGGAAGGCTCATTTTCTTTCTCAAGCTAGAAGGATCGAACTGGTAGTCTCTACTCTATCTATTTATAGCAACTTCTGGATTTCTGCTTTCCCAATTCCTAAATCAGTGGTTCATGATCTAGAAAAGTTGTTCAGGGATTTCATTTGGAATGATTCAAAGGATAAGAAACATATGCACTATGTTTCCTGGAAGTCTATTTGTAAACCTAAAGATGAGGGGGGCCTTGGCATTAGATCCATTTTGGACTGGTCGAATGGAGGTTTGATTAAAAATTTGTGGTGTATTACTTCAAAGAAGGATGGGCTCTGGGTCAAATGGGTTCATGAGAAGTATATCAAAGATGAATCCATCTGGACTATTGAAGCTAAATCTAATGCTGCTTGGGTTTGGAAAAAAATGTTGGATCATAGAGCCACTCTTCTCAATCATTTTAATCTCTGTTTAGGAAAAGGTGATTCTTTTCTTTTTTGGCTTGACCCTTGGGTTAATGATGGTGAAAGGCTTGCTAACCTTGTTGATCAGAAACTCATTTTGAGAATGGGGAAAGGTAGACTCTACAAAGCTTCCTGTTGTATAGCTGAAGGGGTTTGATCGATCCCTAAATTTAGGGGTGTTGATATGTTGATGAAGATTCTAAGCAATCAAGCCATCTTTCCTGATGAAAATGATGTTATTTTTTTTAAAGGTGGAAGAGAGCTCTCATTGAGAGATGGTTGGAACATTTCTAGAGAAAAAATTCATTCAATTTCCTGGGCTAAATGGGTTTGGTCTGATTGCTTTCTGAGAAGATGTTCTATCTTCTTATGGAAATTGTTTCTTGGGAAGCTTTCCACCATTGAGTATTTAAAGAAAGTTGGCTTCCATTTCATTTCTAGGTGTTGTATGTGTGAGAACGATGAAGAAACCTCTGACCATCTGTTCTTTGATTGCTAGTTTGCTAAGAATGTTTGGGGGAAATTCTTTCTGAAGTACCATGCCAGAGTTGGTTTGTTAGATGATCTTCTGGGACTGAAGGGAGAGACGAAGACTCAAGCTGCTTTTGTAGTTTATATGCTGTGGATGGAAAGGAATAGTAGAATATTCAAGGCTGTTCGCTTGAAGGTGGAAGACTTTTGGTCTAAATGTGATAGAGAGTATTCTCTTTTACATAGTACTGACTTACCCCAATCTGTATAGATAGTAGTTGTAGTAGTCTGTACAGTTTTTCTCTTTCTTTTTTCTTTTGGTGGTTGTTCCTTACAACCTCCTTCTTTTTTCCTTGGTGGCTACACCTTGTATCTACCTACATATACTTTTTCATTCAGCAAAGAGGCACCCCACCCTATTTGCACCCAAAAAAAATTGCATCCCATCCGGGTATGGAAAATTAGGGGATGAAGAGATTCCAGGCCATTGATTCCCATAAACAATTAACAATAATTACAGAAACAAGAAGGATATTGTGATGTTATGCCAAGATGAGCATCACATGACTAATACATTCCAAAAAGGTAACAAATATAAAGGGAATTACTATATAATCAATGGTGATATAGAAATATGGTTTTAAAATAAGGTCCATGGAGTAAAAGAAGAAAAATAGAGTGGGAGAAGGAGAGACATGCAATAAAACACTAGTAGAGGAAGGATCCTCTGGAAAGGGGCTCCTTAAGAAGCTTCTCCAACTTGAGGAGAAGGAAATCTACCTCCATATATTTCTTCTTCTTTCAGTCTCCTTGGAGTGGATTCACCCTTTGGGTCGCCTCCCTCTCATTTCCTAAATATTGAATGTAAGAAAATGAAAAATATCCTATCATTACCTCTCTCCCATACTTTATTGGTATTCACATACTTGAGGCGATAGAGCATGCCAAGGATGCAGAACGTTGCGTCCTTTGATAGTTGTCAAATCTTGATCTCCGTAGTTGTCTGACATGATGTGTGTGAGTGTTATTCCATATGTCTACATATTTGTCGAGTGGTTTCTGATAAGATTGCATGACGTGTTGTTGGTCAGACACAACATACATGTGTTTGGTTGATTTGGCCACAACTATAGATTTTACACATGTTGTCCCCAAGAGGAACCTTCCTTGCTTGCTAGAGTATAAGTTACATGCAGAATAGATGTCGATCAAGGTGGGAAGGAATTATCTATCTGATGCTGGGAAACATGACTGAACTTAGAGGTGGGCACATTGTGCACTGATGGGTGCACATCATGCCTCAATGTAGAAATGCTAGATTTGGACTTCTTGAGTCTCCTTATCATTGATGAAGGTGACCTTGATTCTAGATGAACTGAGATTCATGATTTATGCATTCACATCCCATTGACTAGTCCAAATAACAACAAAATAGCTAAATACACTACTTATGCACTTACAAGTTTAAAGTGTAGCCAAAGCATGGAATATGGAGCAATAGATGCATCGAATGATGGCATAAAAAGTAGTATGAACTACATTCATATGGTACACTGTGACACATATTGATAATATGAGTGACATAGATGAAATATGTCCCTCCTATTCAGGTGATATGGTGGCCACTTGATAAGTGAGACTATAAATAGCGTGGCCATTCTCATGTGAACCAATATTTAATGTTGAGCTCACTCTATTTTAATGGTCTGCTCTATTCCAAGAATCATATAATAAGTATAATAGTAAGAAAATTCCATGCATGAGATTCAGTTAGAATATATGTGACAAAGGGATCATATAATCATAGTAACACTGGCCATAATTAGGTTATCAGTCTTGTCCAACTTATTCCAATTATTTTGATAGAAAATGATGTGTTTCTAGATACTACTCATAGTTTGTGAAGTCATATGAAGTCAATGCTAATGAAATAAGCAACCTACAAGTTCACACACATAGGATGCTACAAGGTCACACACATAGGATGCTCAAGGGAAAATGAGATTAACATCACAATAAAAATTGGAATGATTTTGAATTGGTTACGTTCTATTTTAAGAACATGCATAGGTTGAACACTGATCAATTGATCGACTGGATAGTCATTCGATTGATTGAGATTGAGAAAATCAACCAATCAATTGAGAACCAAATGATCAACCAATTACCAGTTGGGGAATGTGTCAGCCGATCAAATAGTGATCAATTGACTGACTAGAGGTCAATCGTTCGATTGATCATATATTACGACAATTTATCGAAGGTTTATTTGATTGACTGAATTGTTAATCAGGTGGTTGAACTATCTAGATGATTGAATGAATGCTTAGTTGGTCGACTGGGATAATTTTTGCAGACATTAGTTAGTCCAACCAATCAATTGATTGTCCAATCTATCGACTATAAAGATGAATGAGCAGTCGAGTTTTATGATTACGTTTAGGAAAAGGACTTGGGTTGTGTGCAAATCTGAAAAATGTCTCCTATACTAAGGGGGTGGCATCCAGGGGACAATACACATAAATATCCCTATTTGAGAATGTGAGATATTCCATGTTGTTGATGCAAGTTCAGGATTATTGTTACACAGTCCGATTTCGGATTTGGATCCAAAAGAGCAACAAACGACACCAACAAACTCATGCCTTGTTGTTTGACAACATAAGCATACTTAGATATATTCCGTAGCCATGTTTTTCGTTATGTTATATTGACATTTTACCACTATGACGGGTCCGTGACTTCGACCTATCGGTGAAAAGTATTATATTTTTTTATTGCGCAACCCATCATCGAAACCCCACGTTACATTCATACGATATAATTATTGATCAGTCTATTGATAATTCTATATAATACGTAACAATATGAAATATATGTTGTGGTTATATATATGAAACAATAGCATATCTGCTTAGAAAGCAATCACCTCTGCAAGACCTACATTGCTGATGTCCTATAAAATAGCGTCATCAAGCCATAGTCATTGACAATTGTCATCACAAAACCATCCTGACACAGCCTGCACTACTAGGATCACAATACAAAATTAACTGGTGTTTGCTAGCTAGGGTCAGGGGATGATTGCCTTTTCCAAGCGATAAATCAATGACTCCGGTACGTGTCATATCGAATTGCGTCGCCAACAAAGGCAAGGCATAGATTGCCAATATCGTGATTGTGTAGGACTAAGGAGAAACATATATATATAATGTAGATATCTTGTCGTGGTGGGTTTCTTAATTCTCTCTACCAACGTATGTACACGTCATGCATCGAGATCAAGATTGTGGACAAGAACAGGATGAATAAATATCCATAAGTTGGTTTTTTTATACGTTGGGTGGTTGATTTTTTCTTTAGTGCTGCTTGAGTGAGACAGTGAATGAGAGTCTCTGTCGATAGTAAAATCTGGGTGATCACTGAGAAGAGGAATGCACGCAGACCCCATGCAGGCCCCAAACCTCTTCTGGCGCCCTTTCCGTACGTGGGGACGATCGTTACTGGGGATACGGCGGGAAGAGCAGATACGGTAGTCGTAATAATTGTCCCTTCCCTTGCAGTCAATTGGATCTCAACTAATGATCGATCCTTCCATTCATTCATCCAAACCTACTATTTCGGATTTCTGTTCCGAATGCCATTCCAGAGCATCCAACTGCACGTCTAATACAAAAACCTACCCCTAAAACAATTAATGGGTGTTTTTACAGTCCGGATTAATTGTAACTCACCCGCAACAACATGTTGCAACAGCAATCTGGACACGTTCCTCACACTCCAAATCTGCTATTACGGACCAGAGCATCTCAACCGCACATCTAATACAAAAACCTACCCGTAAAGTAATTAATGAGGTGTTCTTATGGTCCGGATTAATTGTAACACACCCGCAACAGCAAATCTTGACACTGTTCCTCAGACCCGAGCTGGCCATGAGCGAGCACAGTGGTCAGAGCAGCTCGCTGCTGGGTCACCCCGGGCAGCTTTTTCTGAGTTTCACTTCTCCGGTGCTCTCCTAATTGAATGAGCAAAGAAAGCAGGTATCCCAGTGGAGTACCCACACTGCAACGATGGCTGCTGCCTCCCTGCAGGGCGGTAAAGCAAGATGTCAGTGAAGGAGAAAGAAAAAGGGAAGACATGCCGGACACTGACAAGAGTATCCCGTTCACAACAATGGTAAAAAAACAGGGTAAATGTTCCCTTGTTCGGACTTTTCCTTTTTCACCAGCAGTCGTAGGCGCAACAGGCACTGCTACAGGGTTCACTGTACATGTCTGTAAGGTTGTAGCATAGGACTGTGATGAATCTGAATGGATTGTCCTACTCATCCTTTTCTACCCTGTCTGTCTTTCTTCTTAATTTCTTCTTCTTCTTCTTCCTTCCCACTGATAGCTCATCAAGTGACTCATCTAGCTACCCCAGCCCCAATCCCTTGAGCTGCAGTAAAGCTCACATAGATCGCTTTGTTGAGAGATGCTGTGGGGCTTTGACAGTTTTCCTGATTGGTGTCAGCATTCATATTCAGCTATCACCCAACAGCAGCAGCACACCAACAGTAATGAGTGGGCCGGAGTGGATCTTGCTTTCCGATAATGCTGATCGAAGACCGTGAAACGGATCGAAGCGGTCGCGCCTCGAAGTTTAAGCGATTAATGAATTGGATATCTACGTACCTAGCTAATGGCAGGACCAATCAACACCCCCATCACTTTTTTGAATACTTTTCCCCTTTGAATAATCAATCTTAAGTAACAGATAATGACAGATATGGAGATAAGTTAAAATTATATGAAGTGGGGGGACCGTCGCGTCGCGTCGACAGAGCTAGGAATGTCATGACATGACTGCGCAGGATCCCCAACCAACCAGATCGATAGATCTCATCTTCTCAACAGACCAACAAAATGAGGCAGATCGGAGTTAGTTCATGGCACTATCATCTCAGGCTCCACTTGGATCCGTTTTGTTTGATTGGCGATCCTCACCTGTATTACAGGAGCACATGGCCCACCGACGCCCTCTCAGACGAGCAAACAGCAATTAACAAACCTTTTTTAAAAGCGTAGCCGCAAATACTTAAAGCCTAACTTGATGTCCTAGTGAATTCTATTTAATCTATGTCGTCTACACACCAAATTAATTTTGTAGGAGTAGATTTTCGTAGAAATGAATGGCGAAGTTTTTTTTTTTTATGAGACAGCAACAAAGCAACAAGTCTGGTACAATAGAGTTAGAGGCCATCCAATGACAGTGGAACGACCTCACGTAACCTAGCCAATTAACCATTTGAGGTAAAAATGATGGAGGCCAATTATATAGCCCTAGTAAATTGAATTGCTCACTGGTGTTACCCACTATACAGTAATCTATGTACGCGAATATTGGGAGACCCAATTACCAAAACCAACACGCATAATCATTCTAGTCCCTACCTTTCACCTCCTAACTACCCCTCCCACGTTTTTCCTTCAAACTACCTGCTACTACAAATAAAATGGACCCTGCCCACCACCATCATCCCAATGGACTCCAAATCTACACCTTGTTGTAGCCATTCGAAGCTCTACTACCACATGACATGCTACTCCAGGCACTTTGCCATGCCCATACGCCATGCACCACCATATGGTTGATCGCTTGCCCCCATCACCATGTTTTCCAATCACGCCTAATCGTACACTAGTATATTTTAAATTTTTGGTGTCACTTTTCTTAACGTTGATTGTCAAGAAAAATCGACACTAAAGACATGATGTCGGTTAATGAAGTAAAATATTGTAATTTGTCAAGTCTTTCCGTTTAGGAAAAAGTATGTGTACTTTTTTGTGACATCATTTTTTGGAGAAGAACCGACGTCACAGTTGTGAAATTTATTGCTCGAATTTTTTTCTAAAGCACGTGTCGTGTCGGTTATCAAGAACCAACGACGTAGATTTTTTAAAAAAATTAATATTACCTTCAAAATCCTATATCGTCTATTATTCTGTTAAAAAACCAATATCATAGGTAAAAAGAACCGCAAATTTTTTTACCTCCAGAAAACATGTAGTATTGCTTCCTCACACTAGAAGCGACGATACTGGGTTCCCAACATGCGCCCCATAAAAAAATTATTCCCCCCAGATTGACTTATATCATTGGTTTTGGTCTTGAAGACGATGATATAATCCTTCAACGAGGTTGGCATCTTTTACTAGAAACAATAACATGTGTCTTGGTTTGTTATTTTTCAACTGAAAATGTAGTTGAACTATATCATTGATTTTGAACTAAAAATCGATGACATAATTTTAGTTGTCAGTTTCTAAAGCTCAAACGATGACTAAGTGCTACTTAATATCGCCAGCGGAAAATTCTTTTCCCCATTCTTTATTTCATTGTGTGCTACCTAGCTGCTCTCTGATGACGACTACAATGAATTGCTAGCCCTCTCTACCATTCCCAGCAATTCGTTGTGGACTCCATTACAACCATCGTAGCCACCACTTCTGCTTCATGCTCCTTTCTCCATCATTACTAGCTGCTTCTCTACATCCACCACCCTCCTCTACTCCTAGTTGGAAACAACGTTATCGCATGTGCTCTTACTTGTCACCACCACCACCTCTATTTGGCGACACTGCCACCTTTGCTTCTACTTGGAGTTAGGAGCTTGGAGCTTGGAGCTAGGAACTTGGAGCTAGGAACTTGGAGCTTGAAGCTATGAGCTTGGAGCTTGGACCTCCAACCATTGCCTCTACTTACCTCCTATTGTTGTTGTCAGTTGTCATTCTTTCCGACTAAGGTAGTTTTCTTTCTTTTAACGGTAATCATTGATTTTCTATGAGAATGCATGTATTATGGCTTATATATGCTTGTTATGTCACTAAAATCTAATTGTCTATCTAATTGGAATTGAAAATTATGCTTAGGAAAATGTATAAATGGTTGCTTGTTTATTTTGTTTAGAATTCTTAATATAAAACTTGAATATTATGTCTATCTAATTAGAATTAAAAACCTAGAATATGAATGAGGACACTAGGTTCATAGATACAAAAATGACAACATACATATATTTTGTTGACCTAGAATACATCCAAGATTTACTCATCAGGAGTAAATCTTGGATAGTCACTGATTTGTGACTATTTTTTAACACTAAATATCACTTAAGTATATAATGTGTATTTGGTTTTCAAGATGTTTCTCAACACTTTCTAATTTGTTCTCTATGTACATGTACATGTGGGTATTTGCCTATCTACATTAGTTTACTTGGGGAACTACTAAGAAATATTGAGGAATATCTTTAAAAAGTAAATACACATTATACACATACAAGTCAGATAAGGTGTTGAAGAATGGAACCCTAAATCCTAATCTCTAAATCCTAAACCCTAAATCCTATGCCCTAATCTCTAAACCCTAACCTAAACACTAAACATTAAAGTAATAGCACTTGATAAATTGGCTATATGATTCAAGCAACGATTGTAGAATCATATACATGACCAACTCTTATCTTAAAAAAAATTTCAATATTTCCACATGCCCAATCATATCGAGTACATGGGTTCTTACTAGATCTCCCTCTGTCAATTTGCACTTAAACCATACTTTAGAGAAATTATAACTTCCTTATATTACACGATTCTTAAGATGTGTTACCATCTCCAAAATGTCCATGTTTTCACGTTGCTCATGCAACTCATAGTTCATACAACATAGCATAAGGTACTCAATGACTATGAAATCATTGACATGCTTCAAGTAAGCATTCATTTTAGCCTTATTCGTATCTAGAGCAGGTTCCTCTAGCTCTAGTCTTTCAAGGACATAGAGCTTTCACTCGTTCGTGAGAACGCTTCCCAAATTCCTAAACTAAATGTGGAAGTAAATCCCATTTAGTTTCTCCTACTTAAGGAATTATAGATATTATAATATTTTTGTGTTTGACATTAGACTCTACAGAAGAAATTTTGCAACTTTTTCAAATATTTTTATTTGATTTGATAATATTGTCGATATTAAGTATGCCTTTATTTAATTATTTCTCTCACTATTTTGTTCAAATTGATAACACTTATGTATCATTTTGTAAGATTGCAATGTACAATCTTCTGGTGAGCCAAGACCCAAATGAATTGAATTATTACCCAGCCAGCACCAGCATCGATAATCAATTATTAAGATAGGTAACTTTTAACAATTGCATCTCATGTAATTCTTAGATAGATGGTATGAGAAACTCCTTGCCATAGTGCATGCTTCTAGGTGCTTAATCTCATTGAGGGTACCCAATTAAGCCTGACTCAAAAGGCAACACAATGGTAATGCACTTCGCTTGGCAGGACCAAATTATTAACATCACACTTCCACAAGATTGACAACACATCATGCTTGGCGTGCCCATGCATAATCAATCAAGTTTTCATTTGTGTTTCTTATGGAAATCATCTAAGACTTAATATTTAGATTGAGGGATTTTATATATAAATACATATACATATCCAATCACCTAATACTTGTAGTATGTATCATATACATGCTATAACCACAACAAAAACATGCAATTATGAATACAAGTGATAGTTATGACCATACTATTGTAATTCCTTAGAGCCACAATGAATTGCTACCACCTAAGGTCTACATCATATGCAACAACCTGTTGTTAGTGAAGATCCATGCTCAAACCAATCCGGGTTGATCAGTTAAACACTTGAATCGATCATCTCATCTCCTGGACACTTGATTGGGCTCTTGAAATGCTCATATGATCACATGTTCAACTAATGGCTAGACTCTTACAACCGGTCGGTTGGGCCACCAGTTGATAGGTTCATCCTCCTTTCGTCTGGCCTCCTCAGTCCTATCAATCGGTTCGTCTATTGAACCAATTGGTTCATATGGTATAGAACATCTTCTCTTGTCAAAACATTAATTATAGGTATCTTATTTCATATTAGAATGTAAAAGGGAAAACCTTGATTTATATTTGAGAGGAAATAGGAAGAAGAGCATTAATTTACATTTGGAAAGGAGGAGAGAGGCTCAATATGCAAACTGAGATATAAATAGGAATAAATGATCACAACCACGTACACACAGATCTAGGGTTATTGTCCATAACCATGCTAAAATCTACCATCAAAAACCACTTTTGGGGTAATACGTGTAGATTGTATATTATATATATATATATATATATATATAGAGAGAGAGAGAGAGAGAGAGAGTCAGGGTAGAATACACTCGAGTGTACAGATGGCACGAATATGCTCAAGTGTGTTTGCATATGAAACTATTTTTTGAAAAATGTAAACCATTGATCTTCATTGTCATACTATAACTAGGCTACACACAAATTTTGACCCATTTTGGATGAGTGTAAGTCACTCATCCAAGGGCAACAAAATCGATGCACGAAACTAATTTGAAATGCATAATTTTTGCGGTCTTTGTAGCATGACCTATAAATGTCTAAATGTGCTCAAATTTTGCGTATGAGATATTCACAACATGTTTAAGAAGATCTATGGATTATATTTTTGAAAAAAATATTGCATCATGAAAAACTACTTCAGTGTATTCTGCTCTGAATACACTCGAGTGTATTCTAGCATGACTCTCTCTCTCTATTTATATATATATATATATAAATATACAAATATATATATATGTATATATATGTCTATATATATATGTATATATATATATATTTGTGGAATTTTATTTGGTAATTAATCAGATGTGCATATTAATCAGTTTACACCGTATGTAACAAAAACAAATATGATCACATCCATTTAAATTCCCTGACACGTACCACTATTGGGAAATTAGAGCGATAGATAAGGCAGCGGAAACACAAATTTAAAGCTTGATTCCCTAACTAGCATGGCTCAACAACAATGTATCTATGACAGAGGGTAACAAGAGTTATATCTGGTCCTAGAGCAAGTCTAGTGACAGCTTTTTGATGCACTACTGTGCTTATTCTCCAAGAAACAACACACTTCTTCTTCAGGCAACAGTGTGCTCCTTCTTCAATAATACTCAAACAGTCGTCACCATGGCCTCCTGGTGTAGCACCACAGATGAAGATTGGCAGTTTCCTCCTAGTAGAAAAAAACTCCTCACCTCTAGAGTAGACCACCCGTAACTCCATGTTGTGCTACCACATCAAATGGGAAGGAGTTGTCCCATTGAACGTCATTGTACTACCACCAATACACTCTCCACAATTGTCTCTCCCTTGCTATCCTTCTCTTTTATGAGAAACACTTGCTCGGGCTCTCTATTGGTTACCACAACCAGAGAGGACAACAATTGTCAGAGCTTATTGTTGTGCCTGGGAAGCCTCCAATACCCTTCTATTTATAGGGGAGGCTAAGGTCAAGGTTTTTAGTTGGTCCTGGAGTCAACATGACATAATTCATAAATTTTCTGGAACCTACAAACATGGCCTGGATATGGGCCTCACCATGAAAACCTACCAGGGCTAAAGAGACCATAATCTACGAGGGAGTGAGGAGGTGTCTGTTTGAGGCAAAAACAAGAGGGGAAGGAAGAGGTGGGGCACGCTCTAATGCAGAGAGAAGGGAGGAAGGTACCGAAGAGGTGCACAGGTAGGGGATTGGCATAGTTATGGTCTAATAAAGATTCCTCATAGGGAACCAACAAAAAGGAACCACCAGTGGCTTTGATAAAGAAGTACTAGGGGAATTTACCGTGTTAAAAGGAGGACAAGGGGGATAGCCACTCGGGAAGTAGAGCTTACTGTGTACTAAGGGAACAGAGCCTAGCATTGAAGGGCAGGAACCGAGAACAACAACCAAAGTAAATGTAGTGAAGGAGTTTTGTACTATAGATCAGAGGAAGGGAAAGACACAACCCAACACACAGTTGATAGAGGTAGGCAAGGTGTCTACGGAAATGCTAGAAAGAGAAAATGGAATTAAAAAGGTGGAAGACAAAAAGAAAGGTAGCAGAAAGTTGATCCTTATCAAACGGGGGCATAGAAGGATCACCAGAGAACAAGAAGGCACCACGACCAACAAAACTAAGGCAATTAGTAAGAAGAGGGAGATAGGTAGAAGGGGTTTGTATGAAGAGGAAATGAGCATTGATAGAAGACATAAATAAGGGAGAGGAGATGGAGCACAAATGGTTTGGGAGGCCTACTCCTAAGTACCATTGGATGGTGTTGACCTCCACCATGAACATCTGTAACATACCCAACTCTGGCTATCTTACTCACCCCTTCTCTTTCCTTAGAACCATTTTATCAACATAAATAAATCTTTGTTAAAAAATGCTAAATTAACATAAGATATTGTGACAAATTGGTCTTATTAAAGGAAGTAGGTACATAAAATGAATACTTAGAATGCAAGTAATGAAATATTATGTCCCCTCCCTTTGGGAGTTGACACATCCCTTTCACTGCTTTGATTTCTCCTGGAGCTATTTGTGTGGTTCTCTCTTGCTAGATGGTGCTCCTGTCCTTGTGGGTTTGTGTTGAGTAGAAGAGCTTATCCTTCGGGAGTGGCAGAGCTCTTTGTTGGGTGGTTTTAAGCTTCATTTTGGTTTTCTCCCATCTCACATTATGATGATGGTCGAGTTTGGGTGGTGGTGGTTTGTGATATCTATCAAAGGCAATGAGGGTTCTGATGGGTGGTTGGTTTGGTGGTTGCTCCTCTTCTACCATCTTCTATGATGAAGTTTGGTGGCTTGCTTGACTACTGGGGTTCCATTTTTCTGTTCCCCTCTCACCTTGGTGATGGTTGAGATTTGAAGTTTATCTCTCTCTACCTCTATGCTAGTTTTCCTCTTTGATGGAAGTTGATAGCTTGCTTGCTTCTGGGAAGATTTGCTTTTTTGACTGTTGATGTCTGTTGTTGGAGCTAGAGTTTGGAACGATATGCTGAGCTTGGAGCTGTTCTTGCTGGTGCTCCCCTCTCACTATATCTTTTACAGTGATGGTTGAGTGTTTTGGGCTATGTTCTTATCTTTTTTGGATATGTGTGCTTTTGTTTGCTCCCCTCTCACTGGTTTTTCAGTGATGTTTGAGTGCTTTTGTTCCCCTGAAGATGAGGGGCATGTCTTGGAAGAATCTACGGATGGTTCTTTGGCTCTGGTTGTTCTCTTTGAGGTGGGTCTGATGCGTAATTCTCTATGCCGCATTGCTGTTTGCTTTTGGGATGATCTGCTGGCGTGTTGAATGCTAATGTCTACTGATCATTTCCTTTTGTCGTTATGGACTCTGCTGCTCCCCTCTCACTGTGAAGTAATTCCTCATAGTGATGGTTGAGATTCGGTCTGGTTTGACGGGTTGATATCTGTTGTTTGGCCTTGCTGCCCCTTCAGTCTGTTTTGCTGAAGATCTAGGAGCTGTTGGCGAATCTTGATGTTGCTCCCCTCTCACTGTATTGTAACAGTGATGGTCGAGTTTTTTTCTTGAGTTGTGGCTGGTTGGTGCCTCTCTATTTCATTTGTATATAGTTTTCATTTTTTATCTATCTTCTGTTGAGGGTAGCAAGCATTGTATAGACACTAAAGTGAAGAAAATACAAAAAAAGCAACACGAGTTTTTACCGACAAAAAAAAAGTAATGAAATATTATAGGAAACACTTTCAAAGAGTAAATTTGAGGCCAAAATTGAGTTCTTCAAGCCCTAATTACCCTAACCACCTATTTTTAAGTCAATTGAAGAATAATTACTCTCCCAATTTCATTTAAGAGTAAAAGAAATAAATTGACATAAGTTCTAAATGATCAAGGATCTGTTTCCTAGTTAATTAAACATGTAATGCGTTAATTAACCCTATAACGTGACTTCATCGATGTTACTATTCTTCTCTCTTCCCTGTATAACCCCGACATTGTGTGTTCCCTATGAATGTTTCCTTCCTCCTCATTTCCTTCTCTTCGTATCTACCTCCTTTGCTTATTTATCCTCTCCTCTTCCCTCCTTTGCTTGCCAGCCTATCCCCAAATCCTAGCCGCCACACTCCCTTTCTTCCTAGAACTGGTCACTATGGTTGTTCAACGTCAGCGCCTCCTAGTACAACGGTTTTCACCAGCTTCATCAATCACCAGCAAGCAACACAACCACTTCATTCTACTCTATTAGATCTACAATCCTCTTACATCAGTAGAGAGCTGACCACCAATGGCATGACTTTACTCACTCTTCAGCACATGTGACCAACCCCTATCCGAGACAACACATCGATAACACCTTCTCCATGAATTATCTGCCTCCGCGTCGCTGGTTTCTATATTGCGCTAAGCACCGGGAATGCCATCACGAAGGAAACATCTCTGTCCCTCATTCTCTTTCCCTTAGTCTCCTTCCTCGCACCCAACCATTGAGGCGGTAGAAACCCACCACCACCATCATGATGGGCGTCATCCAGATTCAGTGACAAGCGGTTGGGTTCACAAGAGGTTGTGGTCAACATCTCCTCCTCTTCATTGACCTCACCAGCAACCAATTCGCTCTACCACCTGTGCCCCATCCCTCTTTGCTACTCAGATGGGCCATGGTCGACCCCTTCTATGGCACCGATGTCACCAACAACATCATGGTCTTCAACCACCCTTGTCCTTCCATCCAGTGTGACCCCATTACTGTATTGGCGTCACATCCTGACGATGAAGCTTCGAAAGCCACCAGTCTGAGACATTTTCCACCAACAATAATGTCGACGCCACCTGCTGGCATCACATGTTGTCGAGCATCTTCAGGTTCCCAAAGTTTGCCTAGCCACCATAGGCTCTGTGTGCCCTTACGCCCAACCTTCTCCATCTCAGCACTGCCAACGTCAGATACCTTGGCCGACATTAGCAGCTGACTCCCAAGTCATCTCTTCCCTTTCCCCGACCGCAGAAGTCCTAACCACAACTAGCGTTGTCGCTGGACAAAGAAATTGCTGGCACATGGTGGCTTTCCCCAATAGAGCACACAAATGTCTAGGAGGAGTCATCACAATAGATCTGGTAACACCTGAAGCGACATCGCCACTACCATGTTCTCCAAACATAGAGAGCTAGCATCCCTATGAGCTGGGCTTGACACATCGTTGGCAGCCTTACAACAACAGGAGCCATTGAGATGA
Source organism: Alisma plantago-aquatica (assembly GCA_963693085.1). Taxonomy (NCBI): domain Eukaryota; kingdom Viridiplantae; phylum Streptophyta; class Magnoliopsida; order Alismatales; family Alismataceae; genus Alisma; species Alisma plantago-aquatica. The sequence continues at coordinate 513,334,996 of OY856412.1, forward strand.
TAGATGATCATTTCCTACAACCTATGGTTAGTTCTAATGCAATATCTATATATGCAAATTCTTCATCTAATATTCATGTACATTAAACCTATAAATCACAACATATATATGGGGATTGTTATCTTAACCCCAAAGAAGAAAATTATATTGAACACATTGATGTGTAATCATACCATAGTTCATATGCATATAAATAACCAGTAAGTCATATAAATCATGATTAGAATAATAATAATATTAATTGAGCTATTTACTTAGTGTCTACATATTTGTATGGGTAACATATATGTATGTGAATTAATGAATGGTTAAGTTGTAGCTTAGATTTCAGTGGTTGTTAATAATAGAACTTAATATGATCTCATCCCTTTGTAGATTTCCTAGATACACACTTTAATATATATATATATATATATATATATATATATATATATATATATATATATATATATGTGTGTGTGTGTGTGTGTGTGTGTGTGTGTGTGTGTTTGTGTGTATGTATGAGATAAAATTAGTAATACATATTGATCTTGGGTGACACTTCTCTATATTAATCAATTCTTTACCAAAGGAAATATAACATATGTATAAGCATACATTGTTATAAATGCTAGTACGATTGACATGTTGGTCACATTGGAACCTACTCCAAGTACCTATAAAGTGCATATTTGTATTCATGGCTTATTCAAGAATTTGATGGTAAATTGTACATACACACCAATATACATGCTAAATATAATGATACGTATGATATTAATTCACATGGTATGGGGAGACAAATACATTACAAAACCCAAGTTGAAAAATATGTATATTGAAAGTCACACATATATATACCCTGGACATCATTAGACCTATGTTACTAGAGATGAAAGCTAGAACTAAAATAGATATCTAATGAATCATAAGTTAACTTAATAACAATTAGGTTTTTGAGACTATAATAAGAACAATATGGAAATCCATAATATGAATGTACACATTTGTTCATTGTAGTTGTTCTAATGTACATAATGTGTTCATAGGATGAATAATTGACTTTGGAGACCAAATATACCTATTGAGCTAACACTTAGTTGCGAATATGAGGTATGTACTCCTCTCTATTTATAACTGGACATTTATATGACTGAATTTTCCCATAATGAGTCATCTTTTGAAATACTTGCTATTATTACATTTGTTGGACAATTCATATACTTTTAGTTGGATTTATTATTATTCTTTCGAAATTACTATCATGTTAAATTGGGTTAATGACCCCATCTACTATTGTTCTTAAATCATGCCACATGTTTGTGAAAGGTATATCTTGCCACTCTATTTATGCATGTTAGATAGTTCGACTAGTTTAACTATTGTAGATGCTTATGCGTAACCATTAGGGTATGCTTTTCTACCCGGGGTATGCTTTTCTACCCTTATATATACAGAGGCATGCTTTTCCATCTAGGGTGTGCTTTTCCACCCATTTTACTTAGGCCAATGACTCAATGGTGTCATGGCCCTACTATAGTTACTTTAGTCCAATATATCTGTATCCAAATATTTATTGTGATACTGATGATTGATTATGGCAAGAATCATTGTTTAATGCTTTACTTATATTGCCTCATTCTTTTGGAAATTCCTTCTTTTGGTACTTCTCATTGAAACTTACCTAGCTTTAATGTCCCCCATTTTATGGTAACATCTTACTTTACTTTTTAATGCCCTAGTTAATCCTCTAATGCACATACCTAGCTTTTGCTGAAACATATCTTGTTTTCCTATTCTTTTGGGTGTTCCCTCCACCTAGGTGTACGTGATTGATAGGACAAAGTCTTAGGATGACTGTGAGATAATTGATGGATATAAGGACAATTTGAGATAGCCTTGTTACCCTCTTCATATGGGCATAAGTGTGAATAGGTGTAATCTTTTCATTTTATGTACCACCCTTAGGGTGAGGAAGTTATGTATATAGAAACATTTTGTAACTTTGTATATAGTTTTGTTTTCCACTGCCAAAATATTTCATGGCTTTTATTTGTACCATTGAGTGGGCCCACTATCGGGTCCCACTCTTTACATAATGGTATTAGAGCCTTAGCAGTCGGTAACTAGACTATTCCAAGTTATCCTAGATTGTTCTTAGTAGGTAGATGACCCTTTATAGGTTGTTATCATACCTAAACCTAAGTCATGTTAGCAATTAGGGTTGCACCCCTTATCCAATTGGTAGTATATGTGTATCCCAAACTATGTGGATGACCTAGTTTTGGGTAAACTCTTATCAATCTTATCCTCTTTTTATAGGTATATATTTCTATACGTGAAGGTTGACTCTCCTAGGAAGTAGACTCTACCTCTCACCTTAGGAGAGTAAAATTCATGTACTACAAAGAGTAAGTTGACTTAAACTCACATAACTGTGCGTAATCCTAATACAAGACATTAAACCTTTTGCTTTTGATATTTGCTAGCATTTCCATGATATGCTCATTATGTGGATTGAGCATGCATGGATATAAACATAGAATATTGACCTGAGTTTTAGATTTTTTTTTTAATGTTTTATGTTAAAATATGACGATATGAACTAGATCCTCGAGGTTAGACTTGTCTTGCCTACAACATAGAGTGATCACAACATAGTATTGCTTGAGACTCACCATCCAAGGGTTGTAGATATCTCATAATGAGGCTTTGGTGAAGGAAGATATAGGTTTTAAGTAACTATCCTTGGGTTTTCATCCCCTACATATCCATAAGTTAGGAATGATCAGGTAGTTGGATCATATGATAAAACTTTCTGCCATGTTATTTTTCCCTGAGGACATATCAAGGCATACTCATGTTTAAAAGCTATAGTGAATACTCTTTTTCTTGAAACTTTAGATGTACACTGACATCGAGGTTATGTGAGGTAGGTACATCCAAGTTTGATCATTAAAGATTTTACCACTCTCTCATTTCCAATGTGTAATTAGTTTACCCGACATGTGAGATGAGGAGTAGTTGGACTATCTAGTTCATCTGGGCTTGTAATGACATCATGGATGTAAAAGGATTAGGGAAGTAGAGACCCTAATCTCTTCTTATTGTGGTTACACAATCTTACAAATATCTAATGTTTTGGGATGTAATTGCCTAAGTCATGATTATGGGAATGGTGGAATGATTGAGGTCATGTGTAGTTGGACCTACTAGAAGTTAACGGTGTGCTAGAAGAAACATGTATCCCATATTCATCTAGAATTGAGATATACTAGTTCTATGCCTCGATGATGTGTGTAGAGAAGCTTCTTGAGAAAATGAAGTGATGTTAGAGTGATAGTATATGTGGTACATGGTAGAAAGTGGTCGACTTGGTTCTCGTATTGATTTTGGCACCATTTTGGATTCCAATCGAAAGGTTTTCATCGTATAACTTATTTTTCATTATTAAATTATATTTACAAAAATAATCTTTTTCATATTTCATCGATGGCTTTGGAACTAAGTCACCACGTCAAGGAAGTTGTAGGAGTAGACATGCCTTCATGTAGAAATCTTGGAATTGCATGTTCAACCCTCCAACCCTAGGAATAAAGAGAAAAATATACTAGCTATAATCTAGTTGGCTACCTGTCTTGATTCTTTGTATGCTTATATAGGTCCTTTCAAAGGGTAGAGCCTTACACAGTTGGGTTTTAACTTAATTTGATGAATAGTTGAAATCAATGGTTACTAATATAGGGAACTGATTATGGAAGGGATACCACATATTATAATAGTATGATGAAGAGACTCCCTTAATTATGTGGTTAACGGTTAAGAATGAATTTTTTTGAGATAATCTTCAATCTTAGTGTAGACTTCCTAAAACAATATATGATATGAGTAGATAATAAGACTTGATGAATGGATAAGATAAGTTCATGTTGGGTTTTGTAAATAAGTGTGATGATAATGTGTTATGCTAGGACTCACTACATTAACTCAATCTAGTGAAATAGAAACTTATAATTGGTTAGAAATTATAGCTTAGTATTTTGGGCTATATCTTGGTGGATTTCAGGGACAAAATCCTCTTTAAGGAACTCTGGCTATCTTACTCATCCCTTCTCTTTCCTTAGAACCATTTTATCAACATAAATAAATCTTTGTTAAAAAAAGCTAAATTAACATAAGATATCTTGACACATTGGTGTTATTAAAGGAAATAGGTACATAAAACGAATACTTAGAATGCAAGTAATGAAATATTATAGGAAACACTTTCAAAGAGTAAATTTGAGGCCAAAATCGAGTTCTTCATGCCCTAATTACCCTAACCACCTATTTTCTACTCAATTTAATGATAATTACTCTCCCACTTTCATTTGAGAGTAAAAGAAATAAATTGACATAAGTTCTAAATGATCGAGGATCAGTTTCCTAGTTAACTAACCCTGTAACACATTAATTAACCCTATAACGCAACTTCATCGATGTTACTATTCTTCTCCCTTCCTCGAATAACCCTGACATTGTGTGTTCCCTGCATACGTTTCCTTCCTCCTCATTTCGTTCTCTTCGTCTCTTCCTCCTTTGCTTATTTATCCTCTCCTCTTCCCCCTTTCCTTTCTAGCCTATCCACAAACCATAGCTGCCGCACTCCCTTTCCTCCTAGAATTGGTCACTATGGTTGTTCAATGTCAGCGCCTCCTAATACAGTGGTTTTCACCGGCTTCATCAATCACCAGCAAGCAACACAGCCACTTCATTCTACTATGCTAGATCTACAATCCTCTGACATCAGTAGAGAGTTGACCACCAATGGCATGACTTTACTCACTCTTCTGCACACGTAACCAACCCCTATCTGAGACAACACTGTGATACTTCCTTCTCCATGAATCCTCTGCCTCCCCGTCACTGGTTTCTATATTGCGCTAAGTACCGAGAACACCATCACAAAGGAAACATCTTTGTCCCTCATTCTCTTTCCTCGGTCTCCTTCCTTGCACCCAACCATTGTGGTGGTAGAAACCCACCACCACCATCATGATGGGCTTCATCCAAATTCAGTGACAAGCGGTTGGGTTCACAAGAGGTTTCCGTCAACATCTCCTCCTCTTCATTGACCTCGCCAGCAACCAATTTGCTCCACCACTTGTGCCCCGTCCCTCTTTGCTACTCAGACGGGCCATGGTCGACCCCTTCTATGGTACTGATGTCACCATCAACATCGTGGTCTTCAACCACCCTTGCCCTTCCATCCAGTGTGACCCCACTACTATATTGGCATCACCTCCTGATGATGAAGCTTCGACAGCCACCAGTCTGAGACATTTTCCACCAACGACAATGTCGACGCCACCTACTGGCATCACATGCTGTCGAGCATCTTCAGGTTCCCAAAGTTTGCCTAGCCATTGGCAGCTTTGTGTGCCCTTACACCCAACCTTCTCCATCTCATCGCTGCCCATGTCATATACCTTGGCCGACATTAGTAGCTGACTCCCAAGTCATCTCTTCCCTTGCCCCGACTACAGAAGTCCTGACCACAACCAGCGTTTTCGTTGGGAAAAGAAACTACTGGCATGTGGTGGCTTTCCCCAACAGAGCACAAAATGTCTAGGAGGATTCATCACAATAGATTTAGTAACACCTGAAGTGACATCGCCACTACCATGTTGTACAAACATAGAGAGCTAGCCTCCCTACGAGCTGGGCTTGACACATTGTTGGAAGCCTTGCAACAACAGGAGCCCTTGAGATGATAGATGATCATTTCCTACAACCTGTGATTAGTTCTAATGCAATATATATATATATATATATATATATATATATATATATATATATATATGCAAATTCTTCATCTAAGATTCATGTACATTAAACATATCAATCACAACATATATATGGGGATTGTTATCTTAACCCCAAAGAAGCAAATTATATTGAACACTTTGATGCGCAATCATACCATAGTTCATATGCATATAAATAACCAATAAGTCATATAAATCATGATTAGAATAATAATAATATTAATTGAGCTATTTACTTAGTGTCTACATATTAGTATGTTTAACATATATGTATGTGAATCAATGAATGGTTAAGTTGTATCTCAGATTTCAGTGGTTGTTAATAATACAACTTAATATGATCTCATCCCTTTGTAGAATTCCCAGATACACACTTCAATATATATAGGTATGAGATAAAATTAGTAATACATATTGATCTTGGGTGACACTTCTCTATATTAATCAATTCTTTACCAAACGAAATATAACATATGTATAGGCCTACATTGTTATAAATGCTAGTACGATTGATATGTTGGTCACATTGGACCTACTCCAAGTACCTATAAGTGCATATTTGTATTCATGTCATATTCAAGAATTTGATGGTAAATGATACATACACACCAATATACATGCTAAATATAATGATACATATGATATTAATTCACATGGTATGGGGAGACAAATACATTACAAAACCCAAGTTGAAAAAAATGTATATTGAAAGCCACACATATATATACCCTAGATCATTAGACCTATGTTACAAGAGATGCAAGTCAGAACTGAAATAGATATCTAATGAATCATAAGTTGACTTAATAACAATTAGGTTTTTGAGACTAGAATAAGAACAATACGGAAATCCATAATATGAATGTACACATTTGTTCAGTGTAGTTGTTCTAATGTACATAATGTGTTCATAGGATGAATAATCGATTTTGGAGACCAAATATACTTATAGAGCTAACACTTAGTTGCAAAGACGAGGTATGTACTCCTCCCTATTTATAACTGGGCATTTATATGACTAAATTTTCCCATAATGAGACATCTTTTGAAATACTTGCTATTATTCCATTTGTTGGACAATTCATATACTTTTAGTTGGATTTATTATTATTCTTTCAAAATTACTGTCATGTTGAATTGAGTTAATGCCCCCATCTGCTATTGTGCTTAACTCATGCCACATGTTTGTGAAAGGTATATCTTGCCACTCTATTTATGCATGTTAGATAGTTCGACTAGTTTAACTATTGTTGACGCTTATGTGTAACCATTAGGGTATGCTTTTCTACCTGGGGTATGCTTTTCTACCCTTATATATACAGAGGCATGCTTTTCCATCTAGGGTGTGCTTTTCCACCCATTTTACTTACGCCAATGAATCAGTGGTGTCATGGCCCTACTATAGTTACTTTATTCCAATATATCTGCATGCAAATATTTTTTGTGATACTGATGATTGATTATGGCAAGAATCATTATTTAATGATTTACTTATATTTCCTTATTCTTTTGGAAATTTCTTCTTTTGGTACTTCTCATTGAAACTTACCTAGCTTTAATGGCCCCCTTTTTGATGGGAACATCTTACTTTAATTTTTAATGCCCTAGTTAATCATCTAATGTACATACTCAACTTTTGCTGATATATATCTTGTTTTCCAATTCTTTTGGGTGTTCCCTCCACCCAAGTGTAGGTGATTGACATGACCAAGGCTCAGGATGACTGTGAGATAATTGATGGACATAAGGACAACTTGAGATAGCCTTGTTACCCTCTGCATATGGGCATAAGTGTGAATAGGTGTAATATTTTCATTTTATGTACCACCCTTAGGGTGTGGAAGTTATGTATATAGAAACATTTTGTAACTTTGTAAATAGTTTTGTTTTCCGCTCCCAAAATATTTCATGGCTTATATTTTTACCATTGAGTGGGCCCACTATTGGGTCCCACTCTTTACAACATCAATGAAGCCCATCAGCTGGAATTCTCAAGGATTGGGCGGCCTTAAGGAAATTTGAACCCTATAGAAGTCGTGTAGGGAGGAGAGCCCAGACCTGATCTTTGTTATGGAGACCCAGATCAACCAAGTGGATCTTGAGAAGACTAAGAGTAAGTGTGGCTATCCCAATGGAGTGTGTTGTAGCTGTGAGGGGAGGTCAGGAGGGATGGAGTTGTGGTGGAGGGATCTTAATGTGAGGATGATCTCTTTCTTCAAGCATCATATTATGGAAGAAATAGAAGAGGATGATGAGTATACATGGCACCTTGTAGGGATATACAATTGGGATGACAATCCCAATAAATATAAAACATGGGAGCTTATGGAGAAGATTAATGAGAACATTAGATATCCTATTGTTTTTATTGGTGAATTCAATGAGATCTTGACCACTTTGGAAAAAGAAGGTGGCTCTCCTAATGGGTTCAGACACATAGATGACTTCAGAGAATTTATTAAGAAGTGCACTCTTACACACTTGGGTTATAGTGGTAACAACTTCACCTATTTTTGATGTCTGAACGAGTATACGGCCATTAGGGAGAGACTTGATAGAGACTTGGGATTGATGACCTAGTGTACCAAGTTCCCTGATGCGTGGGTCAAGCACCTCCTAAGGGTCCAGTCAAACCATGCAGCCATTCTTCTAAACACCAGTAGTTTTAGGCACACGGATAGAAATCCTTTAGATTTTTAATGCGAGGGTTTTGGCTTAATGAGAAAGAATATAAGAAGGTTGTTGAGGAGGCATGGCGGGAGGTTATTGGTGAGGTGGATGCTAAACTGAGCTCATGTGCAAAGGGCCTAAAATCTTGGGGTCATTCTAAGTTCAGGGATATTAAAAGTAGGATGAAATAGAAGGAAAGGGAGCTAGATTACCTACAAAAACAACCAATGAATACAAACAACTTGATCCAATGTAAAGCCCTTTGCAAGGAGGTGACCACTTTATAAATCCAGAACGAAAGCTATTGGTACATTCGGGCTAAAGCTAACAAGATGAGATATGGGGACTACAACACATCATATTTTCATAAAAAAGCTAATTAAAGGAAGAAGGAAAACAATATCAAGAATCTGATCGATGACCAGGGTATTATCAAAATGGAAGGGAGGGATATTGACGACATTATGTGAAATAATTTCATTATCTTTCACAAGCCATGTCTCTACAGTAGGTGATGATATATTGGGCTATGTTAGTAAACGTGTCACAGATGATATGAATACAAAGCTTTAGAGTGAACCAACCAAGGATGAAGTTTGGGTTGTGCTAGTTTGTATGCTTCCTACGAAAGCACTCGCTCTAGATGGTTTCCATGTAGGCTTCTTCTAGGTGTTTTGGGACCTGGTGGGTGCTGATGTCACAACCTTCATTCAAAGTTTAGGGAAAAGAGAAAAAGATTGGGAGGATATTAAAAAAATGAATATTGTCTTCATCCCAAAGTGCAAGCAGCCAGAGAGAATTACAGACTATAGGTCCATTAGTATGTGCAATACTTTGTACAAAATAATCTCTAAAGTACTAGACAACAAATTGAAACCACTTTTGTATAGTATTATATCCCCCAAACAAAGTGTTTTTGTTCTTGGCAGGATGATAACAAACAATGCATTGATTTCTTTTTAATCTTTCCATGCCATGAAAAGAAGAACTAAAGGAAAGAAAGGCTACATGGGCATCAAGCTCGACATGAGTAAATCTTATGATCGAATCTAGTGGTGTTTCCTCAATAAGGTGATGTGCAAGATGGGATTTGGTAATGTTTGGAGGAGGAAAGTGGTTGAGTTCTATAGCTCTGCTTCCTTTTCTTTCATTTTAAACAGTTGTAAAAAAGGTTATATAAAGCCCCAAAGGGGTCTCCTCCAAGGAGATTCAATTTCACCCTATTTGTTCTTGGTCTGTATAGATTTGTTCTCCTCAATGTTGAACAAAGCTGCCAGGGTTGACCTCCTACATGGTGTCAAATCATGTAGAGGGGCCCCTCAAGTTTCCCACTTGTTTTTTGCTGACATCAACATCCTTTTCATAAATGTGATTGCACAAGAGGCTTCAATGATTGTTGATATAATCGGCTGCTATAAAGAAGCCTCGGGGCAGAAAATTAATTATACCAAGTCGCAAATCATCTTCAGTAGGAATGTGACATCCAACAATCGGCAAGTTACATTGGGGATTCTGAAAATGCAGGAAGTGAACAAGCATGCCAGATATCTGGGTCTGCCCAGAGCCATCAGGAGATCCAAGAAAGTTGTTTTCAACATGATCAAGGTTAAAATTTGGGGCAACTCAAGGGATGGAATGAAAGGTACCACCACTACAGAAATGGCTTATAACGTCACATTTAGAGGCATCAGTTGTATGCCAAAAACTTTCACCTAAACCATAAAATGTCAGCTGAAAGCACAAACCGACATCTATATGTGAAGACCAGCCAGACAAGGGTATCTCTTTTTATTTAGCGTCGGTTTCTTAATAAGAAACTGACGCCTAAAAATCACCCGCCAAATCCAAAATTTTCATTATAAAAAATTACCTCCAACATTTCACATACGACGTCGGTTATTTACCAAATAACGGACGAGAAAAGATTTTTTGCGAGACAGAAATCGAGCCCACTTTTGTCATCGATTTTCATGCAAGAACTGATGCCGATGTGTTTTCACGCGCTATCCCCATGAAAATTTTTAGGGTTTAGGTTTCCCGATTGGCATCGGTTTTTTGTGGCGACCGACACTTTTGGATCTTAGGTGTCAGTTTCTGAAACAACCGATGACGATTGTTAACTTAATAGGCCATGCGAAACAGACTCTTCCCCATTCTTGATCTATTTCATTGTGAAACACAACTCTGTCGATTCTACTCGACCTGCCGCACATCTGCCGCCGCCTGCTCGTGTGCTCAACGTCGTCGCCTACTCGTGTGCTCAAGGCCGCCGCCTGCCCGTGTGCTCAATGTCGCCGCCGCCGCCTGCCCGTGTGCTCAACGCCACCGCCGCCTGCGCAATGTCGTGGATGCCTGCTTAAAATTGTCCCTGCCAGTGTTCTCAATGTTGCCGCTTCTTGCTCAACACCACCGCCTCCTGCTCAATGTCGTCTCCTGCCCATGTGCTCAACGTCGCCGCCGCCTCCTACTCAACACCACTACCTACCCGTGTGCTCAACGCCGCCGCTGCCTGCTCGTGTGCTCAATGTCACAACCTGGCCGTGTCCTCAATGTCACCGCCACTGCCGCCTACTCAACGTCGCCTGAGGAGCTGCTGCACCGTCGAAGCTCGAGCTTGAGGTCACCGGAGCTAGCCTCTGCTTCCCCTATTGCTAGGTAGGTTACTGATTTCCATCAGCTGATTAGTATTTACTTATCTACTGATTTATATTTACTTATCTATGAATTTGTATTTACTTATCTATTGATTTGTTCATCTAATGATTTTTGATTCATCACATTATTTAAATTTAGGCCTTTGTATTTGTTCATCTACTTTTTCAAATTATTTAATCATCTACTAATTTTTCAAATTACTTATCTACTGATTAGTATTTACTTATCTACTGATTTGTATTTATTGTCTATCAGTTTTATTCATCTATCTACTGATTAGTATTAATGTACCGTGTTAACTTGTCTAATCCTCATGCTTGACCTAATTCAATAAATTTTGATGCATGTTAAAATAAGATCCAAACTTGTCCATTCTAGCATCCTAATTTGATTTGATTATGTGCTTTGAACCTTGAAACATGTGTGTTAAAGATACATTGATGTTGAATCTCAAACTTAACTCACATGTGGGTCTTCTATTTCTAAAATAATTATGTGAACTCCTAAATCAGTAACATATATTATTCTTTGTGCACCCAAATACCTTGTGAATCATGTATGTGCCCTAAGGTGATTAAATGCCTAAATCTTGACTTGAAATATGACCTAGTATGTATGTTGATATATGAAGCTCTAGTTAAAACTTCAAGATTGAACTCTAATTAATACATTATAATATAATTGAATCGTGCATTTGTGTTGTTGCAGGCGTTGTTGACTTCCTGTTGATTTGCATATATTTCTTCTTTAGCCTTCAAGTGAGGTATAATATTCCTACTCTCCCAATGTGCCATTAGGCTTCATTTTGATTCAAATCTTTGATATATAGAATCATGGTTTATTTACTGTTTAGTATTTACTGACAAGCATGATTAAATGATGTTACACAAAACTTAGGATATGAATGATGAAACTAGGATTGTAGGTATAAGAATGACAACATACATGTATTTGTTGGCCAGTACAGTGAGTGGTTAATTAAGCAGTACTAGATTTGAACTTAGGATTAATGATGCCACCATTTAGTTGATTACTATTGAATAATTAGGGTTTATGATGCATTAATGAACTTAATTAATTAGATTTGTATTTAGTTTCTCTAATATTGTGTATTTGATTAATAATATTGATTAATCAGGGTTAATGATGCATGAATGATTTCAATTAATTGATAGTGCTTTCTTTCTTTCTTTCTTTCTGATGATGATGATGATGATGATGACGAAGATGATGCTCCAGTCACTACCACTAGCCACCGCCTGCACCTCCTCTGCTTCACCTCTAGCGCCGACCACCTTCACCTCCAGCCCGACCACCTCCACCTCCAGCTGCCGCCGCTACAACCTGGTCGATCCACCAGTGCAGTGAGTGGTTAATTAATTGGATTTGTACTTAGTTTCTCTAAGATTTTGTAGTTGATTAATATTGATTAATTAGCGTTAATGATGCATGAATGAATTTAATTAATTGATAGTGTTTTATTTATTTATTTATTTATTTATTTATTTCTTTCTTTCTTTCTTTCTTTCTGATGATGATGACCCCGTATACACCCATAAGCTCTATTTTCGACATTCAAAACTGAAAGACAGAGTACTACAAAGCAGTGTGGTAATAGGAAAGAGCATATAGAACAAATTGTTATCGACTTATGAAACTAGACAACTCATAGGAGAGGGGAGAGGAAGCCCCACCTTCATTTTCTTGCCGATGGTTGAGGCCAAGAAACAGTAGCACGAAGAGAAGAGAGTGGAGCTCGAAGTAGGGAGAAGAAGAAAGGGCTACAGAGACAGAGGATGTGATTGGGTGAAGGCCTGATGTGTAGGAGTGGGAAATGAGAAGAATGTGTAGAGAGGAGGTAGAGAAATTTTGACATTGGTACTTGTGCCCGTGTAGGTGGAGGTTTACTATTTGTGCATGCAAACCAAAGCAGCATGCAGGTACAACTCTCACCTCCACCCATGACCGTCGCTGACTACCAACCACCTCTCATGCCTCAAGAACCACTTAGGTATGGTGTAATTCTAATAGGACTTGTAATTCTAATATGACTTGTCAAGTCTAGGTCCCTAGGGTAAGTGGTATGGTGGGAGGAGGGTTAGGGTGGAGGGCCAGGGGAGGGTGAGGGGTGTGGTAGGGTGGGAGGAGGGTAGGGGTGGGGTAGGGTGGAGGGCCAGGGGAAGGGGAGGGTGGTGTGAGGAGGGTAGGGGTGGGATAGGTGGGAGGAGTGAGGGCCAGGGGAGGAGGGTAGGGGTGGGATAGGTGAGATGAGGATCAAGGAAAACACAAAAGCAGAGGGAAGAAGGGGCTTTTATTAGTATCTCTTACATGCTGCCCTAATTTGACATATATGGCTAATATAAGGATTAGTGTAGATAGTTTAAAAGATACAATGAATAACTTAGTGCAATGAATAACTTAGTTATCATCCTCATCATCATCAATTATTTCTCTGACATGAATATGAAATAATCCATTGTTGTTATGTGTTGTTAGTACTTACATTTATATTACTTTTTCTCAACATTTTACATTGTTGTAGGCATAATGGCTTGGGCCTCTACCCCAATCTTACTATTCCCTACTGAAGAACGGTTGAACATCATTCTAGACGATCGTTCATTAGCACAACTCACAATACCTAAACATTGACATTATCTAAATAGAAGACGCTACACAGATGGTGAAGTGGCCCTAAATTTTGGAATTTCAACTTATGTTATCAAGGTTAAGTACGATGTTGACGGAAATCTTATATCCACATCCAGTTGGTGTGAGTGGGTTGGGAAGATGCTATTGGTCCGTAGTCACAATATTTTTCTTCGTCTAGTTGTACATAATACCATCAAGGTTTGGATAACCAACATCAACAACGAGACGCTCGATCATCTGGTCTGATTTGAGTACTCCACAGAGGATGGTGATGATGATGATGATGATTGTTGATTATATACCATGTTTTTGTTGTTTAAGTTTTGTATCTAGTCTAGTGTCTCTCTCTTCTCAGTTATTTTACTTATGCGCATGTTTAGGGGTACAACAACCACCTTGTTTAGTTACTATTTCAGACAACAACACCACTGCATGTTCATAACTATATTATGATGATGATGATGGAACTATAGGTTTCTACATGTGTGTGATGAATCATGTGATTAAATGTGCTTATACATGTGTGTGATGAATCATATGATTAAATGTGCTTATATATGTGTGTGAATCACATGATCCATATATAATATTGTCCATATTGTTAATTTTGTATGTTTGTGGCCTGTTGTTGGATGATATCAATGGATGTTGTAAACTTGCAGTTCAGAACTGAACTGCAGGTTCTTCATCCTACTGACCAACCATATAGCAGGCCTGCAAACTGATAAGAAAAAAAATCAGAACATAGGCGTCAGTTATTAGTATAAAACTGACAACAAAGACATACATCGTCGGTTATTGGAAACAAACTGACGTCTATGTGGCTATGGGTGTTGGTTATATATAAAAACTGACACCGATGGTGCCCTTACTGGCATGTTTTATTGGTGGCGGGAAGGGTTATATAGTTTCGGTTTTGTGAAACACCGACGTCTTTGATTGGATATAATGTAGATTTTATTAAACAACTGATGCCTATAGTGCCCTTACTGGTGCATTTTTGGTGGCAGGAAGGGTTATGGCGTCGGTGTTAAAACTGACGTTGAAGGGTTTGACTTAAAGTGTCGCCCACTTGGGTATCACTTTGAAAGTGACGCAAAAAGCCTTATATAACCGAGACTAAAGGTCAGTTCTATACTAGTGTACCTTATCCAATAAGGGATGGAAATACTAATCAAGGTAGTCATCTAAGCTACACCTGTGTAAACTATGGGTGGCTTTAGTCTATCATGCCATATTATTGATGATATAAAGAGATTGATGGCCAATTTTTGGTGGGGAAGCTTCGAGAATGGAAAGAAAATTCACTAGGCATGGTGGGACAAGTTGTGCAGACCAAAGGATGAAGGTGGACTTGGTTTTAGAGACTTGCGGGCTTTCAACCTTGCTCTTCTAGAAAAACAAGCTCGAAGACTCTTTAAAGAGCCCACTTCTATGGTTGTGTTTGTCCTATCCAAGAAGCACTACAACAAATTTGACATCTTCAAAGATAATCGAGGGTACGATCCTAGTTTCACATGGAGAAGTATTTGGGGGGAGAAGCACCTTATGAAGGAGGACATCAGGTGGAGAATTGGGAATGAAAGGAAAGTGCATCTCTAGCATGATTGGTGGTTGCTGAACATAAAGGGTCACCGTGAAAATGTATTTGCTTCTACTAATTTCTCTGATGCTTTAGTGGAAGTCTTGATCAACATCTACAGAGGTACCTGTCGTGAGGAGAGGTTGGACCTTATACTGGATGAAGATGATAAAGAACTCATCCCTACTATACCCATCTGCACTGAGCTTGATGATTCCCTGTACTAGTTTCCTTCTCATAATAGGTTGTTCAATGTTAAATCAGCCTACCAGCTAGACACCAACTTGGTTATGGTTGTTTGGGTGGGGTAGAATAGAAACTAGAATAATGTTTGGGAGACATTATGGGAGATGAAGATTCCCCTGAAACTAAGACACTTCACCTGGCGGCTGGTATTTGAACATATTCCCACAAAGGAAAGGTTGGTTCAAAGACACATCTTGCACGATGGCGACTGCACTATATGCAATATTGCAACCGAGTCTGATTTCCATGCTCTTTTTTACTATTCTCATTCAAGAGTCATTTGGATGAATACTATTTTTTCATATTTTCATGTGGACATGCCAAGAGATGATGTGGCAGAATCCACGGTGTGGATGTTCAACAGGTTGTATAGTAGTGACAAAGCCCTATTCTTGATACACTACCTTGCTATTTGGAAGGTGAGGAACAAGACGTTGTTTATTGACAGCAAACCAAATACCTACCTTGTTAATATGAAGATGTGCAAGTGGTTGGAAGATCATGGGTTGGTGAGAGGGTGTAATTCTATTAAGGTGCAAAAGAGGAGTAGGAATGTTTAGTGGTCCTGCCCCCCTGAAGGTGTGATTAAAATCAACACGGATGCTTCCGACATAGGGGGTCAGTATCCATGCTTCAACACGGTGTTTTGAGATCACTTGGGCCTTCCTGTTTCTATGGTCACTAGGACTGTCAAAGGTTGCTGGCCCTCTACGTCTGGTGAATGCTACTCCATCCTTTTAGTGCTCAAGGCTACAAATTCTGTGGGCCTTATGAATGTGTGGGTGGAGACTGACACATTGCCAGTTGTTAGGAAAATGCATGCTGATGGCAAGGAGCTCGGTCCTATTAGCCAAATCTATGAGAAGATAGAGTTGATGTCGAAGGGGTTCTCTAAGTTCAAAATTGACCCTATGGAAAGATAATCCAATGTAGTTTCCCACAATCTTGCCAAGATGGGGTTGGGAATTGAGCATGATTTCTTTTGTACTGAATCCTATCTGTATGTGGGTATTTCTGTGGTTGTAATGACTTAAGTTTCTAATGATTCTGGTTTCAAAAAAAATTGATCAGTTCAATGTCTAATTGGCCAGTTTAGAGGTGAGCCACCCAATTCACTTCTTGAACCGATCGGTCCTTGTACTTTTTTGTTCAGAATCAAATTGTCATTCAATATTCAATTAATACAAAATCATGACATCAAAATGAATCCTTGATCCAATTGAATTGATCATTGAATTAGACAACCTAGATGATGAACCAGTCAGTTAACATCATGAAAAAGTCGTTTCAAATGTGAAATGGTCATTTTACATGTCCAAGTCAGGCAAATATTCAACCAATTGTGTTTCTAATTGACCTCACAGTCCAATTGGTAGGTTCAACACTTAACTAGTCGATTCAAAGTCTAGTTAGTCAATTTTGAATCTCTGTTGTTTAATTGAATACCTAAACACTTTTAGTAATCAAGTTAAACATCATTCATGAATAAACTCCTAATTTAAGTGCATCCTATTTGTGTAACTCTACATGTCCCAAATTACGTTGGCAGTGAACATCCATAACAAATTTATGACATTACAAGCAATGAGTAGTATCTAGTAACATATTGTTGCTACCCAATTAGTTTGGAAAGTTGGAGAACAACTTCCACCTACAACCTATGATCAGTGTTACCGTGATTGTATAGTTCCTTTGTCTTTGATATCTAGATTGAACCCAAGGCATGAAATTGTCATCCTCTTCAACGTTCAATCCATATTTCTTGAACTAGAGTAAACTGTCTAAGATGCATGTGAGTTCACATATCACATATTGAATCACATGAGTATGGCCATACATTTCTCAGTCTCGCTTATCAAGTACCCTAGATATCAATCTACTGTAGGATAGACAAATCCCATCTACGTCACTCAAAGTCAATCCCCATGTGTCATAATGCACTTGAGAATCATATTTATGGCAACCCTTATTCAAGGTCACGTTGGATGATATCTAAATACATCAAACGACATGTGATGAGTGTAATGACTTCAAGTCTAAGAACCACAATCACCACTATTACTATGAGAGTTGCTTCTGACTGCCATACCATGGTCTCCATGTATCACTCTCAAGGTGGGTCCGTTTGATACACTATTCTCTAACATGTACCTATGTTCTTAACTTGATATCATATATCATGACTAATTAGACTTTGTCATCAATCACCACACAATCTAGTCTTATGTAAAAGAGTTGTGTATTTTTCTTCCACAATAACTATTTGACTAGGGACATAACAAGAATGTATGTACTCTTATCATACATATGATCTCAGTATTTAGGTCATGAACCCAAAGACATATGTCACCGAGTAAATCATTCTATAGACATATACTATGTATGTGTCATCATCTCATGATTTAGACAAACATAATAGATAAAATTATCTTTATTATTATCAAATCAGGTATCTAATGCCACATTCCAATCACCATATGATTGGCTCTCTGGGCATATGTACCAATAGACTTCCACTTGCACTTAGATCCAATCACCCAAAAATCTTATTCCAAGTCATATTAACACGTCCATCATGTTTCTACTGTGCTAGTGCTTTTATAGTAGGTTTGAAATGTTTGCTTATAGTTGGAATTTTGTGAGTTTCACATCTCTTCATCGTATGACATTTTGTATGAGATGGAAGTGTCATAGTATGCTATCTGAGATTCCTTTGCATAACCAATAGCTCCATTGTTGTCACCATACACTGGTACATAACCGACCTTTAGTGTCAGTTATTTAAGGTCTTTGGCATCAGTTTCAAAGCGGCACCCAAGTGGGCGTTGCTAAAAGTTGAAACTTTCAGCGTCGGTTTTAACACTGATGACATAACCCTTCCCGCCACCAAAAACACACCAGAAAGGGCACTATAGACGTCGGTTATTTAATAAAATTGACACTATATCCGGGTCAAAGACGTCGGCATTTCACAAAAACTGACACTATATAACCCCGCCCACCACCAATAAAACACACCAGTAAGGGCACCATCGACGTCAGTTTTTAAATATAACCGACACCCATAGCCACATAGATGTCGGTTTTTGCTAATAACCGACGCTGTATGTCTTTGTTGTTGGTTTTATACTAATAACCGAAACCTATGTGCTGATTTTTTTTCTTATCAGATTGCAGGTCTGCTATATGGCTGGTCAGTAGGATGCAGAACCTGCAGTTCAGTTCTGAACTACATGTTTACAACATCCATTGATATCAGCCAACAACAGGCCACAAACCTGCAAAATTAACAAGATGGACAACAATTTATGATCACACACATGTATAAGCACATTTAATTCATATTATTTTTCATCACACACATGTAGAAACCAGTAGTTCCATTTCAAATTTCCTCCATTTTCACACACATTTAGCAACCTACAGTTCCATTCATTTCATCACTTTTCACATTCAGACAAATGTAGAAACATTCATGTATT
Organism: Alisma plantago-aquatica; assembly: GCA_963693085.1. Classification (NCBI taxonomy): domain Eukaryota; kingdom Viridiplantae; phylum Streptophyta; class Magnoliopsida; order Alismatales; family Alismataceae; genus Alisma; species Alisma plantago-aquatica. The sequence goes on from OY856412.1 coordinate 513,354,069, forward strand.
GATCTTCACATTAACAAATATGACAATTCATAAAAATTCATTCACATTCACACAAAAATAATTATGAGAACAAAGTTTAGAAATATCATTCTTTATTCATCATCGTCATTATCACCATCAGTATCCCAATTATATTTAGAAATTCCCACTACTTTTAGGGCTTTTGCCCATTCTTCTCTTACATCATCTAATTCTTCCCTCGTATAGGGAGTATGTACATCTAATAATTTTCCACCTATAGTCAAGTCAATTTTAAACACCTGCAAAGAGAATGTCGTATATATATAATTAATAATATATAATAAGATTGATATTATTTAATGAGACTATATATAATACCTTATGTATAGTATCGATTTCCATTGTGGCATGTTTGATTATTAGGTCCATAAATCACATCACATAGTATGCACATGCCCAACCATTGTCTTTTGTAGCATACTATAAATTGAAACATACAAAATATTCAAAAATACAAATAAGCACAATTCACATAAATAATATATACATTGGAGTCGGGAAATTACTTTCACATTCTTCCAAATTAGTGGTTGATTCTTTTTCTTGGTGACCTTTCCTCCAGCTCTTTTGAACTCATTTAAAGCCCTACATGTTAATGTAACACATTAAATTGCATAATTAAATAGTAATGTAATAACATATGTTAACGGATATAAAAATATGAAATATTTCTCACGGGAATAATGGCTTTTTCATTGTGTATCCATATAATGTATTCAATTCATTCCCCACAGGATCTAGGTAATAGACAGTGAACATCTTGGGGACAATAACTAGTAACTCCCAATGCCTACCACTATAGGTAAGAAAGTTAAAAATTAATAACTCAAAATCCACAATAAAAATGTAATTTTCTTAAATCCAAATTATAAGCAAAGCAAACTTACTCAACATTGAATGGAGCTATTATCACCGTCTTTTTTTTCCAAAATATTTAAAATCAGCACATAAGTATGAAGTAGCTGAAGAAGGGTCTTTATCTACAAGACTAATCAAATATGGAACCAAAAATCCCACATGGGAAAATGAAAAATATGTACATATCGTGTGTAAGTAGCTGCAAAACATGTATTACGTATGCATTAATATATAAGTGTAAGGACCCTGACCTCTATTTTGGGCTTACCATGTTTGCTTTGCCTAAACCTTATGTTGAGATGCTTGCTAATCACCTCAGTTGTGATTAGGATTGTTTGTGCTTTGTTGAGAGGTTGAGGTGCAACTTGCGATTTACCCAAGTTTTAGGGTTGGTGTGTAAGTTTGTCACCTTGAGAGATATCTTTATCTCTCCTTGTATCCTCTAGGGTTGAGAGGATGGGTTGGGCTCAATGCTTGAGTAGCTTTGGGCTTTGTTGAGCCTTGTTGGGCTTTGTTTTGCCTTGTTGGGCCTTGTTGAGTCTTGGTATCGGGCAAGGGTGATCCTGGTGCCTTGTATCGGCCATGAGTGTATTGGACATGGTGTATCGGCGAAGGAGGTGTATCAGCCAAGGTGGTGGTGGGTGTGTCAGGTTACCATGTTTGGAGACACACACCCCTCTTGATCTAGCCTCATTTGTGTCACCTTTCTTTAGACAAGTGGTCCTTGCCTTGCTAGTGGGTGGTAAGTCATGGATAAGTGGTTTGGGATGCTATCATGTGGTATAACCCTTGGACAAGTGGTGGTTTGGGTGAGCACATGTGGAGCAATCCCTTAGTGGATGCCCACTTAACCCTCTTGCATATATACCCTCTTGTTTGCTAGCTTGGAGTCCCTTTAGCTCCTTAGTTGCTTTCCTTCTTCCTTGGTGGATGATACACTTCCCTTTAGTGGAGTTTGGTGGCCGATACTCTCTCCTTGGTGGGCGACATATCTCTAGTCTCCTTCTTCCTCTAGTGGTGGTCGAACCCTAGAGAGTGTCTTGCTCCTTCTCCGCTTGTGGTGGTTCCTCAGAGCTTGGAAGCTTGGTGCTTGGAGCTTTAGATCTTAAGGAGTGTGCTTGAGGCGGGTTACATAACTCCTAACCCTATCTATACTACTTCTTTTTCGTGTTTCATGCTATATGTGCTATCTTGATTGGCCATTGTTATCTTGTTGGAAATATCTTTGCTCTAGTATGTGCCCTTGATCTTATTGGATATGGTGACATGGTTATGTTGTTTAGATGTGTTGTTGAACCTTGTAGGCCGAACCATTGGACTAGGGTTCCTTGGGCAAAACCCCTCTCTCTTGGTTGCTGAGAGGTGAGCCTAGGGTATCCTAATTCCATGGTGCGTGTAGTGTGTTCTTGGGGCAAAACCCCTTTCTTTCCTTGGTCTCAAGAAGTGAGATCAAGCTTTAGTTGTGTGGGCAAAACCCCTCTCACTTAGTTGTTGAGAGGTGAGTCAACACTCTAGTCGCTTGGGCAATACCCTTCTCTTACCATGGACTTGAGAGGTGAGCCTTGAGTTGGTGTTGACCTAGTTGAGGTTGGAAGGATGGCCGTTATGATGATGACCACCTTGCTGCCCGATATGTGATGGAAGTTTTGCAAAACCCCTCTCTCTTAGTTGTTAAGAGGTGAGACAACTCTCTTAATCTTTTAGGGCTTAGTGGTTGTCTTGAGGTTGAAGATGACCAACCCATAATGGTTTTAGAATCCTTGCATGATACCCCTTTGATGTGTTTTGCCCGATATCCCTCTTCTAGGGATGAGTCTTGGGTGATATGCTAAGTGGTGTTCTGTTGACCCTTCTGACCGATATGAGTCTTGGATGGTGAAACCCTAGTGGGACAATGGGCTACCTTAGGCGCCATGGTGACATTTGAGGGATGGCAGTAGTGTACCTTGGGGCAATATGAGAGTCCCTTGGGCGCCATGTTGTACTAGCCAAGAGAGTGCTTGTTGGGCGGTATGGTTTTGAGCCTTGGGTATTATGGCTATGGGCGACACGGTCTTGATGGTTGCTCAGTATGAAAACCCTAACCCTAGCTTAGGCGATAGGGTGTCTTGGACGTTAGAGTGGAAGTGCTTCCCGTTACACCTGCACTTGGTTACACGATATACTCGTGTTTCATAGCTACACGATGCACCTTTGGTTCTAGTCTGCACATTACCCCATGAAGGTGTGTTGCCCGTCTCGACATTGCCCATCTCAGAGCGTTGATCGATATATATAGCACGACACAATGTTACACGTTATGGTTCTACCCGATATGATTTTGTGCGTTTGAGCATTACATGTTGTCTCTTAGTTGTTTCCTAAAATGATGTCTTGGGCGTTCACTTGAGGAAGTGCTGCTCATTATCAGCTTGCTTGTGGTGTTGCGCGACATAGTGTCTTAGTGGTTTGGGTGATACAAACTGGATGATAGGGTTTGCTACCTTGGGCATCACATGTTGTGTGTTGCCCGATACCCAGGTGGCAGTGGTTGACCGATATGGTTGTATACCTAGATGGGTGATGGCCAACACAGTAGGTGGTAAAGAGTTTCCTGCTTAAACAATATAGTGATGGGCGTCACACTCTTTGGTGAGAGACGTTGTACTTTTGGTGAGGTTTGTCCCTTACTCGATACACCTATAGTGAGGGTTGTACCTTGTGTTCTTTTGGTAACCCTAATGCTCAATTGAGAAAGTGATATATGATAATGTCATGCATAGATACACTCATCCATTAGTATAATTATATCTCTCTTGAGATATGTAATAAGTTTAAGATGTTCCTTGTATGAGTATAGTTGTACCTCTATGCTTATGCTAACCATGCAAGTACCATTTTGTATGATGAGGCCATGGTGATGTCATGACAATGATATGATGTGGAACATCAAGTGTTATGATGAACCCAGTGATATATGATGGGTGTTACCCATGGAATGGCAATGTGTGCCTTGATGATGGGATTGAGTCCCAGTGATGTTGATCCTTGAGATGGATCTTGATGATTGGAAAGAGGCTAAGTGGTAACATGTAATGTTGGCTTTGAGAATAAGAGTGACAATGTAACACCTGATAATGAGATCTATGTTGTTTACTTGTGTTTTAGTTTACATGTTACATAACTTGGTTGAATCTTGCAATCCGCTTAAAATGTATCAATTAATCATAGAGGAACCTTTCATGTAGTTTGCCCTGGCCATAGATCCATCATCATTAGTAGCGGGTGATGGTGAACTAGGTTTATCATGTGGGATTACCTGGAGTGCATATTGTTGAATATGTGGGGTTTCTCCTAGCTGAAAATAGGAGGATTAGAGTGCAACTACGGTTGTAGACTCAAGATGTGTATAAGAGCATGGTGAACAAGCCCATGGCTCATTATGATAGCATGAATGCATTCATGGCTCAAGGAGCATGGTGAACTGGATCGTGGCTCAAGTATACTAGCACTGTGACCTATACCAAGGGTGGGCTAGATAAAAAGGGTAGACTGCGTGAGCTAACCCCTGTGGCTGAGGCCACTCAAGCAAGAGACTGTGGTCCTGCTTTGGTTATCGTGCACTAACTACGAAGAGGTGAGGTCATGGAGTCTGGCTCTCCCAATGACCTTGTATGGAACTAGTTTTGGGCTTCACAGTCGAAGGTTGGATTTGAGCGGGATGACTCACTTCCTCAGGGCATAATAAAATTGTATTCTAGCCGTATAGTATATATCACTTAAGGCAAAACACGGAACATTGGTTGAGGCCTTGTATGTATATTTGCACTAGTTATATGTTGCAAGTTATTTATCCATTCCTCATATCTTGTGATAATTTCTTATAAAGCTTATCTTGTCAATCATGTTCCATAAAGAAATATCTTCTTATATGCCTCCTAGATATCTTGGTAAGCTAGTTCTATTTAGTATGTCGTATATATGAGCTTCTTATATCAGTTACCTGCTTTATATGTTCTAGCTCTCCTTTGAGGTTTATAGTTCGGCGGGGCTTATGTTTCTCGCTGGGACTGTGTGTCTCACCCCACTAGTTTTAAACCTTTTTAGGTGATCATGCTAGACGTGGTGGTGGTCGTGAGGTTGCGGCCGAGTAGCAAGAAGAATAGTAAGAGGCAAGAGATGGATATGATGTTGTTTTGGTTGTTTTGTAGTAGAGTCCTAAAGTCATCCTTGTACTCTCAGGTCCTTGGAGGTGTTTTGATGACATTTCACGATGTATAGTTGATGTAGCTTTGTTTATCCTGCTGTTGGCCTGGTATGGCCTGTTCTGTATATAAACAGGTGGTGAACTCTTTGAGCCTATGTAACAACTGGTTCCTATGAGTTGTGGACACGTATCAGGGTTTATTAATGTTTATATAACATGTTTCCTTGTAGGATAAGGATCTGGATGTAATAGTTTCTTTGTTTATCTTTTTTCTGCAATCGGTTTTAATTAACCCGTGTTTTTGGTAATATGTGGTTTATGGAAGTTCCACACATTTTCACATGGCATTTCATTTTCTGTGTGATAGCGGGATGTCATAATAAGTTTTTGGTATCAGAGCTCTTGGTTCGCTGAGTCTACAGGGATCTAGGACTAGGCTTGTGTCTGTTCTTGTGAGTTTTCCAGATTTTCCTACAATAACCTTCTGCCCCCAGCAGAAGATAAAGCTTAAAGATGTCTGGAAATCATGAAGAACATGCTGCCGAGAGTAGTGATGTTGCATCTTTTGATGGAGCGTGAGTGCAGGCACATGAAGATCGGGTGCCTGAGGTCCCCCAAATCAACCTAGCCATTCTTAAGAACCCTTCCTATCAACACCTTATGGGACAGGTAATGGCAATAATGAATCACATGGTGGATAGATTGTCAGTGCCTCTGCCAAGAGCACAAGCTCCCCATGGTGAATCTTTGGGTATTGGGAAGACCTTCGAGCGGCTTCACCGATTCGGAGATACAGATTATACTGGAATGGCTGATCCAGTGGATGTAGATTTGTGGCTGATAGATCTTGAGAAAGCCTTCCAGATCCTCGACATCCCCGAAGCAGACATAGTCAAGCATGTTGTCTACCTTCTAAAAGGTAGTGTTGGCCACTGGTGGGCCATTGAGGAGGAGAAGCGACTCAAAGAGGTGATTTGTTGGGACATTTTCTGGCGGGAGTTCATGAGTCGATACTTCCTGAAGACGTATCTGGACAAGAAGATCAACCAGTTTGAGCGTCTGCGCCAAGGATCAATGAGCATCACCGAGTATGAAGTGAAGTTCATGGGTGTGTTGAGGTTTTGTCCTCACATGGCGGCGAGAGATGATGAGATAATTAGGCGGTCTGAGAAAGGTTTGAGTGCCGAGCTGTCGACACCTGCTGCTGCTTTGGAAAACCGAGAGTGGTTTGCCATGTTTGTGGAGTCTGTCTGAAGGATTGAATGGTCATTCCGAGAGAAGAGAGAGGCTATGACCAAGAAAAGGCCTACTCATTTTTAGAAATAGAGGTTTTATTGCCACAAGAAGCTGAGGTTTTCTGCACCTTCTGTGAGGCAAGGTTCTAGTGCACCATCACAGTGGTGACCAAGTAAAGGAAGTGGGTGTGGTTATTCGCCATCCAGAGCTTACAGTACAACTTCAGCTTCAGTGGTAGTGACAGGTCCATCTAGGCCACAGTTAGAGGATAGGTCATGTTATGACTGTGGACAGACTGGGCATTTGAAGTCAAATTGCCCAAGGAGAGATGTCGAAGTGACGCAACAACTGAGATAGAATCAACAAGGTCTGGATAGACAGCAGTTTAGCGGCGTCATAGGGAAAGGACGCGGTCAAGCATCACAAGCTGGATCATCTACTCAAGGAAGCATAGGACATGGACAACAAGCAACGACTCGATTCTTTACTATGAGTCAGCCGGAGGTGATAGTCAACCCGCGAGTGGTGGCAGGTCAAATGGAGTTATTTCATTCTGATTTGTCTTCTTCTTGCTTTGTATCTGTTTTGGTTGACCCGGGTGATCCACACTCTCTTATCGCTTGTAGTTTGCTTGATAGTTTTCTTTTACCTGTTAGTTGTAAGAGAGATATCTTGTTGTTAGAAACCCCTCTTGATGGTTACTCGATGCTTTGAGAGGTGTGTCCGTCCTATGTTCTATCTTTTTCAGGACACAAGATACAAGTGGATCTTTTACCACCTGATATGCTTGGATTCGATGTAATCCTTGGGATGAATACCTTAGAGAGGTATAAGGTTGTGCTAGACTGTGGTTCCAAGCAAGCAGTGTTTGCTGATGATGGTGATAAGTGGATCTTCCAGGGAGATAGGAGGATTCTTCTGACATGTTTAGTATCAACCATGGTGGTAGAGAAGTTGTTGTGGCAAGGATGTAAGGTGTTCTTAGCTCATGTTGTGGATACCGAGGCAAAAGGTCTGAGTCTTTTGGATGTGAAATTTGTCAGAGAGTTTGAGGATGTGTTTCTCGATGAGTTTCCTAGTGTTCCCCCACCTCGAGTGATTGACTTTGAGATCAATCTAGTACTGGGGACATAGGCAGTTGCTCACACACCATATAGGATGGCTCCACATGAGATGGTAGAGCTAAAGAAGCAGTTACAGGAGTTGCTAGATAAAGGTTTCATCAGACCGAGCACATTTCTTTGGGGTGCTCCAGTTCTGTTCCTAAAGAAGAAGGATGGATCGATGCATCTGTGCATAGATTACCGAAAGTTGAACAAAGTCATGATCAAGAACAAGTACCCTTTACCGAGGATAGATGATCTGTTTGATCAGTTGTGTGGTGCTACAGTGTTCTCAAAGATTGATCTACGATCTGGATATCATCAGTTGAGGATTAGGGACGATGACATACCAAAGTCAGCTTTTAGGATGAGGTATGGTCACTTGAGTTTGTGGTTATGCCATTTGGGCTAACCAATGCACCTGCTGCTTTCATGGATCTAATGAACAGGGTGTTCCGTCCGTTCCTAGATCAGTTTGTTGTGGTCTTCATAGATGAAATCTTGATCTATAGTCGAGATAGTCAATAGCATGAACAACATCTTCGACAAGCGTTGACTCTCCTTCGCCAGCATAAGTGCGAGTTCTGGTTGAAGGAAGTAACTTTCTTTGGACATGTAATATCAGTGGAATGAGTCAGAGTGGACCCCAAGAAGGTGGAGTCAGTTGTAGAGTGGGAACAACCGAAAACACCGACTGAAGTTCGTAGTTTTCTGGGTTTAGCAGGATACTACTGAAGATTTATAAAGGACTTCAGTGTGATCGTGTTGCCATTGATGAAGTTGACCAGGAAGGATGTACCTTTTATTTGGGATGATCGATGTCAATGAGCCTTTCAAAGTTTGAAGGAGAACATGAATAGTGCTCTAGTGTTGGTACTTCCAAAGCCTGGGAAGGGCTATGTTGTTTTTTGTGATGCTTCCAAGAAAGGCTTAGGATGTGTGCTGATGCAGGAAGATCATGTGGTTTCTTTTGCTTCACGACAACTTAAGAAACATGAGGAGAGTTATCCGACACATGATTTGGAGCTGGCAGTGGTGGTCCATTGGTTAAAGATTTGGAGACACTATCTTTATGGGGAGGTGTGTCAGATCTTTACGGATCATAAGAACCTGAAGTATATCTTCTCACAGAGTGAGATGAACATGCGACAACGTCACTGGATGGAGCTGATCAGTGATTACGATTGCACCATCGAGTATCATCCTGGTAAGGCAAACGTAGTAGCTGATGTGCTTAATAGGATGTCTTCTTCTCTTCCTACAAAGAAGGCACAGATAAGTTCTTTGATATGCCATAGGCGGGATATGTTTGTCTCCTTACGGAAGATGAATGTACAGTTGGACGTATCTTTGTTGGTAGGACTGTTGGCATAGATGTAAGTGAAACCTCATTGAGGTAGCAGATCAAAGAAGCGCAACATGTAGATGTTATATTTTAGTTGATCATATTAGAGTTCGGCAGCGAGAAGCGGGATGGCTTCCATGAGTCCGAGGATGGACTAGTTTGTTATCATGATAGGATGGTGGTCCCAGATGTTGACAACTTGAGGAAGTTAGTGCTCGAGGAAGCACACACATCGATGTATGCTATGCATCTAGGTGTCACCAAGTTGTATCATAATCTAAAGGATCTGTATTGGTGGCCTGGTTTGAAGAGAGGCATGGCCGAGTTTGTAGCTAAGTGTGTCGTATGCCAGCAAGTCAAGGCTGAGCATAAGAAACCATTAGGTACGTTGCAACCCATGTCGATACCACAGTGGAAATGGGATCTTATAACCATGGATTTCGATTTGGTCTGCTAAGGACAGCTAGGAATCATGATTCCATTTGGGTGATAGTGGACAGGTTGACGAAGTCTACTCATTTCATACCTATAAAGACAACATATACATCAAAAAATCTTGCTAAGATATATGTGGATGAGATAGCATTTGCACGGTGTGCCCGCAACAATATTCGCTGACCGAGGTCCCTAGTTCACGAGTCGTTTTTGGGAACAACTGCACAAAGTGTTGGGAATGCAGTTCAGGTTCAGTACCGCTTTCCACCCACAGACAGATGGATAGTCTGAAAGGACTATTCAGACTTTGGAAGATCTTCTTTGAGCTTGTGTTTTGCAGTTCCTAGGCAGTTAGGACATGCATCTCAGTTTGATAGAGTTTTCCTACAACAATAGTTACCAATGGAGTATCAACATGGCACCTTATGAGGCTTTATATGGTAGGAAGTGCAGATCTCCCTTATGTTGGTATGAGTCTGGTGAATATCACATTTTGGGTCCTGAGTTAGTGCAGTAGACAACAAAAAAGATCAAATTGATCCAGCAACAGTTGAAAGCGGCACAAGACAGACAGAAGTTGTATGTAGATAATCGCCGACGACCTCTAGAGTTCCAGGTGGGAGACAAGGTGTATCTCAAGGTCTCCTCATGGAAAGGCATGCTAATGTTTGGCCAGAAAGGCAAGTTGGCACCTAGGTATATAGGGCCATATCCGGTAATAGAACGTGTTGGCAAGGTAGCTTACAAGTTAGAACTACTGCCAGAGTTGCATAGGTTACATCTGGTGTTCCATGTTAGTATGATGAAGAAAAGTCATCCGAGGATAGAGATAGTAATACATCTAGTTGAGGTTGAGCTTGATGAAGATGTGACCTACGAGGAAGGTCTAGTGATGATCCTTGATAGAAGAGTGAAGAAGCTAAAGAGGAAGGACATAGTTCTTATGAAGGTTCTTTGGCATCATCATGGCATTGAGGAAGCCATGTGGGAGCTTGAGGAAGAGATGAGGAGGAAGTATCCCTCACTTTTCTCTTCAGATTTCGAGGGCAAAATTCCTTTGTAGAGGTATATGGCTTGTAAGGACGACCTCCGTTTTGGGCTTACCCTGTTTGCTTTGACTAAACTTTGTGTTGAGATGCTTGCTAATCACTTGAGTTGTGATTAGGGTTGTTTGTGCTTTGTTGAGAGGTTGAGGTGCAACTTGCAATTTACCCAAGTTTTAGGGTTGGTGTGCAAGTTTTTCACCTTAAGAGATATATTTCTCTCTCCTTGTAACCTCTAGGGTTGAGAGGATGGGTTGGGCTCATTTCTTGAGTAGCTTTTGGCTTTGTTGAGCCTTGTTGGGCTTTGTTTTACCTTGTTGAGGCTTGGTATCGGGTAAGGGTGAGCTTGGTGCCTTGTATCAGCCATGAGTGTATCCGCCATGGTGCATCAGCCAAGGAGGTGTATCAGGCAAGGTGGTGGTGGGTGTGTCAGGTTACCATGTTGGGAGACACACACCCCTCTTGATCTAGCCTCATTTGTGTCACCTTTCTTTGAACAAGTGGTTGTTGCCTTGCTAGTGGGTGGCAAGTCGTGGACAAGTGGTTTGGGATGCTAGCATGTGGCATAACCCTTGGAAAAGTGGTGGTTTGGGCAAGCACATGTGGAGCAATCCCTTAGTGGACTCCCACTTAACCCTCTTGCATATATACCCCCTTCTTTGCTAGCTTGGAGTCCCTTTAGCTCCTTAGTTGCTTTCCTTCTTCCTTGGTGGACGATACACTTCCCCTTGGTGGAGCTTGGTGGCCGATACTCTCTCCTTGGTGGGTGACATAGCTCTAGTCTCCTTCTTCCTCTAGTGGTGGTCGAACCCTAGAGAGTGCCTTGCTCCTTCTCCTCTTATGGTGGTGCCTCGGAGCTTGGAAGCTTGGTGATTGGAGCTTTGGAGCTTTGGAGTGTGCTTGAGGTGGGTTACATAACTCCTAACCCTAGCTATACTACCTATTTTTCGTGTTGCATGCTATATGTGCTATCTTGATCAGCCATGTTTATCTTGTTGGAAGTATCTTTGCTCTAGTATGTGCCCTTCATCTGATTGGATATGGTGACATGGTTATGTTATTTAGATGTGTTCTTGAACCTTTTAGGCCGAACCATTAGACTAGGGTTCCTTGGGTAAAATCCCTCTCTCTTGGTTGTTGAGAGGTGAGCCTAGGGTATCCTAATTCCATGGTGTTTGTAGTGTGTTCTTGGTGCAAAACCCCTTTCTTTCCTTGGTCTTGAGAAGTGAGCTCAAGCTTTAGTTGTGTGGGCAAAACCTCTCTCACTTAGTTGTTGAGAGGTGAGTCTACACTCTAGTCGCTTGGGCAATACCCCTCTCTTACTATGGACTTGAGAGGTGAGCCTTGAGTTGGTATTGACCTAGTTGAGGTTGGAAGGATGGTCGTTATGATGATGACCCACCTTGCTGCCCGGTATGTGATGGAAGTTGTACAAAACCCCTCTCTCTTACTTGTTGAGAGGTGAGACAACCCTCTTGATCTTTTAGGGTTTGGTGGTTATCTTGAGGTTGAAGATGACCAACCTGTCATGGTTTTGGAATCCTTGCATGATATCCCCTTGATGTGTTCTTCCCGATATCCCTCTTATAGGGATGAGTCTTAGGCGATATGCTAAGTGGTGTTCTGTTAACCCTTCTGACCGATATGAGTCTTGGATGGTGAAACCCTAGTGGGACGATGGGATACCTTGGGTGCCATGGTGATGTTTGAGGGATGGCAGTAGTGTACCTTGGGGCGATATGAGAGTCCCTTGGGTTCCATGTTGCACTAGCCAAGAGAGTGCTTGTTGGGCAGTATGGTTTTGAGCCTTAGGCGTTATGGCTGTGGGCGACACGGTCTTGATGGTTGCCTGGTATGGAAACCCTAACCCTAGCTTAGGCGATGGGGTGTCTTAACCATTAGAGTGGAAGTGCTGCCCGTGACACCTGGACCTGGTTACACGATACACTCATGTTTCATGGATGCATGATGCATCTTTGGTTCTAGTCTGCCCGTTACCCCATGAAGGTGTGTTTCTAGTCTCGATGTTGCCCGTCTTGGGGTGTTGCTTGATATAGATAGAACAACACATCGTTACACATTATGGTTCTACTCAATATGATGCTTTGCGTTTGAGTGTTACATGTTGTCTCTTAGCTATTGCCCGACATGATGTCTTGGGCATTGCACTTAAGGAAGTGCTGCTCATTATCAATTTGCTTGTGGTTCTGCCCGGCATAGTGCCTTAGTGGTTTGGGCGATACAAAGTGGATGATGGGGTTTATTGCCTTGGGCATCACGGGTTGTGTGTTGCCCGATACCCAGGTGGCAGTGGTTGACCGATATGGTTGTAGCCCTAGATGGGTGCTGGCCGACACAGTAGGTGGTAAAGAGTTGCTTGCTTAAATGATATAGTGTTGGGCATCACACTCTTTGGTGAGAGACGTTGTGCTTTTGGTGAGGGTTATCCCTTACCTGATACACCTATAGTGAGGGTTGTACCTTGTGTTCTTTTGGTAACCCTAATGCTCGATTGAGAAAGTGATATATGATAATTTCATGCATAGATACACTCATACATTAGTATAATTATATCTCTCTTGATATATGCAATAATTTTAACTCTATGCTTATGCTAACCATGCATGTACCATTTTGTATGATGAAGCCATGGTGATGGCATGACAATGATATGATGTGGAACATCAAGGGTTATGATGAACCCAGTGATATATGATGGGTGTTACCCATGGAATGGCAATGTGTGCCTTGATGATGGGATTGAGTCCTAGTGATGTTGATCCTTGATATGGATCTTGATGATTGGCAAGAGGCCAAGTGGTAACATGTAATGTTGGCTTTGAGAATAAGAGTGAAAATGTAACACCTGATAATGAGATCTATGTTGTTTACTTGTGTTTTAGTTTACATGTTACATAACTTGGTTGAATCTTGCAATCAGCTTAAAATGTATCAATTAATCACAGAGGAACCTTTCATGTAGTTTGCCCTGGCCATAGATCCATCATTGTCAGTAGTGGGTGATGGTGCAATAGGTTTATCCTGCGGGATTACTTGGAGCGCATATTGTTGAATATGTAGGGTTTCTCCTAGCCAAAAATAGGAGGATTAGAGTGCAAGTGTGGTTATGGACTCAAGATGTGTATAAGAGCATGGTGAACAAGCCCATGGCTCAGTATGATAGAGAATGAATGCGTTCATGGCTCAAGGAGAATGGTGAACTGGTCCGTGGCTCAAGTATACTAGCACTGTGACCTGTACTAAGGGCGGGCTAGATAAAAAGGGTAGACTGCGTGAGCTAACCTTGTGGCTGAGGCCACTCAAGCAAGAGACTGCGGTCCTGCTTTGGTTATCATGCACTGACCATGAAGAGGTGAGGTCATGGAGTCCGGATCTCCCAATGACCTTGTATGGAACCGGTTTTGGGCTTCGCAGCTGAAGGTTGGATTTGAGCAGGACAACTCACTTTCTCAGGGCATAATAAAATTGTAATCTCGCTGTATAGTATGTATCGCTTAAGGTAAAACACAGAACATTGGTTGAGGCTTTGCATATATAGTTGCACTAGTTATATCTTGGAAGTTATTCGTACATTCCTCATATCTTGTGATAAGTTCTTATAAAGCTTATCTTGTCAATCATGTTCCATAAAGAAATATCTAGTTATATGCCTCCTGGATATCTTGGTAAGCTAGTTTTGTTCAGTATGTTGTATATATGAGCTGCTTATATCAGTTACATGCTTTATCTATTTTAGCTCTCCTTTGAGGTTTTATAGTTCGGTGGGGGTTATTTTTCTCACTAGGACTGTGTGTCTCACCCCGCTGGTTTTAAACCTTTTTAGATGATCGTTCTAGACGTGGTGGTGGTCGTGAGGTTGCAGCCAAGTAGCAAAAAGAATAGTTGGAGGCAGGAGATGGATATGCTGCTATTTTGGTTGTTTTGTAGTAGAGTCCTAGAGTCATCCCTGTACTCTCAGGTCCTTGGAGGTGTTTTGACGACGTTTCACGATGTATAGCTGTTGTAGCTTTTTTTATCCTGATGTTGGCCTGGTATGTCCTGTTCTGTATATAAACAGGTGGTGAACTCTTTGTACCTATGTAACAGCTGGTTCCTATGAGCTGTGGATGTATCAGGGTTTATTTATGTTTATATAACATGTTTCCTTATAGGATAAGGATCTTTATTTATCTATTTTCCGCAATCAGTTTTAATTAACCTGTGTTTTTGGTAATATGTGGTTTATGGAAGTTTTGCACATTTTCACACGGCATTTCATTATCTGTGTGATAGCGGGATGTCACAATAAGAAACCAGATCACCATATATAAAACAAGGTATATAGATGTATAAACAAGATCTCACCATATCCATAGCTCTATCATATATGTATTCAGCCAATCATAATGAAACAAATCCAAAATATCTTGTATAAATAACTTGTTATCGTATGATTGACCTACAACATCCTCTGGAATAGAAACATTTATAAGGCAATTTCGATCATGTTCGCCTATCCATAATACCATACCCCTACAATTAGGACCTAACAAGGTGTGTAGGTCCCTTGGAAGCCAACTTGGTACTTCAATAGGTGGAGGTGGAGGCCAAGATGTAGTGGGTGTCTTCCTGTTGACCTGTATATATAATTTCAGATCAATTGAATCATATATACATACTAACAAATTAACATAATGTAAATTTACCATACAAAATTAGTATATACGACATCTGCTTTGGTCCACATTATCACTCCGCCTTCTGCCTCACCAAGCGTTTCAAAATCTGGGTAGGCATATGGCAATGAAAGATCCCTCCTATTGGGGAGTACATGTATTGGGCTCACACGAATCACACCATCTAGTACTGGAGTCCCATGAAACATGTCCCCTGGAAGGGCTGGGTAAGCCTATGCCTCTGCAATGATATATTCTTGACTTTTTAGACGACATGGCTTCAACCCCTACAAATTTACATAAAGAATGTTATATACATATATACATAAACATATCATCTTAAAAAGACTAGCTACTATATATGTCGTAAAAATACTTACAGCAGACGTGCTAGGTGGTGGGCCTAAAGGATTACTCCCAACCACCTCTATAGTAGGAGAAGAGTGGCACACCACAGGTACTGTCTGAGTGGTAGGCTGAGAGCCTGCCACTTGCTAATTGGTTCATTGAGTCTCTTATCAAGTGCTTCCTCGACTCTCCTATCAAGTGCTTCCTTGACTCTTGTATTAATTAACTCATCTACCTATACATGGACAAAATAAATGCTAGATTTTGATTATTGAATTCCCTTTTGCAATAACATTCTAAAAAAAGAACATGTTACCTCAACATTTGATAGTCCCGCTTTTAGGACAGATTTGCGTTGTGATGGCCCAAAGAATGCTTTTATACCCACACCAGCGCCTGCACCCCTAACACGTCCAAGATTCTCTGGGTTACCAAGAGCAACTATCAATTAATCCCTTATGCCCTCAGGGTTGAACTTGCCTTCCTTCCTCTGCTCGTGAAGCTCCCACTAATCGCCATCAACAAAAATTGGTAAATAAACATAACAATAATCAATATTGATTGCTCTAAGAGTTGCATTTTACCATTTTTGCATCTGCCTCAGCAATTTTGGGCTTCATTATATCTCCATTCTTGATTTGCCTCCTAGCTATCCACATAGCATGGCAAGGCAGAGGTGCGAGACCAGTAGTAGAGGACTCTACAATCTCCTAAGTAGCAGTAGACTGAGCAATAGACTCAGCCTGTAGTCTTTGGGAAACTCCTGCATAGCCTCTTGGACCCATTGTGTGGTCATGCACATTTAGTGCACGCCTTTCTCTTTGAGCATCGTTGATAGATTTATTAGTAAGCACATTGAGTGGGTTAGTAACACTAAAGGTTAATCTTGAATAGGGGAATACATAAGAATGTATATTAATTAAATTGGGAGTGGCACTTAATACCTTAAATTCATCCATTTTTCTTTGGGTAACAAACTCCTCCCAGTCTTTGGGGTCCAAGTAGTTCCATTGTTGAGTGGCTTCCTTCTTCCTAAATTTATTTTTTAAAGAGAATACAAACAAAAATTATTAGTGTAGAGTTAGTCAAAAAGTGATTAATGTCTAGAATTGGAAATCAATCAAGAACCTCTTCTCAACATCGCGTATGTAATCTCGGGTGAGATTTGTCCTATAGTTCCTTAGGACCCTCCTACAGCGTTGCATCACGCATTTATGATGTAGCTTTTCATCCAAATCAAATATACACTACAAAAAAGAATTGCTATTAGCTAGTATCCTAAAAATTAGTAATCTACAAAATCAGAATTGCAAATAATAATAACTCATGCATAGTTCCTTCCATACTAAGTCTTTCTTCCCCTTAGGAACTTTATGCCAGGATTCTAAGTTAGGACTACAATGGCTGTGAGTAAGAACCCCAAGATATGAAATAAATGAGTTTCGGTTCACTCCAATTGGATTTCCTACATGATCAAAATCCACAGCCAGTTTGGGTCCATTGCCCCATTGCTGTAGTAACTTGTTCATCATTGTAAAGCCCCTCACTTTCTCAATTTTTTTGCTGCTCATCAAGTGCCCCAATTTCTTTAGGGGGTACATCACCAACCTAAAATTTGACAAAAAAACACACTTACATGATATAACTATAAATGAACATATAGATAAAAATATAGGATATATTTTTAAAACTTACATTGTGAGGCGGCACATTGATATCCTCACCCTCACGGTAATCATCATCATGGTCATCATGCTCATGCTCATCCATATGAAAGTGTCATTAAAAAATCAAACATTTAACAATTGACATAACTAGAAGATAATAAAACATTGTAAAGTTCACATTCAGAAAAATAAAACATATAAAAAAATATAAACATACATGCCTCTAATATTGCGATCTTTTATCCATTAATAATCCTTCATTGTGATCTTTGCACACATACAAGTCATCATTAGCTTCAATATTTGGTAGTGTTGGCAACCCAGCTGAGAATGAACTGGAGTCATCATACTTATCATAGTACATTCTTCATCTATAGGATCTTCAATGAATTGTCTTTTACCATGAAGAACGACTGACCATCTATAGGATTTCGTCACCAGTGCTAACTTTCAAGTTGTTACCGCAATGCCTACATGGATAGTAGAACCTATCTCCAGGTTGTTTCCTATGTTCCTTGACAAATCTAATAAACTGATCAAGACAAGAGATAAACTCTGGGGTGCATCGATTTGGAATGGACATCCATGATTTATCCATTCTATGATCAAAGAGAAAACAAGTATATATTAGGGTTTAGGGTTTATGGTTAAAAGTTTAGGGTTTAAGGTCTTATATATAATGTTGTGTACCACCTATCCCATTCTTGAACACCTAATCTCACTAGTAAGTGTATAATGTTTATTGAGTTTTCAAGAAAATTTTGGCAGCATTTCCCCGTTGTTCTCCAAGTACATATGTACTTAGAGAACAAACGGGGAAATGCTGCCGAAATTTTCTTAAAAACCCAATACACAGTATACACTTACATCCTAAGTGAGATTAAGTCTTCAAGAACAGTCCCAAACTGGGGACTATCCAAGATTTACTCCTAATGAGTAAATCTTGGATGGGTTTCTAGGCCAACAAATACATGTATGTTGTCATTCTTATACCTACAATCCTAATTTCATCATTCATATCCTAGTTCTTCAAGTTAGGATGATTATTGATGTCTTTAGAAAAATGATTGGCAATCTAGGGCAAAGTTCATCATTTACATTCCAAGCATATCACATGAGTGCATTAGAGTTCATCATTTAGCAAGAAGGGTGATTAGGATTCTCAATACACTCAACAAGGAAACAAGTTACCAATTTCATAGTCAGGAGGGTAGAGATACCCTAAGATCTAGATCTAATGGTTCATAATGAGCCTAAGATAAAATATTGAGCTTGACACACTACCTAAGGATAGAACTTAGTCCAATATGATTTAGATCTACTACTACATCATCTCATTAGGTTTATTTGTCTATGTTTATTCACTCTTTTCCCTGCTATTATAGCATATAGCTAGGGTTAATTACCTGATTTACTTCAAATTTGGTAGATTTTCTAATTGGACTATGAAGAACCCAAACTTATAATTAGATTATAGGTTTGAGCTAGGGGATTATGTGATTCATAATATTAGATACCTAGGGTGATTAATGAATTAATAATCATTCGAGACAAGTTAGATTACCAAATTGTATAGGAGTCTATAATATATCACTACATATTCATATACCAAGTAATGGATAATAGATGAACACATATGGAGTAAATTGATATTTAGCCCACTTGTACATTATTGCATAACCATGGCTGAGTTTTGTACATAATTAAGTTAATATGTAGTATGATATATGTTAAAATTAAACAGACACATTATTAATAACCAAGCCAATCATCAATTCTATTAATAAACATTTTTGTTGGAGGCTTTACCTCGAGCAGTGGCAATGACAATGACAGTGGTGAGCAGTAGTAGGAGACCACGAGCAGTAGTAGGCGACGACAGTGGTGATCTCTGGTTCCTGGCTGCTATGGCTGGCGCTGGCTATTGGCATTGGCTTATGGCTGGAGGAGAGGACCGGTGAGAGGAGGACCGACTGGAGGAGAGGACCCGTGGCGGTAGAGAAGAGGACCCACAACAGAGAAGAGGACCCGCAACGACACTCTGGCTGGAGGAGAAGAGGAACTGTGGTGGCGCTCTGGCTGGAGGAGAACAGGACCCGCGGAGAGGAGGACCGACAGAAAAAAAAGAGCAGCAACGGCAGAGAAGAGAAGCGGCAGAGAGGTGGACCGGCAATAGAGAAGACCAACAATGGAGAAGTGCAGCAGTGGTGGAGAGGAATCACCAGACCTAGTGAAATCGGGAATGAAACAGTGAAAGGGGAAGAGTCGTTCGTGCGGGTACTATTAAGTTAACTATAGACGTCAGTTATTATAAAAATCCGATGCTAAAAACCATTAGGCGTCAGTCACCACAATAAAATCAACACCTATGTTAAATCATAGCCGGCTATTTCAAATAGAAAAACCGACGCCTATCTACATATACCGACAAAAAATGTTTTCTAATTATGACCATAGTCGTCGGTTGCCATCAAAAACTGATGCCAATTGGGCAATTTTGGGGGTAAAAATTTTCGCGGGGATAGCGCACAAACTCACATTGTTGTCAGTTATTGAATGAAAACCAACGACAAAAAAGGACCCAATTTTTATCTCGTGAAAAACCTTTAGTCGTCGGTTTTTTGGTCAACAACCGACGTTGTATGTGAAATTTTGGAGGTAATTTTTTTGCACTGGAAAAATTGGATTTGGTAGGCGATTTTAGGCGTCGAGTTCTTATTGTGCAACTGATGCTAAATAAGAACCGATACCCGTGTCTGGCCGGTCCTCACATATAGATGTCGGTTTGTGTATTCAATCGACGTTGTAGGGTTTAGGTGCCAGTTTCTTAGATACAACCGATGCCTGTAAATGTGACATTATAAGCCATTTCTATACTAGTGATATGTATATCAATAGTTGGAACCTCCCACAAGTTCATCTATAGTAACTTCTAGATCAATACACTATCCTTTGTTGTGTTCGTAACACCAAGATACTCAGCTTCTATTGTAGAAACAACTGTCTCTAGCTCGGGACTTTTCCAGCTTATCGTTTCTATTTTAAGTCCAATCACAAATTTAGATTACAATCATTAATTTTATTTGTCATTTTGGAAGCTTAAATTGGTGTAACCCATTACACCCAACTCTTCTTTATTACCATAACCAAGAATAGATCCTTTTAGTGCTTCTCAAGTACTAAAGGATGTTCTTTATGCCAGTCCAATGAATTCCATCAGGAACGGATAGATGTCCTCTTGCCATGTCCAATACATATGAGATAACTAGATGAGTACACAATATTGTGAATATCATTTGATATCTTACTCATTTATTCCTGTTCCTCAGAAGAACTGGGATGCTAGGCTTCAGAGAGACCAATTTCACAAATTTTCTCATTATGTCTTGTATGTTGAACTCTTTCAGCATTTTGCCAATGTATGTGCTCTTTCTTAGGTCAAGAAGCTATCTCGTTCTATCTCTATAGATTTCAATTCATATCACATAGGATGCTTTGCCTAAGTCCTTCATAGAGGAGGTATTTTCCTTGCCAGGTTTTAACATTTGCATTATTAGGATGTTATTCCCCATCATTATGAGGAATAAAAATATGCTCCCACTCAATATTTTTTTATCACATATTTCTTCTTCATCCTGACTCAAGTCAAACTCTTTGACTATCTTGTCAAATTGAATATTCTAGTTCTAAGATTCTTACTTCAATCCAAAGATTCACCTTTGTAGCTTATAGATATGTGTCACCCACTCATCCTCGTGATGTTCTCATTAAGGAATGTAATTTTAACATCTATTTTTCCAAATCACATAGTCACCTTAAGATGCAATAGAAAGCATTATCTTGATGGATTTAACCATGGAAAGTAGTGAGATGATTTCATCATGTTCAACACCTTGAACTAGTTTTAAACCCTTTGCAACCAATCTATCCTTCCATGTTTATGTTCTTCTTGATCACCCAAATGCACCCTATGGGATTTACCCCTTCAGGTGGATCCCCCAGGCCATACCTTGTTGGTGTACATGGAGTTCATCTTTGATCCCATGGCCTTAAGACATTTCTTAGACTCTGGTCCCTCAATAGCTTCAAGGTAGGTTGTTGACTCATCATGTATGATTAACTCACCACTTTTATGAGATATAAAATATCATAATCTTTTGGGACACATGTGTGTTCTACTAGAATTGTGATGTTTTGTGTTACATAAGGAACTTGTGATTCCACAAAAATTTGTGATTCTCCTTGTTCCTATTGTACATCTTTAGGTTTAATGTTTTCTTGTTTGTATCGAATTTTTCGAGTTCTACTTTTCTCCCACTGATTCCTTTCAAATTAAATTTACATTCAGGAATACAACCAACATGGTCACACACATTTAGTTGTCGGATTGGAATATAAAAGTAGTATTCAACAAAACAACATTTGTATGATTTATGGATAAAGCTTTTCAAGAAACTATTTTCTCATATAAGCTTTTATCCTAATCCTTATAAAAGATACATCCGAGCACGTCCCATGCCATATCTCATATGGTGTATTTTGAATCATTTAGACGGTATATTATTTAGGGTAAAGCATGTGCCAAAAGGAAATTGGAAAATCAAATAGATTTATTGATGATCGCACCATGACTAATAGGTTGTGATACCTTCTTTTGATATATCATTATGTTTCAGGTGGAGTTCATTGTGATACACTGTCACAATTTCTCCAAAAGGTCCTCAAACTCTTAGTTTAAATATTTCAACATCAATCACATTGAAGTGTCTTAATATTTTTACCAAGTTTTTTAAGTACTTCATTCATGATCTCCTTGAACACTTCAAAAGATCCATACTTGTATTATATAAAATACAAATTACCATATCTACTGAGTCATAAGAAAATACAATGAGGTACTAGTAGCAACCTTTATAATTCACTCTTAAAGGTCTATATACATTACTATGTATGAATCCTAATAGAATAGTCTCTCTCCCACTACATCTAGTGAAGATGTTTTTTTCATATTTCCCAATAAATAATACTTGCATGTATCTATTGGTTAAATAACCAAAAGAGTCCACATAACCATTATTATGGATTCTAGAAATTCATTTCTCATTTATGCATTGTAGATGACAATGCTATAAGTATGCATTGTTTGAGTCATCAAGTCATTCCGTATATGTGCCATATACATTTGCTTTACAACTATTGAGTATAGATTAGGAGACATAGGGCATTTCCATCTAAGATCTCTTATTTTAAAAGGAAACATAAATATATTCATAATATTTTTGTCCATACAAGATAAATGATGTTTTCATTAATGACAGGTACATAATATCAATTCATTAATTCTATTACATTCCAATTAGATGAACGACAACTTCTAACTGTAGTGGCAACAACTCTTGCTCTGCACAATTCTACTTACTTCTTCTCAAGTCCTGAGGTTGATATTTGTATCTCCTTCTTCCTGAGATCCTATATATAAAGTGGGAAATTCCTTTGCCAATGTCCAGCTGGTGACAGTGGTGACACTTCCTTCCTTAATAACTTAAGTGAAAAGGACATATTCCTTTTGCACTTACCCTTCTCCTAGTCTTGAGTGTAGAAGACTTGGACTTCATCTTAGCCTCATAACTCTTCTTGGCCTTTCCTTTTCCCTTGGACTCACTTTTGCTAATCACCATCATAGATTTGTCCTTCTTTAGTAGTGCTTTGGCATTAATCAACATGTCAAGCAACTCAGACAACAATTTGGCAAAGTTACTCAAGTGATAACACTTGATAAATTAGCTATATGATTCAGCAAATGATTGTAGAATCATTTCCATGGCCAACTCTTGACCTAAAAGAAATCTCTATGTTTTCACATGCTCAATCATATTGAGCACTTGGGGTTCTTACTGGATCTCCAGCTATAAGTTTGCACTTAAACAATGCTTTAGAGACATTATACCATGCTTTCTTTACATGATTCTTAAGATGTGTTACCATCTCGAGAATGTACATGTTTTCATGTTTCTCATGAAACTCATTGTTCATAATAGCGTAGAATAAGGTACTTAATGTCTACAACATCATTGGCATGCTTCAGGTAAGTATCCATTATCAGCCTTAGGCGCATTTGGAGCAGCCTTCTCTAGCTCTAGTATTTCAAGGACATAGAATTTTCGCTCATTGGTGAGAACGCTTCTCAAAGTCCTAAACCAGATGTGGAAGTAAATCTCATTTAGTTTGTCCTACTTAAGGACTGCTCTCTATGATAATGTTTTTTTGTTTGCCATTAGATTCTATAAAACAAATTTTGAAACTTTGTCAAAACATTTTTTATTTGATTTGATAATATTGTCGATATTAATTAGTCCTTTAAATAATTATTGATCCCACTATTTTGTTCAAATTGATAACCCTCATGTATCAATTTGGAAGAATATAGTTTACAATCTTCTAGTGAACCAAGACCAAAAATAATTGAATTATTACCCAGAAAATGCCAGCGTCCATAACCAATTATCAAGGTAGGTAACTTTTACCAATTCCATCTCATGCAATTCTTGGATAGATGGTATGAGCAACTCCTTGCCATAGCCCATCTACATGCTTCTAGGTGCTTAATCTCATTAAGGACACTGAGTTTAGAATGACCTAAAAGCCAACACGATGGTAATGCACCCCTCTTGGTAGGCCCACATTACTACCATCATACTTTCACAAGATGGACAACACACCACACTTGTCATGCCCACACATATTCAATCAATATTTTCATGTGTGTTGCTTATGGAAAGCATCTAAGACTTAATATTTAGATTGATGGATTTTTTATATAAATACATATACATATACAATCACCACATACTTATAGTATGTATCATATACATGTTATAGCCACAATAAAAACATGCAATTATAAAATGAAGTGATAGTTATGGCCATACTATTTTAATTCCTTGAAACCACAAGGAATTATGACCACCTAAAGTCTACATCATATGAAACAACATGTTGTTGGTTAAGATCCAATCTCTAACCAATCTGGGTTGATCAGTTAAACACTCGATCCGATCGACTCACCTCCTTGCCGCTCAGTTGGGCTCTTGAAATGCTCATCTAGTCTCAATTTCAACAATTGTCTAGACTCCTCCAGCTGATCGACTAGGCCCACCAGTTGATTAGTCATCCTTCTGTCATCTAGCCTCCTCGGTCCTCCTGTCGATTCTGTTCATCTATTGAATCAGTCGGTTCGTATGGCGAAGAACATCTTCTCCTGACGAAAAATAAACTAAAGTTATCCTATTTCATATTACATTGTAAAATGGAAAAGCTCAAGTTACATTCGAGAGGAAATAAGAAGAAGGGAATTCATTTACATTTGAAAAGGAGGAGAGAGGTTCTGTATGAAAACTGATATAAATAGAAAAAAAACCACAACCATGCACACACAGATCTAGGATTTTTGGCCATAACCATACTAACATCCACTATCAAAAACCAACTTTTAGGAATCCGACGTGTGTAGATTGCATATATATATATATATATATATATATATATATATATATATATATATATATATATATATATATATGGCTACGTGTGTAGATTGCATATATATATATATATACATACATATATGTATATATATTCATATATGTATATATACATATGTATATATATATATATATATATATATATATATGCAATCTAGACACGTAGCCATATATATATATATATATATATATCTGTGTGTGTGTGTACTACATAAAACTTCAAGATGATAAGAGTGTTGTCTCAAACATTGAGGTTACCTTTCAAATGTCTTCAATGTATTTTTCTAGTGTGAAGGATAATAGTCCACGTGAAGCTTTGTCCAAGACACATGGAAGTTTGACGACACATATTTTAGAGTTTCATCTTTATGTGTAACTGGGTTGATAACAACAAAGGATTTGTAGTGGACAAATTGGGTTTCACACTACTAAATTTTGATAATATTAGCAAGAAGGATGAACCATTCATTATGGAATCACAAGAAAAGAAAGTATTCTACATCGATGATCCTGCAAATGAAAAATGACAGGCCATTCTTCATGGGAAAAGGTAGTTCATTACAGATACTATTGAGGAAGAAGAGTACTATGAGAATTATGATGACTCCAATCCATTCTCAGTTAACTTCCAAGTGTAAATGTTGAATCTAACACAGTTAGATATATGTGCAGATATCACATAGAAGGAAGCTTAATTGATCAACTATACCATTACTAGTGGCATGTGTTTTGAATAATGCATTATTTAAATGGTGTATATGTTAGATGTACATTTTACATTCTTTATCACTTATATGTGATCCTTGACTATTTTCAATATGAAACTTTTATATGTCATATGACTGTGAGAATGAGCACCACGAGGATTTGCACTATTAGGATTTACAATGTGGGGAAAAGTCTGGTGTAAATTATATTATTTTATTCAGTAGATGTGCATTTTACATTCTCTAATATCATTATAATTTATATTCATTATCACCTATATATATTTCATGACTATTCTAGGATTAGATAGAACCATGAGGATTAGTAGACTGAGGATGTGAACCATGAGGATCTTGTTGTATCTATTGAGGAATAGTGTGATCATGCACATAAAATAGGCATCACTTTGATGAAAAAGTTATCGGTGCAAAGAGGTAAAGGTCCAAAGCTTTCCATTGACTTTGATGCAATAAGAAATCCTATTGGGAAGAATAACAGTTCTTTTAGGTAATATTAAGTAGTTGTTGTTTGTTTCAAAGTGAAAATAATAATTAATGGATAACATTGGTCTTGCATTAATTACCTCATTTTGAAGGAAGTAGCTATGAGATATTCTATTTTTAAAGATATGTATAATTCCATGTTTAAAGAAATGATGAGTCTTTTTCTATTCTTGCACCTCTACCTCACAAGGAGGAGTGGATAGATGCGAGGATAAGCCTCTCTAGAGAAATACCCAACCCTTAAATGTTAAAATGTAACTCTTAGGATGCACGTTCATTTCTGATCTTGATTGTTATGTTTTACTGATTAATAACTACGATGATGCTTAGCATAGGCTCTATGAGAAAAGGAAAAAAAGCATGTTCATCTCTCATGGTCAAAGGGATGAATTGAGGGTTACTCTGGATACTCAAGAGTATCTTTCTCATTTTAGGGGGCATTAGGGATTGTCTGGGGATGACATACTTTTTTGGCACATTAGAAAAAAAACACACAAATCTTTCAAGCATACTATCACAAGATAACATATAGAACATGATTTCAAAGAGAATATAAGAACCAATGGCATAGATTCAGGCTTCTCAATCTCAACTCCTCAGATACTACCTTAGTCACACCACTCTTCCAATGAGGTGGAACATCCTAAAGTAGAGGTGTTTGGGAGTAATCTCATGGATCTGCCAGCTGGCACACCCAGTCTAAGTGTTTTTTAATATAATAGTCTTCTAATTAAATTTACATTTGTTGTGTTAGAGTATATATAACAGTACATATAAAATTGTAGGCATTGAAAAAATCTCATCTTGCATTACTAGAACCTCCCTTCTATGTCGTGGCACTGGGTGAGGCACCTTCTAGGTGACAAGTTTCATGGTGCTCCAATTCCTAGGATGCGCTTAGTGTAAGTATCCAACATATCTATCAAGAATGGGAAAACACACCACTACAACTTGGACACCCCGAGCTCAGCACGATAGAAGAAGAAGGGTGCGTGGTTGTGTGGCCTAATGTCAATGTTCTCATTGAGAATGTATAATAAATTTACATTGCATTTATATTTCTAGTTCTTTTCTATTTTCATATATATATATGTATATATATATATATATATATATATATATATATATATATATATATATATATATATATATATATATATATATATATATATATATATATATAGACAGAGAGAGAGAGAGACTTAGGCTAGAATACAATTGAGTTTACATATTATGCGGTACACTCAAGTGGTGTTTTCATATCAAGGATATTTTTTGTAAAAATTTAAATCATTGATCTTCATTGGCATACTATAATTAGGTTGCATACACATTTTGAGCATAAGACACTTATCCAAGGGCAACAACATCGACACACGACACTAATTTGAAGTGCATTTTTTGTGTGACCTTTATAACATAACGTATAAATGTCCAAATGATATCAAATTTTATATATGAGCTATTCACAAGATGTTTAAGAAGATCAACAGACTAGATTTAAAAAAAAATATTGCATCATGAAAAACTACTTTGGTGTATTCTTCTCTAGATACACTTGAGTGTAGCCTAGCTTGACTATCTCTCTCTCTCTCTCTATATATATATATTTATATATATATATATATTTATTTATATATATGTGTGTGTGTGTGTGTCAACTGATATGATAATATATATATATATATATATATATATATATATATATATATATATGACATAGTACCTGACAAGCCCCCTATAGTTCTTCCATATAATCTTGCGGTTCATGCTTGTATTCCACGTCATATATGACTTATTAGGTCCTAAATGAAGGGGGTTAGTGATAAATGTGTTTTCATCATTTTTATTTACATCTTTTAGATATCTTTATAGGATTGTTTTGTTATTTATTTTCTTAGTTTTATAATTAATTACATTATATTATATTTTTATCTTTAAGTATAATTTTAATTATATTTTCTTGGATTTTTGTAGGAAATGGGATAAATATTCTTGGAGTATAATTGCACAATTTACAGAAGTCCTGTAATTATTGGATATATGTCACCAAAAGTGTCATAACTCTTGCATCCAAAGTCCAAATTGAGTTTACAAGTATTCATTGGAAAGGAACATTAATTTTCTAAAAGAATATCCTATTATTTGGACCTCTTTAATGCTTTTTACAGGAGAGAAATGCGTTCGAAATTGTTTATGTGGGAATCTGTATTGAAGAGAGATACATGGTCAAGACAATTAAGCCTATCAAATTTCTATTGACCAGATCTAGAAAATAAAAATGATGACTCCCTCTCTTTTTTTCCCCTTTTTTTTGAGTAGCCTACCCCCTCCCTCTCCTATAAAAGGAGGGGCACTTCTTCCTCCCAACATTATTTTTTGTATCATCTTTGTACAGGATTTCTGAGCAATCTTCTTGTGTTCTTATATTATTGTGTTCTTTCCATCAATAAAGATTAATTTTTACAAGCTAAGTGTTTCCTTCAATTGTTGCTCTTTCACTTTGCTCGTTTAGATCTAGTTTCTTCTTTCTCTTATTCTTCCATGGACTGGAGCAAGGAATTAAGTGTCGGCCATTTCATTGACTCTAGTCGAAGGAACTATCCTTTAGTAAGACTAGACTATGGCTAGAACTCTTCTTCCCTCTGTCTCCCTTTTCACCACAAACATGAGTGAGTAGTTCTCTATCGAGGCAAGGGGAATAACCCCTTAGCCACGACTTTATCAAATTTTCCTTAAAAATGATTCTAGATGGCTTTTGGGTTTGATAACTAATTGATCCATCAAAGTAATTAATTGGTTTGATCAAAAGTTAATCTGGATGGATATGACCATGTTCGGATTTAGAACAACAAACCCAATCACATATGAGTTTTAAAACGATCGTGGGTCTTCTTCTTTTAGGATGATGAACTAAGAAGCATGGACACCAGGACCAATGAGCTCATGTGGAGTCCATCTTTAGTGGATTTTTATTAATTCACTTACCTTCATCGAATCCGTCATTTTTATGGATTATTTTGTTTTTGTCTAGGCTAAGGTGGTGAAAACCCCTAAAGCCTCAATACCCATCTATTGATTTAATCACCACTTGCTTTTTCTTTCTTTAATTCCTAGTCTTTTCATTCATAATAGTTTTTCTTGTGCTAACAACAATCTTAATTCTCCTTGTGACAGGGCATATTTACATTCTTGTTAAGTGCATTTTCTTTCTTACATTTCTTTCTTTAGTGTTAATCATCAACCCCCAAAACTCAACTTTTGCTTTCTGTTCCAAATCTGAAAAATACCAAAAACAAATAACAAGTTTTTTTTTTGAACCTCTTCAGAGGTATATTTTATTCGTTCTGCTCACGCATGGCATGGAACAACCATAGATTACACTTTGTCCCTACTGGGAAAGTGAAGTTGGTAGGATTTCTACCATTACAGGGGAAAAGGAGAAGGGGTTGACCCACAGGGTTGAGGGGAGGATCGATATCTACTTGATCGTCCTGATAATTTTTGTGGTGGTGTCTGGCTAGGCCGTCCACCAGTTGTATAGTTGCTCTGTTGACCTTCATTACAACACTGTCTTCAATGTCTGCTAAAATCTTGTGTATGTCCAATATCCAGGATCGAATTGTAGGTGCATTTATTCATTTGTCCTTCACAACTTTTGTTGCTATGGCGCTGTCTGAAACCAGGATAACCCTGGGGCATTGATTGATCTTGCAAGCTTCGGCTGCAAGGTGCAATGCTCTCGTTTCAGCTTCAAGAACTGATTGAACAGTGATTTTCTTCGCACACCCCCTAGCCAGTATCCATGGTGGTCAACGGCTACCGCCGCTATGGAATCAGTGTTTCCGTGTACTGAGGCATCTGTCATCCATAGGATGCGTCTTTCTTCATTCATGGGAATCTCGCCTTCTAGTTGTATCTCATCTTTTTTGGCCTGTTCATTGTTCTTCCAGGCCTGGACCACTGATTTATAAAGACATGTGATTTGTGAAAGTTGTCGACTTTTTTGGATAATTTTCTTGTCAAAGATCACTGAGTTTCTTGTTTTCCATATGAACCAGCAGGTGATAGCGAACATGGACTGGGTGTTCATGTCTTCCTTCAGCACTGTTGCTATCTAGCTTCTTGAGGTTGCAGACAAGTCTGTCAGATATATGTTGTGGAGCTTTGTAGCCGACCACACTTCACTTGCATGTGGGCAGTCCCTCAGCGCGTGGAGAGTGGATTCCTCGTTACCACCACATCTCGGAAAAAGAGTGGAATTCGTGAACTTTCGTTGCTTCCTTCTCACGTTGGTCATGATCGCCTCATGTACAACAAGCCATAAGAAGTTATGAATTTTGGCGGGGGCCCTGATGTTCCATATATTTAACCACACATCTTCTGTTTGTTCGGTATCTTCAGTGTAGATTAAGTCATAAGCCTTGCTTGTTGAATATTTACTTGTAGTTTCATGTTTCCAGCTCCAAAGGTCTTTGCTTTTATTGCAGTTGGGAGTGGGTAAGCTGATGATGTTCCTTACGTAGCTCGGTGGCAGGTAGCTTTCTAGGAAGCCTGTGTCCCAATAACAAGTTCTTCAAACAATTGGGATTAGAGATAACAATCTTAATAAGTTGTCATGTGGGATCGACCCTTTCTATACTAGCCTGAATCGGAAATAGAAAAAATGATTAAGCTCTAGGATAAACATCTTAGTGATTGTAAGTGCACTGTAACGTATTAACAATTTTGTGCCAATTCTGGGGATCGATCGCGGGTCACCCACGTGACAGGAAGAAATACTTACCACTATATTGAGAGTGTCAAAGCAAAAGTAAGACGAATCCTTTTTTTCTACAAATTCTTATTTTAGAAGCTAGATTTGACAATTGTTTCGATAGGGAATATAGAAATTTATGCTATGTGGTTCTAGGAGATTGGGTCACTTGGCCAAAATTTGGAGGTGAGGACTATAGTGATGTTATTAAGGTGAGGACGACATTTTGGAAGTATGAATTGGAGTTTATTTGTAATCTAATTTGCTTGAGGACAACCAAATATTCAAATCTGGGGTATTTTGATAAATGTGTTTTCATCATTTTTATTTACATCTTTTAGATATCTTTTTAGGATTATTTTCTTATTTATTTTCTTATTTTTATAATTAATTGCATTATATTATATTTTTCTCTTTAATTAGAATTTTAATTATATTTTCTTGTATTTTTGTAGGAAATGGGATAAATATGCTTGGAATATAATTGCACAATTTACAGCAGTCCTGTAATTATTGTATACCTGTCACCAAAAGTACCATAACTCTTGCATCCAAAGTTCAAATTGAGTGTACAAGTATTCATTGGAAAGGAAATATAATTTTCTAAAATAATATTCTATTATTTGGACTGCTTTAATGATTTTTACGGGAGTTAAATACGTTCTAAATTGCTACTGTGGGAATCTGCATTGAAGAGAGTTACATGGTCAAGACAATTAAGCCTATCAAATTTCTATTGACCAGATCTAGAAAATTCAAAAGGACGACTCCCTCTCTTTTTTTTACATTTTTTTTAGTAGCCTACCCCCTCCTTATCCTATAAAAGGAGGGGAACTTTTCCTCCCAACACCATTTTTTGTATCATCTTTGTACGGGATTTCTGAGCAATCTTTTTTGTTCTTATGTTATTGTGTTCTTTCCATCAATAAAGATTAGTTTTTGCAAGCTAAGTGTTTCCTTAAATTTTTTGTCTTTTACTTTTCTTGTTTAGATGTAGTTTCTTCTTCCTCTTATTCTTCTGTGGACTGGAGCAAGAGATTAAGCAACAGTCATTTCATTGACTCTAGTCGAAGGAACTATCCTTTAGTAAGACTAGACTATGGCTAGAACTCTTCTTCCCTCCGTCTCCCTTTTCTCCACAAACATGAGTGAGTAGTTCTATATCGAGGAAAGGGGAATAACCCCTTAGCCATGACATTATTGACTTTTTCTTAAAAATGATTCTAGATGGCTTTTGGGTTTGATAACTAATTGATCTATCAAAGTAATTAATTGGTTTGATCAAAAGTTAATCCAGATGAATATGACTGTTGAAGTTTGGATTTAGAACAACAAACCCAATCACATATGAGTTTTGAAATGACCATGGATCTTCTTCTTTTAGGATGATGAACTAAGAAGCATGAGCACCAGGACCAATGGGCTTATGTGGAGTCCATCTTTAGTGGATTTTTATTAATTCACTTACCTTCATCAAATCTGTTATTTTTTAGGATTAGTTTGTTTTTGTCTAGGCTAAGGTGGTGAAAATCCCTAAAGCCTCGATTCCCATCTCTTGATTTTATCACCACTTTCTTTTACTTTCTTTAATTCCTAGTCTTTTCATTCATAATAGTTTTTCTTGTGCTAACAACAATCTTAATTTTCCTTGTGATAGGGCAAATTTACATTCTTGTTAAGTGCATTTTCTTTCTTACATTTGTTTCCTTAGTGTTAATCGTCAACCCCCAAAACTCGACTTTTACTTTATGTTCCAAATCTGAAAAATATCAAAAAACAAATAACAAGTTCTTCAAACAATTGAGATTAGAAATAAAAATCTTAATAATTTGTCCTGTGGGATCGACCCTTTCTATACTAGCCTTAATCGGAAATAGAAAAAAGGATTAAACTCTAGGATAAACATCTTAGTGATTGTAAGTGCATTGCGACATATTAATAATTTAGCACCAATTCTGGGGATCGAACCCGGGTCACCCACATGACAGGCAGAAATACTTACCACTATATTGAGAGTGTCACAGTGAAACTAAGACAAAGCCTATTTTTCTACAAATTCTTATTTTAGAAGCTAGATTTGACAATTGTTTTGATAGGTAATATAGAAATTTATGCTATGTGGTTCTAGGAGATTGGGTCCCTTTGTCAAAATTTAGAAGTGAGGATTATAGTGAAGTTATTAAGGTGAGGATGACATTTTGAAAGTATAAATTGGAGTTTATTTGTAATCTAATTTTCTTGAGGACAAGTAAAGATTCAAGTATGTGGTATTTTGATAAATGTGTTTTCATCATTTTTATTTACATCTTTTAGATATCTTTTTGGGATTGTTTTCTTATTTATTTTCTTAGTTTTATAATTAATTATATTATATTATATTTTTCTCTTTAAATAGAATTTTAATTATATTTTCTTGGATTTTTGTAGGAAATGGGATAAATATTCTTGGTGTATAATTACACAATTTGCAGTCCTGTAATTATTGTATGTCCGTCACCAAAAGTGCCATAACGCTTGCATCCAAAGTACACATTGAGTGTACAAGTATTCATTGGAAAGGAAATTTAATTTTATAAAAAAATATCCTATTATTTGGACCGATTTTATGCTTTTTACGTGAGATAAATATGTTCAAAATAGCTGCTACAGGTATCTACATTGAAGAGAGTTACATGGTCTAGACAATTAAGCCTATCAAATTTCTATTGACCAGATCTAGAAATTTCAAAAGGACGGCTCCCTCTCTTTTCCCCCTTTTTTGAGTAGCCTACCCCCTCCTTCTCCTATTAAAAGAGGGGCATTTCCTCCTCCCAACATCATTTTTTGTATCATCTTTGTACGTGATTTCTGAGTAATCTTTTTATGTTCTTATGTTATTGTGTTATTTCCATCAATAAAGATTAGTTTTTGCAAGCTAAGTGTTTCCTTCAATTTTTTCTCTTTTACTTTGCTCGTTTAGATCTAGTTTCTTATTCCTCTTATTCTTATATGGACTGGAGCAAGGGATTAAGCATCGACCATTTCATTGACTCTAACCGAAGGAACTATCCTTTAGTAAGACTAGACTATGGCTAGAACTCTTCTTCCCTCTGTCTCCCTTTTCTTCATAAATATGAGTGAGTAGTTTTCTATCAAGGCAAGTGGAATAACCCATTAGCCATGACTTTATCGACTTTTCCTTAAAAATAATTTTAGATGGCTTTTGGGTTTTATAATTAATTGATCTATCAAAGTAATTAATTGGTTTGATCAAAAGTTAATCTAGATGGATATGATCGTGGAATTTTGGATTTAGAACAACAAACCCAATCACATATGATTTTTGAAATGATCGTGGATCTTCTTCTTTTAGGATGATGAACTAAGAAGCATGAGCACCAGGACCAATGGGCTCATGTGGAGTCTATCTTTAGTAGATTTTTATTAATTCACTTACCTTCATCGAATCCGTCGTTTTTAAGGATTAGTTTGTTTTTGTCTAGGCTAAGGTGGTGAAAACCCCTAAAGCCTCGATTCTCATCTCTTGATTTAATCACTGCTTGCTTTTTCTTTCTTTAATTCCTAGTCTTTTCATTCATAATAGTTTTTCTTGTGCTAACAACAATCTTAATTTTCCTTGTGACAGGGCAAATTTACATTCTTATGAAGTGCATTTTCTTTCTTACATTTCTTTCCTTAGTGTTAATCATCAACCTCCAAAGATGGACTTTTACATTTTGTTCCAAATCTGAAAAATACCAAAAACAAATAACAAGTTCTTCAAACAATTGGGATTAGAGATAACAATCTTAATAAGTTGTCATGTGGGATTGACCCTTTCTATATTAGCCTTAATCATAAGTAAAAAAAAGAATTAAACTCTAGGATAAACATCTTAGTGATTGTAAGTGCACTACGACACATTAACAATTAGCACTAAGTTAAACAATGTAGAGAAAGGGTCGACTATAATGTCCATATTTAGGAGCATGTTGTATATCATGGTACTAGTGTATTCTTGGAAACTATTGTGGAGTTATTCAGATATGGTTAGTTGAATACAACTGTGAAATTTTTTATATATGGTGAGTGCTTCTGTCTAAATATTATGTTCTATATATGTGAAAATATATGTTTAATGGTTCTCTAATATATTAATCTAAATATATGTTTTCCATCTATTTTATACCGTGAGTGCACAATTCATATAAACCGATGTGACATTTCTAGTTCCATCATCGATCAGATGTGTAATTATAACCAGTTTTTTGTAAGTGATTATGAATCTAATGTATTTAAATTTTTTTCTACTGTAGGAAAGAACATGATTATAGCTCCTTTCAATGTTGGATAAGTTTTGGGATCCTTACCTATAATTTCAACTTATGAATTATATTTATTATGGAATCTGAGTTTTCTTTTTTTTGCCTTCTTTTTACTCAGTAATGTGCATTGGTAGTTGTTGGTAATTGTCCTCGAAATGAATTATACATATTAATTTGATCTTCGAGTAGCAAATTAGGAAGTTGGGGACAAAAAATAAAATTGGCAACTATAGAGTGAGTAAATCATTTTATCCAACAACATATATCAATGTCTACATCATTACATGACTATTTACTAATGCAATTGAATTCATTACTTTTACTTATAGGGTATTAAAACATTCAAATATGCCGAAGGAGAGGTAGATAAGAAAAAATCAACATCTTGGAAGAATCTTAAGGTAGCTTTCTTACTGCAATGCATATTTATACAAACTATACTTATTTTAATTATTAATATTTCACATAACTATAAAATTATAGAATCCTACACAAGATAATAATGGGCATGTGGACATTATATGACGTGGTATATAGACCTGATTGGTAAACATGTGTCACAAGATATCTACTGAATATAAAATTTAATCGATATAGTGTTGAATCACAAGTAAATAGTCTCATTTCATAATATAAAAAATTCAAATCAAACTCTTGAATTATGTCATTCTCTTTGCAACTATTTCACACAATAAAGGCCTACAAAAAAAAGAGCTAGATGAGATATAAGAAAAGTGGAAGAATCCTTCAGTAAAGAAGTAAATTTTGTAGTTGGTTGGGATGAATAATGATATTTTTAAACTTTTATGTCAATATTTGTATATATGTGATGGTAATGACTTCTTGCAACTTTAAATTTGAAGCAAGTGAATGGTTGGTGCATATGTGAATGATGTGAGTATATATACATATGTGTGTGAATGAATGTAAAGAGAAATGAATAAGATGAGTTGCATTTGTACATGTGGATGGTAATGGAATTGCATGTGTGTGAGTGAATTGTGTATGTGCATGAGAATGAAATGAAGTATGATTGAGAATAAAATTGCATGTGTGTTAATGAATTGTGTGGATGTGGACTCTTGTATGTGTTTGTTATTGCATGTTTTGTGGGTATTGATGGCATATTATTAAGCTGAATACATGATACGACCAACTATTCTAGTGAATTGTTTGTTCTGCATCCTATTGGATAGTTGGACAGTAGGTTTACAAACCTTCTATGAAAGAAAACTAGATTTGCAATGCCAGTTGCCTTAAAATATCTGACCATGTATATATGTGTCATCAATTTTCTCAATAAAAAACAAACCATACAACTATCCATATCAGTTAAATTTAAACTGATAAGTAAGTACAACCTCGGTTATCTTAAGTGGACCGACGACAAAAGCCAAATACCTATGTCTCTTTCTTCATTACAGCCAATGCACTGAGCTACATCTTCATTTGCTATTAATAAAAACCAATGATTCTAGTCCTCGAACAATCTTATAATTGTTATTGATATCAGATTATGTCATCAGTTTCTTGATTATAAATCGAGTAGAACAAGAGACTGTTACGTCAATTTTGCCTTTCATAGAAACTAACACTACATCTAAGTCGTAGGTTGTTACTTACCATAGAAACTGACACAGAAGGTCCGTAGTTACAGTGTCATCCACTTAGGTGTCGATATATAACCAACGTTGTAGGTGTAAATTAATTGACACTAATGATGGTATTTGTACTAGTTGTGTGTCTTCAAAACATCTTGGTTGGATGACCATAACAAGATTAGCATGCCTATAGTAGTGTTTGTCAATATGACGTGTATTAACCATCATGGATAGAATGTAACCACACAATACGGTAAATTTTTTTATGTTTATTCCCTTATTTTTGCCCCTATTTATATTAGGAGTATTGTGAAATGTTTTTACATACTGTTACCTATTTACCTAATACCATTAATAGTAGCATAACTTACTTACCCGTATAAACCACTAAGAAAAAACCACAATCCATCTCCACAACACTAATGGTGCTTCTCCTATTTTTCTCCCATTCATCTTCTTCTTTAATCAACAATTTATTTTGAATGAAGTAGAATGTTGCCATATAACAAACACAATTTTTATCTATTTCCCTAATCACATCATCTTTAGGGTCTTCAACCTCATTGGTATCAAATTCGTTTCACAGTGGAAATGGCATGTTTAGAGGACAATGGAACAAATAAAGCCTAATAAAATGAGGACCTCTTTGTTATGTTGGACTATGGATATATAGTCAACCATTAGTTTCAACATGAGAGTTTTAAGAATCAGATAATATTACATCTAAACCTTATCGAGGGATCTTAATGGATATCAGATTCAGACAAAAAGCATTGCATTTGTTTCTATAATTGTAAAGATTGTTTTTTTTAGGGAAGCCAGAGAGCTTTCTTATTCATCCCGCCCCTCTCTTGCAGGCAAAGCAACAGATAATACATCATGGATTACAGAATTAAATGAGGTAGTACTACTACCCATGATACAAGATTCCCTACTAATAATTTCAGTAAGGATACTAGGTGGTGTCCTATAGAAATAGGCTCCACTGTGGTGTTTTTGGTGGTATTTCACCAGCCCATCAGCTACAAAATTTCCTTCTCTTCTAATATGCGAGCACCTCCAGTTTGGCTTACACTTCATTTTCATCCCCTTCAACCATCTACCCAGCCGGGGGTTATCCTCCTCTTTGCCATGGAAAGCTTCGCATGCTCGTTTGGAGTCAGTCTCGATTAGTATCTCTTCCGCATTCAGCTGCTGCCCAACATCGAACGCCATCTCCATTGCCCGCAGTTCTGCTTCAAGGACACTGCCCGCCTGAATGTGTGCACCCCATCCTCCTCTCCAGTGACCCATGCTATCTCGACAGACAACTCCGATGGAGGACTTTCCGGTTTTGACAATGTAGGTAGCATCTGCATTAAGTTTGAGCTGCGCACCTTGTGGCCTTTGCCACTTTAGGACCCTGTCTAGGTGTTGGCTCTGGTCCTCTTCGTCTTTTCTCCATGCAGCCGTGGTCAAGGAGGCTTCTTTTTTAATGCAGCAGGTTAAGTGTTGGTAAGACCTCTCTTTCTTCTCAAACACTACAAGGTTGCGCTCTCTCCATATTTCCCAGCATCCCGTCATAAAGAGGATGTTGTGTGGGGGTTTTGCCGTTATGTTCTTGGACAGCCACGCCCAAATATCATCTTCATAAAAGAATGAATCCAACACTTCCATTTTCAGAATATTCTTCCACACAACAGACACCCGGTTGCAGTCTCTCAGCGCGTGAAGTGTTGTTTCTTCATCATCTCCACATCTTGGACAGGAACTATCATCAGTGATCTTTCGAATGGCTCTCCGGTTGTTTGTGAGTATAGCGTTGTGGCCCACTAGCCATAGGAAAGTTTTCACTTTCATTGCCACCTTAGCCTTCCATATTAGGTCCCACTTACCAGCGACATGGATATCTTGGTCTACCCGAATTATCTCATATGCCGACTTTGTTGTGAAGGACCCCGAATCCGTTGCAGACCAAGCTCTTAGATCGGGGGAGTTCGTTGGATATGGTAGCGGCACATTTGTGACTTTCTTTACCACATCATTAGGTAGCCATTGTTTAAGAAAATCACTGTCCCACTTCCCTTCCAGATTAACCAGACTGCTTACCTTCAAGTCGAGAAGATCCTCGGGGATGACTTTGGAAGTTATGTCCGCCAGTACTTTCGTTGAGCCCCACCACTTGTCGAACCATACAGAAGTATTTTGGCCACTGACTGGGATCATTACAGAATTTTCATTAATAAACTCCTTGCGCTGGAACACTACGCGCCCAAGTCTAGATATGTGAGGAAGGTTGCCGCCTTTGTACTCCCAGAACTTCAAAAATAGGCCTTCGCACCATGTTGAGTACCTTCCAGTGCTGAGGTCCCAAGCGTGTTTAGATAATAATGCAAGATTTAGTTCCCTCATCGACTTGAGCCCCAGACCCCCATGAGACTTGTTGCTTGTAATTTTGTTCCAAGCCACGAGGGACAAAGGGTGACTCTTGTGGCTACCGCCCCACACAAAAGTTCTGATGCTACTATCCACTCGATCACAGATTTTCTTGGGTAGAACCGCGCTTTGCATCATGTAAGTTGGTATGGCCGTCAATGTTGCCTTCGCCAACGCCACTCTACCTGCTAAGCTCAGCGTGCGAGCTGCCCACGAGTTAATAGAGTTCCCAATTTTAGTTAAGATGCTATTATACGTGTTCATTGTCACTCTGCCGTGGAGGAGAGGCACCCCTAGATATTTGCCCATGTCTTCTGACTGTGTAAAGCCACTAATGCTGCATATTTTCCTTCGAACTCCAGTGGGTACACTTCTAGCAAAGTGTATACATGACTTGTCGGCTGAGATGGTCTGTCCTGAAACAACCCCGAACTCCTCAAAGCAACGTAGTATATTCTTCATTTGGTGGGGCTCCGCCTTTGCAAATAAGAACATATCGTCTGCAAAACACAGGTGGGAGATGAGGGGGCCATTGTTGTAAAGTCTAAACGGGGTCCATTTCTTCGCCTGCACCATGGTGTTTATCAACTGGCTCAGACGTTCTAAGCACAAGACGAATAGATATGGAGACAATGGGTCTCCTTGCCTCAGTCCCCTTGACGCTTTAAAGGTACCTGCAGGTTTGCCATTCCAGATTACAGAAGCTTCACCTCCGGACAAAGAATTTAAAATGTACTTTCTGATCAGAGTAGGCATGCCAATCTTCTCAAGTGTATCTGCAATGAATGGCCATGTCATCCTGTCGTAGGCCTTAGAGAGGTCAATCTTAATTGCCATCATTTTAGCCGCTGACGTCCTCCGCATGATATGGATGATCTCCTGAGCCACTATGATATTGTCAGTGATTCTGTGACCCGGGACAAATGCACTCTGTGCTGGTGAAATCCACTGTGTTAGGTAGCATTTCATTCTTTCCACGATCACCTTAGATGAGAGTTTTAGAATAATGTTATTCAGCGATATTGGCCTGAACTGGTCACATTGTTCAGGCTTAGCAATTTTAGGTATAAGCACTATGCTTGCGTCGCACAGTCTGTCATCTAGGTCCTCGCCAGAGAGAGCTTTACTAATAGTCTTTAACAGAGACGCCTTTACCGTGTGCCAACTTTTCAATAGAAAGGACCCGTCTACACCATCCGGACCTGCTGCTTTGTGCGGGTTGGTCTTAGCCAGGATGTCATGGATTTCTTGTAAAGATTGTTGAACCAACAATGTAGATCCATGTTTGACCATTTTCTAGGAGTCTTGAGGCTCAACATCTTAGACAACTTCTAGGTCCATGTCCATCGTATATGGTTTTGTAATTGTAAGTGAAATAATGTATAACTTTCTATTCTACTTATATTTGGTTCTAAATCTCAATTTGTGAAGTAAACAATAACATTCAACAAATTAAGATTCTAGATCTTGTTTCAATACTCTCTATGTAACAACATAGCTATAGATGAAGTGACAATTCTGTTGACCTAGAGGTTATACATTGTCCATATTTTGATAATGACTCAACCATTCCATTCATATGTATCTAATATGTGTATTCAAGATTGATCTCAGGTTTTAGGTACAAATATATATATATATATATATATATATGTATGTATATATATATAATTATCATTTTATACAAGCCCTATCTTGTCAAAGTTCTAGTCAAAAGCAATGCAAGTGTGCTAATTAGGAAATCCCTTCAAACGACCTTAGAAGAATTTTGTAATCACTTGTATTAATGATATGACTTATAACTAAGATGAGAAAAATATGTGGGACATAGTACCAAGTTTTAATCACTTTTTAATCAAATTAGAAAATTGATCATAGACTGCTGATCGGTCGAGTTTCAATCTCGACCGATCCATGGATCAATTTTCTGATGATGTGCATCGATCAAGTTGTGCGTTCACAGAACTCGACCGAACGGGTTACTGACCTAATGCAATTTTAGCTGATCAGTCGAGTTTCCCAGGACAAACTCGACCGATAGTTTGAAATTTGGGTTTGTCTTTTAGTCGATCGGTCGAGTTATCTTTATTGAAACTCGACCAAATATATTGTACGAAAAACATAAAAAAAGTGATTCTAACCATTGGTGACTTATTTGGACGAAAATAGATTTCTTGCCTTGAGCAAAAATGGCTATATTTCAGCCGTAAGTGTTCCCCAACTCAAGGGAGCACCCCCATCTACAAATAGGACCACTTGGAGTTCATTCCAAGGTTGCTCATTCACTACATTCAAAGTCCTTGCTATAGTTGAGTATGATACTACTCCTTGAGCCCCTTTCTCTCTCTAGTTTACACATCATTTTGTGATTTGTGTGTGAGTTAGGATTATTGTAAGAGAGATCCAACTTTGTGCATGTAAAGCTCTCAATCTTCCACTACTTCCCTATCCCCTTCTCTCATAAAGAAAAGTTGAAGCAAGTTCCATCGAGTGAAGAAGGAGTTGTAGTTGGTTCTCTTCAAGGGTGTTGAAGAGATGGTGATGTTCTCCAAGTGAAGGAGAAGGCAAAGGCTTAAGATCCAAGAGGAGAAGCAAAGTCCTTCAAGGCAGAAGACTTGAGCTTGAGTGGGTAAGACCTAGGTGAAGGTTGAAGACTCAAGCTAAGTGGGTAAGTTCCTTGTTAATGTGGAGATATCCTTGTGGTTGGATGGGTAAGTCCTTTGGTGGTCTATTGTTGTAAATCTTTGTGGTGATATAATAGAGAAAAGCACTTGCAAAGTCCTAGAGGTTGACCTCTCTAGGTAGTGGACTGACTCACTTCTAGTTTAAAGTGTGGAACCACTCTACATCCCTTTGTTAAGTGCTTGCTATCAATCTCTCTCATCCTTACTATGCTTGTTAGATAGGACCTCAAATTTCCATTAAGCTTTTGCTTCTAATTAATATAATTTGAAAGTCTAATCTATTTTATGAGAAATTTTGTAGCTATATTCACCCCCCTCTAGAGCCCTTAGATCCAACAAGTGGTATCAGAGCTAAGGATCTTCTCCAACAATCTCCCACGAGATAAGAAGATGGGAGACAACCTTCTTGGTTCACTCAACCTAGAGGGAAGCTTCTCCATGCTCCCTCCGATCTTTGATGGCACCAAATTCCATTATTGGAAGAGACGAATGCAGTTCTACATTCAAGGAATGAACTTTGATATATGGAAGGTGATGGTCACACCTTACAAAGAGCCAACCAGAGCTTTTGCAACATGGAGTGAAGCTATTCTCAAATTGTCTCAACTCAATGAAAAGGCCATTAGCATCCTCTATGCAACCCTCACTCCCACGGAGTTC
Organism: Alisma plantago-aquatica; assembly: GCA_963693085.1. Lineage (NCBI taxonomy): Eukaryota > Viridiplantae > Streptophyta > Magnoliopsida > Alismatales > Alismataceae > Alisma > Alisma plantago-aquatica. The sequence continues at coordinate 513,396,159 of OY856412.1, forward strand.
AACCGGATCTCATCACGGGACACCACCTATGAGATTTGGGACAAGTTGTACATCACATATGAAGGCACAAAGCAAGTCAGCGAGGCAAAGATATACATGTTGGGCAGCCTCCTATAGAACTTCAAGATGGGAAAGAAAGAAGGCATTGTGGAGATGTATTCAAGGTTGAATGTCATCATCAACGGGCTGGTTGCATTGGGCAACACTTTGGATTAAGGCATCATCAACTCAAAGATCTTGAGAACTCTTCCAAAGAGATGGGAGTTAAAGGTCACCTCCATTGAAGAAGTAAGGAACCTTGGTGACATCCCAATTGAATAACTCATTGTCGATCTTCAAGCCCACGAGCCTAGACTTCACATGCAAGAAGAAGAAGCTAAGCAAGAAGAGAAGGAAGACAAGAAGATCAAAGATAGCGCTTTCAAAGCACAAGTGGAGGTAGTTATCCTTCAACAACAACTTGCTTTCTGGACTTCTCCCTCCTCCTCTAGTGAAGATGAAGGTCCTAGTAAGCATGAAGCCAACTACATCAAGGGAAAGCACTTTAAGGGAAAGCAAGCCTCCTCCTCCTCTACTCTGAGATGCTACAAGTGTGGTAAAAAGGGGCACAACAAGAGTGAATGCCCAAAGTCAAGAAAGTCTCACCACAAGAGCAGCTCAAGGAAAGAAGAGGATTACAAGAAGGAGAGCAAGCACAAGAGGAAGGAAAAGAAGGAAAAGAGACACAAGAATGCATCTAATGTAGCTTGGAAGCTTCATTTTCAAGCAGCTCTAGCTCCGAAGAAGATGGAGAGTGCCACCTTGCTCTCATGGCCTCTAAAAGTGAATACATTGGTGAGGTAAGTGAAGCAAGCGAGGTAAGTTTGCATGAATTGCCTAAAGAAGCTATCATTGGCATACTTGTTACTACCCATTCTTCTTTTGATAAATGTAAATCTAAGAGAAAATGATAAGGAAAAAATCATTGATGATCTTTATGCTAAGCTTGGAATTTTAGAATTGAATGAGAAAACCAATTTTGAGAGTATTGATAATTTGCAAGGGCAATACCTTGATCTTGAACTCCAATACAATGGGGTTGAAGCTGAGAATGGTATATACCTAAAGAACATTGAAAATCTTAAGGAAGAGAACCAAAATTGCCTAAAAGAATTTGAATTGCATAAAACTGAAAATGCTGAATTTAAATTTCTTATTGATGCTCGTAGAGAAGAGAGAGATGTTTATCTCATAGAGATTCAAATGCTAAAATCTAAATATTCTAGGTTGCTTAGTCAAGTAAATGATCTATCTTCTAGACCTTAGTTGTCTAGTGTTAATGTAGCTGCCATCTCTCTTGAATAGGATTCATATCTTACTGAAGCTTTATGTCTTGAGGCCGGCCTTGTGCATGCTAGGGATGACATATCTAGTTCATCTTGTACTATTGTTTCTTTAAATGATGATGACCATAGATTGTGAGCATACCTGCAGAAATTCCTCAAAGGGAAGAACTATGGCGTGGTAGGAAGCTTTCAATCAAGTATTTCCATGTTTTCAGATGTCCTTGTTTTGTTTTGAATACAAAAGATTCTTTTGACAAGTTTGATCCGAAATCGTATAAGGATTTCTTTCTTGGCTATAACACTTCTAGCAAGGCATATAGAGTTTATAATGTCGATCTTGCTAAAGTAGAAGAATCTATTAATGTAAAGTTTATTGAGACTAACCCCTCTATTCCCAAAGACATTGTTTCAAATGATGATGTTGTAGATGAAGTAATTCCTATCCTTAAAGAACTCAACATCATTCAAAAGGGAAAAGAGGTGGCTGCTCAATAAGAAGAAAAAGATGATGAAAAGAAGGATCCAACTCCCCAATTTGCAAAGAATCATCCAAAGGAACTGATCTTAGGTGATCCATTTGAGAGAGTGAAGATACAGGCTGCATTCAACAAAGAACAAGCCAACAATGCCTTCATCTCACAACTAGAGCCTAAAGATGTCAAGGAGGCTCTTGGGGATGAAGAATAGATCCTAGCTATGTAAGATGAGATGGAAAATTTTGAGAAGAACAAAGTTTGGACCCTTGTGCCAAGACCAAGTGATAGAAAGATCATTGGCACCAAATGGGTCTACCGTAACAAGCTAGATGAAAGCGGCAAAGTGGTAAGACACAAAGTAAGGTTAGTGGCTCAAGTCTACAATCAATAGGAAGGTATCGACTTTGATGAAACATATGCACCTGTAGCTAGACGTGAGTCCATTCGTATGGTCCTTGCTTTTACTAGTCATAAAAACTTTCTTTTGTATCAAATGGATGTAAAAAGTGTGTTTTTGAATGGTACAATTGAGGAGGAAGTGTATGTTACACAACCTCTGGGCTTTGAACATGATAGTCTACCTAACCATGTTTATTTGTTGCAAAAATCTCTCTTTGGACTCAAACAAGAACCAAGGGCTTGGTATGAGAAATTAAAGAACTTTTTTGTTAGATCATGGTTATATCATGGGCAAAGTGGATTCTACCTTGTTTCTAAAGCACACTTCTAACAATTTTCTTATTATTCAAATATATGTTGATGATATCATTTTTAGCAGAACTAACCTTGATCTTTGCAACGAATTTAGTGATCTTATGTAGAGTGAATTTGAGATGAGTATAATGGCTAAGCTCACTTTCTTCCTCAACTTCCAAATCAAGCAAACAAAAGATGGGAACTTCATCAACCAAGGTAAGTACACAATTGAACTACTTAAGAGCTTTGGGATGGAGAATACCAAGTCGATAGACACACCCATGTCAAACACCGCCATACTTGATGAAGGTGAAAAGGTAGATGAGAAGCTCTATAGAGGTATGATTAGAAGTTTACTTTACTTAACTGCCTCTAGACCTGAGATAATGTTTAGTGTTGGCTTGTGTGCTAGATTTCAATCAAATCCTAAGAAATCTCATCTTATAGCAATTAAGAGTATTCTAAGGTACTTAGCCAAAACTCAAAACTTTAGACTATGGTATCCCAAGTCAAGGGACTTTACTCTTATTGCCTATAGTGATATCGATTATGCAGGCTGCTTGATTCATAGAAAGTGCACAAATGACACTTGTTTCCTCCTAGGACCATGCTTGGTGTCTTGGTTCTTCAAGAAATAAAGCATCATGGAATTATCAACCACTGAGGCTGAGTACATTGTAGCTGGGAGTTGTTGTGCCCAGGTCCTATGGATGAAGAAAATGCTCCAAGACTTTAACATTCATTTTGATGCTTCTCCTATCTATTGTGATAATACTAGTGAAATTAACTTGTCTTAAAATCCTATATTGCATAGTAGAGCTAAACATATAGAGGTTCACCATCACTTTCTTCGTGATCACACTGCCAAGAAGGATATTTATATCATGCATGTGGACACGAAAAATCAGTTGGTAGACATTTTCACTAAACCTCTAGCTAGAGATCAATTTAATTTTATTAGATTAAAATTGCTTACAACTACTTTGAATGAATCTGATATGCCTTCTAGCTAGTAGTCATGTATCATATATGTTTTGCATATGTATTGATCATCTTTGCTTGCTAATTTGCTTAAAATTGGTTTTTCATGTTCATTTTGCCTTTTTTTGGGTTTTTTTGCAAACACTTGTTTTATCGCAAACTAGTACCCAATGATGAGTGATATGTGCCTTAGTATGTTCAATATACAAAATGGACTTGAAAAATAAATTTAATTAGCATTAAAATGGCAAGAAATGAAGTTATATGGTTTTAGGTCAGGTTGACCATCGATCGAGTTCCCCCAGGACAAACTCGACCGATCCATGGCCGAGAGCTTTTTAAAAAATGACCAATCGGTCAAGTTTCTGACTCATAGGATAACTTAAGTTGGATTCAGCTGACTATTCTCCCTCTCAACTAGAGAATAGTCGACGATTCCTCTCCTTCTAGCCCTAACCTCTCAACCCTATACCTTCCCTTCCCTAACCTAGCCCTAATCCGACCTAGAGAGACCTTCCCCCTACTCTACCTAGGTGTGTGGACATTTTAGGTGGAGTGGTTTGTGTGTTTGTTCTCTTCTCCTTCTTTTTGCCTCCATGACTTCACATAGAAGAAATAGACCCACCCTCGCAATGCACCATCCTCCTCCTCGTCTTCTTACTTGATTCTGTTTAATGAGACCCTATTTTTCTCAATTGAGGCTGTGAATAGGTATAAAGATCTTCTTTCTAGGAGTCCTTTTCCCTTTAGAGCCCTTTTTGATCCTATGCTTAGGCGTCAAGCTATCATCAATCATGTGGTAAGATTGCTTCTGTTCATCACCTTTCTACCTTGGTTGTCGAGTGTGACTACTTTCATAATTCCATGTCAAGAACGAAAGTAGTTCACAAATTCTACGCAAATTTGCATTGGAATTACGACTCCCTTATACCCCCTCTGAATACTCAAGTGATCCTTACCTATATGATCGCTGGATAGAAATTCCAAATCTCGGAGGATATCTTGAATGTTTTCTTTTTGAGAGCCAATGAGAATGATACCTAGCATAAAGATTATGGTGAGTATTTTGACCTTTTGGACCCAGAAGGTTTCTACAAGTAGAATGAGATCACTCTTCCTTATATCCATCACTATCTGAAGAAATGTGACGTTCTCTATAAGAAGAAGAGCACCCTACCCTCCTCCTCCTTAGATCTCAAGAAGCGTATATTAGCCGTAGTGGTCAACTGCAACATCCACCCAAAGGAAAATCGAACGGATATTGCAGAGAACACTGCAGTCATAATGTACTGCATCTTAGAGAATGTTGGAGTCAAGTGGTCTAGATATATCCTCCAATACATGACTTGCTTTGACTCTGGAAAGATCACCTATGGAACTCATCCTCCTTATCCTGCCCTGATATGTGGTCTTTTCTAGTTTGCCACTAAGAAATCACTCTTCTCTGACTTCCACTACAGACCTGCCAGGAAGGGAGTGTGTATCAGTGAGACCACTATTTATAAATCTATGCATATCCTTTCCTCCACCACACCGGGTGCCACACCCTCTGCCTCTACCTCGGTTTCACCTGCCTCTGTCTCAACCCAATCTCCTCCACCTCCTCATCCTACCCAATCTAGCTGTTCCTCATTTCGTGTGTCCAATGAAGCGCTCATGGGTTTTATGATACACTAATAGGCATACAACCTCCAGGTCCAGGAGCATCTACACTAAGATTTATGTTCAATCCTGCCAAACATGAACTTATCCTGTGCACACCCATACCCCATCTACTAGCCATACCCCAGTAGTAATTATGCATGCAATGCATACAATCACTTCTACCCAGCACATGAGCCTTCCGCTGCTGCTCCCACACCCTCTTTTGTTTGTGGTCCTGCTCCTGTCTTCCTATCGTTACCATTGTGGGTGATTCTTCTCCCTCCGTCCCTTAGGCCAATGAGATTTATGCTCTTGGTATGACTTGGGATGAGCAGAAAGCTCATTGGTCCAGTCGTGGCTTCGATCCTTCTATGGATGAGGAGATACCTGACCAGGCTAATGTCGAGACTGCTAATGCTGATGAAGATGTCGGTGATGGTGAGGACGATGGTGATGGCTCTGATGGCTTCGTTGGTGACTCCTGTGATGAAGGTCTTACTGCTTCACCTTCAGACGGAGACAATGACTACGAGACTGAGGATGATGATGATGATTGTGTGGATATAGATAGTTTAGATGCCTAGATGTTCTTAGTTTTTAGTCTAGTTTGCTGATCATATATATCTTTCTAGGATATTTTTTATTAGAAACATCTGGGCACATAATCTGAGATGTACTGTTTTCTTTTTAGCTTTCATCGATTCTCACTTGTAGTTGTTTTTAAGAGAACATGCTTCTGAGTTGTAATCTATGTTATGTGCACTCTTTCTCTTTGATCAGTTATATATTATGAGTCGGTGCCATATTTCACCATATTTTGATTATGACCTAGCTTGTGTGTTTCTCTCATCTCTGCTTGATATAAGATTATGAGATTACATGTATGGATGTCTGCTTGATTTTTTGGAGAAACCTACTTGTATGCTCTTCTACCCCCCTTACTTTTTGATAATGTCAAAAGGGGGAGAGAAATTCAATTGAAACTCAATCATATTGCTATTATTGCTTATGTGATCCTTTTCTTGTTCATTATATGCTTTATCATGTGACTTGCTAAAGAACCATATAGTACATGCATGTTATATTTCATTGTGTAGAAAGATTAACTATACATTTTAAAGTAAGCATAGATTGATGGGGATCAATTCACATTGTTCAAATATTGAATCCCCCTTATTCACAAGGTAAAGGTATAATTACAATATCCTTTTAAATATGTTTGAGGAATGGTTTGTCATTGTCAAAAAGGGGGAGAATGTTGACCTAGAGGTTATACATTGTCCATATTTTTATAATGACTCAACCATTCCATTCATATGTATCTAATATGTGTATTCAATATTGATCTCAGGTTTTAGGTACCTGAAAAGGATCATTTTACACAAGCCGTAGCTTGTCAAAGTTCAAGTCAAAAGCAATGCAAGTGGGCTAATTAGGAAATCCCTTCAAACGACCTTAGAAGAATTTTGTAATCACTTGTATTGATGATATTACTTATAACCAAGATGAGAAAAATATTTGGGACACTTAGTAGCAAGTTTTAATCACTTTTTAATCAAATTAGAAAATTGCTCAAAGATTTTTGATCGGTCGAGTTTCGATCTCGGCCGATCCATGGATCAATTTTCTGATGATGTGCATTGGTTGAGTTGTGAATTCACATAACTCGACCGAATGGGTTACTGACCAAATGTGATTTTATCTGATCAGTCGAGTTTCCCAGCACAAACTCGACCAATAGTTTGAAAATTAGGTTTGTCTTTTAGTCGATTGGTCGAGTTACCTTTATTGAAACTCGACCGAATGTACTGTATGAAAAATGTAGAAAAAATGATTCTAACCATTGGTGACTTGTTTGGATGAAAATAGATTCATTGTCTTGAGCAAAAATGGCTATATTTCGGCCCTAAGTGTTCCCCAAGTCAAGGGATCACCCCCAGCTATAAATAGGACCACGTGGAGTTCATTCCAAGGTTTCTCATTCACTACATTCAAAGTCCTTTCATAGTTGAGGGTGCTACTACTCCTTGAGCCCCTTTCTCTCTCTAGTTTACACATCATTTCGTGATTTGTGAGTGAGTTAGGATTATTATAAGAGAGCTCCAACTTTGTGCATGTAAAGCTCTCAATCTTCCACTACTTCCCTATCCTCTTCTCTCATGAAGAAAAGTTGAAGAAAGATCCATCAAGTGAAGAAGGAGTTGTAGCTGGTTCTCTTCAAGGGTGTTGAAGAGGTGGTGATCTTCTCCAAGTGAAGGAGAAGGCAAAGGCTGAAGATCCAAGAGGAGAAGCAAAGTCCTTCAAGACAGAAGACTTAAGCTTGAGTGGGTAAGACCTAAGTGAAGGGTGAAGACTCAAGCTAAGTGGGTAAGTTCCTTATTAAGGTGGAGATCTCCTTGTGGTTGGATGGGTAAGTCCTTTTGTGTTCTATTATTGTAAATCTATATGGTTATATAATAGTGAAAAGCACTTGTAAAGTCCTAGAGGTTGACCTCTATAGGTAGTGGACTGACTCACTTCTAGTTTGAAGTGTGGAACCACTTTACATCCCTTTTTCAAGTGCTTTCTATCAATCTCTCTCATCCTTATTGTGCTTGTTAGATAGGACCTCAAATTTCCATTAAGATTTTACTTCTAATTAATATAATTTAAAGGTCTAATCTATTTTGTGAGAAATTTTGTAGCTCCATTCACTCCCCCTCCCTCTAGAGTCGTTAGAACCAAAAAATTCTAGGCTAACCAAAAACCCTAGTCTCAATTTATAGTTCTATTAAATCAATTTTAGGATCTCTTCCTAGTTAATGACTTTTTATAATCTCTCAAGCGTCTTTATCTCCTTTTTCGTATACTCTTTTTCAAAGAAATATGTATAGAATGTTGTACATTTTCATCTGTTTCCAAAAAACAAATTGACAATCAAAAGAAACAAAGTAGCAATATTTGAAGATAATACATTACTCCAAAATGCAACCCAAATTATATTAGGTTGCTAAAAGAAATAAATCCCTAAACTTTACAAAGGGGAGAAAACACCATATCAAAACAAGCCATCCAAGGAAAAGATAGAAGTAGCATCCAGTAGGTAAGATCCTATGAATTAGAGTAATAAATCTTCAACCAAGAATTAGCTAAATAGAAGTAGCACTCAATTCCTACAAAGGCAACACATGACAACTTCTTGTTACTTCTTGACCAAGGCAAGATCATTAGAAGAAATAAGGGCTACCTATCAGAAAAATATAGATTAGTTCAGAATGAGAGCATGTCAGACTGTCAAGTTCAATAAAAAGTGCAACTTGCCAATCCACATGAGTTATCCATTAAAAAATGTCACCCTATAGTTAGGCATCATCATATAGTGTTAAACAACTTTTCTATAGCATTAGCTTAATAGAAGTTTAAAAAGGAAACAAAACTTCCATAACACATAATCCTTCATTTTCTTAAGCATAATTTAGAGAAAAATATATATATTTTAGACCAACAATGATTAAAGGAGCACAAGAGGCAGATGCTGGCCTATTTTTTCTAGACCTAGACACAAATATTAAGAGAGAAAATGGCTAGTCCTCAATTGAAAGGAGATTAATTTAGACAAAAAAATATTAGTTTATATTGGAAAAAATTTCATAATAACCAAGATTAACTAGAAGTGGAACTATCCAAGCCATATGAGACAATCAATAAAGGTGGTTCCCTAGATACATGCATCATACTAAATGGTCAAAACATTTCACCATAGAATCATCTCAACATAGGAACAAAAGGAGGAAAATTTTCGTAACACGGTAGGATTTTTCTTCTTAAACATCAAGCAAAAATAAACATATTACATCAAGGATGATCATCCTAATCAAAATGGGCAACTAGCTCTCAACTTAAAGAACATAGATAATTTAGATACAATATGCGTCATTAATAAACAAACAACCAGAAGATCACAGTAGGAAGAAAAGATGTTACAAATAATATAAACTGTTAGGGTTGAAAGAACAAAGAAAAATCAATTTAAACATTTCAATGAGAAAGCACACTCCAAAACTAATTAATAATGGTGATATCAGCTAGCAAACTTCACCAAAAACACTCATTTTCACTTATGTTGAAGGAGATCCCTATGAATGAACTTCTACAACATCTCTACTAAGATATGTTTGTCTTCATGAACTCTTTGATTTGTCTATCTCCTAATATAGTGGAGAATGATCAAACAACAAGGGTGTTTTTTCTACTAGAAGTGACCTTTGAAATACATGAAATCAAACTAAGAAATTCGAACTCAGAAGCTCTCTCCCATGACCCTTTACTAGAGTATGTACAAAATGATATGATTCACATAATCACATTGATTTCTACAAAGAGAACAAGTTGAGCAGGTGTGAATACCAAACTTTCTTATGCAGTGCAAAGTCAAGAGTTCACTATGGCACACTTTACACACATGCACTTGGTACCTTATAGGAACTTTGAATCCTATATCTAGATATATTTTAACATTTGTGAAATTTGGCATATTCTCTAAACTTAACCTTCTTATGTCTTTTTCTTATTAGATTGGTGGTAGTTAGGGATGAGAATCATATCAACCTAGCTCGATTGGACCCATTTCCTAACATGCATAACCCTACCCAGACCCCATCCATGCCATTTACATGGGCGACGCAAGCTGAAAGTTTCACCCAAATTCTTTTGTTGTCTGGGTCAGGGTTGAGATAAGACAAACCACAAAATCTAGATACCCAGATTCCTTGCATATATATGCATAATTACGAACAAATATGTATCTTTTGTATAACATACTTGATTATAGATTTTCCATATTTTAGTATGTGTAAAATGTGACGCCCCACGCCACACAAAGCGAGATCACTCAAAATATAATCGTGAAAGAAAGATTAACGAACAGATTACTGAAAAAACACTAAAAATTAAAACCATTTTCATAAAATTCCCAAACAAGAAGAACCTTCACCTATAAGTCATTTCACGCCTCAAAGTATATACAAGGCATTATGTTAACGTGTAACCAAAGAACTATTCCAAAATATATATACATGATTCCTCCACATCTGTACATAATAGGCATACAAGCCAACCATATAAAGAAAGCTCATTCGCAAAACATCTACAAAATGTTCCCAAAGACCCGATTGTATAGGGACGACTCTAGGACTCTATCAACAAAAGACATCCAACAACACTGCCAACCTCATTAGCTACTGGTCCTCCTATTTCTCCTCAACCTCTGTTGCACGATCTCTACTTCTTCATGCTTGTCCACCTAAAAAGGGTGTGGGAAACCCATGGGGTGAGATTCCAAATCTTAGTGGAAGATATAACTCACCACCAACTCTATTATTGTCACAGATGAGATAAGCTAAGTAGCAGTATAATTACAATTTTGTGAAGTAGGTAACGATTATTAACAAGAAGAGCATTTACTATTAGATTTATGGAACATCTTAACAATTTAAAAGGAATATGAAGAGCATGTATATTTCCTATCGACAACATTGTACAAATATCAATCAAGGCCTCAACCAATGTTTTCATATTTTGATCCTACACAATATACTACATGGCTAATTATGTATTTCATTATGCCCTGAGGATTTGAGTCATAGCACCCAAATCCAACCGACCACTTGATAAGTTGAAATTGGTTCCATACAAGGTCTAATGGAAGAGACAAAATCCATGACCTCACGTTCCTCAGTCAGTATGAGTGAACATGCAGTGACATCATGGGTCAACTGCTTCTAGTGATGTATAGTCTAGCTGTGTAGATTTAGCCCACCTTGGTATAGGTCACGACACTAGTGAGTTATGAATTTAGCCACACTCTTCCAGGATATGGCTTGCGACCAATCTCGTGATATAGATTATGGAGCTACAGTCTAAAGTTGCACTCTTCCAGGTATGGCATGCAGGCAATCCCATGATCGAAATGCATTCAAGATACAAGGAGGTACCTCAACTTGCACCCCGCATATTCAACAACATCCATTCTGAGTTAAACTCATTTCACCATTCAGCAAATGCTGACATTGAATCGATCTATGGCACAGGGCAAGCTACACTATTAGATTCCACTTGATTAATTAGACTAGTTTACACATTTTTAAGCACCAATTCGTTTACAACATACAACCTCTGAACAAATTCTACATAAATAAGGGCATAACACATCACTATACATATATTGAAACATATAAAGCATGATCTCATCATATCATCACTTTATGCTTGTTATTCATCACATGTTCATTACAAGGACCAATGTCCATCACAAGGACCACATATCTTGGGGTGACAACCCCTCTTCTCATTAATTGAGTAAAACATCTCATGCAAGGCATCAAGCCATCATTAGGTCATAAAACCCCTTACCTTATCCTTCTATATCACCATATCACATGTGCCTCAAAAGGCTTATTCAAACATATCATAACCACCATAGCCCATACCGGGCTATGTACATTAATTGGTGTTTCCTACATGGTTAGAAACCAATAACAAGAAAGCAATACATCATCAACACCATCATCTCATATGATTCATGCCATACATTTCACATTATTACAATTAGGGTTTCACCTTACCCGATTAGGATTTACTAGGTTGGATCAACAACCACCCTTAGGTTATCACTCTCCTTATCATTATGACACATGTTATAAGATAGAGGTTATAGGAACATGACCCTTATCATCATACACACGACCACCCCAAAGGGTATCACATCTTATCATCTGACCCTAACATCAACACGGTGTATCATAAATACCACCACAAAGCACCAACTAGGGTTTCCACATATGGTATATGTTAAGCCTAAGTGTGTGGGGCAACCACTCCAAAAGGGTTATCAGTTAAGCATACATTGGATGAACAACCAAGGTATCAACCTACCACTAGGATGTTGTATCGATTTGGCATCATGGGGTATCGGGCACAACCTCTCAAGGGGAGGGTGTCGGCCAACAAGGTGTATCGGGCAACACCATCAAGGCATAATGAGCGTCGACATATCAGGTTAACGCTACATTGTGATGGACTATAGGTGTGTTAGGTAATGCAACCCTACACATATCGGGCAACAACACCTCCACTATGACCACTCAGGAATGCATCAAGGGATAACAGTTCGTCAGGGATGTCGAGCATCCATTTTTCTTAGGGCTTAACGGACAAAGCCTGGCGGGCAACACTCATCTATCCAAGCAACGTACCCAAGGGTAAAGGATAACTATGACGGCTATTGCTCCACATCACACATCATCATGACACATATCAATGTTTACTTGAGCATAAGGCATAATGACCTGAATGCTAGCAAAGAATGTCGATCTAGACCTCTCAAGGTCATGATGACCTATCACAAAGGGTGATGGCTAGGGATGTCACAAATCATGAGGACCACCCAAACATATCGACCTAACCTACCTATTATCCTCCACAAGCATATCAGCCACAAAATCATATTTGCCACCTCATCTTCAACCTCAAGACGACATTACAAGCAAGGCAACTCAAGAGAAGCAACTAAGCAAGGTTCCTCTTCTTTAAAACATCACTCAAAACTAATAAGATGAGCTACTAACATGCAAGATACAACAAGCCAAATATAAAGAACAAAAATAACAAGTGAAAAGGTGACAATAATAAATAGGGTTTAGATTTATATAACCCACCTCAAGGATCACCACCAAGCTCAAAGCTACAAGGTCTTGCTCCAAGCTTCACGAGCTCAAGGTAGAAGAAGATCCTCCAAGATTGATCACCAAGCTCCAAGGAAGAAGATGAAAAGAGAACACCACAAGCTTAGGCTCATCCACCAAGTTCCAAGGGAGAGTACTCCTCAAGCTCAAGATTGGCCACCAAGGAGAGAAAGTAAAGATAACCCAAAAGGTTTCTCTTGCATGGAGAGAAAGATATATATATATATATATATATATATATATATATATATATATATATATATATATAATAGGGATGAAAGAGAGAATAAACGAAAGGTGTCACCACCAAAGAACCGTAGATGACACATGTCCACAAAGAAAGGCCACATCAAACACCATGCAACAAGGTGATAAGATCCTTGCCTCACCCTCTAGGTCGCCTAAGATGGTCAAGGCCGATACACACACCCACTCCCTTCACAAACCAATAGGGATGAAACCCTAGAGCCACAAACTGATATGGTGTCCCTCAAGACACCCAAAAACTGATAGGATATCCCTCAAGACACCCACAAACAAATACAAGGCCTTTCTAAGGCTCTCAAGCCCAAGACAACACTTCTAAGAGCAATGTTCACCTCAAACATTTGCCCAAAAACATCACCAAGGATGTCACCACTCAACCAAGGCTCAAACAAGTTGCCCATCTCTTTCTCTTTCCTTTAGATGATGCCAAGGGAGAGAAGGAACACACTAGAGGTGGAAAACTTTCACATCAACCCCCACTCTGTTTAAATTGCAATTTACACCAAAACCTCTCCAAAAAACACAACATCAAGCTCAAAAAAAGAACTCAAGCCTCCAACCTCCCTAATTACATCTCAGATGATTAGAGTAAGGAGATAAGCAACATACCTAAGGAAAAAAAATAGGGTTATCCCAAAACATGGGTCAGGGTCCTTACAAGCCATAAACTCCCAATAGGGATTTCCCCCCGAAATCCTAAGAGAAAAGGGAGGGATACTTCCTCCTCATCTCTTCCTCGAGCTCCCACGTGGCTTCCTCAACACCACGATGATGCCAAAGAACCTTCACTAACAAAACATCCTTCCTCTTCAACTTCTTCACTCTTCGATCAAGGATCAATACTAGACCTTTGACATAGGTTACATCCTCATTAAGCTCCACCTCCATAGGATGTAACATTAACTCTGTACCTAGATGACACTTCCTCAACATGCTTACTTGGAACACTGGATGCAACCTATGCAACTTAGGTGTCAACTCCAATCGGTAATCCACCTTTCCAACATGTGCCATCACTGGGTAAGGTCCCATATACCTGGGATACAACTTACCCTTCTTCCCAAACCTTAGAACACCCTTTCAAGGAGAGACCTTTATATATACCTTGTCTTCCACTTGGAACTCCAAGGGTCTACAATGATTATCTGCATACAATTTCTGACTGTCCTGTGTTGCCTTCAACTGTTGTTGTATCACTTTGATCTTTTTTTTCGTCTTCTGCATAAGCTCAAGACCAAGAAGCTGATACTCACATGTCTCGTACCAACACAATGGAGATCTATAATGTCTCCCATACAATGCCTCATATGGTGCCGTATAAATACTACTCTAATAGTTGTTGTTGTAGGAAAACTCTATCAAACTGAGATGTACATCCCAACTTCCTAAAAATTGAAGAACACATGCCCTCAACAAATCCTCTAGGGTTTGAATGGTCCTTTCAGATTGACCATCTATTTGTGGGTGGAAAGCAATACTAAACTTTAACTGCATACCCAACGTTGTGTGTAGTCGCTCCCAAAAGTGACTTGTGAATTAAGGACCTCTATCAGACACGATAGTAGCTGGAATACTGTGCAAACAAACTATCTCATCCACATAGACTTGGGAAAGCTTCGCTGTTGTGAACGTTGTCTTTACAGGAAGGAAATACACTAACTTGATCAACCTCTCAACGATCACCCAAATGGAATCATAACCCATGGCTATCCTAGGTAGACCAACCACAAAGTCCATAATTACATGATCCCACTTTGTTGAGGTATAGGCAATGGTTGCAGCATTCCTGCAGGCCTCTGATGCTCAGATTTGAATTGTTGATATACTGTACATCTTGCAACAAACTCAGCTACATCTTTCTTCAATCCTAGCCACCAATACATATCCTTCAGATTGTGGTTCATCTTGGTACTACCTGGATGTATATCATTCATGGATGAATGAGCCTCTTCCAGCACCATATTCCCCACGTTATTAGTATTAGGAACCACTATCCTATTATGGTAACAAACTGTCCCATCATATGTCTCATGAAAACCATCATGCTTCTAGCTTCCGAACTCTGATCTAATATGTTGTATCACATTATATGACTATTGAGCTTCCCTAATCTACTGTCTCACCATAGGTTTCACCTATAACTATTCTAACAATCCAGCTAACAAGGAGACTCCCAACTTGACATTCATCTGACGCAAGGATACCAACACGTCTTGCTTGTAGCACATCAAAGAACTCAATTGGCCTTTATCCATGGATGAGGATGAAGACTTCCTTTTTAACACGTATGCTATGACATTTGCCTTCCCCGAGTGGTAATTAATCATGCAGTCATAGTCTTTGATTGACTCCATCCAACGACGATGCCTCATGTTCCACTCTTACTATGAAAAGATGTACTTCAAGCTCTTATGATCTGTGAAGTCTGATACTTCTCTCTATACAGATAGTGCCTCCAAATCTTCAAGGCATTAACCACTGTAGCTAACTCCAAATCATGGGTTAGGTAATTCTCCTCGTGTTTCTTAAGTTGTTGAGAAGCAAAAGAAACCACATGCTTGTCTTGCATCAACACACAACCCATACCATTCTTGGATGCATCACAGAAGACTATGTATCATTTTCCTTGCTCACACAAAACCAAAACCGGTGCACTTATCAACTTCTCCTTCAACGTCTAAAAAGTATGTTGACATTTGTCATCCCAAATGAATAGCACATCCTTCCTTATCAACTTTGTTAGTGGTCGGGTGATAGAGTTAAAGTCCTTAATGAACCTCTAATAATATGCTACAAGTTTGAGAAAATTACGTACTTTGGTCGATGTCTTCGATTGTTCCCACTCTATCATGGACCACCTTCTTAGGGTCCACGCATAGTCCTTCAGTAGATATAACATGTCCCAAGAAAGCTACCTCTCTCAACCAGAACTCACACTTGTTGAACTTGGCATAGAGCTGGTGTTGTGTCAACACTATCAACACCTGACAAAGATGTTGTTCATGCTGCTGACCGTCCCAATTATATATCAAGATGTCATCTATAAATACCACCACGAACTAATCAAGAAACGGTTAAAACACCCTATTTATCAGATCCATGAATTTTGTTGGTGCATTGGTTAGCCCAAACGACATAACCACAAACTCATAATGACCATACCTTGCCCTAAAGGCAGACTTCGATATGCCATCCTCCTTGATCCTCAATTGATGATATCCTGATCTCAGATCTATCTTTGAGAACAATGTTGGATCATACAACTGATCCAATAGATCATCTATCCTCAGCAAGGGATACTTATTCTTTATCACGAGCTTGTTCAAATACCTGTAATCTATGCACAACCTCATAGACCCATCCTTCTTCTTCACAAACAATACTGGGACACCCCAAGGTGATGTACTTGTCCTGATGAAACCTTTGTCAAGAAGTTATTGCAACTATCTCTTCAACTCTGCCATCTCTGTTGGAGCCATCCTGTATAGTTTTTGAGCTATCTGTTGCTTTATGGGAACCATATTGATCTCAAAATCAATCTCTTGGGGTGGAGGTACACCTGGAAACTCCTTAGGAAACACATCCTCAAACTCTCTAACAACTGCTATCTCATGACTACTAGGACTCCTTGCCTCAGTATCCATCACATGTGTTAAAAATGCCTCACAACCTTGTCTCAGAAGCTTCCTCGCTTCCATGGCCAATACATGACACGTCAGAAGAATCTTTCTATCTCCTTAGAAAATCCACGTCTCACTAACATCCACAAATGCCACTTCCTTGAAACTACAATTCATGTCTACTCTATACTTCTCCAAGGTATCCATTCCAAGGATCACATCGAATCCATGCATGTTAAGTGGTATTAGATCCACTTGAATATTTTGTCCCGAAAAAGAGAGAACATAGGAAGGACACACATCCTACAACATTGTAGACCCAACCAACGAGGTTTCTAACAACAAACTATCCTTCTTATGACTAATAGGAAAAGAACAACTACTAAGCACTTCACGTCCAATAAAAGAGTGTGTAGAACCCTGGTCAACCAAAACAAATATAAAGCAAGAAGAAGACAAATTAGAATGAAATAACTCCATCAGACCTATCACAACTCATGGGTTGACCACCGCCTCCGAATGACTCATAGCGTAGAATCTAGCCATTGCCTATTGTCGTCCCCATCCTCTATTTCCCTGAGGAGATGATCCAACTTGTGATGCTTGGCCATGTCCTCATCCTCCTACACCACTATTCTATTATCTCTGCGAGCCCTACTAGCTCTACCTCGGTTGCTAGGTCACTTCTTCACCCCTCTTTGGACATTCTCACCTCAGATGTCCAATCTGTCCACACTTGTGCCAAGTCCAGTTCCCATACTATGGCCTAGATGGCCCTAGCAATGATGTTAATGCAACACTCTGGGATCCTACAAGTAGAAAAATATGACTTCTGCTCTTACTTGGTGACCATTGCATCGAGGCACTAAACCTCTGTGAAACTGGTGGTGCATAAAACCTCGGCTTCTTAAAGCCTCCTAACGACTACCCCTGAGATAGTGCAGACCTCTTCTTGGCACTTGTCTCTCTCTTCTCATTCACAGACCATTCTATCTGATGAACAAACTCCACAAACACATAAAAATTCTCTCGATTCTCCAAAGCAGTCATGTGAGGATAGAGCCTCAACAACTCCATAAACCTTGCTTCATACTCATTGATTGTCATGGATCCCTATCAAATCCACTCAAACTAACTGATCTTCTAATCAAGATACGTCTTAGGAAAGTATTGACTAATGAACTCACATCAGAACTCCTCCCAACCGACCACAACACTGGATTTGTTCTCCCCCTCTATGGCCCACCAATGGCTAACAATCCCTTTTAGAATGTATATTGCATGCTTCACCTTATCCTCTTCAGGGATACTCAGGATCTTAAAGGACTTCTCAAGATTAGTCTACCATAGATCCACATCCACCAGGCCAACTATTCC
This sequence comes from Alisma plantago-aquatica, assembly GCA_963693085.1. NCBI lineage: Eukaryota > Viridiplantae > Streptophyta > Magnoliopsida > Alismatales > Alismataceae > Alisma > Alisma plantago-aquatica. The sequence continues at coordinate 513,414,266 of OY856412.1, forward strand.
TACATAATCAACTGCCCCAACACAATGAAGTGGCTCAAAAGTCTTCCCAACATTTGAAGATTCAGTATGGAGAACATGTGCCCTAGGCTGAGGTGCAGGAATCATGTTCGCCATATGAGTCATTGTTGCCATAAACTACCCAAAAAGCAATTTAAAGGCAAGGTTTTCTGTCATGGCTAGGTCAAACTGGGGAACTTCTGACACCCGATCTTCTTGTGCCTGGTTCCTTGCACCACCACCTAGTGAAGCAACACTGCTCTCAATAACATGTTCTTCGTGTTCTCCAGACATCTTTTAAGCTTTATCTTCTTCTTTTACATAAGCTGAAGTGACTATAAGACAGATTGGAGGATACTAGATTAGGCACAAACCCTAGTCCTAGGCCCCTGTAGACTCAAAACACCTAAAGCTCTGATACCAACCTGATTTTGTGACGCCCTGCTCCACACAAAGAGAGATTACTCAAAACATAACCGTAGAAGAAAGATTAATGAACATATTACTAAAAAACACTAAAAATTAAAACCATTTTCATAAAATTGCTAAATAGCAATAACCTTCACATATAAGTCCTTTCATGCCTCAAAGCATATACAAGGTATCCTGTCAACCTGTAATCAAAGAACTATTCCAGAATATATATACATGATTCCACCACATATGTACATAACATGTATATAAGCCAACCATATAAAGAAATATCATTTGCAAATCATCTCCAAAAAATTCCCAAAAACCCAAGTGTATAGGGTTGACTCTAGGAATCTATCAACAAAAGACATCCACCAAAACTGCCAACCTCATTAGCTACAAGACCTCTTACTTCTCCTCAACCTCCGTTGCACGATCTCTACTTCTTTATGCTCGTCGACCTAAAAAGGGTGTGGGAAACCCATGAGGTGAGATTCCAATCTTAGCAGGTGATATAAATCACCACCAACTCTATTATTATCATAGATAAGATAAACTAAGCAACAATATAATTACAATTATGTGAAGTAGGTAATGATTATTAACAACAAGAGCATTTACTGTCAGATTTATGGAACATCTTAATATTTGAAAAGAAATATGAAGAACATGTATATTTCCTATCAACAAAATTGTACAAAGATCAAGCAAGTCCTCGACCAATGTTTTCATATTTTGATCCTACACAATATACTACACAACTAATTATGTATTTCATTATGCCCGAGGATTTGAGTCATACCAACAAAATCCAACTGACCACTCGATAAGTTGAAATCATTGCCATACAAGGTCTAATGGAAGAGCCAAAATCCACGACCTCACCTTCCTTGGTCAGTACGACATGTAGTGACATCATGGTTCAATTGTTTCCAGTGACGTATAGTCTAAATATGTAGATTTAGCCCACCTTGGTACAGGTCACGACACTAGTGAGTTACAACTGTAGTTTCACTCTTCCAGGATATGGCTTGCGGCCAATCCCTCGATATAGATTATAGAGCTGCAATCTAAAGTTGCACTCTTCTAGGTATGGCATGCATCCAATCTCGTGATAGATATACATTCAAGACACAAGGAGATACCTCAACTTGCACCCCACATATTCAATAATATGCGTTCCAAGTTAAACTTGTTACACCATTCAGCAAATGCTCATGCTGAATGAATCTATGGAATAGGGTAAACTACACTATTAGATTCTACTTGATTAATTAGACCAATTTAAACATATTTAAGCATCAATCAAGTTACAACATACAACCTCTGAAAAAATTCTACATAAACAAGGGCATAACAAGTCACCAGACATTTACACAAACATATAAAATATGATCTCATCATATCATCACTTTATGCCTATTATTCATCATATGTTCATTACAAGGACCAATGTCCATCACAAGGACCACACATCTTGGAGTGACCACCCCTCCTCTCATTAATTGAGTAAAACATCTCATGCAGGGCATCAAGTCATCATTAGGTCATAAAACCCCTTATCTTATCCTTCTATATCACCATATCACATGTGCCTCACAAGGCCTATTCAAACATATCATAACCACCATAAGTCATACCAGGCTATGTACATTAATTGGTGTTTCATGCATGGTTAGAAACAGATACCAAGAAAGAAATACATCATCAACACCATCATCTCATACAATTCATGCCATACATTTCACATTATTACAATTAGGGTTTTGCCTTACCCGATTAGGGTTTACAAGGTTGGATCAACAACCATTCTTAGGTTATCACTTTCCTTATCATTATGACACATGTTATAAGATAGAGTTTATAGGAGCATGACTCTCATCATCATACACACGACCACCCCAAAGGGTATCACATCTTATCATTTGAGCCTAACATCAACATGGTGTATCATAAACACCACCACAAAGCACCGATTAGGGTGTCCACATATGGTATTGTTTAACCCTAAGTGTGTCGGGAAACCACTCCAAGAGGGTTGTCGATTAAGCATACACTGGATGAACAACCAATGTATAGGCCTACCATTAGGATGGTGTATCGATTTGGCATCATGGGGTATCAAGCACAACATCTCAAGGTGAGGGTGTCGGCCAACAAGGTGTATCAGGCAACACCATCAAGGCATAATGGGCGTCGACATATTGGGTTAATGCTACGTTGTGATGGACTGTAGGTGTGTCGGGAAACACAACCCTAGACATATCAGGCAACAACACCTCCACCGTGATGGCTCAACAATGCATCAAGGCATAACGGTTCATCAGGGATGTCGGGCATCCACCCTTCTCAGGGCTTGACAGCCAAAGCCTGGCAGGCAATGCTTATCTCTCCAAGAAATGTGCCCAAGGGTTACGAATAACTGTGACGACTACCATTCCACATCACACATCGTCATAACACATCACATCTCATTGTTTACTTGAGCATAAAGCATAACATCCTAAATTCTATCGAAGAGTTTAGATCTAGACCTCTCAAGGTCATGACGATGTGTCACAAAGGGTGATGGACAGGGATGTCATAGGTCATGATGACCACCCAAACATATCGGCCTAACCTACCTATAGGCCTCTACAAGCATATCGGCCACAAAAGCATATTAGCCACAAAAGCATATCGACACCTCATGTTCAACCTCAAGACGGCATTACAAACAAGGCAGCTCAAGAGCAGTAACTAAGAAAGGGTCCTCTTCTTTAAAACATCACTCAAAACTAACAAGAAGAGCTACTAACATGCAAGATACAATGAGCCAAAGATAAAGAGAAAAAAAGCAAGTAAAGATGTGACAATAATAAAGAGGGTTTAGAGTTATATAACCCACCTCACGGATCACCACCAAGCTCTAAGTTCCAAGGTCAAGCTCCAAGCTTCACGAGATCATGGTAGAAGAAGATCCTCTAAGATTGGTCACCAAGCACCTAGGAAGAAGATGAAAATAGATCACCACAATCTTAGGCTCGTCCACCAAGCTCTAAGGGAGAGTACTCCTCAAGCTCAAGATTGGACACCAAGGAGAGAATGTAAAGATAACCCAAAAGGTTTCTCTTGCATGGAGAGAAAGAGATATATACTTAAGAGGGATGAAACAGAGAACAAAGGAAAGGTGTCACCACCAAAGAACCCTAGATGACACATGTCCACGGAAGAAAGGCCACATGCAACACCATGCAACAAGGTGATAAGATCCTTGCCTCGCCCTCTAGGTCACCTAAGATGGTCAAGGCCGATACACACACCCACTCCCTTCACAAACCAAAAGGGATGAAACCCTAGTGCCACAAACCGATATGGTGTCCCTCAACACACCCACAAACTGATAGGATGTCCCTCAAGACACCCATAAGCCAATACAAGGCCTCTCCAAGGATCTCAAGCCTGAGACAACACTTGTAAGAGCAAAGCTCACCTCAAACATGTGCGCAAAAACATCACTAAGGATGTGACCACTCAACCAAGGCTCAAACAAGATGTCCATCTCTTTCTCTTTCCTCTAGATGATGCCAAGGGAGATAAGTAACACACTAGAGGTGGCAAACTCGCACATCAACCCCCACTTTGGGTAAATTGCAATTTGCACCAAAAACTCTCCACAAAACACAACTTCAAGCTCAAATAAAGAACTCAAGCCTCCAACCTTCCCTAATTACATCTCAGATGATTAGATAAAGGATCTAAGCAACATACTTAAGCAAAACAAATAGGGTTTTCTAAAAATGTGGGTAGGGTCCTTACATAAAATATGTTTGGTTGGTCATGTTAATCGAGCATGACACAATGTACAATACCACAATTTAGTTATATGTACATGCTTCATATTTAACATATTTCAAATAGTATACAATAGAATCTAATCTCATTTATTTGATGTACACTACTCACATTAGATGTATTTAAACAATCATCTCAAACAAACTTTTTTAACCACAAAATTAAAATGTAAATGTTCGAATATATGATAATTTATAGAAATTCTAGAAATGGTTTGATGATATTATATTATAATCAATCATATACATGAATATGGACTTTAAACATGTCTTATCTATAAATATAATTTTCATATGTATGGTTGGATTTGTTCAACTAGATTTTAGTGTAGTAGTTTACTCGTGGAACATATAGTTTAATGTAACAAGCAATGCAAACTTTATAAACCTATTGATATATATGTATCTCCATATATGTTTTCATTTAGCTACATTTTTATCATGCTATATACACTGGTCAGAACGTAAACCAAAACCCAATTCCATTATGTTGACTGATTATGGGTTGAGACTTTTAAAATACTTCATCCGAGCCTACCGCAACCTTATAACCTTTAAACAATATGGGATCAGGCACAAGCTGGCCAAACCTAGTGTGACCTTGCCAAATTCTCATCACTAGCAATAGTTCCAGATCCATTAATTATATGATATTTAAAGTATTAGATGTCTAAGAATATAATGTTCTCGATAAATGCCCTTGAGTGGAATGATTTAGTATAAACTATATATTTTAGGTTCAATTAAGTACTTAAAGTGAAAATTCAACTTTTGTAGACTTATGCTTTTTTAAAAAGGAATCCATATCCTTCCTATGCATAGATGTTTACTAGAGTTAGTGCATAAAAGATGTTTCCCAAAAATTCTTAAATGGATAATAGTCACAAAAAAATAGTCTTAGGGTCAAAGTACTAAATTAATTTAAAAAAATTCCTTAAAAGTGGAAGCAGACATGAAAATTATATGTGTCTTACCATAATTGGTAGATTTTCCAATTTTATTAAGATTTGGACACCCCTAAATACTCCTAAAATGGAACAGGAAAGACAATGCATCAATATTTACTTCAATCTAAGTTATAATAGGAATTGATTTATTAATGTTTCGAATATCGATAAGATTTTCAAATTCATGCTCTTTACTTTTCTCATCTTGGAATATCTTTTTAGGTGACTAAGGTAAACATAAATCCCTATCAAATTCTTAAATAGTAGGGATGGAAACTCATCTTTAAATATGAATCCAACATATTGTTTATTCCTCCTAGGCATTGGATGAACACATGTTTATCTGATGGCTTGTCATCATATTTGTCACTTGCTTAACCCAACAATTTTATCTCAACAAGAGCTCCTTCCTTAGTTTTCTCTCCAATCATGCTCTCTCTAGAACATCATTTCCTGACTCTTCTTCCATTAATTCCTTATGGTATTATGCATTGGTTTATTTCCACTTTTCTTATCTTTTTCTTCCTGTCGCATAAATTCTCCAATCATATATGTTTTCCTCTTTACCTTGATACACGAGGATAAACCCAAGGCATTAATGAATGTTTCTATAACAATATTCACCCTTAGGGATTTGTATCTAGCCAATTTTCCCTAGACCTATTATCAAATCCACATTCAAGTTCATCTCCATTTCAAGGTTCTCTTGTTGGCAATTTCCTGAAATTGTCATCATACTACAATTCCCCTTTCTTACACCATCCTCCCACTCCTAATAAACAATCTCTAAGGTACCTTTGTTGCGCGTTTCACCCTTTACATTTCCTATCCTTGGATACTTCTAGAAGTAGCTATGAATCATAGAGGATGCATAGATGACTTTCTACTTTTCATAACTGTGAAATTGCCTTTCTTTCAATTTTTAAAAGTTGTTTTAGTAGTGTTTCCTTTAAATTCACAACAAATCTTTGAACTTCATTTCCTGACCTCCTTTTGTACATGCTCGTCTGACGTGGTGTTTTATTGAGGTATCTATAGTTCCTTTGACTCTGTTTGGGTCCTCTATCTCTATTGTGTTCGCTTGGTCTTATGGGGAAGGATTTTCCGCTCAAGGTTGCCACTTTGAGGAGCTTGATTTCCCATCCCTCATTTATGGAGGAGCATGTTTCTTTTTCTTTCATTCACCCCAGTTTACATTTGAGGTGTCGGCAAGACCGAGAGGTCATGACAAACTCCATGTTGAGGTCCATTTTATATAGGATTAATGCAAACATTAAAGTTCCCATCCAAGCATTGCTCCTTTATCTCCGCAGTTCTTTATGTACTTAATGAGAGAAAGAAGTATGAGAATAGATTAGATGTGTTCAAAAAACACAATTGTGCCTCATGTTTATTATGAGATATAAGAATATATCATTCAACAGTTTCTTCAATTTCTACAACTTATGGTTGATTACAAAATATGTGTTTTCTTTCATTTAATGATCTATAAAAATTATTTTGATGTGATTTTTGATACACATCTTATCTAAAGGGTATGCATCAAATCCATAAGATTGTATTGCTTTTTGTACTTTTGTAATCATCATAACTAAAGATGGATACATGTAAGCTACATGTACTCGGGTACACAATTCTTATATTTATATATTATATATATATATATATATATATATATATATATATATATATATATATATATATATATATATATATATATATATATATATATATGGTGTGATCCAGTGAGAAACATATTTGGTGAGAGCATGAGAGGCATTTGAATAATTCTCCACATAGATTAATGTTTCATAATCCAACTGTACCGATTACACATATACCTTAATATCTACCTTCCTATAAAATTTTATCACTATCCAATTTGTAGATCATTCACAACAACCAAATATTTTTCGACACTCTATATTGAATTTCAGGCTGACCGTTGGATGTAAAAAGTGTATATTGTACATATGGACATGTAAACAATGTCTGATTGTAATGATTTTTTGTGAGAAGGTAAATGAAATGATGTTTTTTTTCCATCTATATAGTTAGAATTTAAACAATAGTTACTAATTTGTAGTTATTTAAATGCCTCTCATGCTCTTACCATAGGATGTTTCTCACTGGATTGCTACCATATATATATATATATATATATATATATATATATATATATATATATATATATATCTGTGTCTGTGTGTTTGGCTAAAAGAATTGTGTGCTTGAGTACATGTATCTTATATGTACCCACCTTCATTTATGATGGTTGCACAACTTTACACAATAATTTAACCTTACAGATGTGATGGTACCCTTTAGATAACATGTATATCAAATACACAACTCATCATTCTAATATATGTATATATATATGGGCTTATCTTTAATACCCATGCGAGTAGCCTGATTTTTCGCTACCTGCACATCCAAAAGAGTAACTATATAGTATACAAAAGTAACTCTAAAGATCAACAGAGTAACTATATGGTACACAAGAGTAACTCTGAGATTAAAAAAGTAACTGTGCAGAAAATATACATTCAGTTATATATAGATGAGTTTTTTTATTTGGGGGGGGGAACGATATTATTTTTGGATAAAAATTTTTGGGGAGATAGATACAATACTTCTCTACAATTGTGAATTTTTTTTAAAAAAATATCAAGATGGGTGTGCGGGTAGCTACCCGCGTGGGTATTAAATAAATCTCCTATATATGTGTGTATATATATGTATACATATATGTGTGTATATATATATATGTGTATATATATATATATGTGTGTGTGTGTGTGTGTGTGTGTGTGTGTGTGTGTATGTACACATATATATCTATGTGTGTATGTATATATACATATATATGGGATTAAGAGAGGCATTCTCTCTCCCTCTTCCACGCCCATGGAGGAGGCCGAACGCCCGGGAGGGTGGTAAATCAAGGCGGCAACTGGAATTTGAACATGGGTCCCTTTGTTAGGAGACATCGTGCTTGACCACTTGAGCCACTCCTTGTCGTCTATATATACATATATATGGGATTAAGAGAGAAATATTTCTCCCCCCCCCCTCTCCCATAACCTGTGGCGGAGGCCGGATGCCCGGGAGGGTGATAAATCAAGAGATGCTTCTTCATGTGGTTTCGAACTCGGGTCCCTTCATTGGGGACCAACATAATTCACCAACCGGGCTATTCCCTTGTCGGCATATATACATATATATGTATGTATGTATCGGAATGTGGTAAATTTTATTCCGAAACCCCAACAAAGTTGGGACAAAAATACATAGCAGCCCCTAACCGCTACTACACCAAAAATGAAAAGGGAAAAGCTATTTATACATTGAATCTATAAGATAAAGCTTTACAAATTTTCTTTCCAATGTACTCTATATTGCAGTTCTTTGCCTTGTGTTTTCTTGAATTCCTTTCGAGCCAGATATGGTAGTAAAGCTGAAAGGGCTGTGAGAGATTTCTTCTTCAGCAAGCTGAGACTTGGACCGAGCTTTGTGATCATCTCCTTCGTAGGGAGCAGATGCATATGGCTGAGATTAGCAGTGTTGCAAACCTGATTCCAAACTACTTTGGTGAACGGGCAATTATGAAAAAGATCAGCATGTGATTCTTCATCCTCATTACATAGAAGGCAAGTTGTAGTTGTAATGTTGTCAGGGTACCATTTCGAGATCCTATCCAGTGTAGGGAGGACCTCGAAAGCAGCTCTATAGAGACATAAACTCCATTTGGGAACCTCATATTCATTCCAGATGAATTTGGTGAAGTGCGGGGAGGTAAAGGAAGGATTGTTATTCAGCATAGCCAAGTCCCACGGATTTCTGCATCTAGGAAGGTGCCAACTGCCCGAGCTGAAGTAGAAAACATGTTTGATCAGTTTCCAAACAGTAGTCATTCTATTAAGGACCCGGGAGTAGCCTTCTCTTGTCGGAGGTTCATAGTCCAGACCATTGGGATAGCGAACCCTCATCCAGCGTGCCCAGGTGGAACTACCTTGATGAAAGTTGATTATACGTCTAATAGTCCCCCAGTTGGCAATGGTCTCAGGGGTTTTCAGACCGATGCCGCCATAATCCTTGTGCTGAGCTAGTCTGGCATATTTCATCGCATGGGTGCCGCCTGCCCATATAAAATTTGACATGGTCATCTCCATTCGATCAAGGACAGCTGAAGGTATTTCGCCTTGCTGAACCCAGTATATGAGCAGACCTTCAAGAACTGATTTAGTTAAAGTAACTCGACCAGCCATAGAGGTTTTATTTAGGGGCCATCTGCCGATCATGTTCTCGAGTTTATCTGTGCATTCAGTGAAATCTTTAACTTGGAGCTTGCCACAGTTAGTGGAAAACCAAGGTACTTGGTAGGAAGGGGGCTGATGTCCATGCGGAGATGATCTTCTATAACCTATTTTATGCCATTGCAGTTTGATGAAGTATACACTTGGGTCTTAGAATCATTAATATGTAGACTAGTTTGAGTACCAAAATTGTGTAGTATGGATTTGAGGTTCGTCAGGTACTTAGGTTTGGCTTCCAAGAAGACCAAAACATCATCCGCAAAGATGAGATGGCTCTTGATCTTTGTCCCTTTGACAGTGTAGGTGGAGATATCATTGTTTGCTTCTGCCTTATTCATGAGTTGTGAGAAATACTCCATAATAATGGTGAAAAGGAGAGGGGATAAAGGGTCTCCCTGCCGCAAGCCATTGGATGCTTGAAAAATACCATTCGGGGTGCCATTGACAAGAACAGAATAGCTGACGGTAGATACACATTGAGACATTAGAGAAATCCATCTGTCTGAGAAGCCCATATCGATCATAATTTGCCATAATTTGTCCCAACGGACGCTATCGAAGGCCTTTGAGACATCTAACTTCATACAAATCTTCTTGTGTCCACGTTTGACATTAAAGTCCAACATGAATTCACTGGCAAGCAGAGAACAGTCTAAAATGTTGCGGCCGGCAATGAAAGCTCCCTGTGAGTCAGAAATGAGAAGAGGCAATACCATCTTGAGTCGATCAACAAGGATTTTTGCAAGAATTTTGTAATGGAAATTACAACAGGCAATCGGCCTGAAGTCAGCCAAGGTGGCCGTGGATTTTTTCTTAGGAATAAGGGTAAGGAAAGCATGATTTGCTTGTCTGAGCATGTTTCCCCTGTCATAATCCAGTTAATGTTGTTCAGGAGGTCAGTTTTGATTATGTGCCAAGCTTCTCTGTAGAAGTGTGCATTAAAGCCGTCGGGACCAGGGGATTTGTTAACCCCAATACTCCAAACAGCGCCTTTAAGTTCTTCAATGTTCACTTCCCTGCATAATATATTGTTATGAGTATTGGTTAGCTTGTACCTCCAGTTGAGATCTTCGTCGCGCATGATTGACTCTGAATTTTGTTGTTTGTTGAAGAGGGCTTTGTAGAAACTGGTAGCTTGGACCTCCAGTTCTTCCTGGCCGTTCACCACTTCTCCTTTCTCGTTAATGAATTCAGCAATTGTGTTTTGGGCTTCGCGTTTCCTGATTGCATTATGATATAGTTTAGTGTTGCGATCACCATCAGCAATCCATGCCAGCCTACTGCGTTGCCAGGCATAGCTTTCTTCTGCCTTTTTAAGGTCGTTCAGTTGCATTTTCAGACGTAATTCAGATTCAATAAGAGGGGCATTGAGAGGGTCAGTGAGAAGACTCGTTCGAATAGCAGAAAGTTCTTTCCTGCAATCCGCGAGAAGCTCAGGTATATTCACATGCTCCTTTGACCATTTCTTCAAAAGTTGTTTTGCTTTCATGAGCTTCTTGGTGAAGATGAACATGGGGTTACCTTCGACTTTTAGACTCCATGCTGTGTTGATGATGTCTGCATATCCGTTCCATGTAGTCCAGAAATTTTTGAATCGGAACAGCCTAGCCTTCTTCTTCTTGTCCTTGACTTGCATAATCAGGGGGGCGTGGTCACTTATATCATAACCAATTACCTTGATATGCGTGTTGGGAAGAACTTGAAGCCATTGATTATTGACTAAAGCACGATCGAGCTTACTGGCAATTCTTTTGTCAGGTTTGCCTTCGTTATTCCAAGTGAAGATGATGTCTCCATTCATGGGAAGTTCACAGAGATCAGCCACATTAATGGTGTGATTGAAGGCCTTTATTTCAGGTTCGCGAGCCAGCCTGCTTCCTTTCTTTTCTTCTTGAAGACGGACATTATTAAAGTCACCCATTAGTAACCAGGGGTCATTTATGGTTTTTGACAGTAGCTCAATGTCCTTCCAAAGATCCATTCGCTGGTTATGGTGATTGTATGCATAAACAGCAGTGAACCAGATCCTGAGTCCCCCATTGTTTTTGCATATAACAGTTATCATTTGTTCAGATTTTGTGAAGATATCAATGTTCCAAACATTGGGATTCCAGCCTAAGCAGATTCTTCCGAGATCGACTTCATCCAAGTTAGAGATGCAGTGCCATCCTTTTGGAAAGATTGAGTTAACGCAGCTAGAATTGCCCCTCTTGATTTTTGTTTCAATGATGGTGGAAATGGAAACATCACTGTTAGTGATCCACTGTCTTACTTCCTTTCGTTTTGAGGGTCTATTGATCCCCTTAACGTTCCAAGCTAGGATAGACATAAAATTAGTTTTTGGAGTTCCTAGTTCGCCTGCTAGGCGCCTTTTCTTTCCCCTTTCCTTTGTTCTGAATTGGAGTTGAGGTTGGAGGATTTTCTTTCATCGTTTCCAGTAAAACTTCTTCTTCCTTGTCAGAGTCTAGAGAAGCGAATTGGTTGGAAGTGGACGTGGATGCCTCTACATTGACTTCACCTTCTTCTCTCTCGGTAGGGTTCTCAGGAGTTTGCTTGTCCACTGCCCTTGGTTTCCAGACCTTCTTGGGAACTTGGAAATTGTCCTCGTCAGTAATAGCAACTGAAGGTTTGGGTTTCAGTGGGCAATTTCCTTCATCGTGTCCGAAGACACAGCAATTCGTGCACTTAGCAGGGGAGTGTTCGTAGTGAATCTTAAACGGCTGTTCGCCTTTGCCTGGGACACTTAACCAGACAGTGTCCGGCTGTTCCTCCTCCGCCAGGAGTTCAACACGAACGCGAGCCTCATCAGTTCCAGGTCCCTCCATTGCTTTGGTTTCGATATGTAGGACTTTGCCTACGCCTGCCGCCACTGTGCCTGCGGCCTTCTTGGTCCAAGATTTACCGTTGGAAGGTATCTTGATCCATGCAGGGATCGAAGATAGATACTCCTTGGTAAGAGGATCTCCATATTTGTAATCCTTGGTGACTACTAATTGATAGTTGAACCAACGTGGTCCACCAAGGAGGCAGTTCTTCTTATCCGTGTCATTGGAGAAACGAATAATGAAGAAACCATTAGCTTTGGAGATCAGATCGAATTCGCCTTTGGGTCGCCACGTTCGTCTGATCCATGCAGCAAGATGGGGGTAGAAAGGCCTTTTTCCGACGACGTAGATAGCCACGGAAAATTCCCAGATATCCTTCATCTTGTTGTATTCTTCTTCCTCGAGCGTGACCACGACTCGTCCATCTATCTTTGAAGCTTTCGGGAAGTTCAGTGCAGAGCTTTCCTTCTCTTGGGCCGCCGTCCTCATAACGACGTGCGTCCAGAGCCATTTGGGAGCACCGTTATGCTTGCCTTCTTTCTCCGCAGAGGCGGAACCATGGCTGGTGGGTGGTGGGATGGATTGGTTTAGGGTGGAGGTAGGTGCGGGGGGTGGGGTGGAGGGAGCCCCTCGAGAGGAACTCATGGCCGCCGGTCCTTCTCGGGATCACCAGGCAGATCGCCTGCGGAACCCTAGAGACGGAGGGAGCCGTATGTATGTATTGTATATGTATGTATGTATGTATGTATGTATGTATGTATGTATGTATGTATGTATGTATGTATGTATGTATGTATGTATGTATATGTATGTGTATATATATATATATATATGTTTTATTGGCTAAAAGAATTATGTACCTGAGTACATGTATCTTATGTTACCCATCTTTGTTTATGATAATTTCACAATTCATTAGGATAATTTAATATCATGGAAGTGTTGCATATCCCTTAGATAACATGTGTATTAAAAATCACCTCAGTCTGACATTCCTAGATCATTTAGGGAAAGAAATGTATATTTTCTTATCAACGACAAGTTGTTGAAATTACAATAACTGTTGGATGATATATTTGTATGTCTCATATATTTAGGTGATATATTTGTGATTTTGTAAACACATACAATCTGAACAATGTTGATTCAATTTATATGGTTGAATTTGATTAAAAAAAATCCACATATATTATTTTAACGGCCGGTACACATAAGTTACGTACATGTAACTTATGTGTACGAGCTACTAAAATGGCACATGTCAGGTATGTCAACAAAATCCAACCTTATGGATTGATTTCACACTATATTGATTAGATGTGTTTAGAAAAGCATAATCGTATCTCATGTACATCATGAAATATAGTAATATAGATGTATTTTGTATATATATGTATATATGTATTATAGGCAAAAAAACTGTGTACCTGAGTACATGTATCTTATGTTACCCATCTTTATTTATGATAATTTCACAATTATTTAAGATAATCTAACTTTATGGATGTGTTTCATATCGCTAACATAACATGTGTATCAAAAATCACCTCAATCTGACATTCCTAGATATCTAGGAAAAGAAACTATATTTTCTTGTCAACGATAAGTTGCTGAAATTATAATAACCGTTGGATGATATATTATTATATCTCATAATATACATGTGATATAGTTGTGATCTTTTAAACACATATAATCTGAACAATGTTGATTCAATCTATATGGTTGGATTTTATTAAAAAATTTCACATATGTTATTTTAATGGTCAGTACACATAAGTTGCATACACATAACTTATGTGCACCCACCACTAAAATGGCACATGTGAGGTATGTTAACAAAATCCAACCATATGGATTGACTAAATACTATATTGATTAGATGTGTTTAGAGAAGCATAATCATATATCATGTAGAACATGAAACATAGCAATATATCATCCAATGATTTCTACAATTTGTTCAACTTATGGTTAATTATAAAATATGCGTATTCTTGCATTGAATGACCTATCAATATCAGCATGAAGTAAACTTTGATACACATCTAATCTAAGAGATATACACCACATCCATAAGGTTGAATTATGTTGTAGAGTTTTGTAATCATCATAAGTGAAGGTGGATATATATATATATATATATATATACATATATATACTATATATATATGTATATATATGTATATATATACTATATATATACATATATATAATATATATATGTATATATGCATATATATATATATAGAGAGAGAGAGAGAGAGTCAGGCTAGAATACACTCGAGTGTACGGATCGCACGAATACACTCAAGTGTGTTTGCATATCAAGACTATTTTTTACAAAATGTAAACCGTTGATCTTCACCGTCATACTATAACTAGGCTACATACAAATTTTGAGCTCATTTGGATGAGTGTAAGTCACTCATCCAAGGGCAACAAAATCGTCGTGCGAAACTAATTTGAAATGTATAATTTTTGCGGTCTTCATAACATGAGCTATACATATCCAAATGTGCTCAAATTTTGCGTATGAGTTGTTCACGAGATGTTTAATAAGATCAACAGATTAGATTTTCAAAAAAAATATTGCATCATGAAAAACTACTTGAGTGTATTACGCTTCGGATACACTCGAGTGTATTCTAGCCTGACTCTCTCTCTCTCTCTCTCTCTCTCTCTCTCTCTCTCTCTATATATATATATATATATATATATATATATATATATATATATATATATATACACACACACACATATGGCCATTCATTCACTACCCATGCCGGTAACTAAGGTTAGTTACCCATGCATCTGTTTTGTAAGAGGAAAGCACATATTTGTAATGAGACAGGCAACGTTGTAATGGGATGACCAAAATTATAATACAAAGACACCTTTTATAACACAACATAAATTGTTGGCATAAATATCATTTTTACTGTGTATTCAGAGGGAGAATACAAAATTTATGTTGCATTTACAAAATAAGTCTTTGTATTATAATTTTAGTTGTCTCATTACAATGAGGTGTATATATATCTACTATACTCGTCTCCGTCATCCCTACTTCCGTAAACTCATTGGACTCTTACAGATAAACAACCTTCTTCCATATTTCCGTGGAATCACTTGACTTTCACAGATAAACAACCATCATTAGTTGATACGTCATAAACACTTCCCTAAACTGGCCGAACTCCCACAAATCAACAAAGAATCATTGGACTCTTTGCAGTTACTTTATTCATAGACTGTATCCCTCTCGAAAAGTTGTTATTTACTCCATTCAGATCGCAAGATAAATGAGCATGTCTTCACCACTCCGGTTGCTACGCGTCATGAAGCCTATGTTAATTCTCAAAATCCTTTCGATACATGGGATTTCTTCTGTTTGGAGCCACCTGATGATGGTGACCAACAACTTATTGTACCTTGTGTGGTTTAGGAAAGAAGATGCCAATGCTACAGATTCTAGCCACCACTGATTCATGGACGGTGCCCCATGAGCAGCATACAGATGTAGTTTAACAACACCACCTACAGGTATAAGTACAGGAGAGCAATCAGAGCTCCTTGCGTTCACGAGGATCTAGAAAAATCTAACATATGTGTAGGTTTCCGCTCTGCAATTTTTTTTCTAGGAGTACACATTATGTTTAATGATGGAGACGAAGGCGACATACCTACAAGGATTATTTACTTTTGACTAACGAACCATAAGCCTTTGATAGGCAAAGGACGAGAAATAGACTGGAGGCATCGCATAATAAATCTAAGAAAAAACTACTATTACCATATTAAGAGCCAAGACTCAGTTTTCATCTCCATCATGTGCCAGACAGTCGATTTCACACGCAGACTTCTTCCTTCTCGTTCTTCCCTGTGTTGCTAAGCATACCTAATTGTGAGTTGTGATGAGATCCTCCCTGTCAAAGTTTACACTTGTATGTTGTTCAGCATATACCTGATTACGCTAAATTTACGGGACGCTCACACCCGCGTGTGAGCGGTCTCACGCGCTGGGAAACCAGCCACAGCCAGCAGGAAACAGCCACCACGTGGCGGATTATCATTGGGTCGATTTTTTGAAATTCTACAATATGCCAATAAATTTGTTTCTCTTATAACTTTTGAACTGTAATGAATTTTTTAACGAAACAAAAACCGTTGGTTTCGCTACGAAAAATGCAATCTAACAAACCTAATATTGACATATTTTTGAGATAAAAAAATACAAAAATGATATATATGTAGGTAATTGACAACCAACTACGGTGTTCATAACCATAAGTGGTTATTAACACCCAAAAATGATAAATTGACGTCTAAATGACTACATCTAACAATCCCAATATTGACATATTTTTGAAAAAAATATATAAAAATAATAAATATATGTTAATTGACAACCAATTATGATGCCCATAAATAGTTATTGACACCCAAAAATGATTAGTCAATGTACAAAATAGTTCGTTGACACCCAGAAGTATAAAGATGACACCCAAATAAGGTAATTGACGCCCAAAATAGTTCATTGACACTCAAAAGTTAAAAATGACGCCTAAATAAGGTAATTGGCGCCAAACATGTCCATAAATGGCTAATGACACTCATAAATGGCCAATGACACCCAAATATAGTTATTTGACGCCTAAAATAGTTCACTGACACCTAAAATAATAATGATGCCCACAAATGACTAATGACACCTATAAATGGCTAATGACACCCAAATATGGTTATTTGACGCTTAAAATGGTTCACTTACACCTAAAATTATAACGACACCCACAAATCGCTAATGACACCCATAAATGGCTAATGACACCACGCCTAAAATAGTTCACTGACACCTAAAATTATAACGACACTCATAAATGGCTAATGACACCCATAAATATCTAATGACACCCAAATATGGTTATTTGACGTCTAAAATAATTCACTAACACCTAAAATTATAAGGACACCCATAAATGGCTAATGACACTCATAAATGGCTAATGACACCTAAATATAGTTATTTGATGTCTAAAATGGTTCACTGACACTGAAAATTATAACAACGCCCACAAATGACTAATGACACCCATAAATGACTGATGACACCCAAATATAGTTATTTGACGCCTAAAATGATTCGTTTGCATTCAGAATAATGTATTCATATCATTTTTATATTTTTTTGTTATATCAATATTAGTCTTGTTTGAATGCATTTTTCATAACGAATCTAATGATTTTTGTTTCGTCAAAAAATTCATCACGATTTAAAAGTTATAAGCAAAACAAATTTATTTATCAATTGCATAACACATCCAATTAAACCCCGAATAACCTATTCATATCATTTTTATATTTCTTTTTGTTAAAAATATATGAATATTAATCTTATTGAATTGCATTTTTCATAACGAATCCAATAATTTTTATTTTGTCAAAAAATTCATCACGGTCCAAAAGTTATAAGCAAAACAAATTTATTTGCATATTATACACCATCTACCAACTCATCCAATTAAATGCCGCCACATCATCATCTGAAACCAACCACAGCCACCCTAGAAAAGCCACTCTGGGCGCGCGTAATGCCGCGCATGATGGTATATGCGCGTGATAGAACTATTTCCGTTAATTGTTTGCACCTATAAGTACGGACCGCAAATCACATGAGAAGGCACAAAACCCTAAGTTATTTTGTTGTCAATGATGGATTTCCTGTGTCGTTGATTGCCTTTTGGATTTATGGCCTTCCGTAAGGTTCATGCGAGCGACTACAAAGAGACTACTTCCTGAATCATAATATGATATCATGTACGTTGCAATGGAGCTTGGGAACTCGTGGGGAATAGTTTAAACCTACCACCTCCCACATATATTATCGTCTGCTATATAATCTATTTTCATTGGTATGTCTGCATCTTCCACCCATGACCCATTATCTTGGATCAGATCAGTGGTGTTGCCTTCGTTCCAGATGCAACATCCAAAATCAGCAGTGTGGCATCCAACTCGGTATCATCGTCAACTACCCAATTGTAAATTGTTGCTATATTATTGGATCGTCTAATGCCATGTAATAGATTGGTGATATCATCTCATGGTCTGCATCCATATTCACGGTCGTCAATTCGGCATAATATGTTTATTCCAACCATCATCTTGATCATACATGCCACTCCAAGCGGGTCTTCATGGTGATAAGAAAATAATAATCTACATTGTTGGTATGGTCTGATTATTTTTGACTGTTTGTTCATATATATATCTTCATGGCAAATCCAGACATAACATCGATCTTCTGTATCATATTATGTCCTAAAATTTTCTCTTTTAATATCTATCACCAATGCTACTTCGTACTCATTCATTAGCTTGTCGGCCTTAGTTTCAATATTTGTCACCAACGGTACATCATGCTCAATTATTATCTTGTTAACCTTAATTTGAATGCTTGTCATCAATGCTACTGATAACACCCACATCTACACATATTATCTTTGCATTTCATCTATGGTTGTGTGTCACTTTGATCTTAATATGCACTCTTTTACTCATATTTTAGTTTTTTTCTTAATTATTTAGATAAGATAACTAGCTAGCTAATAAAGTAGCCAATCTAGCCAGTTTTGAGACTAGCAGGCACCGAGCTTAGATGGACAATACTTCTCTGCTCTCTCTGCTAAATTGAGGCCCAGTGAATTGTATTTTATTTGATATATGACCTTATGATGAATACATTGTCATCACAATCTTGTTCTTTACTCTAGGCCCAGTTTGGCTCTCATTATTTGCTTATATTGCCTAATTCACATCATACATCCTGACCTAGCATAATTGGGTTATCGTGATTTTAATTGAGATTTATTCATCTTTTATGCAGGTCATTAGGGCACCAGGGAATCCAATTTTCACATATGCATCCCATGTAGGCCCACGAGCACCAAAGCCCATCTACATGGGGTCGGCCCCTTTATTTCTATTACGTTACTATAGTACCCTGTTCTCCCCTTACCCTCTCTAACCCTACTTAACCGCGGTCGCGGCTTTCTTTCCCCTTCCCGTGACCAGCCACATGCGGTCTCCCTTGCTCACAACAACCGCAATCACCTGCAGTTACTTCCACAATCGTGACCCCCTCTAGTCAACCGGTGTCACGGTTCCTCTATATCGCGGTCGCGGTTTCCCATAATCGTGACTTGTTGCTCCACCCTGACACCTGCTCCTCTCGCAACGATCACTATCCATATGCATCGCCTCTCTCTTCTACCTCACCGTGCCCATGGTGCCTCTTGCGACCCGCGGTGCCTCCTCTCTCCACCGTGATAGCAGCGCCAACACCCCCCTCTGCGACGTCCGTCCTCTCCACCACCGATCGTCGGCTGCTCCACCTGCAACTACATAGCCACCTACCACTTTGCCACGATAACGTGTCTGCGGTCTCACCCACACCACATCGCGATCGTCGCAAGTCCTCCACGCCCGCCGCCATCAGCAACCATGGCAACTCCACAACCTTTGGATCACGATCTCGATCAGCCCACCACCTCCTCTTTGCATTAGGCCACCGCCTTGCCTACATCAACAACCGTGATCAACTCCTATGAACCCTAATCGCGACCTGCGGATCAAGAACTACGTCCCCCCTCCCTCCAAATCATGGTTGCAATTCCCATAACCGCGGCCCCCTCCCTTAAAATTGCGGTCACGATTCCCATAACCGCAACCTGCCCTCCAAAGATCGTGACCCTACTCTCCACACTGCAGTCACGGTTTCTTCCTGCCCTAAAACTGCGATCGCAGTTTCCAAAGACCGCAACCACCCGCCAACACTGTGACGTCCTTCTCCACCCAATGACAATTACATCCCTACCTTCCAGCATGCAAGAACGACCTTCTGCCACTCTTCTTCCACCATCATTGGATCTTCCCACCGCCATCTTCACATCCACCGACAACGTCCCTCCATCCAAGCAACAACATCAACTAGGCCTCGACCCCCTAGCATCTACACCGCGACCAAGCAGGGGGGTGTCCCTAGACCACAACCAGGAGGACACAACTGTGACCAATCCAACAAGGGATGGCGGCTGCGATGTCCCTAGACTGTGATCGCAACCTCAACTTGTCCTTCCCGTAGTGCAGTGGGTTGATTTCACTTGATTTAGCTATCACGTGCAGTGCACATGCCACGACCAACACTTAGCCTATAAATAGAAGGGTACCCCCAACCATTTGGGCGGGAGAGTCTGGATGCCGAAAGGCTTTCGTGATCCAGCCTTGATGCCTAAAGGCTGTTGGATTGGAGCCAGAGCCCCGTGGGAGCATCCCAAGGTCTGAGAGGACCAAGGCACTCAACCTACGTTCTCCAACAACCACCAGTCTCCACATTCTCTCTCCTCCATCTCCATCTCAGATCTATTCTCTCCGAAGGTGGAAGCTGAGGAGAGAGAAGATCTAAGCCACGTTCATCCTCACCACCGAGGTGAGAGAAGATCAA
Organism: Alisma plantago-aquatica; assembly: GCA_963693085.1. Taxonomy (NCBI): domain Eukaryota; kingdom Viridiplantae; phylum Streptophyta; class Magnoliopsida; order Alismatales; family Alismataceae; genus Alisma; species Alisma plantago-aquatica. The sequence continues at coordinate 513,435,107 of OY856412.1, forward strand.
CTTCACCACCATCCTCCACCACTAGTATATATATATATATATATATATATATATATATATATATATATATATATATATATATATATATATATATATATATATATATATATATATATATATATATATATATATATATATATATATATATATGTGTGTGTGTGGGGGGGGGGTGGTGGGGGATTAAGAGAGACATTCTCTCCCTCTTTCACATGCTTGTGACAGAGGCCGAATGTCTGGGATGGTGATAAACCAAAGCGGCAGTTGAAATTCAAACACGAGTCCCTTTGTTAGGAGACACTTTGCTTGACCATTTGAGCCACTCTTTAATGACACAGCTTGTGGGGTAATAACTGAGGCGCATCCGTTGTTGGTTCAAGATATATATATATATATATATATATATATATATATATATATATATATATATATATATATATATATATATATACACACATATACATATATATATATACATATACATATATATATATATATATATAAAATTGAAGAAAAAAAGAAATACCAAAATCGTAAATAATGTATTTCAGGTCCTTTATAAAGATTTTTTTTAATTTGATAAATAAGAAAAATCGTAGATATTTTTAATGGATCATCTATTTTTTTGAAGAGGAACTATAGTATATATATATATATATATATATATATATATAGAGAGAGAGAGAGAGAGAGAGAGAGTCAGGCTAGAATACACTTGAGTGTATTCGGAGCAAAATACACTCAAGTAGTTTTTCATGATGTAATATTTTTTTTAAATCTAATCCATTGATCTTCTTAAACATCTTGTGAACAACTCATACGCAAAATTTGAGCACATTTGGATATGTATTGCTCATGTTATGAAGACCGCAAAAATTATGCATTTCAAATTAGTTTCATACGTCGATTTTGTTGCCCTTGGATGAGTGACTTACACTTATCCAAATGGGCTCAAAATTTGTATGTAGCCTAGTTATAGTATGACGGTGAAGATCAATGGTTTACATTTTGCAAAAAATAGTCTTGATATGCAAATACACTTGAGTGTATTCGTGCGATCCGTACACTCGAGTGTATTCTAGCCTGTATATATATATATATATATATATATATATATATATATATATATATATATATATATATATATATATATATATATATATATATATATATATATATATATATATATATATATATAGAGAGAGAGAGAGAGAGAGAGAGAGAGAGTCAGGCTAGAATACACTCGAGTGAACAGATCGCACGAATACACTCAAGTGTGTTTGCATATCAAGAGTATTTTTTTTGCAAAATGTAAACCATTGATCTTCACTATTATACTATAACTGGGCTACATACAAATTTTGAGCTCATTTGGATGAGTGTAAGTCACTCATCCAAGGGCAATAAAATCGATGTGCAAAACTAATTTGAAATGCATAATTTTTGCAGTCTTTATAACATGACCTACAAATGTCCAAATGTGCTAAATTTTTTATATATGAGCTATTCACAAGATGTTTAAGAAGATCATCGGATTAGATTTTTTTTAAAAATATTGCATCATGAAAAATACTTGAGTGTATTCTACTTCGAATATACTCGAGTGTATTCTAGCCTGACTATATATATATATATATATATATATATATATATATATATATATATATATATATATATATATATATATATGTGTGTGTGTGTGTGTGTGTGTGTGTGTGTGTGTGTGTGTGTGTGTGTGTGTGTCGTATATCGCGGTTGTCATGAGACTGCATACCAGAAAAAACATTTTAAAGAAAAAAGCTATACCCTCACCTCCTTTTGTTGACATTTATTATGCACACTAACTATGCATGGGAGTTTGGATGAGGTGCTGACAACTATTTTCATTGGGAAAAAAACATGCATTGTCCACAATGGATTAAAATAAGAGTTACACTACACATAGTAAGGTCCATACCCGCCCAACCACCCATTTTTCAGGAATCTCCAAAATCCTGGTCCAGTCATTTTCTCTGATACAAACTGATTCCACACTAATTAACTCCATGTAGAATTCAAAAAGTCATTCTACCCCACCTCTCTCCAGCCCCGATTTTCGTTAATTCACTTTTCTCTTCCAACTCCTCTCTCCAGCCTCATTGCACCCCACCAACATTCCCACACTAGTACAATACGTTCGATTCCCAACTCTCGTCAATCATGTCGAAGTGCATTGTCGTGCTCGCGCCTGCAAGAACTATAATTGATAGTCTTTCATGTAGTGTTCAACATCTCGTACTATACGAATAATACTATATGTCTAGTATTGTACATCATGTACTACTTCTATGCAATTTTGACAAATGATGTTGTTGTTATATGTTTCGTACTGTACGCCTAGTACTGTACATCATGTGATACATCATGCAATGTATTGAATTAGGATAATAACTTTGACGAGTTATTCATGTATTGTATTGTACATCTTGTATGTCCGTTGATATTGTACGTCGGAAAAATAAAAAAAAAATTGTTTAACAATTATAAACAATGTAGACAAGAAAATTCAATACAAATGATAAATATACAGTATGTATGGATTTTGTGAAAGACTATAGAGTGGGAAGAAGCAGAGAGACAACTAGTGTTGTATGTCTATACAAGTACTAATTGAATGCTTTAAAAAAATAGACGCAATATGTGAAATAACGTCATTAAAAATAACATATGAAAATAGATACAAAATGAATATATTGTTGTGTATATATAACAACATTAAACACAACATATGAAATAAATTACACATAAAAAGTATCAGCAGATGGACCTACAGTATGTGCGTATGTGAGAAGGAATATGAGCAATAGATCTTTTTAAAAAATAGTGGAGGGAATTAAAAATGAATAAAACATTAAATCTAAGTAATTTTCGTATATCATGGTAGATTGGGATATCACAAGTGCAATCGATTCATTCATTAAAACTACGATGGTTTTATTCACTCCACCTGGTCGAGCACGTATTCCAAAAACAATGCTTTCTCTACAGCTCATCTCCATCAGCTACGCAAAGATAAACTCTCCTATGATCCTATCGAACTTTCTATCCACTATTTTGTCTAAAATTATTTCCATTCCTTTCATATGTAAGGTGTTTTTGTTTTCATATGTAAGATGCTCATCTATGGTCAGCATTACAACAATCTTTAATGTTAGTGCCAAATTTTGTTCAACAAAAAAGTTGACTCCCCTTTTGCAGCAGTCTACCACCGCTCTGGCAGCAAAATGGCCTCGTTTGCCATACATGCTAAAATATTCTACTCGTCACAACATTTTCTGACGTCTTTTCTTTTCAAAAAAGTTGTCGGGGTTGAGCCACGTAGAAGAAGAGCCAACAGTCAGGGTGTATTATTTTGGAACTTGTACCTTTTGGCGCCCTTTTGTTTGTTTTCCCACCTGACTTACATGATTGTGTTTACTCTTTCTTTTTTGGATCTGTATGGGTCGAAGCCCACCCCCTCTCCAAACAGGTGCCAGAGCCTGGATGACCTAAGAAGTTGGTAAATACAGCTGACCCGAGCGGGGAATCGAACCAGCAACCCTTCATGAGGGGCGCACTGGCTTGACCGTCCGGACTACGCTGGCCGGATTGTGTCTACTCTTTCCTTCCGTCGGAATGTCTCCGCTTTTCTCCTCCTCGAGTCTCAACAACTTATTCTTTTCACCGTACCTGTTCTTTTCCTTCTTTTACTGAATCTATATATCCTTCAATCAGATAATACAAGATGCTCTTTTCCGTCTTCCTTACCTACAGTTTTTAGCTTTTGCTGACGTCTGAGGGCTAGTTTTTCACTGTTGGGTTGCCTATCGTAACCCTTTTCTGCTCGTTGGAGTGTTTTTTGTAAGCCGAGGGCTCCTCTTTTGGCTCGCGAGGGAGATTAAGATGAATACGAAAATCCCTGTTTATATTTGAAAGACATAAAAAGCCTTCGCGCTTGGTTGATATCTGTGTTCCTTGACCTTTCTGACGTCGACGGTCGAAACAGAGATGACAAGATGATTACTGTTACTAAAGTGTTATAGTCCAATTCTTTCATTGAATTTGGTGAAGTAATTTTGCGGAAGCTTCATTTTCAAAAATTCCTTAAGTGAGATACAATATAAGCATGCATAAAGAAAAAAAATAACAGCCCCATCGACAGGTCAATAAACGTCAAACAAATAACTAACAAGAGAACATATTGGCGAACAAGATGACAAATTTTATTACAAAATATAGAAAGATACAAGGATTGTCGCTCTTAAAATCGCGAACCAACAATAGGATATGTAATCCCTCTCGTGCCTTTTTCTTTTGGCAGTTGTCTTTCTTTTCTGGGCCTATAATATCAGTGTTCCTCAACACCAAATCATATGTATCTATGTCTTATTTATAGTACTCTCCTAGTACTAGATAAGACTATTCTAAAAAAATAAGACCAACCATGTAAAACAGGACGAGAGGATACAAGTAATCTATTGGAAAGGATAATGAGAGGATAACACAAAATTAAATCGACAAGAGGAGTAAGGATAAACAATAAATTGAACTTTAAACATATTAACTTATACTTTTCCAATATGAAAAGGTAATATTTATTATCCTAAATAACAAGATAAGATATATCATCGCCACAATCTCTACTTTGAATATTATTTACTAATGTGTATTTGCTTCAACAATAAAATTTGTCCCATAGGTTACTTTCGTTCTCAAAAGCGCTCTATCATTACACGCCTCTCTATCATTACACGCCTACACATAATGCATATTTGGGCTTGGCCGCCCAAACCATTCATGTGAAAGCTCCTCAAATTGGATAGTTTGGTAAACTACACTGCCACCATATGTGATTAAAGGAACCACATTCTTCACACATTTCGTCCTCCATATTATATGTTGGTACCTTTGTCCTCTATATTATAGGTTGGTTACTTCTCGGAGTTCCACCTCTCGACTATGACGTCCCATCACGCAAAATGAGATTACTCAAAACAAAATCCATTATTGATCACTAATTAACCACGTATGTAGAAAAAAAGGTAAATGAAAACCGAATTAAACATCACCAACAAGTTCAGGAATAATTACTGTAAGTCAAACTACCTGTATAACATCACATACCATATCATGTATTTACATATATGTCCAGTGGCCTCAACCACAATTTGTATACAAAAGAAATGTTTCACTTATGCATGTCATATATAACATCGAGATAATTCCAAAAATACGAGTCGATATACATATCATCTACAAAACATCCTCTGTCTGAACCTGAGAGTACATGGATGACTCTAGGATATACTAACTACTAGCCAACCTTCTGCTCCTACTACACTTTGAGTTGTTGTTCATCACTTCCATGATCCTGACAACGTCGTTGACGATCATCTAAAAAGATGTGGTGACCCACGACGTGAGATCAATGTCCCAGCGAGAGATATATCTCTCAACAAGGATTGTTGATTACACCAGGCTATCTATAAAGAAGTCAAACGTAGTAAGTAGCTTAAATAGATAGTATAGCAACAAGGATGGTTAACATGATATTTAAAGGAACAGACAAAACTATCATTTCTAAACAATTGATTTCCTTTACCACATTATATAACAACTAAACATTATAAGAAACAAGACAAGACTTATCAACCGATGTGAATTGTGCTTCACCCTAAATAGTTATGCTACATGATTGGATAACATCTTTTATTAAGCCATGGTGAGTTTGAGGTATACCACTCAAAGTACAACTGACCATTGCAAAGTCCCAATCAGTTACGTACAAGATCTAGGAGACCTGGAATCCTAAGACCCTCCACCCTCGGTCAATATGAGTCTGCCGCAGAGACATATATAGTCAAGCTGCAAATCAGCCTTGTCCATCCTTGGTATATAGGTCAAGACACTAGAAAACATGGTATACAAAACCCTATTATCTGAGGTACAACCACAGTTGTCCTCCATCACATCCCCTATACAAATATCTAAGACATGGCCACAACCGCTCTCAAACTGAGGCATGACCATAGCCATCCTCCAAGTGTTGGCATATGGGTGTCAAGGATGTACTCTTGTTGCACCCGTACATACTCAACGGTTATGTGTGTGACTCTGAGATTCTCTTAGGAACAACCATTTCCCATCTAGCAAGTCCTGAAACTGGAATGGTTCTATGACATAGGACACTACGTGATTAGTGTTTTACTTTATTAGTTAATGTCAAATGAGTGTCTTTTAACTGCATCAATCAAGTTAAATACAAACCCTAAAGGATTTCTACAAAAACATGGGTATGTCATAACTTTCGGAATATAAAGCACATGGTATATAATTCTTATCTCACCATTACAGGATACCAATCCCCATCACATCATGAAGAGAATTACACCTCCATTAGGGATCAACCATGTCCAGAGGTCATTAAGACCCTCACATAATTCCCTACAAGAGCATAATTATCTTTCCACACCTTATAAAAAGGCTCAAACCAACCATCACCCTACTTGTGATATACAAATTCAACAAAATATTGCATTTAAGAGATATGATGTTCACATGATAGAATAGAAATAACAACCATAATCATTGAGAGAAAACATTCCTTCATTATATCAACAAACTAGGAAGCTAGGTATGATTAACTATCACCAATGAATTGTGCTAGGGTTAGGTTCAACAAGGTAGATTAAGTTGATGTTACAATTTAACACTAAAGACTAAACCATTGATTCATACACTTACATAGGAAAAAGTATAAACCCTAACACTTAGCATTCCCATCAGATCATGGATGCTTATCATCAAAACATACCCATTGTATTAGGAGTATCAACCCAAACCATCAAATCATGAAAATCACATAAAACCATCGAATTAGGTACCATGATCAAGCATGGCCTGACACTTAACACAAAGCATGATCCTCATATGGTATCATCAAACCAAATCCATTGGATCCACAACTAGAGAAACCATCATTTGATAAGGCTAGGAAGGACATCAGATCTTGACCTAGAAAGGCCATCAGATGTCAACACTAGGAGCACCATCATTTGTTGGCATCAGGGATACCATATTTTGTGATCATCAGAACTACCACCAGATATTGACACTATGAAGACTTATGATCTTTCAACCAGTGAAACCATTGGTTGAGAACCATCGACCATGGAACCAGTGAAACCATTGAGTCATGAAATAGAGAGGCCATTGTGACACCCCGCGCCACACAAAGTGAGAATACTCAAAACAAAACCGCTGAAGAAAGATTAACGAACAAATAATTGGAAAACACTAAAAATTAAAACCATTTTCATAAATCTTCCAAACAATAAGAGCCTTCACATGTAAGTCTTTTCATGCCTCAAAGAATATACAAGGCATGCTATCAACCTGTAACTAAAGAACTTGTTCCAGAACATATATACATGGTTCCACCACATCAGTACGTAACATGTATACAAGCCAACCACATAAAAAAGCACATTTACAAAAATATCTACAAAACATTCCCAAAGACCTGAGTGTATAGGGATGACTCTAGGACTCTATCAACAAAAGGCACCCAACAACATTGCTAACCTCACCCTCTACTGGTCCTCCTACTACTCGTCAACCTCCATTGCATGATCTCTACCTCTTCATGCTCGTTCACCTAAAAAGATTGTGGGAAACAAAGGGGTTGAGATTCCAAATCTCAGCGGGAGATATAAGTCACCACAGACTCTATTATTATCATAGATGAGATAAACAAAGCAACTATATAATTACAACTATGTGAAACAGGTAATTATTATTAACAGGAAGAGCATTTTACTATCAGATTTTATGAAACATCTTAACAATTCAAAAGGAATATGAAGAACATGTATATTTCCTATCAACAACATTGTATAAAGATCAAGCAAGGCCTCATCCATTGTTTTCATATTTTGATCCTATACAATTATACTACATGACTATTTAAGTATTTTATTATGCCATGAGGATTTGATTCATACCTCCCAAATCCAACTGACCACTTGATAAGTCAGAATCGGTTCCATACAAGGTCTAATGGAAGAGCCAGAATCCACGAACTCACCACACCTCTTGGTCAGCACAAGAGAAAACACTATAGAGACATATCAATCAACTACAATAATGACATATCGTCAAATTTAGGGATTGGCTCACGCATGGTCATTCTAACAAGAGGGAGTGGCTCACGCATGGACATCCATAACACAACGAGATCAGCTCACGCATGGTCGTCTCACACATCATGTATTTAAAGGATACAAAGAATTACTTGACTTGTACCCCACATATTCAAAAATATGTGCTCCGAGTTATACTCGTTTCACCATTCAACAAATGTTGACATTGAATGGATCTATGCCACATGGAAAGCTATACTATTAGATTCTAATTGATTAATTAGACCAATTTAAGCACCTTTAGCATCAATCAAGTTACAACGTACAACCTCTAAACAAATTCTACATAAATAAGGGCATAACTCCTCATCTGAACATACTGAAACATATAAGGTGTGATCTCATCACATCATGTTTGTTTTTTAACCTGTTTCCATCACAAGGACCACATATCTTGGGGTGACAATTTCTCCTCTCATCATTGAGGAAAAAATCTCATGCAAGGAAATAAGCCATCATTAGGTCACAAAACCATTCACTTCCTCTTTCAAAGGGTGTCAACAATACTTTATGCCTCACAAGGCCCATTCAAATAGATCATAATCACCATAGATCATACCTGGATATGCACATCAACCAGTATCACATGCATGATTAGAAATTGATAACCAGAAAGCAGTATATCATCAACACTAGTATCTCATAGGACTCATGCCATACATTTTTCAATCATTAGAATTACAGTTTCTCTTTACCCAATTAGGGTTTATAAGTTTGGATCAAAAACCACCCTTAGATCATCACTTTCATCATCATTATGACACATATGACCTTTATCATCATACATACGACCACCTCAAAGGGTACCACATCATCTCATCTCACCCTATCATCAACATGGTGTATCATAGTCACCACCACAAGATGTCGATTAGGGTTTCAACATAGGGTATCAGGTTAACCGAGGTGTGTCAGGAAACCACACCAAGAAGGGTATCAACTTAGGGTATACTAAGAGAGAAAGCAAGGTGTCGACTACCTTATCAAGATGTGTATTAGTTTGGCATCATGGGGTATCGGGCACAACATCTGAAGGAGAGGGTATCAACCAACCCATCCTATCAGGAAACACTATCCAGAGGTGAGATGGGCATTAGGGGTACGGGCAATGCCCTAGCATATCGAGCAAGAACACCTCTAAGTAACGGACTCAACAACACATCTAGCCATCCTCATATCAGGAAACAAAAGCCTCTCGGGCATCACCAAGGGTGGCGGTTGCTTAGGGTTTTAGCAATGTGTTAAGTTGTGATGGCTAAAGCACTAACGGTAAACACACATTAAATCAACACTCCCATGTTCGCAATGCCAAGTTGTGACAGCTACATATGTGTCAGGAAGCAACTCCCCCAAGGTGTGATGGCCAAGGCCATAACGGGTAGCACTCTTTGTATCACGATCAAACTCCATATCGGTTCAACGCCACCAAACCAACTAACACCCTTGACTCATACCAACCTACTCATACCTAAGGCATGATGATCTAAGTAGCATCAGATCACATCGAACTAGACCTAACCAAGGTCATGACGAACTATCACAAAGGGTGACGGTCAGTGGCGTCATAGGTCGTGACAGTCACCCAAGGCATATCGGACTAAACAAGCATATCAGTCAGCATACATAATAGCCTAACCATGCATATCAGTTCACTCATCTTCAACCTCAAAATGGCATTACAAGCAAGGAAAATAGGGCAACTCAAGAGTAGCAACTAAGAAAGGTTCTTCTTCCCAAAACAGAATGCAAAACTACCAAGAAGAACTACTAACATACAAGATATAACAAGCCAAAGATAAAGAACAAGATATCAAGTAAAGGGTGATAATAACAAAGAGGGTTTAGAGTTATATAACCCACCTCAAGAATCACCACCAAGCTCCAAGCTTCATGAGCTCAAGGTAGAAGAAGATCCTCCAAGCTTGATCACCACAACACATCCAAGAGAGAAAATGGAACCATGGTTAAAAGAGAATGAGAGGAAAAGGAAAGTAACCGCGGTCCATGACCAACAAGAAGAAAGAAAGAGAGAAAGGAAGCTAAGGATTATGGCTTACCAAGGTAGAGGATGAAGAGAGAACCACACGCTTGGGACTTGCCCACCAAGCTCCAAGGGAGAGACTCCTCTTAGCTCAAGTTCATCCACCAAAGAGGGAATGCAAGGATAACCAAAAGGATTCTCTTGCATGGAGGGAAAGAGGTATATATACAAGAGGGATGAAAGAGAGAGCAAGGGGAAGGTGTCACCACCTTAGAACCGTAGGTGAAACTTGTCCACAAAGAAAGATCCACATGTAACACCATGCAACAAGGTGATAAGATCTATGTCTCACCCACTAGGTCACCTTCCTAGGTCATGGCTGATACACATCTCTACCTCTCTTCACAAACGATAGGCGTAAAACCTAGGTACCACAAAATGATATGGTGCACCTCTAGACACCACAAAACTGATAGGATGTCCCTCAACACATCCACAAACTAATAGGATGTCCCTCAAAACACCCACAAACTGATAGGATGTCCCTCAAGACACCCACAAACTAATGCAAGGCCTCTCCAAGGCTCTCAAGCCCAAGACAACCCTTCTAGGTGTAAGATACACCTCAAACATGTGTCCAAAACACCACCAAGGATGTCAATAGACAACCAAAATCCAACCAAGGTGCCCATCTCTTTATTTTCCTCTAGATGATGCTAAGAGAAAGAAGGAACACTCTAGAGGTGACAAACTTGCTCATCAACCCCTATCCTGGGTAAATTACATTTTGCACCAAAACCTCTCCAAAAAACACAAGCATCAACCAAATAAGCTCAAACAAGGAACTCAAGCTTCCAACACGCCCTAATTACATCTCAGATGATTAGATCAAGGAGCTAAGAAACATACTTAAGAAAAACAAATAGGGTTATCCCAAAACGTGGGTCAGGGTCCTTACTTCCATCAAGTCATGACATAGTGATACCATATTTTGTAAACCCAGTGAAACCATTGGTTGTCAATAGTAGGTGGAAAATATATCTAACACATCAAGTAAAACCATCATTGGATAGAGCTTATAAAACTATCTACTAAACCACTTGATGTGAGTATCAAGAGCAACAATTGTATAGGAACTTAGCCATCGACCCTAGGCACAATAAGGTCTATAAAAACATCATTATGACCAAACCATCAGTTGACACAAAGACCAAACCATCGGGTCCAAAACAAAATAGGGAATCAGTTCAAAACCCTAAGGCTAAACCATCATTTTTGGGGACCAAACCCATCTATTTTGACGTGCATGCAAGGTCTAGAGATTCCCACTTCCAAGGAAGGAACGTGCACCAAGGTTGAGGGGTACATCCAAGAAGATTATCTACTTAAGAGCTACCACTTAAGATCAAACCCTAGGCCAAGATAGCATCTTTCTACTTAGCACTACGTTTTAGAGAAAGATCTTGTACATGCAAGTTATAAGTAAGCAATAAATGTGGAGAAAGTTATATAACTCGCCTCAAATATGATGAAGAAGGTCCAAACAAAAAGATAGCTCAAAAAGAGAGAGAGTGCAAACCTTAGCTTGAGCACTCCACACGTCCAAGCTAGGTCCTTCTCTAAGAACAAGCAAACCCTAGGACAAATAAGTCAAAAGGAAGGTATTCTTCAACCTCTAGAACATGATCCACTGAGAACACCATGGATCTGACCAAGAAGGAAGAGAGAGAAGGTAGGGAAGAAAAGAAAATGAAGGAAAGAGTGATATATTATTTGCTTAGGTCAAGAACAAGCTAAGGAAGCTCCACAAGCTTGAAAGAGGGTGGATCCAAGCCCTAGGTACACATGCAAGCAAGATCAGCCAAGCTTCTTCTACCTTGAGCTCCTTATTTTCCACCAAGCAAGAGGGATGAGATCCAAGTAGAAAGAAGAAGAAAAGAGAGTCTAAATATCTCATTTGCATGGAAGGAGGGAGGTATTTAAAATTTGGGGTGAAAGAGAAAGGAAAGAAGATGTGTCAAGCCATGCAAGCCATGTGTCCCATGGATGAAACATCACTCCCATGCACAACCAGGCAGTCCATTGGTTGTGGAATCTAGGTTGACAATTGGATGTCAACCCTACTGGAGCCATCGACCTCCAACAATAGGTGGTCCATCAAGTCATGCCTTCACTTGGCCACCAAAGCAAAACCTAGTGCCACCATCAGTTGGTACACATCACAGGAAAAACCATTGACCTAGGAGCTCAAGAGGAAAGCCATCAACCCTCAAGCATAAAGAGGCAACAATCGAATCCCACCAACTAGAGATGGACCATTGGACGCCAACATCCAAAGGAAAGACCATTGAGTTAGGGAATCAAGGTGAGGAAACCCTAGATTCCAACCTTAAGTTAGATGTCACCACTAAACCGAGGTACAAAAAGGTGCCCCAAGGTACAACTATATCAAACATGAAATGAAAACATGTGTGGTAAAAACATTTGACAAACTAAACTAAAAACCCTAGATATGGCAAAATTGCATTGAAGCCCTTCTCAGCACATATATAGCAAAAATTTCTCAAATAGTCTCCAAATTGGATTAAACTTGAAACTTAGACTAGTCACATGAAATCAAAGCACATATTAGGGTTTCATTAAGGTTTTAAGAATCCAATTATGATAAGATATCATGTTCAACCATAAATCAAGGTCAAGGGTCTTACATGGATGGTACACATGATCACTCTTATCACATCTATACCCTTCCAATATTGAACATATTTGTGTATATGTCTTTTGAAATTTGCAACCAAATTTGTAGACTTGCACTTGAGTACTGCACCTGAGAGTTGGATATGCGTATCACTATTTAGGTTCATGATGCCCACCACCCCTTGTACTACTTCATCTATACCAATCATGTTGATAGATCTTACATCATATGCTCTTTTGGCTAGAAATCTTGAACCATTCGATATGCTCCATCAAAATAGGTACTCTTCATGACAATTTGCTTTTACAAATAAATTGAATGATTTAATCTAGCATTGATATTCATAACCAATGGTTTCAAGTGCATCATTGATATCAGATCACTCTTAACATCAAGGACATATCAGACCCCTGACATTGTTCAAGGTGAAGATCCGTCATAAATATTGATAGGATATATAATGAAATTAGAACCCAAAACTATTATCTACCTAAGTGAAGTACCTAATTACAGAATAAATTTGTCATCAAGTTTTTCTACTTTTCAAAGTCCAAATACTTTTATGCACCACCGATGCTTTTTTATCATCTTGCATGAAACCTACTCTAATACCCCTTGAAATTATATTATAAAAGCTTCAACCCCAAGAAATCCCTTATGAGATATACAACGCAAGTATGCACATCAAAAAATGTGAACCCCTATCAACAAAGCCAATAATAATCAACAAGAGAACGAATCATCTAACAAGATAATAAGAAAACTTCAAAACAAATTCTATTAAGAATATTTCAAGATATGATAAGGATTATTGCTCTCTTACAACCATGCACCCACAATAAATTCTTGTAACTCACCCTTGTCTCTCCCTATTTTGGTTGTCTTTTGTCTTCTTCTTTTTCCAGCCCACAATTTTGGTTCTCTTTGTCAATATGTACCATACGACCATATGTTTTATCTATATTACTCACATAGTACTAGATAAGACTATCCCAAATTATAAGCCCAAACTGCATAAGGTAGGACCAAAGGATATAAATAAACTATTTGAAAGGATAACTAGGAGATAATATCAAACTAAATAGAAAGGAGAAGAAGATAAGAATAAATAATATCATGGGCTTGAAGCATATATATTTGGATCATTCCAATATTGCAAGATAATATTTACTATTCTGTACATTATCCCAACACTTGCCATGCCAATATTTCAAGATAACTTTCCAAGAAAAAAACCTTATTCTATCTTCATTGTTTATCTGTAATTGCTAGTCTCGCCTTTGTTTGAAACACATCTCAACCCACATATAAAATGGATATTCTCTTATCTATTACTTATTAATCTAACTATATGTCGTGTTTTGATTAATTAATTTGACTTGGACATTAACTAAATTGAGGTTTAGCTCAATTTGGATCCATGTTTTGAGTTGAACCTAGGGTAGCCCACACATGATTAGCTTATGTGTCCATAGATTTAATTTTACACAACCAGATTGATTTCCAAAACATTTTTATATTTGGATTCAGATTATATCAACCCCAAGTTAGTCCAGGCACTCCAAATTTCATAAAGAAAAATTCCATCCCAAACAGGGGCATAACTCTAGTATTTGGAAAAATGATAAGCTAACTTGTATATGGATCAGCAAGTTGAAACAATTCAATTGATATTGCACCATAGGAAGAAAAATCCATGACATTGTTGGCCTAGATAACTCATTAACCCATTTTTGTCCTTGTCAATTATGGACCAACAACCTTCATATCATACATATGGTTTTGTTGATAGGCCCTCCTCCCTAGTGGCTTCATCATCCCACTTGTCTTGTTGAGGTGATGTAGCCTACCACCACAACGTATGCACCTTACATCATTATTCCTTCATGAGGGATAAGATACCATGGTTGTCTAAGAGCATAACCCAGGAGCTTGTATTTGATGGACAACTCATATGTAGCAAACTAGTGTCCCCGCAACCAAGTTGGTGGAGTTTGTATACATAACTTGCTAAACTTGATTAGGAAACAATCAAGAATTGTGGATCCTCCCATGAAATTTGAGGGTAACATAGCCTCAAAGAATAACTAGATAGGGAAGAAAGATTCTAGGCTCTTGTGACATAATATTCATCACTATCTAGTAGAATAGTCCCTTGAGAAAACAATTGATAAATACACATGTGCTTAAAACTAATGTAACATGAGTCTTATAAGACACACTAAAGGATGGTATGAGCTCAACATACCAAGTGGATAGAGTCTAGGACAACATTTAGGATCATTGCAGAGAGCTAAAAAATATATCCAACAAAACAACTTTGGTGGAGTATGTACTTGTTAATTTATGGTTTAAGGATGATATATATCTTCACAACTTTGGTGGAGTATCAACTTGTTGATTTATGGTTTAGGGATGATGTATATCTTCATTTTACATAAACTTAAGGATGTCATGTATCTACAATAAGTGGTAAATTGCAGTAATATAGCCTTTGGGAATTGTGAGGAGCAGATGATTATGTTCTTGCATTTTCACTTTTGAAGAGACTCGAGGGAGAACATAGGCATTGAGCGGTTTGGCAAACCTTGAGAAGCACATATAGAATTATGTGGAGAGTAGAAATCATAGTGAATAAGTTTATAATTTCACATTCTAGATAAGTATCAAATGATGTGACTATTGAGAGACTATGGAACTTGTCTAATGATACATATATGTTTGTTTTTGGGATCTTTGAGCCCTACCTAACACCTGATAGAACATATAAGTGAGGGAACTTGTTGGGGTAGATTTTCATTATGAATGCGGTCTGTAGAGGTATGATGTGGGTTTTTACTTTAAGTGGTGTTCAATTGAATATCACATTAACCTATTAGTATAAGAAAATCTAGAACTAAGCTTTATAAGATCTAGAGTTTGATTTACAATACGATGTGGGTACTTTAATACAATGAAAGGTGAGTTATATTGGAATAAGCCCATCAAATAATAGGATGTTGATCTATCATGGATAGTCTTTTATCAATTTACATGAGGAGTGAGGATAGGATGGGCATGGAAAGTCCTCATAAAATGGATATGGTGGATTTCAATGAATCGATTACCAACATTGGTTTGGAATAATGTATATAATGATCTTAAACTTTGAAAATTTTTGATATAATTCAAGAATATTGTGAATGATATGACTTGGGTTGATGATTTTGAAACTTGAACTTAGTTTGTGTCTCCAACTCAAAAAGTAAGTAATATTGAACAAACTATTAATATAAGATTTATTTGGGATTTAACATGTTTCAAGCCTAGAATATGGAATTAAGAAACCATTGAGGCTTTTGGGTTCACTAGAGGCCCTAGGTTTGAACCATGGCCCCTAGAATCCAAATTAGACCTAGTTGAACTACTTTTGAGTTTAAATATAGATCTTTGGGATACAAAATTAGAATTTTGTAATTTGTTCCCATATTAAATTCTTACGGTATTTTAGTTAGTTGATAATTGAATTTTGAGATCATAAGAATATTTTTAAAACTTTCTAAGATAACTTGTGGCCTAAGTAATTATCTAGTTTATGCTTCATAACCAAGTTCTATATATCAAAAAAATGTGTGTCCACCCAATATTTGACCCAACTTTAGATAATAGTGAAATCAAAATAACCAAAATTTTGGATCATTTGAACCAATGGCCTTCCCAAGATATTTAGTTTTGTGATTAGAGATTTTAATTAAATAAAAGGATTACCTTCTCTGAAAGATTCCTTCCTTCCCCAAACCCAATATTTGATGTTGAGACTTGAGAAAAATGAAGGTGTAGGTCACTCTCTAGACCTGTAATCTCCCAGGAAGTCCCACAAACAACATGATTTACCTCCCTCAGCCTCGATTGTGGCCTAGTTTGCACCAAATGCCACAAAAATTTTGCTATCATCTCTCTTATCTTACCAAACTCAACAACTCCCTGAACACCTAAACTACAGAAAAAGAAGATAATGAAAATTTTGAGATGACAAGGAATCTTTGGGAGTGGGGGCATATATAGACTCTTGGCACCTCCATGACCATATGAAGTCATAGAAACCATTGCACCATTGAGCACAACTATTTTGAACCCTAGTTCCATCTCAAACACTATGTCAATAACTCTCCCAGATTGGAATCCATCTCTATCAATCCATCCAACTACCCATCAAACATGGAATCTCCACCCAATGCACTTGGTGCGGAGCACCTCCATGGCATAAGAAAGCCAATCCAAGCTTTTCTTGCTTGCGAGGAGGTTGCCAATGTACTTGCAAGTTCCACAAGGCCAAGCTTCTAGGATAGAAATTTTGGACACATCCCAAACCACATGTGACCATATAACTGGTCCAAAAATTATACATCAACCTCACAAACCTCTTCCACACTCTCCTATGGGTCCATCTTTGGTAGTTACCTCTCCTATGATTCTCTCCTCTCTCTATATAGATCCATGTATCCATCTTTTAATTCCTGACACCACTAATGCTATCTTAGGAATCATAGAGTCTAGTTAGATCTTATGATTTTAACTAAGGTCTCATTTTGGTTACCAGGATCTAGAAGCTTAGGTCAACTCACTAGTTGACTATCATGTCAGTCTTGTTGAGTCTACACAAATGGATGATGAATTGTTGCGATGCATTGACCAACTTGCCCCTGATCATGTGAGGAGTCCAAGTCGCATAACAATTGTAGTTGTGTCTTTTGACCCGGGTTCCAATAGCTTGTACACTTTGGTATATTCACTTATACCCAATGACGTGTCACACACTAATTGGGAATAAATGCTTCTTTTGCAATAAATGTAGAAAATAAACCATAGATAAAAATATAATCGAACTGTGAATCAAATTGATTATAAAATCATGTACAATCTGAACAAAATAGTTTGAAGGTTTAAATATGCTTCTATTTCAAAAAGTATGTTTTAATGCATTAAGATAAGGTGACAACTATGTGTGAACCTGAAATTTGTTAGATCAGTCATTCAACATAGTGAATAAATTTTCTATGTGATATACTATGTTCCTACTTAGCAATAACATAATCTTGATATATTTGTAAAACCAAGGTATTATTAATTTGCTTATAGTATTTCCTAATCAACAAACCCTTAACCTAGGAAACTTGGGGCTTTGGAATATAAAACTAATACATCCTTGAATCAAGGTCTCGAGGATCTAGAGTATACCCTAATCCATATCAGTTTGATATGATAATAATATCATACCTTTATGTGGTAATTTTTGAATTGTTTGGATTATGTATTCTTTGGATTGCATACAAATTGAAGAGTTCGGATTATCATTGCATGTCTCTTTGTCAATAAGTTATGTGGTTACTTTATGAATAATATTCATATCGAATGACAATGATTTTTGAACATTTCTATATGTTTGATCATATTCCTAAACTGATTGAATGTTTATTACATCTCTAGTATAGGATATGAATACCATGGTTTTCAAAATCATATACTAAACCTAACAAGGGTGATTCATGTAAGTCTAATGATGGAAAAAGGAATAAATACACCTGAAGTGGCATGTCTAATGTGGTTGTGAAAAGTAGATTTAAAAGACATGTTTGATTTGTGCAATTGATTGGTTGTTATGTAATATATGTTGTTATCTATATATGCACATATCTTAGTGACACACATGTAGTCAATACTAATCATGTATTTGTTTATCGTTGTATTAGTTAGCTGACCTAATCAAAGATTGAAGAGATGGAGATCCAAATGGAGGCATCAGTGATCATTGCATTAAAGTCAACGAGAAGATTAGATAGGTAAGATAATCATGATGTTGCATCTCATGTATTTTTTTACCTTTGAAAAGTCATGTAACTCATTTGAGGAGAATGTTTTTGTTATCAAACAATGTTATGTTACAAAATTTTTTATTATTGTGAGTTATTTCTTAAATTCAGATCTTGGAAGTTTGGATGATGATCCTTTCCCTCACACTTCTACTTTAGTGGGGGATTATAGGGGAGGGGTTTGTCACAACTGGTAGATAAATATTTAACAAATAACAAATAATAGTTAATAATTTCTAATATTTCACAGAGACATAAGGGAATCATTAGGGAATTTTTAAAACAAAATAAGGTCTAGAAAGGATAACAATCTAGGGCTGGCAAGTTTTTCCTTTGTATCACTAGTTGGTTAATGTGAACTACCAGGCCCATGTGAATCTGGTCTAACCTAAGTCAAAGGTTCTTTCTCAAGATAAAATAATTGCTCATCTTAAATTTTGTCATATTGTTGTCTATTAGATTTCTAGGCTCTTAAATTTACTTCTCTCCTAACATCAAGTTAATATTTGAGTAAAAAGTAAGATTAAGGCATCCTATGCCAATTAAAGTACATATAATGTTAAGTAGAGAAATATATATGAATGGTGTTACATGTAACATTTGTTCTTCTTATAAGGCTGGGCTGCAGAAAGACCTAGGAATTAGTTATGATAACCTAGTTTTATATGGGAAATATAAGTGGGATATAGGATAAATAAGACCCTATAGAGGTTAATCCTTAACCTTTATCAATAATCCTAATCTTGGGTATATATGAAGAGTGAAGGAAAATAATACTCCTAAATGAGAAAACGTTGAGTAAGAATAAGAGAAAGAGGGAAAATACCAATGCACTTGGGTAATCCACTTTAGAAACCAATACCAGTGATCTCACATGAATACAAGTATGTAGGGTACATGTAGTCATATAGGTAGGCTAGGTACACATAAATTATTATATATACATATGAAAAATAGGAAATGAGTTGTTATATATGGAAACAAGTAAGATACCAAACTCACTTTTAGGGAATGGTGTTTAGAATCATGGGTCATCCCAAGTGAAAGGAAATACCTATGAAGGAGGAATAATATGAAACATGTGGGGTCAGATTTTGGCTGCAGAGCATGGCATCTTAATGAAAACAAAAGATAACCCCTTAAACTGGACTTCCCTAGAAATACGATTCGTACAACCTCATGTTTGGTTTTAGGAATTGAGATAACTAGAGGAATTATAAAAGGACCCAAACCTAAATAATTAAACGCGTTACGATGGTATGGATATAAGGGATGTAAGTCCTTACTATCTCCTAATTTTAATAAGAGAAGTATGTGTTTTCCTTAATGGATTCAACATATATAATTAATGAAAGACTTGGAAGAATTCAAACACAAATCTTTAGATAATAATTTAGATCAGATATGTGAAAATGCATCTATGGCATAGAAGACCTCTTGTTTGGGATAAGTCATGGGACTTAGAATCGTGAAGGTATTGTAGACCCTTATCCTAAAATAAGGTATAAATAATGTTAGTAACAAAATTAAGTTTATAAACATCTTAGTTAACTCTATATCGGGTAAAGTCCTAAATGAACCCTAGGATCAAGTAGGGATGCTATAACCATATATGAGACCCAAGGGGTCAGAAGGAAATCAGAGTATGAGTACATCAGGCTCGTGGATTCAGGAGGAAGCCACCTAGAAGTACATGAGGTCTAAGGGGCCAGGAGAATGGCCACTCCGTGTGTACAAAAGGCCCAAGGGGTCAATGGAAAGCCACCTCATAAGTACATGTGGCCCTTGGGGTCAGTAGAAGATCACTCCAAAGGTACTTATACCCCTAGAGACCTTATAGGAATGATGAAGCCCGATGATAAATGAAATAAAGATATAAAGAATACATGAACTTATGTAATAATGGTTGATATAGGAGGTTTCACACAAATACAAGATCCCTGAGAAAAGAAGTTTTTCCCTTTCATTCATATGATTTAAGGAAACTCTTTGGAGTTAAAAAGTATCAATGTCTAGGAGTATCTTTTTTAGAATCACTTAACCTAATTTCCAAACCATTAGACAATGTGTGGATGCACCATCTCTATATGTTAAACAAGGTGAACTCTATATTATGAGTACAACCAAATACTGATTTAATATTATTGTAGGTGTAAGGGATTTGGTAACCACCTGTGACACATACAACAGTTACATAAATGAAAATCTTGAGTTAAATTTACTATTATGATATGAGGAATAGTAGTTATACCAAACCCTCTAATGGATATAATTTAAATATGTTTAATGTGTTGAGACCTAGGTGAAATTACCATAACCAAGTGAAACATAATGTAAGGAATGGGTATGCAGATCTACCCCTTTAGTAATTTGGGTTCTAGTCTCAGTTGCAGATATATCCACCCTAGTGAAACTCATTAATAATGATCTAAATATGACCTTTCCATGGTGAGTTTCTATCCCAATGATGGAAGAGTCTAATGGAGTTTATGTTAAACTTAACCTGATTGGTGTTGAGTTTTGTAGACAAAATTATTTTTAAATTTTGGTTAATGTGATGAACCCAAACTATCAAAATTGTAGATTCAATTCAAGAATATGACAACAAAATATAGATCGATTAATGATTGAAATGATACTACTTGTGTTGATGATTCTGAGATAAGGACTTAAATTGATCTTCAATTCAAGTAAACAAAGTAATATTGAACAAATATATGAACATAGGATTATATTTGAGATTTTATAATGTATGAAGCCTAAAATATGGATATAAGAATATTTTGAAGCTTTTTGATTATCTAGAGGGCCTATGTTTGAACCATGGTCTTTAGAATCCAAGTTAAGCCCAAATTGAACTGCTTTTGATTTGACAAATAGGCCATTTGGATACAATTTTAGAATGTATCTCAAGCACATATTAAATGTCAATGTTATTGTAGTTTGTTAATAATTGTATTTTGGAATCATAAGGCAAAATTCCACAAGTTTACAAGTTATGTTGTGGCCCTTGTAATCAATTACATAATTATATAGTCTTTCTAAGATCAAAATTTGACCCAATCTTTGGCCCAACATCAAATGATAGTGAAATTAGGATAGTCTGATTTGAAGCACTAACATGGACTAGATAATTAGATTTGCTTTTAGGTCGTTTAATTAAATATCGTGAATATATTTTGCTGAAGTGTCCTACCTTCCCAAGACATGGACCCATACCTTGGGTCTTGAGTAGAGTTGAGGCTGGTGAGGTCACCCTCTCTACCCAGATGCTCATCCCCATTCTTGACCTAATCTCCATCAAATGCCACATAAAATCCCCTTATCTACTCATCTTATCCTAAGAAATTCAAAAAGCCCTTTCCCAATATGGGATTACAAGGGATCGTTAAGACTAGGGATGTCTATGGATTCTTGGCACCTCCATGCCCGTATAAGACCACAAAAACCATCCAATCATAAGGAACAACTATTCAAGACCCCATTGAATTTGAACCAACATGCTAATTATCCTCTCATCCAAGATTCCATATCTGGAAATCCATCTAGGGAACCATCCAAACATGGCGTCTCCAGCCAATCCATTTGGCAGGGAGCATCAAAGGGTCATAAGGAAGATAATCCAATCTTTACTTTCTCGTGAGAAAGATGTCACTTGATCTGCAAATTTTGTGATGCCAAGTTGATAGTCAGAAATTTAGGAGGTGTCACAAGCCATGTCTGTCCATAGATATGGCAAGAAAGGTCCACAAAAACCTTGTGAACTTATACCACACTCTCTGGAAGGTCCATCTCTGGTAAATCCCAAATGCTCGAGAGGGGGTGAAGGGAGCAGATATGATTTCTATAACCTTAAAAAATAATATTGGTTAAAAGAAACTTTCCTTATAAGATATAAGGTGAAAAAAGCAAGTAATTAAAAAAGTCAACCAAACAAAAGACACAAGATACATAGTGGTTCAATCCTATATGACATTATTCTACTACCTAGTTGTTTCCAACTAGGATTTCCAACCTATATTTTGTTCCTTTTCTATGTCGATACAAAATACACAATGTATCAGTGTCTTTTTTGGGTCAAGACCAACCTCCTTTTTTGGATCAAGGAAAATCTCATTTCAAGAGCAAGGATAATGTGTCCTTATTTAAGGGGCATGAAAAAAAACCCTCCCCCACTTGAAGAACATTGCAATATACATCCACCACCTATGGACACCTCCTTCTAGCAAAAAGTAGATCCAAAGACTTCATTGCAGCCTTCAAGTAAGAAGTATCGTGCAAAAACATACTGAGAATATTGGAAGTAGAAAATAAAGTACAACTTTTTCTCACAAGATTTCACAATGTAACCACTATTGAATAAGTGATGATCAACTCCATAAGGATTAGACAAGACTATATTTGGTGCAGTAGGACACTAATATTGAGCTATAGCTTAGATCACATTAAATGCATTTGGAGATGGAAATGAGGAATACTGAGCTTGTAAGGATAGCATGTATATAGATTTCTCAAGTGTTCTCTAAGTGTCTATAAGGCACATCTATATTCAAGAAACACTTAGGAATAGACAATATAATTGTTGGGAGGGTTTAGGATGATTTTAGTGGAAAATTAGAGTTTATAGGACAACTAGTGGGATTAAGAAGTTTAAATGTGCTTTAACTGAAAAGTCCCCAGACTTCCTGTCGAGGTCCAACCCCGACCTTGGTCAAAAAGAGTTTGAACGAGAGGCAACCTATGTGCAAGTTTTGTAACGTCTAGCTAGCTATACAGTTGTGATTTGATCGACCCATTCTCATTCGAAAAAAAGTTTGACCAAAAAAGTCCATGAAACTCATTTTCTTAATTTTTGGAAAGTGTCTCAAATGGATATAAATAAATATCTATCTATCCTAAAGGGTATATACAAGTATGAAACAAGATTTAGTATGATTTGGGGTCAATCGTCACTTTTTTTTTGGAAATAGGTAAATATATTGCCAATGGAGCATGTACAACAACAGGACCTACAGAACACAAAACATGTATATGGAGTGTTTATCTACAAAAATCCTAGTATCTTTTGGCTTGCTCAAGGATGCCTGAAGCTAAGCCTTTTCTACACTTCACAAAATGAACCAAAATATTGGATATATTAGCAATAACCATATCCTCACTGTAGGCCTTTCTCCCATGATTCCAATTGTTCCTCTCCTCCCACACAAAAAGCAAACACCTGCTATGCATAACCCCCCAACAACAACCTTATTCTTGCTATTGAGGATGGACATCAGCTTCATGATCGTACCAGTGATGTTGTCCTCCAAAATCTGGCCCCATTCATTTTTGAGGCAAACAATATCCCATATCCTCCTGAAGAAGTTACACGAGCCAAACAAATGGTTATGGCTCTCATCATCTCTCCTACTTAGCATGCATTTCATCTCCACCTATAGGCCCCACCTACTAAGCTTGTCTGAGGTGGGAAGCTTGGACAGGATAGCATTATATGTCATAGTTCTCCATTTGGGTACATGGCAGGAGTTCCAGAGTAGCTTGTGCCATGAAATGCCATCCCCATCATAAATGTTGATCCATGGTGTCACGTTAGAATCCACTAGACAGACAACATCATTCATATCAACACTATACAAGTTATGAGTCTCCACTCATTGTTTACACATGTTCCTCCAAATCCTTGAAGAGTATCTGTCATAGCCATGTTGTATCCCGCCATACCTCTTTGTCATCCAATGAGACCAGATGCTGTCCTTCTCTCTCAAGAACTTGTCCACTCTTCTGCCATGGCTTTGCTTCACCAGGAATTTGGGAGAAATAAGGTTAAGGCCTCCTTTGCAAAATGGTCTAGCAATAGTGTCCCATGCCACACTATGCCCCTTCCACCTCAAATGAAATTAGTAATTATTGTCCTCATGATATCAGTAGTAGGGGAGGGGATGTCACACACCTCACTCCAAAACCTGACCATGGCTTGAAGGACAGATCTAGTCAACAGCAACCGGCCAACCATACACAGGAATATGGCTGACCACCCATCAACCTTGATCTCAACTGTTCAAGATACTGAGAAAAGTCAATGGAAGAGCCTTTACCACCAGCCACTGGGGCATCTAGGTACTTGGTATGAAGACTTCCAATTCTAGCCCCAATAGAAGCTTGCATCCTCCCTCTCTTGGCATCACAAGACTTGGAAAGGTATATCCTAGATTTGATAGTACTAATATAGAGTCCAGTCAACTTGTTGAACATCATTAGAACTTTTTTGAGCTCCCTCAATCTATTATCATGCCCTATGGAGAACATTACATCATCAGTGAATATTAGATGGGAGTTGACTTTGACATTCTTTATCTTGAAATACTTCACTTTTCTCCTAGCTTCAGCTTCGTTCATCATGGTGGTGAGAACCTCCATCACAATGGTGAAAAAAAAGGGGATAGAGGATCCCCCTGCCTTAGCCCGTTCGAAGCAGTGAAGAACCCCACTGGACCCCCATTCAAGAGGATTGAAAAGGAAGTAGTGGAGACACATTATTTGATGATGTGAATCCATCATTTATTGAATCCAATCACATTCATTGTAGCCCACATAGAGTCCCATCTGACATGGTCATAAGACTTGGTGAGGTCGACCTTCAGACATGCCTTGGCATTGCTATTTCTGGTCTTGAACCCTGTGAGAAACTCAGCAGCCAACAAGGTACTGTCAGAGATCCTTCTTCCTTTAATGAACGCACTCTGCTCCTTAGAGATGATGTTTGGGAGGATCATCTTGATCTGACCTACAAGGACTTTAGATACAATTTTATACAACATATTACAACAAGCTATAGGCCTATAATCTACTATGCATTCAATTTCATTTTTCTTTAGAATGAGTTTGATGAACCCATGGTTAATTGCCCAGACCATGTAGTGGCTATTAATGATCCACCTAACAGCTTTTAGGATGTCATACTTCACTAGATACTACGTGGTTTGAAAAAAAATTCCATTTGTGCCATCGGGTCCAGACACCTTACTAGCATTAATGGAGAACACATCATTTTTAACTTCTTCTTCGTCCACCTGAGAACACAACATAGCATTGGCAACATCGTCCACCCTTCTATCAAGTAATAACTCATTATAACTGACTCTACTATTGTCATCTTGATTGTACAACCTATTGAAGTAGTTGACAGCATTTAAGGATACCTCCTTCCTACTGTTACCACTTGCCCCTTTTCATCAATCAATTCGTTTATGGATTCTTTCTTTTCTTTTTTCTTTACAGCATTGTAGTAGATCTTGGTATTACGATCTCCATCTCTAAGCTATTCCATCCTACTCCTTTGCCAATAGTACATCTCCTCATCCTTTTTTAACTTGTGAAG
Organism: Alisma plantago-aquatica; assembly: GCA_963693085.1. Lineage (NCBI taxonomy): Eukaryota > Viridiplantae > Streptophyta > Magnoliopsida > Alismatales > Alismataceae > Alisma > Alisma plantago-aquatica. Next base: position 513,461,229 of record OY856412.1, read on the forward strand.
CCTATCTTTAGCATTATATTCTTCTTTGATAAGCTCTTCATTCAGCAGGTCATTTCTAATCTTTTCCATAACTTGATTGTAGTTGTGTTCATCATCAGCGAGTAGGTTCCTCAGGTTAATCTTCTCTCTGCTCCATTTCTTTGATGCCTTCTGTGTGATCTGTATTTTCTTTAAGGTTTTATATGGGTAATTGCCTTCCACACTAGTATTCCAACTAGACTCCATGATTTCTTTGAAGCTAGGTCAATAACAGCATAAATTAAGGAGCCAAAAAGGTCTCTTAATAATAAGTTTATCCACCAAGTCGGTCTTCATCCAAGAATGGTCGCTCAAAGAATTGGAACCAACTTTAATGAACGTATTAGGCCATAGATTAAACCATTGTTCATTGACTAATCCTTTATCTATAAAGCTTGCAATCCTCCTTTTGTTCAGCTGTTTGTTAGACCAAATGGTGTGGCCTCCTACTCTGTTCAGTTCAATCAACCCAACATCTTCCACCATATTGTTTAAGGCTGCTAGGACTCTTTCAGGGACCCTTTTACCCCCAAACTTCTCATCCACCCTCCTGATGTTATTGAAATCCCCTATTACTATCTAGGGGATCTCATGTTGAGCAATATCCACTTAACTCTTCCACATACCAACTCTGTCACCCTCCAGGCATTCACCATAAACCCCTGACAAGATGAAAGTTGTTCCACCCTGGTTGCCACAAGACACTGTAACCACCTGGTCTGAGGAATTTATGGAATCCACATCCCAAGCATCACTCAGCCACCCTATCACAATTCGTCCTCCCTCTCTTTAATCAAGGTTAGTAATGGACATCCAGCCCATAGGGAGCAAAGTGTCTACTCTCTCCCTAACTGCTCTTCTGATTCTAGCCTCCAAGCAGATAACCAGTGAAACTCCGATCTCTGCTATATCCTTTCTCAGTTCCCTTTGGATACTCACCAAAGAAGCTCCTTGCATGTTCCATGCGAGGACTGACATTAATTACCCTCTATTGACCCATCCTCTTCATCAGGTCGGGTATTCTTCTTCCCTTTCTTTGCCACACTTCTTGTTTGCCTTGGGCTTGTACTTCACCCTTTCTCGCTTCCTCCTGGATCTTCAGCAGCCATCTGGTCAAGCACAAAGAAAGGATTATCATCCTTCATTGCATCATTGTGCTTGGTTGTCTCCCTGTCATTGGGCCTTTCGGTATCCTGTATCTCACCTTCTTCCACCACTATGACCTCCTGCATTGTAGTGACCATAGTTGTTGTCTCACCAACAACCACATCATTACCAGGGGTAACCACAACATCTTCCTTTGTCTCTATCATTGCCTCAACATTCACCATAATAGGGATGACCACTACATATTTCTCTTTGCCTTTTCTAGACACCGATGGAGGTATGTACTTCTCGTTCCTTCTTGCCCTGTCCGAAGGAGGATCGGGAACAATGGGGGGAGAACACGAGATGTTCTGATTTATTTCACCTGGGAAGTCCCCTATGTCAATCCCGAACACTTTGTATGTATTTCAACAGTCAGGTAAGGCTTCATACTTGAATCTAACTTCCCACTCATCACCATTGGGAAGCTCAACCATAACCTCAGGGGGTGGCTCCTTATCAGTGGAGATGTCCACACAGAATCTCGTGCAGCCTTGAACTGACCCATTGGATCGTCTGTCAATAGCTCTTGGGACTTCAACAGCATGGGCAATGACTATGATGGCACGAGAAGTCCAATGCTTGCTGACGTCTAGAAGGGAGACCCATACAGGTGTAGTGGTGAAGGCGGCTCTATGAGTGTCAGCTTGTGGCATCCATTTGCGGACGAGAACTAGTTGATCATTGAAGAACCAAGGACCCTTCATCATTGCACCATTGCGATCAGCATCGTTGGTGTGCTGGGTGAGAAAAAGGCCTCCATCTAGAAGAACACCTTGATCTCCCCCTTTGGTCCCCAGTTCCTTATCATCCACCCTTTCAGATATTGAGGGTGGCATTTCTTGCCCAAGATTTGGACTATAGTAGAAAACTGATGGTAATCTTCCATTTTGTCCATGATCGGATCGTTGAACCTGATCCATAGTCACTTATCTCCCTCATTGAGGAAAGGTTCCTTGGGGTCAGCTGCCACAACAACCCACAACTTTGGAGGAGTTCTAGCTACTTATTTGACCCAATCATTCCCTACGGTAACGTCGACATTGGGTGAAAACCAATCATTCGCTTATTTGGAACTGCTAGCGCCGACATTGTGGGTGGAGGTAGAGGGGGGCGGAGAGCCCCCAATCTCCATTTTAGAGCTAACCTAGGATATGAGGATCATACGAATCGGGTCGATCGTCACTTGTTCTTACACCATTCATATCAAGTTGTATAATTTGCACATGTATAAAACATCATCTAAGTGTAACTTCATTTACAAGTATCCAAACACACATATGATTTTGCATTCCTCACTATTATATCTTTTCTAAGTTCTTTGATTAAATGAAACACTTAATTCACACATTCAAAATACAAATGGGAAGTATTTGCATCATCAAAATTAGAGTGTGGCATATCCAAAAAGCCAACAATATCCCTCTTTTTTATGATGACAAATATTCATCTGAAATAAATTTTAGATAGCCAAATTTAGAGCATCATACCTTTGATTTCATATCACCCCCTTAGTTTAAGTCAAAAAAGGTAGGCATACATACTAGTACTCCCCATCAAAAGGATAACCATATGGAGGGGGGCTCATTAACATATGTATATATGTCTCAATACCAATAATAGGAATGTTAAGTCGTTCATGAGAAAGATATCCAATTAAGAACAAAAAATGATAAACAAATATTATTTATGCCAATGATAAGGAATGTTAAGTACATCATTATCATAGAGAGTCAATAAAATAAAAACCATGATCTTTCTAGAAGATATCTAAATACTAGTACAAGGAATCTGAATCCAGTCATGATAATGATAAGCCATAAAAACCAAAGAGAAAATAACAAAGATTCTATAAACCAATATTAGGGGATGGTAACCCTATAGTTGATGTAGATAAGCCATTAAAACCTAAGTCTAACAAATATAGCAAGGGAAATCACATGATTTGAGCTACCCCTTGTTGCATACTCATAAAGATTTAGCTCAAACAAAGAAAATAACCACTAAGCTAACGATATATGATATATTTAAAAAATCACATTTGCAACATGTAAAATAAATCACTTAGGACCTAAACTACCATGTAAACATGTAGCATACTAACTCAAAAAGCCAATTTAAATATATCCAAATTAAACTTGACATACAGTATTCGGTCAAACCGTATTTCAACCAAAATGCCCATCGATCGAACTTCATTTTGATAGAGAGGCAGTGTATTGGAAATTTTTTACCTAACAGATATACAAACCTCTAACAAATGATTCCATATTAAATATTTATTGAATAACTAACACAAATAGTAAGGATAAATCAAATGAAAGCTATTAAATCATGTCATGATCAAATAGATATCCAAAAAATCCCATGATCACAAATCCTTCTCCAAAAGAGAGGTTCTTGGTAGTTGAACCATGTTGTTATCACTTATTCTCTTAAAAAGGCATGAGAAAGAATAGTGACCAAGAATTACACAAGAAAAAAATGTAACATGGTTAATGGATAAAGAAGAACTACCAATTAGTTTTAAAAATATAGACCATTGCTTCTTACTATTTTTATTTCTCATAATATAACCAAATACAACTTGTACATGCATGACCATTGTGAGAATGCAATATTTTTTCTAACATATTTCTATTGTTTGAATGTTACCTAAATATGTCTTAAGATATTCATTTTACTTGACAAGCATCAATGAATGTTATCTAAATATGTCTTAAGATATTCATTTTACTTGGTAAGCATCAATGAATTTTTAGTATAAGGAATTAAGCATTTTCTAGTACTAGCAATCTTCTCTTCATGTAAATCAATTTTATCAATTAGCTCACCATTTAATTAAAGAAAAAGATCATAATCAAAATGTGAGCAACAAAAATATGTTATTTCTCCATTTTATTGAACTTATCTAAAAGAGTATAAACTTGAGATTCGAAGGAAGTATTTTGAGAAACAAGCCCATCTATTATTTATTGTCACTAGAATATTAATCATTTATCTTACTAAGTTATATATTTAGAGAATTAACAATAGTAGACAGCTTGTTTCTCATTTTCTTATATTTTCAACCTTTTCAAATGTATTTTAACAAGTTATACAATTTCATCTTTTAAAAAGTTTTACAAATGCCTCATTATCATCACTTTGTGCACCTTCTTCCTCTTTTTCTTCTTCCTCGTATTCATCATCTTCATTATGTTAGGTCATAGGCATTCAACTACATAGTGGTAACTTCATTCTCATCATTTGACCCCAAATTTAAAGAGGATTCCAAAGAAGTGTGATATGCCTTATTCTTTTTTTCTTTGGAGTTATCCTTCTTCTTTTTCTTCTTTTTTAGTTTTGTACATTCATCCTTCCAGTGTCCCTATTCCCGAGGAGCATGATATCCAATAGTGGAAGATCTATTATTTTCTTTATGAGAAAAAAATATACCTTTGAAATTCATTTATTCCTCACTAATAGATGATCCACTTGATAAATAAGATGGTTGTTTTTTAAACCCTTTCTTTGAGGGTTGTGATAATTTTATTTTCATTGTTTTCTTCCTCATCTTCCATCTCACGTTCTTAGAGCTTGAATGTGTAAGTCTCTAGGTTACATATAAGTTCTTCACATTGTAAAGTAGAAAGATCTTAAGTTCTTGTATGGAAATAACTATCTATTCGTATTTATAGGTTAGAGAATGTAAGATCTTAGTAACAAGCTCATTATATTTTATATTCTTTTCAAGAGATTTCATTCATTTATAATAGAAGTAAAGCTAGAGTATATATTAGAAATCCTTTCATGTTTTTGTATATGAAATAACTCTAGTTCACGGTTAAGAATATTTATTTTAGAGTCGTTTACTTGCTTAGTTTTTTCATGAGTAATAGAAAATTTTCTCCAAATATTATAAGACATTTCACAAGAAGATATTCTATTAAACTCACTAGGAGATTGGTAAGAATATAAAATACCTACAGATTTAGTATTTAATGCAACATTTCCTACCATGTCTGCATCCCATTACTCAACCTACACTGTTGGAGGCACGTATGGTAGGATGACCATCTTCCAAAGGTCAAACATAATACCTTGAAAAAAATAACTAAATGTGCCTCTTCTAGTAAATGTAGTTGGAGTCAGCAAAGATAATAGGTTGGTAGACATGTGCTCCTTCAAGGTTGAGCTGACCTGATAAATTTTTTCCCATCTTCAAGACTCATTGAATATCCTTAAGAACTTTCTCTGATACCAAATATAAAGCTCTAGAGGGAGGTAAAGAAAGAAAATTTGCTTTCTACAACTTTAGAGCACAAGGTTGGTTAAATGCAATTTAATTGATAAGAGTTTACAATGAAAATGATAAAGAAAGTAATGGACAAAAAGGTAACTGGAAAAAAGACACAAGACATAGAGTGGTTCCATCCTAAATGGCGTCGATCCACTACCTATTTATTTTCAATCAATATTTCTTACATGTATTTTGTTCCTTTTCTATATCGATATAAAATACGAAATTTACCCTTTTTTTGTGGCTCAAGACCAACCTTCTTTCATGGATCAAGAAAAATGTCCTTTTTACAAGCAAGGATAACTTTTTCCTTCTTTAGGGGATTCTAGAAGACCATCCATTTATAGAACATCACAATCTACCTCCACCACCTTTGCATAAGAAGCAACTCCAAATACTTTGTTGCAGCCTTCTCGCAAGAAGTAGCATGAAGCAATGTATTGAGAATAGTGAATAAAAGGAAAAATACAACTTATTTTCACAAAGATTGCACAATGAAAGAACTAGTGATAGGTGATGATCGACCCTACAAGGAACATGGAATTTTGTATTTGATGCAGTAGAACACAAATGTTGAGATATAACTTATACTAGCTTAAAGTTAGAAAGAGATACAATGCATAATATTAAACTTGTAAGGATAGCATGTAGGTAGCTTTTTCATGTGTGCTCTAAGCGTTAATAAGGCACTCCTATATATAAGAAACACTTAGGAAATAGCCATGATAGATGTTGGGAGTGTTTAAGATGAGTTGTGCATTAACTAAAAAGTCTACAAACTATCTGTTGGTCGAACTTCTTTTCGATTGACCTTGACCTCAGTCAAAAAAAGATTTCGAATGAGAGGCACCCCATATGCAAGTTTTTCATGGTCTATCTATCAATAGAGTTGGGATTTGACAGACCCACTCTTGATCAAAAAATAGTTTGACCAGAAAACCCCATCTAGCTCATTTTTCTAACTTTTTGAAAAGTGGCTCAAATGGATATGAAAAGAACATCTACCAATTCAAAAGGGTGTATACATGCACAAAACTAGGCTTCAAATGGCTTTAAGCTGATCATTACTTGTTCTTACATCATTCATATCAAGTTGTACATTTGCACCTATACAAAGCATAATCTAGGTACGAATTCATGTACAAGTATCCAAACACACATATGATATGACATTGTTTGCTATTGGGTCTTGTCTAAGTTCATTGATCACCTGAAACACTTAATTCATGCATGAATAATACAAATAGGAAATATTTTTATCATCAAAATTAGAGTGTGGCATATCCAAAAAGCTAACATCCCCTCCCTCAGATCTCCCCTCTCTCTACAACTCCATGTACCTGGACTTGCGCTCCAATTGCCATTAATTTTATCCCATGGCTTGCCAAGTCTGGAAGGATTTGAAGAGTCCAACCATGGCCTTAGGTGCGGTTGCTAAGCTCTACAAGTTGAGGTCAACTCACTAGTTAACTGCCATGACAGGTTGGTTTGGATTCCAATAAATGGACAGTGAATCCTTGTGGTACAGTTACCTACTTGCCCCTCACCCTATGATAAGTTCAAGTCATAGTGCAGGCACAATCGTGTCTTTGGACCCTAGGTTAAAATTATTTGTCTGTGTCGGTATATATACTATACTTTATGAAGTGTCACACCCTGATTGGTCAATGTATTATTATTTTGCTATAAATATAGAAAATAAATCATAGATAAATGTATAGTTGAACTATATATCAAGTTTATTCAAAAATTTTGTGGAATCTAACTAAAATAGTTTCAAGGACTACATATTCTTATTGTTCAATAGGTATGTTTTAATCTATGAATATAATGTGATGACTATGCAAAAACTCTAATTTTGATATGAGATGTTAAACTTGAAGAATAAGTTTGCTTTGTGATATATTATGTTCCTATATAGTTATAATGGAATCTCAACAGCTTTTCAATACTAAGGTATTATTGATTTGCATCTAGGGTTTTGTAATCAAAGGACATGTAACCTAACAAACTTAGGGTTTTGGAATCTAAACCTAATATAACCATGAACCATGGCCTCTGGGATCTAGACCATACCCTTATCTTTGTCAGTTAAATATGCTTATAATATCATAGCTTTATGTGATAATTTTAGACTACTTAGATTTTGTGTTGTTTCGATTGCATACAAAGTTGAAGTCTTTATATTATTATTGAATGGTTTCTTTGGGAAAAAGGAACATAGTCCCTTTATGATTAATTATTCATATTTTATTTCAATTATTGTTGGATGTTTTCCAAATGTTTGATCAAATGTCAAGACTGATTGGATGTTTATTTAAATTTCAATTAACTATAAACCCCTATGTGTATCATATGTGAGTGTGTTAGTCTGAACCCAATGTCAAACCTACCAAGGGTAATTCATGTAATTCCAATTATGGATAGAGGAATGATACACTCAAGGTGTCATCACATATATGGGTTGGAGAAGTAAACTAAAAATACAAGTTTAATATGTAATTGGTTGATTGTTATACAACCTATGTTATTATCTATATATACACATATTTTATTGACATAAAAGCACACAGTATATAAATGTTAGACAATGCATTTTTCGTTGGTATTTTGGGTTAGATGAATTACTTAAAGATTGAAGATACATAGACTAGATGAAAGCATCACATATCAATAAGTTCAAATCACTAGGACGATTATATAGATAAGATAGTTGTGTTGTTACTTGCATGTACTTTGTCCCCTTTGAAAAGTCATGTAACTACTTTGAATATCACTTATGTTCCATTTTTATCAAAAAATGTTCTATTTCAAAAGTATTTATTATTGTAGGCTATTTCATAAATCTAGATTTGGGAAATTTGGATTATGATATATGCCTTCTATTCTACCTTCAATTGGGTTAATAGGGGAAGGAGTTGTTACAACTGCTATGGAGCACATAATTATCAAATAACTTATAATCAGTAATAGTTTTAAATTTTCCGTAGAGTCATAATGGAATTATTAGAGAATTTTCAAAAGACAATGGTGTTTAAAGAGAATCACAATCTGTGGGTAGGTAAGAATTATTAGGGCATTTACAAAATACAATGGTTTCTAGAAAGGATCACAACCTAGAGGTTAATCCTTAACCCTAGTAAATAACCCTAATATTGGGTATATATGAAACTGAAAGAAAATAATGGCCCTACATGAGAAAACCAAGTATAAGAATAAGAGAAAGAGGACATCTATATGATCTTGGGTAATCTTATTTAGTGAAAAATACCAAGTACTAATGATCTCACGTGCATGCAAGTACATATGGTACACACAGTCATGAAGGTACTCTATGTGCACATAAACAATTATATATACACACACTAAAAATAAGAAATCCATTATTATATAAGGAAATATCCAAGAGACCAAATGCACTTTAGGCAATGGTTTTCAGACTCATGGGTCATCTGCATGTAAAGAAAATACATACGGAGGAGGAATAATCCAAAACCTCATTCAAAAGACTGGAGAGTCCATTCGACCCACTGATATGTACATACATTGTCAATGGAAATAGTCAATCAACCAATTGGAGTGTCCAATCTGGAAAGTAGACATATTCCTAATAGGGTTGTCAAAAGAAACCTATCAAGCAATTGGATGTCCAATCGACAGACTGGTCAAGCAATGATGTTGACGTAATGAAACGCACAAACTATCACATCAAAAACTAGTGCTTTTGTGAATAGGAAAGTATTCCAATTGAATGACTAGAATGTCCAATTGACTGACTAGAGTACCAGTCAACTGAATGTAGAGTCCAGTGGTCCAATTGGTATTTGTAACAATAATTAAATCATGAAAACCAATCTCTTTGACTCCTAGTTGATCTAGAAACCCAAAAATTGGTTCTCTTATGAATAGAGGGGTAGTAAGTCTTTGAAGAGACATAAAAAACACTAAAAAATGTTGTCCTCTCATAGTTGCGGTAATGTGAGAGCCCAAAGCAAGTCTTACTCGTAAAAGGGGGAGATAAAGGGAGAACAAATCAGCGGTATTACATTGACATCAAAGGGACAAACTCCTTCTAATTGGCTCGAGAAATCATGATGAGGAGTTCCTAATGGTCCACATGGTCTACAATAGAGGCGTGGAGGTTTTCACCAACATGCTAGGAGGATAATATCAATCACTATCCTTGGTGTCACACTAGGAGACTGTCCCAACTACTATTTAGGAGTTGTCTGATCTAGAAGCCCCATGCTATGAGGATTGTCGCTATACTTGATCCAAGACCATGTATGTACCTCGCAAACCCTATTTCCTAAATACAACATTGTTCTCACAAACTTCTGATTTTGGATACGGGAAGTAAAATTTGTTTTCGTTGCCCAATTTCCCAACAGACACAGTGATTGTTCAAAAAGAATCTTCACAAGACACCACCAATGATTATAATGCCAACAAAGCCCCCATCCTTGACACCCCATAAGTTGACGATCATGAACTTGAAATTCATGTTTACAAGCCTCATCCACCATATCAAGCCTTCCTTAAGCAGACAAGCTAAATGATAGGTTTATGAGATTCAAGGATGTCATGAATAAATTTCAAATAGACATCCCCTTTCTTGATGGTCATTCTGAAATGCCTGCTTGTCAAATGAAAACCTTGTTGACCAAGAAATATACCACAAAAGAGTATGAAACCGTGAAGCTCCTGAGGACTGCTTCAATTATTATTCGACCACTTAGGATATTATTCTTCACAAAATGTCTAAAAATATAAACACCCATGTTGTTTTAGAATCGGGTGTTAGCTAGGTAACAATACTTGCATTAAAGGTCTTGTAAACTTATGTGCAAGTATGTAAATCATGACTTATAGTCTATGTAAAAGGTTAGGTTTTGTAGATATGCTTCCCATAGACATGATGATTTGGTTAGCATATTCATCTATGACAATACCTATGTGTATCATAGAAGACATACCAATAACAGTGGGAGAGGAGGCCTACGTCCTGTGCAATTTTGTAATCATGGACATGAAGGAGGATCTTCTCTATCCCATTATACTTGGACTCCCCTTTCTAGCCACATATCGATCCTTGATTGATGTAGAGGCTATCACCATACTTTTATGGCTAGGTAGGAAAACCTTAGAGTTTCATGTTTGTGAGATCATGAAAGGACCAAGAATCCATGAAGTTGTTTACCTTATTTATTGAATAGACAAGCTTTCCCAGCTTAGACAAGAAGGATAATTGTCAAAAGACCCAATCATGTATCCCTTACAGCTTAGACCAAACCTGATTTTGATGATAAGCAAGTACACAATTACAAGGCTCATCTTGACACCTTTGAGGAAACCCCTCAATATGAATTTCAAAATCTAAAAATGATTTCTCTTTTGGAAGAGAAATCCCAACCACATAAAGCTCTAGAAATGAAAACCCTTTCAGAAGGTCTCAAGTATGTCATCCTTGATAAGAAAAAATCTTGTGTGGTTATAATTAATGTTGATATTACACCCAAGCGAGAAGACAAGCTCATGAGTGAGTTAAGGAAAAGAAGAGACACTTTTAGATATAAAATTACTAACCTAACGTGTGTTATCCAAGCCATTTGCATGCACAAAATTCCCATAGTAGAATAATACAAGCCATCTAGAGGACCAATTGAAATTAAACCCCAATATGAAAGAGGTTGTCTGATTAGAGGTTATTAATATTTACATGAATCATATACCCAATGTCTGACTCACCTTGGGTTAGTCCTTTCCAATTCGTGCCCAGGAAAGGGGGCACCATTTTTGTGAAAAATAATATTCATGTGCTCATCCCTACCCACACTATCATAGTATGGATATTGAGTATTGACTATAGAAATCTACACAAGGCCACCTAGAAAGATCACTTCCCCCTTCCCTTTCTTAACTAAGTAGAGTTCCTTACCAGTCAATAGTATTTTTTATTACTTATATGGTTCTTTGGGTTTAATCAAATTCATATCCATCCTAAAGACCATAAAAAGACCACCTTCATTTTCCCCTTTGGCATTTATACATTTAGGAGAATGTCATTCAATCTTTTCAATGCTCCTGCCACTTTCCAGTGGAGCATGGTAGCTATTTTTGCTAAGTTGACTAAAATAGTCATGGACATTTTTAAGGACAATTTATCTGTATATGGAGATTATTTTGATTCTTGTTTATGACATTTGTCTCGGGTTCTAGAAAGGTGTGAAGATGAACACTTGGTTCAAAATTGGGATAAATGTCACTTTATGGTTAGATAAGAAATTGTCCAGGGTCAAAGAGTGAGTAGTAGATGGATGGAGGTAGATAGATAAAAAATTGAAGTTATCACAATACTTACCCCTCCTACATCCATCAAGGACATCCATTCTTTTCTCACGCATGCTTTATTTGATTGAAATTTTATTCGAGACCTTTAGAAGATTGTCAAATCTATTAGAAATATGTTTGTGAAAGATGTTGTCTTTATCTTTGACAAAACATGCATGACCGTTTTAATGGTCTGAAAACTACTCTCACCTCTACCCCCATCATCCACGTGCCAGATTGGTCACTACCATTAAAAATCATGTGTGACACCAGTGTCTATGTGGTAAGGAGCAGTTCTTGAGAAGCAAGGCAATAGGAACCATCATGTCATATACTATGCATCAAAAACCTTAGACGATGCATATAGGAAAATACACTACAACTAAGAAGGAAATGTTATCAATTGTCTATGGCTTAGACTAGTTATCTTATTTGATTGGATCTAGGGTGATTGTATATATGAACAATGCCACCATTTGCTATTTAATGACCAATAAAGATGCTAAGTCTTAACACATTCGATGGATTATTATACTTCAAGAATTTGAATTAGAACTCCTCAATAAAAGGGCTCTAAAATGTAGTTCTTGACCATCTTATCCGCCTTAGTTTACATCTCGACAATGGGTTCTGATTGATGATTCCTTCCTAGATGAGAAAATGCTAAAAGCTAAATCCTAATACCCATGTTTTTTACTATGTAAACTATCTTGTGGTGGGTTTCCTACACCACTATTACAAGGGACATGCTAAAAGAAAAAAAAATACATTATGTAAACAACTTGTATAGGGATGACCCTTATTTGTTTAAACTATATATAGATGGTCTCTATTGTCGATGTGTCACTGATGAAGAGGTTCATGCTATTTTAGATCAATGTTATTATGGTCCCACAGTGGACATATGAGCTCTCAGAAGACCACTAGGAAAGTGATTTCATGTGGTTTTTTCTGGCCCACATTGTTCAAAGATTGTTATCAACTTGTCCTAGCTTGTGACCGGTGCCATAGGTCATGAAACATTTATAAGAAAAACCAGATGCACATGCCCTCTTGGCAGGAAGTAGAAATATTTGATGCTATGTGGAGTGGGTTACATGGGACCCTATCCTTATTATTGTGGGTTTTCATGTATGTTAGTGGTTGTGGACTATATTTAAAAATGGATAGAAGTTATCCCTACCCAAACCAGTGAATTCAAATCTATTATGAAACTTTTTGAGGGTATCATCTTCCCTAGGTTCAGGATGCCTAGGACTGTGATTTCTAATGGGAGGTCACACTTCTTGGATAAAACCTTTGAGTCCTTGCTAAGAAAATTTGGTTTCTATCACAAGTTTGCTTCCCCCTGCCACCCTTAGACCAGTGGCCAAGTTGAGGTCTCAAAATGTCAAATCAAATCCATTTTGGTGAAGATAATCATCTACACTAGGAAAGATTGGGCGTAAAAAACAACCTTATCTACCACTCCTTTTCAAATAATTTATGGAAAGTCTTGCCATCTCCCTATAGTAATGGAACATGAAGCCAGTTGGGAAATCAACCCTCACCTTCGACCTATCTTTAGCAGGTGAGAACTATTTCCTTCAAATGCAGGAGCTATAGGAACATAGAATGACCACCTATGAGATGCTAGAATTTATAAAGATAGGACCAAAATGTGGCATGACGACCATCTTAGGAGAAAGAACATTCAAGAAGGCAACAAAGTTGTAGTGTACAACTCCATATTGAGGCTTTTTCATGGAAGCTGACATCTAGATAGTATGTGCCTTACCCAGTAAAGTGTGCCTATCCACATGCACTTTTCTCCTTTGGTACAAATGGAAGGGTGGATTTGTAGTAAATGGACATAGACTTAAACGCTACTTAATAGTCGATGATTTTGTGGCATAAGGAATTTAGTGTTAACCTAGTGCCAAAGACATAAAACTAAGAGAACCTCCACCCTTACCTTTTTTAGAACTAGAATTGACTATTTCATCACATGTGTCAGGTCTTCGACGTTAAACTAGGCTCTTGTTAGGAGGCAACCTAATGTTCCTATGATTCATTTTGTTTATCTTTGTTTTCTTTCTTTTTGTAATAATCTCACCATTTTATTCTTGTTACTTTATTTTTCTAATCTTGATTACATGTATTTTCTAAAAAATGAATTGATCAGTTGGTCACCCAATCGGTTGACTAATTTGAGCAATTGAGTTTAAAATTTGAAACGCTTCACCTACCCCATGATTGTTGATTTGATCGACTGGGTAAACTTATTTGATCAATAGGTGACTCGTGGTGTGTCTATAAAGGTTTGCCACATAGGGGCTCAACTCACACCCTCAGCCCTAGCCCCCCCAAAGAAGGAGCATCATTCTTTTTCAATGCCAACAAGTCAATTGATGTTCAACAAGGGTCAAATGATCCTCTTCACCATTATCACCCCGTCTTACTGTGCTACTACATCCCTCATCCTACATGTTTTTTAACCTATGACCTCAACCCATCATCACAATAGCCATCCATATCACCACATCCAGTGTCATGGTGTGGCACCATCACATCACTATGGTGATGTTTCACCACCGCTCATCAAACTTGCATCCTGATCCACCATGGATCGCTCCTTAATGAGTCAGATGACTCGCCTCCACCTATCACCAACACCCTCCTTTCTTTGAGCCTTCTTCTTCACCACCAACTATTGCCCCAACTTCTTCACCGATGGTAGCTACCGCTCCATTTCCTCCTCAACTTCTAAGCAAATTGACTGACTCACAAGGTCATTTGGGTGACCAAAAACACCATAGTACTAGAATACAAATTCAAGAGTCGAATGAGTCAACCTCCCAGTCAAGCTTCTAGAACCTCGACATCAATTGTTGTTGTATTTTCAAATTGATTGATCGACAGTCTGAGTCGATCGACCGACAAACTACTGCATCTCAAAGTGTCATAAGATGTTTCCTATGGAGGATTATTGAGATACCTTCACCAAGGGAAAGGGAGAGCAGTTGCATGAAAACCTCCCACCCAGAACCCTTATCACCATGATGGATCTAGAGGAGGGATTCATATTGAGGAGCCTATTGGTGAATCATCCCCTAACATCATTGAATAGAGATGATTCCCAACCTTGACCGCTTCCTCAACCAGGCTGAGGCTTGAAGAGTCTCATGCCTGAATCTTGAATCAACTTGCCCACATACTGCCCCTTGTCTGGGAAATTACATTTAGTTCACCGTCGACAAGCACCTTGAGCGGTTTGGTGAAATGAGAATGATTGGTTTCATGCTTCACTAATGGATGTACAATGACTCTCTTACTACCCTTGAGATTCACAAGTTTATCAAAAACATATTTCAATGTAATCCCCTCTTATGTTTCCCTTATTAGATGTTTTATTTCTTTGGCAATTTCACCCTAGAGTTCATGACTACTTTCCATTCCATATATGGCTTATAGGGGAGCTACAATTGCTTGATATGTATTTTTAGGGAAATACTAAGAGCACCACTGAGAAGATCACCTCTCTCATTCTTGGCAGTGGTGATCATTCTTAGCATGCAAAATGCATGGAGAGTTTCCATACCTCCTACCACAACCCACATGATCCTAGTAAATTCTAAGAAAACATCATTGGCATGGCTCCCTCTATGCCACCAGGACTAAAGGCCTCCAGTCTACACAATTTGGTGGTATGATACCATGACCGGATCCTCTCCTGTAGTATCTATAGCAAGACAGGCACACATTGCATCATTACTCTGATATATTTCTACATCATATGGTGCCCACTCAATGGAGAGCCCTTCAACTAATGGAGCACCATCCTCAACCACATCATCCTTCAAGAACATCAAAGAACCAATTCATCTTTCATCCTGGGCCATATTGTCACCACCGTTTCTATCTTTTTGGGATACACTCATATCCCCTTCAAGGCAATTTAGTCTAAGGGGACTCATCACTTGATCAACCTCCCATACTTGAAGGAAATCCATGTTGCCTGCTTTGGTGTCTAGATAGGTACATACAGTCTTATATTCAGGGATGGCATTGTTCATCTTGAACTTCCCCGTCATACTAGGTTTGTAGTAGAGACCCTATGTTATGAGTTGTAGAACCTACCTACCCAAATTCAATGGTTACTCCTTGAGAACCTAGTTCCAGATGGTGACATCCCCAAGCCCACATCCCATCATCAGAGTGTCTCTTTGCAGGTGAGTGATGACAAGATGGGTCCTTCTCCTCCTCTGCCATAATGTCACACCAGGAGGTGCACTATTGAGGATGCAGGTCCTAAGGGGCATTATGACTTCTATGAAATCCAGCACCAGTTGGACCACATTGATCAATCCTAATAGCACATGGAGAGAGCAACAACATCAAGGCCACCAACTTAATAATCTTTATCTTGTGATGCATTCTTAGGAGCACTAGCATGTTGATTGTGACCACTACACTACACCGAAACATCCTATGAGGAGTATGGGGCTCACCAGGCTTATCATGAATCCAACTCTTAAAATTGGGGACACAACTATTATTATACTACTACCTCATCCACTCCTCCACCACCTCATCATCCACCACCACTGCCAAGAGCTCATGAATATTGGTAGCCACCACATAATTTTTTTTCTTCCATCTTGGATCCAGGATTTGCTTGGGGGTTAGAAAAATTCAAAGTTTGGGGTGGAGTTGGGTGATATGTACCGATTCCACCTCCTTCATCTTTCATCTTTCTAGCATATCTGTCATTTCATATTTTCTCAGTTGTAGTTTTATTTTGCTTTTTGTTTTATTATGATGCAATTTGACCCTTATGTAGTCACCCAGATGAATACATATATGTTGAATCAATGTACCATGTTGAATGTAGAATCTTCCTTGCAACCATTTTACAAACTACCATGATTAGAACTCACCATGTCATTTACGATCTCAAATTAGCACTACTCCTTCGATATGTTAAGACTTACTGAATTGATAGGAAATAAATGAAAATTTCTATTTGTTCAAAAACTATGACATAACTTGTCATGTCTCTTTTAGGATACGATTAATAGGGGAATTCAAACTAATGCAATGATGCTCCTAAATAAAAAAATGTGAGATGCACATGATCAACCACTTTTCAGCACTTTCTTCCACTATTTTCATAACTGCCCATCTCACTAAAAAAATAAAACAACCAAAGTATGCCAAACTCCAAGTTTATGGTGGCAAGATCTTCCCTCTCTTACCTTTTCTTCCATACCCTCCAAAATTTAAAAGGGATGAACCACCAAGAAAATATACCAAAGTGCACACCAAAAAAAGCACTCAATGTAAGTGTAGTACATTAAAAAAAATCTCAAGTCAAATAGAGGAGAGATCACCTTCCTCCATACCTCATTCATTTTGTTTCCTACTAAGAGGAATGTAAATAGCCCAAAAACTCCATTCAAAACCCTATTCCTTTGCCGAACTTGAAATAAAATGTGGTAATGTCAAAGCAAAATCTAAATGAAGTATGATTATTTGCAAATCCTTATATAGAAACAAGTCATGAAGCATATTTTAGTAGAGGATGTGGTATCTTTTGTGTTTTTTCATTCCAAAAAATTGGAGTCACTTGGAAAAAAAAGGGAATAAGGAATAAAGAAATATGGTGCAAGTGAGGAAAGACATGTTATTATTATACATTGGAATAAGTTTGTGATTTATTGTTTCTCGAGGATGAGAAACATTCATGTTTGGGCTATTTTGTTGAACTCATATTCATCCCCATCCATCTCATCTTTTAGGTCATTTATTTAGGTCATTATGTTTCTTTTTTATCAAATTTCTTATCATTTTTTTTCAAATTTTGTAGGTTTCATTCTCATTCACACTTTCTCAGCTCCAAAATACAAGAACCAACATTTTCATTTGAAGAGTCAGAAGATTGGAGGCTTCCACTGCACATTGTCAACCTCCTAGACTTGCTTTTCGATTGACTCACTTCATTAGTTGATCGAATCACATCCCGAAAACAAGTCTAGACTAGAAAGTATAGTCAATCGTCTCACTCTCCAATCGCTTGACTCACTTTAGTCTAGGAAGGCATGTTTTCTCAGCAAATTGGTCGACTCATTCTTCCAACCAGTCAATTATGATCCCTTAGATCCCAAGCACTATTTAATTATCACATCGACCCTACCATAGTTCCCGCTGCCAGCATCCTTTATGGTTTTGACTCGCTCCCTTGGGTCAATGCATCACGCAACCCAGATGAACAAATGGGAATACCATTTGATCGACTGGAACATCATGAATCATACTTAGCCTCATCCAACCACATTTATAGGGTTTTTCACCCCTCCCTCTCCCCTATAAAAGGAGGGGGGAATCCAAACACAAGGGCATATTTTGTCTTTTGGAACTTAGACTTTTTTACATCTTGCACCCCATTCATATCTTGAAATTCTAGTGCTTAATTTGTTATTTATTTGGTCTTCTTGTATTTGGGAAAGGATTAGAGAAGAGTGACATTTAATTGTTTACTAGATCAGATCTAATTTTGTTCAGATTCCTTTCTCATATCACTGTCCTATGACATCTTTTCTCCTTTCTTCTTTTCTCACATCATCTTTCATAATGAGTGAGTAGGTTCCATATCAGGGCATGGGGTGTATTCCCGTAGCCTGTCGTTGCTTAGATTTAAATTAACCTTTTTATCTTTCCTATTAGATGGTGTTCTATCCATTTATTGAACGTGTTTTACAACATGATCTCTCGTATTACCACTTGTTACCTTAGGCCCCAAACATTTAGAACAACTGAATAAAATGCATAGTGCTCCAAAAGAAACCTCAGAATGGGCTCTTTTGGATGATTGGACAAGGATCTACAAACACTAGGATGAATGGGTTTGTGACAAGCTTAATCTTATGAAGTGTGTTTGGAAGGACATTCTCCATTTTTCCTCATCTTACTGGTTTGTTTTCAATGAATTTTTCTGATGTAAGTTTCTACATAGGCTATGGGTGTGAGCCCCAAAACTTGATATTCCTTTATCATCGATTGATCTCAATTTTTATTCACCTTTACTTTGCAATATCTTTCTATTTTTAGCATAATTCTTTTTTATTTTGTTCTTAGCCTAATTCTCATTAATTATGTTCTTAGCATGGTTTTCTCATTCCTTGTTCTTAGCATAATTCTCTCATTCAAACTTGAATTTAATTTCTATAAAAAAATTTGATTAGGGGAAGCGAGTTAAAACATTTATTAAAAAGTTTTCCCATGGATTGATAATTAAGCAACTTTTCATAAGGATGTTGTTTTTTCATAAAATGTTAAACTCTAGGGATTAATTATCTCTAGTGAATTTGGCATGAAAATGACACACATTAGTGACCCATTTTCTCCCTTTCTTTCAAAATTGGGCCATGCGACTCTAGGGGAGCATATCAAACTATTTTATCAAGATGGGTTGTATGCATATTGAAAAGAGTGGGATTTACCTAGATATGTAAATGTTGGAATCACTTGAGTTGTCATGTTTAGGATATATGTATTAACAAAGTGCATATTTAAATAAACATTGCCAAAATATTTTCTTTCAAATGCACATTTCATGTTAGCAATGAAGAAAACTAGTGATGGAAAAGTAGCAACTTTTCATGCCATAGATGGGTGATTTTTTTAAACAATACAATGTTCTAAAAAGGTTATACACATTTGATTATTCCCACTAGAAGAAGATCCTTCTAGATCATTATTTACATCATCATCTCAGTCTCATCCTCAACATTTTTAGGTTGTCAAATGAATCATTCTTTTTCAACTATTATGTGGGCTATATTGTCATTAACTTGGGAATATTGTATAACTTTGCATAAGCCCAATTCCAGTAAATTTAGGCATGTGTTTTCCTCCTTTAACTATGCTTGATTTGCAGAATTACTTTAAATTGGAGATTTTTTGCCTATGTTATTTATGCACATACCATTGTAATTGCCTCATATAGCTTGTACTGAATATCTCCATTCTGACACTTATTAAATAGTTATTTCTCAAGAATTGTTTCCTCGTTTCATCCACACATCCATATTAATAGTCTCGCCTCTCTTACTTGCAAAATATGGTCACACGCAGCCAAGTGAATTTTACTTCATAGCTAGAAGCCATATCAATGTCATTAGGGTTTACTCCTAGTATCTCAGCAAAGCGATATCATCCCCAGTCTTATCTATTTGGCAAACTACAAATAGAAATCCCACCAATGCCTAACAATGTAATCCCAATAGACTCACTAGGTGATATGTCCAACTTGCCAAAGCAAATTGAAAAGTACTAGTCTTTAAGAGAAAATGCTCAATTAAGGGAACAAGACAATTCATGTTCATTATCCCATAGTAAAATATGCTTCCAAAGTTGATCCCATCCAGAAACTCTAATTCCTCAGCTACCAACCAATCATACAACATCAGTAGCTCATTCCAACATGGTCTTCATGTATGCATTCAACAATCAAAGACCCTAAAAGACGTAGTCAGAAAACCATTGCCATAATAAAAACCCAATTCAAACTTGGGAAACAAAGGGACATCAAAAGGAGAAAATTTTGCAAGTTATACCTCATCACCCACTCGACAACCTCGATAATGGAGTTCCATCAATAAAAAATCTAGAAGAGACACAAACCTTTCATCTGGGAGAAGCTATCCCACAATCCTGCTTGAATGACCATGATGCCTACTTATAGCAAACATAGATAAGAAACTATTCAAATATGAACTCAGTAAATAAAGGCAACATAATATATTGAGGGTACAGCTCAGTCCTAACATCAATTTTAGTATTCTTCTCATCCATGATTGGTTCCTCACGAGTAATGTCATCCTCCTCACACCTATTATGAGCTACCATCTACCACCTACAAATTCATAGTCACAAGAATATCAACTTGGCACAACAACTCAATCAGCTCCATCTAACACCAACACATCGAAAAAATGCTAAAATAGTAAACACAACATAATGCATATCAGAAAGTGCATCTTGTCATCTTCAACCTACAAATCGTGAAAAATGTTAGGAAAGTTGAAAATTGTATTTTGCCATCGAGGGCTAAAATTGCCAAATTAAAGCTAAAAAATGAAGGCTATACCACTTTGAAGATGAATGGAGCTCAAGATCACCCAAGCACTGTTGGAATTGGTGGTTCGAAGCTTTACTGTTGCTACAAAGATGGTGCACACTGCACTATTGGAGCCTATTCATTGAACACCATGACCCATAAGGTCCACCACTGGTAGAATGACACTATGTGCCATAGATTTCTTTCTCCTCACATCGCCACTATTGCCATTTTCTCAAACTGATCTTGTTAGTAACTTCCTCTGCTCAATAATGGCTGAAATTAATAGGTGCTTGACCTCCTCTCATTTCCCCTCTTTTAAAGAAATAAAGTTTTTACCAATATTATAAACAGGACCCTAGATTTTCTTCAAAATTTCCAAAACCTTCCAATAATCATAAATATCACAAAAAAATGAAAATAAAAATAAAATAATAATAAATTTGTAGATTTCTAAAGATTTTAGATCTAAAAATTTTGTCTACTTATCTATAGAGAATAATTCATTTTGAGGGTCAGACCCTGATTTACCACGATCATGGACTATGACATTAAACTAGACCAATTTCAATTTCCAAAACTTATCACAGTCCTGGATGCTGGCCTAAAACTAAATGAATCTAAGACTTCTATTCTAAATCATTTTATTGTATTGAATCATGATTTAAAATTGGACCAGTCTTGCCTTTCATCTTCTAATTTGTCCACAATCCTAGACTATGTCCTTAACTGGAACAATTTCCTTTCCAAAGTCTTTTTACGGTCTTCAACTATGACTCCAAACTGAACCAAATTGTTATTCAGTTTTCTAAAATATTTTCAAGAACCTGAGTCATGACCTAAAACCAAACCAAATTTAGAACCTCAATTTTCATATATCTCCATCCCTCCATCTGGTTGGAACTTTCATAATATTTACATTTAAATCAAAGGAAATAAGAAAGTTAGGGATATCAATTATCGATAGCATGTCCCCAATAACACCATATCACTAGATACTCACCTAATTCCCAATATCAACTTGTTTTGACATTCTTCCTATGAAATTTATCCTAAAAGGTTACACATACTCGAGGGAGAACACTACTGGCTAGTACAATTAGTGACCACGAAGGTCACCTTATAACTGGGAAATTGTTTGACACCCTTCTCAAGCAATCAAAGCCCTACCTCAGGTGGGAAAAAATGTGGATTTTACCTTTGTAGGGTGGTCCTAACCCTAAATTGTTTCACTCGACCAAAGTCCAAAATAATTAAAAACATATACATAACAAATAGGAAGACTAAGAGGGACGATGATTCTTTTCAAATAGTTTCCATAATTCTCAATTATCATAGACTCTTAGTTTTCAATTATTTATGGAAAACCATTATCCTATCCACTTTTTCACATCTGCCTTTTCTCACTAAGACCTAAGTTAGTGAGAGAATGTGTGACAGAGTGATTTTTTCCTATATATATTATTTATTTTCTCTCCTACAGTTTTGATTATTCTAATGATGCCCTCAACCATCTCCCTCACTAAATTGATTAATTAGATTATCAATTTCTTTTAATACCGTCCATAGTATCACATAAAGTCAAAAAAATACAAGCAATATGACATGTGGTCAATTGATATGATCAAAAATCGAATTTTGACTCCAATCTTACATCTTAGCTACATCATGACATCATTAAACTACCCCTAACATTTTATTGCTTTTGGGTCAACCAATTAGGAGATATGACCAATTTAATTTGGTGCATTTTCCATCCATTTTTGGACCAAGGACCTAAGTTTTGGGCTTGATTGACTAAATTAAATGTCATGCGGCCCATTAAGATGCTTGGGTGTTGACCACTTAGTTGGTTTTCAACTCCAGACGTCTGATTTGAGGCCTTGGATTCCCGCCCTGATCCAAGGGCAGAGAACCCGTCTTCAACCTCCCACAAAGAGCGGGGGAAAGACAGGGAACTCAGCCCTCATCCCAGGTGCCACCTCACCCCCTTTCACAAAATATCTACCGATCATAACGCTCCCCCACAGCGAGACGAGTTCAATGAACCCACACCCGACTCCCCTCACTCTCAAAATAGGGAGAACAGACTCCCCCTTCACCGCTCGTCTCACTCCGACGGCGGTGCCATTTAGGGCTTCCCTGACCTCACATTTAAACATATATTTAAGACCTACCTAAGCTCAGCCTCCCTCCCTTTTATCAATTCGCATTATCAATTTCACCAGATTTACCCTAAGCATCCACCTCCCTTCCTCCTTCTTTAGCTTCTAATCACCACCACCAACCGAGCGACACAGTACCTCCCACTCCCTTCTAACCTCACCCTCACATTCGCCTCACCTCTACGCTTCCCCCCATCACAACCCAGAGATTCCAGAACGCCTCCCACTCCATTTCGATCCCAACTCTGGCGACCTCTCCTGCCCTTACGGTGGTCGTGAGCTACATAAGGCTTTGCACCTCCTTTCACCCCTCTTTGGCTTCGGGATGATCTAACGAATCCACCTCAACTCCTTCCCACTCGCGAGCAGCACCAAGGGGTGAGATTGACCTCGCCGAAGTCCTTCCTTCGCTGCTCGAGCAAGCAGCTAGCAAAGGAGGACGCTGCCTATGGAGCTAACAGGGAAGCCAGCTGGACCAATCCTCGCACACCAAATAACCCGCTTGATCCATCCTGTACAAGCATGGGATCAACGAGAGTCATCGATCCAGTCAGATCCAGCCATTGATCAAGGTAAAATCCTTCTTTTAATTTTCTTTTACCCAAGAAATAGTTTATCTTAAGAAAATCGTAGAAAATACTAGGAATGTTGGTTTATATCAAAACTATATACCATTTTGATCATAAAAATATTCTCTATCCAAATAAAATATTATTAGGAACTAGATCTATTTTCTATTTCAAAAGTATTTGCCTAGAGCCTAAATAACCTTTTTTTATTATAATTAATTATTAATAATGGTTTTCCTTGATGATATCTGACTTTCTAAAATATATTTAACCCTAGATGAAACCATGTTTGATAAATAACTCAAAACACTAGTCTAAGTTGATAAATGATGAAATGATTAGAAGAAACCCTAAATCTAGCCTTCTCTATCTACATGCAATTAAAGGTACATCTTTATATCAAATCAAATATTATTAGATGATGATTAGTGATCATGAATGGTCCTGAACTCTAATTTGAACCCTGATCCTATGAAATCATTAATATCCTAAGGGTTGCTTTCCTTTTTATCTGACCATCCTAGAAACCCTAGATTATGAAAATCTTCTATTTGATTAAATTAAATACTATCTTTTAATCAAACTATTTTATGATGGATCAGATCTGATAATATCTCAAAACCTAATTAAAATATTCAAAATCCCTGATCTGAAGAAGATAACATGAATGTAATAATAACTAAGAACATATCGTATTCTTGGTCACATGGACCAATAGTAATGTTGTACCCTTGCTTTCCTTGCAGGGTGACTTATTTATTGATTGATTCTAAATCTTTAGATATCTGATCTAAACAAGCAGGTATGTGGTCTTATAAGTATAAGACTAGATTTTTGGTTTCCTATGATATGTAATATTTTAATGCTCATATTTGGATATGATTGCTTGGTTGAACTAGTATGAGTTATACTTCACCAAATCCAACAGAACATAAATGATTATGATGGGTTGTAGCTACTAGAGCACATAGCCTGGTGTGGATGTATGTTGCCTAACATGGATGTATGATTCTTGGGCCCATGTTAGATGTATGATGATATTATATTTCCCACACTAGATGTATGTCAAGTGCAAAAATGTGTAGTACAACCACATCAAAATGAATGTAATAAAAAGGATGTTTACCTGATTTTCACCTTAAGAAATGGTTTTATCTCTCTTTTCTTCGTTTTCAAATATTTTCCTTTATGCAACCTTATTAGTGTAATTTTTACGACGTACCCACTTTGTTGATGTTTTTGTTTCTCGTATTTTCTAGGTGTAAGGAACAATTGACAAACAAAGTGAAATGCATGCTCAAAGTACCTGAAGGCATAAATTAATAAGCATGGAGGATATATTACATAGATGTTTTCCTCTTATCTCATTCTTTCTAGATGTTAGTTTATTTTCCTAATTGATGTTGAGGATGACTGAGATCCTATGTAATAATGTTATCTTTCTCTAGAACAATATTTCTCTCCTTATGTAATGACTTTATTTTATCCATATGAATGAATGTGTGTGTGTGTCTTTATGAAATGATGTGGACTTTGATCTTGGCTCAATCTTTGATTTTAGTTGATTACTTTAATCTCTTATATTTTCCCTTTTGACATCTATAGATATGAGTGCACGCATATATGTGAATGTCACTGTGGAAAGTATATTGAAATTGGGGTCGTCACAATTGGTATCAGAGCCAATGTTCACACATCAAGTCACATGAACTTCATTCACCCTATTTTGAGTCTAGGGTAGTCCTTGAGTTAGGGATGTGAAGGGTGGAGGTGTCTAGGATAGCATCTGCCATGGGTCTGACTAATGTCTCTGAGCCACTTAGCTTGGAAATCACGAGGCTACCTTTATGGCAGTATAAGTCTACCTGGCCGATACCCTAAGTGTCCCCTATTCTTGGGTGTACCTTAATTTAGGAACCTTCTCATCTATAGATTTTCCCGCTCATCCCTTCTATAGGAAAATTTTCCCTCTCATCTATGTTTTAAAATAAATTTTCCCTCTTACCTCTGTTATAAGGTTAGGAAGGAGTCTCTCTATTTAGAAAGTCCTAAGGATCGACAAATAAGAATTTAGGGTATCCTCCACTCATCATAACATTAAAGTCATTAATAATTAATAAAAGAGAATAATGAAATATTATGTGATAAAAATAATGATAATGATGAGAATAATTGTTGAAGTAATAAATCTAATATGTCCAAAATTAATTTTAGGATGCCTCCTAAGACTCGCAACTCAAAGGCCTTAGAGGAATCATCCTCTAAGAAGAGAAAAGAGCCTGACACCTCTGAAGTACCTGATCCCGATGCTGCAGCCAAGGAAAGGTGGGAGGAACAGAAGAAAATCCTTCTAGACTTTATGGAAACCTTCGCCACAAAAGGAACCCCTGAACCTAACTCCTCTAGGAAAAAGGAAGTGACAGTGATAGACTTCATTAAGCTCAACCTCGACAAATTTTGGAGGGAAGACCAACCCGAAGTCATGGACAAGGCTGAGGCCTGGGTCCTTTCCGTAGAGAATGCCTTCCGTACCCTAGAAGTACCCAAGGAAAAGAAGGTCAAATTCACCACCCATCTGCTTAAGGGAGGGGCGAAGATCTGGTGGGATAACTATGGTGGGAACCGGGGAGAGGAAGTAGAAAACTTGGGGTGGGAAGCCTTCATGACCCTCTTCACCGACCGTTTCATGCGCATAGCTGAGAGGAAAGAGAAGATGTACATGGAGCTTAGACAAGGCAGTCTCTTAGTGGTTGATTATACCTAGAAGTTTAGGCTTATAGAATGCTATGCCCCTATCCAGACTGAGGACCGCCTCACTGAGCATTATGTAGACTACCTCTCCACACACCTGAAAACCCTAGTTATAGCCTCCCGTCCCTAAAACATTGATGAAGCCCTAAACATGGACCTTAAGCAGGAAAGGGAGCAGGGAATGCATAAGCCTTATAGTATGGGATATTTAGGGTTGACCACTACTGAGGAAGAGAAGTTCAAGAAGTTCCACCCCGACCATAATAAAGGATCAAGAAAAGGAGGAGGTTCAGGGAAGAAAGGACAAAAGAACAGCAAGATGATGGATTACCGCAACAAATGCAAGACTTGTAGATGAGGACATGATGGACCTTGTCGCTACACCAAGCTGTTCTGCTACAACTGCAAGAAGGAGGGACATTTCCTTGCTAAGTGCCCCAATGTGTCTATCCTTGGCAAACCTCCAGCGGGTGCTCCACCCCCTCAGGGACACCTCAATGCTAGGGTGTTTGCAGTATTAGCAGAAGTGGCTAGGGAAAATCTGAACTAGCTTGTCAAAGGTAACCTTAAATCCTTTTCATATATCTAATATCTCGTTCAATGCCTTCAATTACTTCAAATATAATTATCCTATGTAGGCATTGTTTTCTTGAATGGACATCCTGTTAAAGCATTGTTTGACTATGGATCCACAAATACATTTATCTCTCGAAATCTGGCCTCAATGTTGCACTTACATATAAGGGACTTGGGTTATATTCTGGATGTGTCAATTCCTAGTGGAAAAATATTCACTACATTGTAGAAAATTGATGTCCTCCCTCTAAAATTCGAAAATCATGACATGCCCTTTGAATTCATCCTCTTATCTAAGGAATACTTTGATATTATACTTGGTATGGATTGTCTATACAAGTATCATGCTCAGATTGACTGTAGAAACAAGATGGTAGTTCTCTCTCAACCTCGTTCTTGTCCTGTGGTGATTCCTAGGGGAAGTAGATTCTGTAATAACGTAATAATTTCCTCTCTTAAAGATAAAAAGCTCATATCTAAAGGATGTAAGGTCTTCCTCGCATTCATCTCAGAGACCAGTCATGACAACGTGCCTGTAGAAAGACTGGAGGTGGTATGTGATTTCCTTGACGTATTTTCGGAGGAGCTTCCTGGGCTGCTTCTAAACAGAGACATTGAGTTCTCCATAGACTTTCTTCCTAGAACCACTCCGATTTCTAGGGCACCGTATAGGATGGCACCCGTTGAGCTTATGGAGTTGAAGAAACAATTACAAGAACTTCTTGACAAGGGTTTTATCTGCCCTATCATTTCTCCTTGGGGTGCACCTATCCTTTTTGTTAAAAAGAAAGATGGTTCAATGCAAATGTGTATTAACTATCGCATGTTGAACCAAGTTACCATTAAAAAAAAGTATCCTCTCCCTCGTATTGATGACCTCTTTGATCAACTTTGTGCTGCTAAAGTCTTCTCAAAAATTGATCTTCATTCTGGCTACCATAAACTTAAGGTCAAGGATTCAAATATATCTAAGACTGCTTTTCGAACTCGTTACGGGCACTACGTATTTCTGGTGATACCGTTCGGGTTGACCAACGCACCTGGCGTATTCATGAACTTGATGAACAAAATCTTCCAACCTTATCTTGATGAGTTTGTGGTCATGTTCATTGATGATATTCTGATCTATTTTGATTCTATGGAGAAACATCGAGAGCATTTGAAGTCTGTCCTTGAGATTTATAGAGCCCAAAAATTCTATGGTAAGCTTTCTAAATGTGAATTATGGATTGACAAATTCATGTTTCCTTGTCATGTCATCTCTGGGGGTAATATATCTTTCTATCCCGCCAAAGTCTCTATTGTACTCAATTGGCAACCTCCCCAGAATCCTTCTGAAATCTGGAATTTCTTGGGTCTGGCTAGATATTATCATTGTTTTATCCCAAACTTTTCCAAAGTTGCACTTCCTATGACCAAGCCGACTCAAAAGGATGAGCATTTCATCTGGTCAGCTACTTGTAGGGCTAGCTTCCAAGATCTCAAGAAGAAGTTGACGTCAGCACCTGTCCTTGTTCTACCATCTGGCAATGAAGGATTTGTGATATTCACCGACGCTTCCCGACATGGTCTGGGGTGTGTCCTATAGCAGAACGGGAAAGTAGTGGCCTTCGCTTCCAGACAACTGAAAGCCAATGAGCTGAATTATCCTATGCATGACTTGGAGTTAGCTGCTAGCATTCATGCTCTCAAAATATGGAGGCACTACTTGTATGGGGAAACGTTTGATATCTTTACCGACCACAAAAGCCTCAAGTACATTCTGACGCAAAAGGATCTAAATCTGCGGAAATGACGGTGGATCGAGTACCTAAAGGACTACGACTTCACCATTGGATACCATCCAGGCAAGGCCAATGTAGTTGTAGATTCTCTTAGTAGGAAAATATCTATGTGTGCATCTCTGTCTGTACCTGAATGGAGGAACATGGAGGACCTAGCAAGCTGGAGACGACAATTCTTGGCTGATCGTATGCATGTCAATAACATCTCTATCACATCCAACCTGCATTCTAAACTTCTGGAGGCATAGAAAGCTAGTCCTAAGCTTGCAGAGTTCTCCTCTCTCCTAGCTAAACCTCGTACACATCGTTCTGTGGGTCTTGATGGTGGTCTTCGATATAAGAACCATATATGAGTCCCTGAACAGTTAGCTGAAAAGATGAAGATTCTTTCTGAGGCACACGGGTCCAAGTACATCGTTCAACCCGACACAATGAAGATGTACAAGGACCTACAACGTTAGTTCTGGTGGAGAGGCATGAACCACGATATTTCCAATTTTGTGTCTAGATGTCTGACATGCCAGAGAATCAAGGCCGAGCATCAAAGACCAGGAAGTCTACTACAACCCCACGAGATCCTGAAATGGAAATGGGAACACATCACCATGGATTTTGTGGTAGGATTACCCAGGACTAGGAAAGGATACGACGCTGCATGGGTCATAGTAGATCGTCTCACCAAGTCAGCTCATTTCCTCCCTGTGAAAACCACTGTGAAAGTGGTTGTGCTAGCTGACCTCTACATACGGGAGATTATACATCTGCATGGAGTTTCAGCGTCCATTTTCTCAGACCGGGACCCAAAGTTCACTTCAAAGCTGTGGAAATAGGTTCAAGAAGAATTGGGCACCAAGTTGAACTTCAGTACAACCTACCACCCGCAGACAGACAGGCAGTCAGAGCGTACAGTGTAGATTCTGGAGGATCTTCTACGAGCTTGTGTTCTCGACTAGGAAGGCTCGTGTGACCATTACCTATCTTTATCTGAGTTTGCCTATAATAATAGCTATCAGGAGAGTATTGGGATACCACCATATGAAGCTCTCTATGGCCGACCGTGCAGATCTCCATTACATTGGGATGACGTCAGAGAACACACCTTGATGAAATCTGAGGAGATGCAGTTGTATGCAAATAAAGTTGCATTGATTAGGCAGAGAATGAAGCGAGCACGGGATAGGTAGAAATTGTATGCAGATGCTCACCGACAGGAATGCCAGTTCCAAGAAGGTGATCATGTCTTTCTGAAGATCCGACCCATTCGAGCTTTGGCCAAGAATAAAGGAAAGCTCAGTCCTCGTTATGTTGGACCATTTGAGGTTCTGGAAAGGGTTGGTGAATGTTCCTACCGCCTCGCTTTGCCACTTCAGTATAGTGCCATGCATAATGTGTTTCACGTATCTAATATGAAGCCCTATGTCAAGGATCACAGTCACATTATGAATCATAAGACTCTCAAGTTAAAGGATAAGCTATCATATGCTGAGTCCCCAGTCTGAATTCTTGACTTCAAGTCAAACGAGCTTCACAGTAATTGTCATATAGATATGGTGAAAGTTCTCTGGAGCCACCATGATGAAACTAATGTGACCTGGGAACTAAAGACTGAGGTCGAGAAGATGTATTCACATCTTTTTCAGGCTGCTTGAATTTTGGGGACAAAATTCTTAAAAGGAGGGGAGAATGTGACAGAGTGAGTTTTTCCTATCTATATTATTTATTTTCTCTCCTACAATTTTGATTATTCCAATTATTCCCTCAACCATCTCCCTCACTAAATCGATTAATTAGATTATCAATTTCTTTAAATACCATACATAGTATCACATAAAGTCAAAAAATACAAGCAATATGACATGTGGTCAATTCATATGATCAACAATCGAATTTTGACTCCAATCTTACACCTTATATACATCATGACGTCATTAAACTACCCCTAAAATTTTATTACTTTTGGGTCAACCAATTAGGAGATATGACCAATTTAATTTGGTGCATTTTCCATCCATTTTTGGACCAAGGACCTAAGTTTTGGGCTTGATTGACTAAATCAAATGTCACGCGCCCCATTTAGATGCTTGGGCGTGGACCACTTAGCTGGTTTTCAACTCCAGATGCCCGATTTGCGGCCTCAGATTCCTGCCCTGATCCAAGGGCAGAGAATCCATCTTCAACCTCCCACAAAGAGTGGGGCAAAGACAGGGAACTCGACCCTTGTCCCAGGGGCCACCTCACCCCCTATCACAAAATATCTACCAATCAGAACGCTCCCCCTTGGCGAGATGAGTTCAACGAACCCACACCCGACTCCCCTCGCTCTCAGAATAGGGAAAACAGACTTCCCCTTCACCACTCCTCTCACTCCGATGGTGGTGCCATTTAGGGCTACCCTACCCTCACCCTTAAACATCTATTTAAGACCTACCTAAGCTCCGCCTCTCCCCATTTTATCAATTTGCAACATCAATTTCACCTTATTTACCCCGAGCATCCACCTCCCTTCCTCCTTCTTCAGCTTCCAACGACCACCACCAACCAAGCGACACAGTACCTCCCGCTCCCTTCTAACATCACCCTCACATTCGCCTCGCCTCTACGCTTCCCCCCGTCACAACCCTGAGATTCCAGAATGCCTCATGCTCCATTTTGATCCCAACTCTGGTGACCTCTCCTGCCCTTACGGAGACCGCGAGCTACACGAGGCTGCACACTTCAAGATTGTTGGCTAAATGGACATCTATAAATCCCTTTGTTTTGATTATGACAAACATTTCATTCTTATTAATCTAACGAGCTACTTGAGTGTGCAGGACTAAGATGGATGGCAAAGCAACTAGGGAAAATCCACAAGCTAAAATGTTTATATTTTCATGCAATGTAATCATTGTTGTAAAAACTTGTACAAATATATAATGTACAAGTACTTAGAATTGCATGTAAATCAAGCGTTAGATTTTCCCTAGCCAAACACCATAGTTAGACATGTCATCCCATTTAAATAGGATCATTTATGCACACTCACACATATAATTAGTGCCTAAATTGAAATCTTGAAATAGGATCATTCTCGGTCGACAAACTCCTCGACCGAGACACTCTCGGTCGACAATCTTCTCGACCGAGAAAGATCCAAAGTAGCCGTTAGACACAACAGACAAGTTAGTTGGCAGTTGAAGAAAGACGTTGCAAATCACTTGTTCCAGAGAGCCTGTCGGTCGACAAAAGTTTGACCGAGTAGGTGTCTCGGTCGACCATTTGTCGACCGAGATGGTCTCTGACAGCAACTGCAGAATAAATTAATTAGTCGTTGTTAAAGCAACAACTTTGTACCTAACGGCTAGTTAAGCACTTAGAAACCCCTAGAAGTTGTCTAGAACGTCCTTAAGCATACTTAGGCCATTCCTATAAATAGGACAAGCCATAGGACACTAGAATTCACTTGTTACACTTGAGAATACACTTGAGCATACTTGAGCAATCTATTGCAAGCAATTTGAGCACTGTGATCATTAGTCTACATTCTCCTTAGCTCAATCTCGTGTCCTATAGGCTAGATTCTCCTATCCACAGCAATCACAAGTTCACACACTTGGCTAGGAGATCTATATGCTTGATCTAGGCATATCAAGCCTTGGGCTTAAAGGATAAGTTGTAATTTCCTCTTTCTTTCTTGTTCTTTTTTATCTTTTGTACTCTCCTTGCTACTCCTAGGGTTGGAGGCTGCGGATTGGAGAGGGTTGACTTCTCAGGTGGAGAAGGGGACTTCAAGCTACTTCAAAAAGGCTATCGCAAGGGAAGCTACTTCAGAAGGCTGGTGCAACGGGAGTTGGTGCATCTACTTCAAGGGAAGGCTGCTTCAAGGTTGGCGATTACTTCTAGGTGAAGGCTGCTTGAAGGGTTTGGGAAAAGAGATTGTATTTTATGTAAAATCCTTGCGAGGTAATAAAATAAATTTCTTTTCAAATCCCGGTTGGGTAAGCAACCGGGTAGTGGATTGACGGCTATAGTATTTGCTATAGTTGGAACCACTCTAAACCCTGTGTCTCCTTGTCCAATATTTTCATTGTGGTTGTTTGAGTTTAAATTATTATTAAAATCTTTATAAAACTCTATTCACCCCCCCTCTAGTAGTTTTCAAAGATGAGCTAATGAATCCACCTCAACTCCTTCCCACTTGCGAGCAGCACCAAGGTGCGAGATTGACCTCACCGAAGTCCTTCCTTCGCTTCTCTAGCAAGCAGCTAGCAAAGGAGGACGCTACCTGTGGAGCTAACTGGACAGCCAGTTGGACCAATCCTTGCATGCCAAATAACCCACCTGATCCATCCTGTGCAAGCCTAGGATTAACGAGAGCCATCGATCCAGTCGGATCAGGCCGTTGATCAAGGTAAAATCCTCCTTTTAATTTTCTTTTACCCAAGAAATAGTTTATCTTAAGAAAATCGTAGAAAATACTAAGAATTTTAGTTTATATCGAACCTATATACCATTTTCATCAGAAAAATATTCTCTATCCAAATAAAATATTATTAGGACCTAGATCCGTTTCCTATTTCAAAAGTAGTTTCCTAGAGCCTAAATAACTATTTTTATTATAATTAATTATTAATAATGGTTTTCCTTGATGATATCTGACTTTCTAAAATATATTTAACCTTATATGAAACCATGTTTTCTAAGTAACTCGAAACACTAGTCTAAGTTGATAAATGATGAAATGATTAGAAGAAACCCTAAATCTATCCTTCTCTCTCTACATGCAATTAAAGGTACATCTTTATATCAAATCAAATATCATTAGATGATGATTAGTGATCATGAATGGTCTTAAGCTCTAATTTGAACCCTGATCTTATGAAATGATTAATATCCTAAGGGTTTCTTTCCTTTTTATCCGACCATCCTAGAAACCCTAGATTATGAAAATATTCTATTTGATTAAATTAAATACTATCTTTTAATCAAACTATTTTATGATGGAGATCTGATAATATCTCAAAACCTAATTAAAATATGAAAAACCCCTGATCTGAATAAGATAACATGAATGGAATAATAACTAAGAACATATCTTAGTCTTGGTCACATGGACCAATAGTAATGTTGTACCCTTGCTTTCATTGCAGGGTGACTTATTTCTTGATTGATTCTAAATCTTTGGATATGTGATCTAAACAAGCAGTTACGTGGTCTTATAAGTATAAGACTAGATTTCTAGTTGCCTATGATATGTAATATCTTGAATGCTCATATTTGGATATGATTGCTTGATTGAACTAGTATGAGTTATAATTCGCCAAATCTAACAGAACATAAATGATTATGATGGGTTGTAGCTACTAGAGCACATATCCTGGTGTGGATGTATGTTGCCTAACATGGATGTATGATTCTTGGGCCCATGTTTAATGTATGATGATATTATATTGCCCGCACTAGATGTAAGTCAAGTGCAAAAATGTGTAGTACAACCGCATCAAAATGAATGTAATAAAAAGGATGTTTACCTGATTTTCACCTTAAGAAATGGTTTTATCTCTCTTTTCTTCTTTTTGAAATATTTTCCTTTATGCAACCTTATTAGTGTAATTTTTACAACGTACCAACTTTGTTGATATTTTTGTTTCTCATATTTTCTAGGTGCAAGCAACAATTGACAAACAAAGTGAAATGCATGCTCAAAGTACCTGAAGGCATAAATTAATAAGCATGGAGGATATATTAGATAGATCTTTTTGTAACATCCCTGACCTGGGTTATGTACTAACCCTAGGTGTTTTGATTAAATATGTGATTAGATGCTTGTGGTTATCTTTTGAAATGTAATTAAGGTTTTTGAGGTACTTATATTTCAATTTCAGTCCTTTTTGCAAAATGTTGAAACATTTTTTGGTAACCCAGGAGACTCGTAAGGCTTGCGCCGAGCCCAACCTGGGGAGCTCAACCCCATCTCGTAAGGAGCGTAGCCCATTAAGTCGCGCAGAGACCGGCTGTGCTACGGGAGAAACAATTCCGAACAACACCACCAGGGGGATTCGAACCCGGGACCCTTCGTGAGGGGCCCCGTGCTGCGACCACCTGAGCTACTGCTCGCCGGCAATGTTAATAATGGATTCCATAAGCTTGATAACCAAGATATAGCTTGTAAAGTAATCCTTGTGCTTTAAAACCTAGTTTTGGTGTAATGTGCAAATTACCCAAAACCTAGGGTCCAACATGCAATATATCACCTCTAAAGGATCTCTCATGTTTCTTGGCATAAAGTTGAGCAAAGAAAATTAGAAGGGCACCTAATTTATATGATCAAGAAGGAAAGATAATCTTGATAACTAAAATAATCAAGATTTAAGCAAATGGCTCTTTAAAATACAACTTATTAAGATGTTTGGTCTCTTTTCCTTTAAACCTTGGATAGTGGAGGAGTTTTGCATGAAATTAGAAGGTGGCCACGTATCCAAAGGATGGAGAAAGTTTTGGTGGATTTAGTTGGAAAATAAAAGAATATAATTATCTAATTACCTTAAAACCCCATAAATATATAAGGAACCTTTTTTCCAACAACACAAGGGATCGTTTCCCTTAGTTCTTTTCCTTATCTTGTTGCTTTGGCTGACCAAGGAAGAGCTCTGGAGAAGAGGGAGGATGATCAACCTGTAGGTAAGTCTTGGTCATCTTCTACCTCGGATTCTTGGGGGAAACCCTAAAGCAAGGTTGGATTCATGGTTTTCTTCATACGATTCTTCTTTCTAGCCCCCTTCTCCATCCAAAACATGAAGAACAGACCTTGGACAAGTACTGGAGCTTCAACCACCATTAAAGCTACGAAGCTTGGAGCTCTAGATAAGACCTAAAGGCGGGTTTTATAACTCTAAACCTTGAGCTTTGTTTATGCATCTTCATCTCCATGAAAAATCATTAGTTATTCTTCTTCCTTTGCTACTCTTGTGTTCTTGCTAGCAATTCCGTGAAGAACAACCCCTGTTCTTGAGGTAGACGAAGGTGACATTAATTCCTATGTTTATCCAAAAACCTACTTTAGCAAACAGTCTCCAACCCTTGCTCAAACGGTTTTCCAAACTGTTTGGAGCAAACAATTTCAAACCGTTTGAATACAAACGGTTTCAACCAAACCACATAGAAGCAAATGGTCCAAGACCATTTGGATGTGTTGACCAGCCGTTTACCATTTGGGGGATTATTGATAATAATATATACTAATTACCTACCAAACATCATCAAGTAATTCCAAGTGGTTCACTAATTGAAGGCCCATTAACCACCTAAACACTAATCGGGTCAATTGTTGGTTTCAATAATTTAATTATGTCGAAGTTTGGGTTGAGTGACCCAAACGGTTTCAAAACCATTTGTGGATCACCCAAACGGTCTCAAGACCGTTTGGTGATCACCCAAGACCGTTTGGAGGTTTAGGGTTAAGCATAGTTGACCAATTGAGGATCCAATGATATCAAGTTGATGAGTAATCGACTGCTGATTTTGGTGACCAATTCCAATATCCAAACCCTAAATGAATGACTTGGTTTGATTAAAATAATGGGAAAACGGTCTCAAGACCATTTGGATGGTATCCAAACGATCCCAAGACCGTTTGGGGGTAACCCAAGACCGTTTGGAGGTCTAGGGTTGACTATGGTCAAGTGGTTGAAGATCTAACGGTAACAAATTGAAGTACAATTGATTGTTGACCTAGTGATCAACCCAATGAGTCAAACCTTAAATGGTTGAGTTAGTTTTTTATGTTGATTTGAGAAAACGGTCTCAAGACCTTTTGGAGGTCATCCAAA
Source organism: Alisma plantago-aquatica (assembly GCA_963693085.1). NCBI lineage: Eukaryota > Viridiplantae > Streptophyta > Magnoliopsida > Alismatales > Alismataceae > Alisma > Alisma plantago-aquatica. Next base: position 513,497,758 of record OY856412.1, read on the forward strand.
TGATCCCAAGACCGTTTGGGGTCAGGTCATGATCAAATTGAATCATGGTTCAATGATTTCAAATCAATTAGACTCACATTGGAACATGTTGAAGGGTAATCGATTTTTAAACCCTAATCCAATTGATCCAAGCCCTAATTGATGATCAATTGAGGGTCAATTGAGTGACAAATCATTTGAGGGTTGACCTAATTGACTCAATTGATGAGTGGCTAACAAGTGCATGACTAATTGAGGGGTTCAACATTGGAAACCCTAACTCAATTGAAGAGGTTGAGACACTTTTTGGTCCTTGTGGTTTTGAGGTGGTTTGGACCAAACGGTCTCAAGACCGTTTGGGACCAAATGATCCCAAACCATTTGTGCTCATGCAGTTTCAAGGTCGGTTATGTCCATGCAGTTTCAAAGTCAAACTTGACCAAACGGTCTTCACCACCAAACAGTTTCAAGGGCAGTCCAAGACCGTTTGGAGGTTTAGTGTACAAGACCGTTTGAGGTCTAAAAAGGTTAAGATCGTTTGATGCCTCAAGTGGTCAAGATGATTTAGTGTTTGATTAACCTAAACCTCATAGACAATTAAAGTGGATAAAGGACCAAGTAATTAGTTGATTGAGACATGATGTGATCAATGGTGATTATAATAAAGGTACCCTTAATGGGATAGAGTAATCAGTACTCTTTGAATGGGTAAGCTTTAATGATTACAATAGTAATGACATAACTATGATGTCAATGTTGAATTGACTTAGCCTAATCAAGGGTGATGCAAACATCAATTTATAGAAAGAGGAGAGAGAAGACTTCTTATATGAATGACTAATCTAGTAATGAAATCCCAATATGGATGGATACCTAATTAGGGTATGATCCATGATAGTGAGATCATGAAACCCTAGTTATGATAGATAATGAATCATAACCCTAATTGAGGGCATTAATGGAAGTAATCCTCATACATGATGATGTCATGATCTTAATTTGATGTAATGTGAACAGTAAACCCTAATTCTGAGTTATGCATTTAAGCATGAAACTCAATGTTTGAATTATGAAATGAGGAATCACTATTCCTAATTAAGCTAAAGGAGTTGGCTAACCCTGATTGAATTAAAAATGGAAACCCTAACTCTAGTAAGGGCATAGTGGTACAACCCTTGAATTGTAAGGTTATCTTTGTTTTGCAATGTGCTGATATAGAGATAATGTGTCTATTATCAAATTATCAATTATGCATGTCTTATGAAATGGTGAACATAGCCAGGTAAGTGCTATGATGTTATATTCATTGGAAGCACTTTATAAGCTTTGAAAGTAATGATTTGCTATGTTGCCTAATGAGAGGTAACATATGAGATTGATAGTCTGTATGAGCCATGAGAAATATCTGCATTGCTACAATCATGTTCACATTGTTAAATGACTTGATGGCAATATGTTACTTAGTAACAAGTGTTTTGCTGAACTAGAGGTTTGAACACCCATATTCCTGAATCACAATGACGAGATGGTTAGGGATTGATATCCCAATAATAACTAGATGTAAAATGAACTTGATACAATTAGTACTCTTTCTTTATAACAATTATTTTATTGGTTTATGTTTTGAAAACATGCATGATGCTAAAAGAATGCCATAATGTACTTAATTAATCAAGTTTAATGATATCATGTAGAGCCTGACCATAAATCCATCATTGTCAGAAGTTAAATGATGGTGAAATAGGTTTTCCTAAGGGAACTCCTGGAGAGCATACTTTTGAGTATGTGGGGGTTATGGACGTGATTATCCTTACGTCCGAATGAGGGAATTGATGTGAGATGTACATTTAATCTCTCAATCCTTCATTATATGTATATGTCGAGATGATGTATCACTAATCTCCCGATGATGTTGTTAATGCCGCATCGATGCGAGATAAACAAGAACTCCATCGATGGAGAAGAGAGTACAGCATGCCACTATAACTCTAATAGCAAAGTTGTCAGAATACCCTGGAAAGCTATTATAGCAGAGACACAACATGTCATGCATGTTGTACCTGACACTGACTAAAGAAGATGAGGTCGTAGAAATCCATCTCTTCTGATGACCTATGTATGGTACCGATTGTGATTTCATAATGGTCGGTTGGAGTATGAGTGGTATACCTCATCTCCTCAGGGCATAAATATGTTTGAAAAAAATGTAATCAGCTGTATAGCATAATTGCTAAGGTTGAACTACGAGAAACAATGATTGATGATACATTGCTTAATTACTCTAGTTGAATAACTAGTATACATGTTCTTCATATTCCTTATTGATTATATGTTTTGTTATTCAATCAAATTATAATTGAAATGATTGCTTAGAGAATATTTCTCTACTTAGTTTAATTAATGAATTGCCTGTTGTTGAATAATTATAGTTCTACTGCTCATGTTATTCAATTATTTGCAATAACAATGCTTCTGGCGAAGAGTTATAACTCTCGCTGGGACAATTATTCAATTGTCTCACCCCCGTGGGATTCAACTTTTTAGGTAGACGCCGAGGAAGGAGAAACCCATCAGTGGGTGAGCAGCAACAGCAGCAGCAACATCTGGGACAGTAGTGATCCTCAGGTGGAGACACTGTCTGTCAAGTCTTGTAGATAGAATATCCTATGTGTCATCTCTATACTCTCAGGTCCTAGGAGTCAGTAGATGGTTTAATATAGATCTGAGATTTTTGGCATAATGCCTCGAGATTTTGTATACTGCTCATGTACAGTTCAATAGGGCAGTCAATGTTATGACTCTCGAGATGTGATATTACAGAGATGTAATGATGGATCAGTTTGTAAATAACTTACCTTGTTTCCTTATGAAAGAGTTTTACCGTTTGTGGATCTCTTTACAAAAGTTTTAATTTTTAGTGATTTTCAGTAATTTTGATGCTAACAAAATACTTCTGCATTAGTTTAAATTCGTTGATCTTATTTTCGTGAGACGGTCGTCACACTTTTCCTCTTATCTCATTCTTTCTAGATGTTAGTTTATTTTCCTAGTTGATGTTGAGGATGACTGAGATCCTATGTAATAATGTTATCTTTCTCTAGAACAATATTTCTCTCCCTATGTAATGACTTTATTTTATCCATATGAATGAATGTTTGTGTGGCTTTATGAAATGATGTGGACTTTGATCTTGGCTCAATCTCCGATTTCAGTTTATTACCTTAAATTCTTATATTTTCCCTTTTGACATCTATAGATATGAGTGCACGCATATCTATGAATGTCACTATGGAAAGTATATTGAAATTGGGGTCATTACAGAATGAACATGTACTAGTGTAAGAACTCAAATAATGATATTAGACGATCTCACCACAAATAACATTGGGATGGTTTTTAGCACTCTAGTGGAATGAGTGATTGGTCAGACATAGGTAAATTCCATGTATGAAGGCTACACTTACTATAGAGAAATCATTCATACAATATCTTATCTTTATTATGGATAATTATTTCATTAATTCATCCCTAGAGGGAAAAGATTTCACCTACGTGTTCTGTAACATACTCAAATCTAGTATCATGGCCTATTCCTTCCTTGTTTTGGGCCCTTATCAAATGTGTTAATATCTAGTACATTTTATCCTGAATTAAAATGTGTTAGGATGATATAACCAAACATATTCAATACTAGGGTTCAATGTGAAAATTCACCAATCAATGAGTGTTGGCCTTACTTTGACATACTAAAATCTTACTAAGTCTACTTGAGGAAATGAAATAGATGAATCATGAATTAGTGCATCAGATTGACTTACTTATAATCCGAAGAAAGAACAAAATTATTAAGCCTTTACGGAAAGAGAAATTGAATATAAATCAATTATGCATGTTTTGATTATCCTATTTATCAATTGTCATGCCAATTAGACTTTGTTTACTCCTCCAATCAAATTAGAAAGAGTAAGGTTCAAAATAACCTATGTTTTTTTATCAAATGATTAATTACATTCATGTTCCATCCACTTATTTCTCCCTGGTCATGCAGATGATAAATCCTCCATTAGATTGTGTCTCCTTTCCTTCCGTAAATGGTTGCAAACTGTTTCCCCCTCCATTGCCATTTCTTTCATCTCCTCCTCTCTTACACCTTTTCCTTATCTCCCCTTCTCTCCAATATCATCATCTTTCTAACCCTAGTTGTTGTTGCTCTATCTCTCCTAGCACCCATAAGCCATGGCAGTCATGAAATCACCATCAATAAATATTGTGGATGGAGGAAGCTCAAAAGATGACCAAACCACCTAGAGTGTTTCCATCTCTAGGTGCCACCATAGATCCACAACTCCATCACCTCATTGTCCCCAAACTACTCCTTACCTTGGCTCCCCTTCTTATGTTTCCATTAGCCATGATATCCATCCTCTCCCTACTCCCAAAAGCACCATGAAAATGCTAGGTTGTGTCATAAAATAGAACCTAATCTCACCCACCTCCTCCATCTTCTTGGTATTAGTGAGAAGTTGCCATAGAGAGGGAGAAAGAGAGGTGCCTCCTCCATCACCATACCCCTTCCATCTTCTTTTTCCCACAATCAAACACCATGACTGATACACCTTCCAAATTGTTCCATAACAACCATGACAGTGAGCAACCACTTCTCCAATAGGATTGTTGCCACCACATGTTGTATCCTGAAGATATGTTGACATATCATATCGATGCACCATCCAGTTTGTGACATTCATGTATTCAATCTCTCCAACACCTCTGTGACATAACCATCCCCCCCCCATTCGGCAACCTTAGTAGAGACCAAGGACATGGAGAGTACCTCCTGCACCTCTATTTCTAGAGGGTGCAATTCTGGAAGTCGATAACAAGTAACTATTGGCAAAGGCTCTATCAAAGGTGACATACATGGATATATCTAACCAAGTAAATGAGAAATGAAGACATGGCCTGACTGTTCCACAACTCCTGGGATACAATCTAGAATGGATCCATCAGGAATAAGACTCTCTCCAAAAGCGTTAAGTTAGTAATCATGTTACTGTCGGATTCAACTCATATTGTACAAGATAAGACAAATAGAGGTCCATTATAGTACATAAAGAAAACATAATTACAACAATTATATATTTGTTATCTGGTCTTTAAATAATAATATCATGCTATCAGATTTATATACTGAAATAAAACAAACTTCTCATATCTATACCTTTAAATAGTGTAGGTTCTAATTTTAGAATTTACTTGATACAAGTATAGTTGTTGAGACATCCTATATTGATTTGAATCCCTTCTATATTATACATAAGTATCACATTAGTATAGATCATTTGGACATTTCTTGAATTCTATATAGATCAATACACACTTATTTATAAAATTAGGAAACCTCAAAAGTTAGATAATCGATTAACTAATTTAATAAGTATTGGCAAGATTAATCAAAATACTAGTTTCGTCATTGTGTAAACTTTAACCCTATATACATGTATATATGATGGAAACTAGAAACACATGTATATATAAAATGCCTCTATGTAGGTTGGTCTATGATGAATAAAGAGGGATATGAGAGAAATTATACTCTTAGGAAAAAATCTATATAAACATAAGTATGGAATATATGCTATTTAAGACTAACATGAGAATAAACTTACATTATAAATATAATACATACTCATATTTTGGGCATATTCAAGAATTTATAATAAAATATGAATGGACAACTACATGATAAATACAATGTTAGGGTTTATATGGAGTCATATGGTATTAGAGAAAATTCAATACCTAGATGGGAAAAATGCATATAATTACCCAATCCATAAGTAACCTAGCAATATCTAGATTTGTATGACTCAAACTAAACCTTGTAAAATAGATCTAAAATCCTAAATGGAGAACCTAATTCCAAACAACAAAATTTAGGAAACCTGTGATTTCTATCCAAATAGTAATGATATTATTGTACCTTGCACCTTGTAGATCCTTCATTGCTAATTCACAGAGATTTGAAAATTTCACTCCTAGAGATAGTGTTAGAAAAAAAAACAAGACGTAATTGGAGTCCCTATTTTAAATTTGGGTATTATCATGATCATCATCAAAATTCTAATATTGAGGCATTTACTTGACTATCATCCTTTTTAGAAATTCAAAGTTGAATGTTCACGTTTACTGTTGTGAAATCTTATGAACTCTTGTGGACTTCGAATTATTTTATTTAAATGGGTCATTTAAACCCTCTTTCTATGTTTTAAACTCTTGATGTGAGTTATGACTGGAATGCTAGTCATGTCACTCTATTTGTGCATGCCAAATGCTATACTAGAATATCTAAAATAGTGGTATTTATGTACAACCATAATTATAAAGGGTGTGTGTTTCCACCCTTAATTTTTGGGTCATGATCATATGGTCTTATGGCCCTATTTTAGGTGTACATCTAGTATATATTTTTTATACGTGAATATCATTTATTTGATAATTGTGAGTAATTTTTATGGAAAGATGTTTCTTTTATCTCAAATATATTGCTTTTCATCAATACCATGTCTCAATCACTTGATTTTACTCTTATTGAACTTACTTACTTTTATAAGGCCCCTTGTTCATGGGAATATTCTTTTAATACTTTTAACCCAATTTAATGCCTAAATGTTGTTTATATGCACATACACTGTGTTTATAGATACATGTCTTTGTTTCTTATTTTTTGGGTGATGTTTCCCTTCCACCCAGGTGTAGGTACATTAGGGAATAAGGAATTAAGAAGACCATATTTAGGATTTTGAACTTGAGGATAAATTATAATGGTTAGGTTTCCCTCTAAAATAGGCCTTGCATGTTATTAGATATATTATAAATATACCTTTTTACTTTTCTATACCACCTTTAAGGGTGAGGAACAATTGTATATGAATCATCATGTAACTTTGTACTAGTTTTGTTTCCACTGCTTATAAACTTTTATGCTCTAAAAGTTGTATATAAAATTCAGGAAATATTGAAATTCCTTATTTCCTCCATGTTTAGAATATGATGGTTTTATTCTCTATTTAGTGACGAATGGATCCCCTATGGATCCTACTAGAAATAATTAGAATATTTTTTGCAATACATCATATGTGGTAACCCCTAGTTATAATGTCAAATGTATGTAGCTACCAAGTAATCAGTATTAATGAGTCAGCCTTCCTAAATAGATTGCCATAAATGTTACTTAGATAACTAGAATAACTTTTAAATTTTATCTTGATTTATATTTAAAAGAAAACCTTACGTTAAGTAAAGTACTAAGTTATCTTAAGAAAATGATTGATACTTAAAAAACTTAAATTCATATTGATTTTACTGGTAGTTGAATGGTATGGTAAAATATATGCAAGGACCTAGGTTGTGCACATAATGATGTTAGAATTTAAGAGCATACAACTTTCCCCATATGATCAGAATAAACAAAAGTGAAAATGAAAAATAGACCTTAATGAAAACAAGTGTCATGTAATGTGTAATCTAACCTCATTATGACAAATAGATAAATTGCATACAATACACAATAATGCTTGCATGTGAATAGACATGTTTTCATATAAAACCTTGATCTTACACCTCAACTGTAATATGTAAAGTACTTGGTCATAAGGCATAAAATAATAAATACCATATTTATGTGTAACCATAGCTCCAAATCTAATATGATAAGGCAAATGGAGATTCTATGTAGGAATTAATATAGGTTATGTGGGGTTTGGCCTATAAGTGTGACATGAAGTAGTATATCATAAATAAGTGAACAAGAAAGCTCTTATCTAACCAGAAGGTATATATTAGTATACTAGGCCATAGCAAAGGGATTTTGAGGACGAAATTATTTTTAATGGGTTGAGTGTTGTAAATAATCAGATTTAGGATTTTAACCTAACCCTACCTTGTTCTAGGCCATTCTTGGTTGTATAAATATCTTGTACTTTTTCCTCTAAATTGAAATGTGTTCAGATGAGATAACCAAATATATTCAATATTAGGGTTCAATGTGAAAATTAACCAACCAATGAGTCTTGACCTTACCTTGATAGTATGAAGTAACACTAAGTCTACTTGAGGTTGTGAAATAGATGAATTGTGAATTACTTCACCAAATTGAATAAAGGAGAAAATAAACACATTAAAGGGGTGCATATAGTTCAAATAAAGAAACAAATTATCAAACCTTCATGGAAGGAAAAATTTACTATAAATTCATGTTCCTCTCATTTGGGTTAGTCTATTTATCAGTTTTCATGCCAGTCAGACTTTGTTTACTCCCCCAATTAAATAAGAAAGAGTAAGGTCCTAAATAACCTGAGTTTTTGATAATATGATTATCTAAATTCATGTGTCATCCACTTACCCATGTGACCGTGTCCCCTTCCCTTCCCAAAATGGTTACACAACCAACTATCCCCCTCCTCTTTTATTTCTTCCATTTCCTCCTCTCTTACACCTCTTCCTTATCTCTCCTTGTCTTTGATATCACCAACTTCCTAACCTAAGTTGTCTTTATTCTATCTCTCCTTGCACCCATCTGCCATGGCAACCATGTAATCACCCCCAAGAATTGCTGCAGCTAGAGGAGGCTCAGAAGATGACCAGGACACCTAGAGTGCTACCATAACCAGGTGCCACCATATATGCATCACTCCATCACCTCACTATTTCCGAACCACTTCTTACCCTGGAGCCCCTTTTTCTATTTCCATTATCCATCATCATCCTCATCTACCTGCACCCAGTATCACCAAGTAATGCCAAGTTATGTTGTTGACTAGCACCTACTCTAGCCCACTTCTTCCATCTTATTGGTGTCAATGAGCAATTGGTGTAGAGAGTGAGAAAGAGAGTGTCACCATTGCCATCACTATACCCCTATCCATCTCATTTTTCACACTCACTCTCAAACACCATGTCAGATTCACCTTCTACATTAAAAAATATGACCATGACAACAAGCAACCAATTCTCCAGTAGGGATGTTGTCACCACCTATTACAATCTAAAGATCTGTTGACATCTCATATCTATGAACCAACCAGTTTGTGACCCTGATGTGTTCAATATTGTCAGCACCTCTGTGACCTCCCATGTCCTCTCTTCGGAATCCTCAGTAGAGACCAATGACATGGAGACTTTCTTCATGCACCTCTATATCTATAGGTTGCAATTCTTGAACTTAACAAGCAATTGTTGTCAGGATCTACCAAACCTGCCTCCATGGAAGTATCAGACCAAGTAAATGAAAAACAAAGGCATGGCATGGCTGATCCACAACTCTTATCATATGATTCAGAATACATCCATTGGGACCATGTCTCTCCAAAAGTGCTAAGTTAGTAATCATGTTAGGATAGGATTCAATTCATATTGTAAAAAATTATGCCAAAAAATATTAAGTATACTACATAAAGAATACATATCCACAATAGTAATACATATGTTATCTAGGTTTTTGACCCAATTATATCATGGTATAAGATAATATATTGATACAAAACAAATGTATCAGATCTATACCTTTGAGTAATGTATGTTCTAATTTCATAATTTACTTAATACATGTATAGTTGATGAGACATCCAATTGTTAATTAGAACCCCTTCTATATTATGCATAAGTATCACATTAGTACATATCACTTGGACATTTCCTATATGCTGGCCAGATCAATACACATATTTATAAAATTAGGAAAATTTAATAGTAAGATAATGAATTTGCAAAATTTTGTAAGAATAGGAAGGAATATTCACAATACTAGTTTCCTTATTTGTAAAACTTTGACCCTAGAAACATTTATATATGATGGTAATTAGAAACATATGAATATAGAAAATACCTCTATGTAGGTTGGTTATTCACAAATAATGTGGGATATGAGAGAAATAATATCTTTAAGATATTAACATAAGTAATGATGACTTGTTGTTCAAGACTAATATCAAAATATCCTTGCTTTTATCTAGATAGTGCATACTCATATTTAGGCATATTCAAGAATTTGATAATAAAATATGTATACACAATTATATGCTAAATATGATGTCAGGATTAATACAGAACAACATGGTATTAGAGAAAGAATCAAATTTAAGACCTAGATGGGAAAATGCATCTCAAAGTGTACCTTGTAAAATAGATCTAAAATTCTAAATGAAAAAACTAATTCAAAATAATGCATATTAGAAAACATTTGATTTCTATCCAAATAGTAATGATATTATTGTACCTAGTAGTTTGTAGATCCCACATTTCCAATTCACATAGATGTGTCAATTTCACCCAAGAGATAGGACTAGACAAGAAAATCAGGTATGTGCAATCTCTAATTTTATTTTGGACATTATCATGACTGTGATTTTAATTCTAAATTCCTACGTTGTGGAATTTACTTGATGAATATCCCTTTATGGAAATCCGAAGTTGAACATTCATACATATTGGTTTGAAATCTTAGGACCTATTGTGGATGTTGAATTATTCTAATTAAGTGGGTACTTTGACCCCTCTTGGTATGTTTTAATACATGATGTGAATTATGGTTGGAATGCTAGTCTTGACACTCATTCCCTCTATTTCTTCATGATAAATGTTTTACTAGAATATCTAGAATAATAGTTCTTATGTACAACCATACTTATAAATAATGTGTGTATTCCACTCGAGGTGTGTATTTCCACCTTTACATTTAGGCCAGGATCATATGGTGCTACGGTCATGTTGAATGTATATTTGATCTACATTGTTTATGCTTGCAAATATATTATTTATTTGAAAATTGTGAATGTTTGTTATGACAAGATGTGACGTCCCCGAATTTTCTAAAACTTAATCTATTGTGTGACCTCCAAATTGAAACCCTCACCCCAGTGAGAATCCCAATTTAAACAACACACACTAGGCTAAGAAAGAGAAAATCAAGGGAGTCAGAAGGAAACAACCGTAGTACATGCACATGAACAATAAACAAACCATACAACATATGATCACCATTCAACATATAATTATAACATGAATTGTTACAACATTTGATATTACATATTGAACAGAAAACTTCTACATATACATGTACTACCACTGAACTACAGGATCTTAAGACAACATGTCTGCTTATACATCAGCTCGCCACACAACTCTCAACTATACTGGATCTTCAAGAGCACAACCACAACCTAAACAAAAGATTACTTGTGGTACACATCAGCACAATATTCAAGAATATTGTACTGAGTATGCTTATGTGTATGTTATATACCGCTCATCATATCTTGGCAATAAGATAAAACTAATACTTAGAAGTTATAAAGAAACATAAGAAAAAGCATATACTTGCACAAAGATATTTATTAACAAAAGAGAACACATATTTTAAGCTCATTTTCCATTGTATCATCCATGCATTGACCTCTGGAGGTTGAATGCATTAAGGCCTTATGATCGACTACCAAAGAGTTGGATCATTGCATAATGTGATCAGACTACCAAAGAGTTGGATCACTTTCAAGTACTTGACTACCAAAGAGTTGAAGTACTTTATTTCCAACACTTGACTACCAAAGAGTTGAAGTGCTTAGATATAATGGAATAGATATATTATGATTCATGTGTCCATAGAAATAATTATGGAAAATCATGCAACATATCATACAAGAACAATCATTTCATCCAATATCATATGCTAAGTATTTTACTACACCTATAACACAAGCATATTGTATAATAAGCCAAGTAAGAGGTAATGGTGTGCCTTGATCAAGAACAAACCTAATCATCATATATCCCCAATATCAACTATATCCTTGGTCAAACTTGATTAAGATAAGACCACATATCACCATTACATTCTCATCACCTTAACCCTAGTTATATCCATTTTAGGGTTTGCTTACTCATTTGGATATGTGCACCATTACTTGCATTCTTGCCTTAGAATTGTCTTACTGATGTTGTTTTCCATATTATGGTTCATTATCTAAACGTTAGGTTCCATATCCCTTTTGTGCACATATTAACCCTAGTTACATGTATTACTCGAATTAGGGTTTCATCACATGTATTATGGGTCATCTTCGTATAACATTAATTTCATATATAAAACTGACCTCAGATTTACATATTATCTTCCAGTTACTGATATGTGGGTTTTCTATAAATCTCATCATGTATGGAGCATGCATGTATTTATTGCATTTTATTTAGGGTTATTAGCCCTAAATAGCCATATAGAGAAAATTGCATGATTTCGTACATCAACATCATAATTATTAACATTGGATGGATTATAAGCATGAATATAGATTTACTGGTATTTTCTTATAATTTTAGGCCATTGTTTGGTATCTATTATCCATTAAACAAGAATTACACATCTTACATGATATCACTATTATTAGTGCATCAAAAGTATGATATTATCATTCTAATGTATTCAATGCATTTTTCTGATAATTTTGATACCTCGTTTGTATTTTTTTGATGCTCGAGCTAATTTCTATTATTCATCTAAGAACTAGATATTTACTAAAAATATTTACCTTTTTAGCCAGTGGCACGCCGCCATGTGGCAACCAAGGTTAAGCATGTCTCCTTTGGTCGCTGTAGCTGGTTTTGCGTTCTCCTTTGATCCCTCATGTTCTCGCACAAACAAACACATTCTAGGTTGCGTCCATGAACTGCCGCCATGAGGAGATCGCTCCAGTGAGAATTAGGCACCCACAAGGATCATCTCCATCGCTCCAACTGCCGCAACAAAGAGGTGGTGCCTTCCTATAACCACTTACAGCTTCTTAGAAGACCTGCCTTGCTCTTGGGAAGCCGCCACATCAGGCTCACCACTTGGAATCTATTCCGCAAGGGTGCCGTTGCACAGCTCACCTCTGGAGAGCAATAAAGCAGTGCCTCATCCTCATGATCCCCGACTCTCTCTCCCCCACGTTCTCACTTGGTCATGGCCACTACCGCTCGAAGCTCGACGGTGTTGTTTGTCGTGGCTTGCTACCCTAGCATGCGATCGGCTATCACGGTTCCTCCTCCTTGGCGTTTGCTTCTAGATCTCAACAACAAGTCTGTCTCCATGGTGGCTCTACCGTAGCCTACTTCCGGAGTGGACAAGGAAGGGGGAAAGCAGTTCTGAAGCACCTCATCTGCGATTGATGGTTTCAGGAGCATTAGCCAAGTCCAGTGGACCTTGTGTCCCTCAGGTATATGGATGCAGGTTGAGGAGGACCCCTCCCTAAACTCGGGCTTGTCTACAGTGAGGATGGAGCTCGTCACCTAGGTAGACACCACTAGCACAGGAAGACCAACCTGTCTTCGACTTCTCCACACCCCAAGCTTGTCGTTGTGGAGAAACAATGAGAAAGGAAGGATCATTCTCTCTACTGGAGTGGTGAGGTAGTTCGCCCAAGGGGTCAAAACGAAGCTTGTGGCACTACGGAGCCAACTGCTCAGTTAGTTCCATTTTGGAACCACGATCACCCACAAAATGGCGATCATAGCTTCCAATTCCACTCACCCACGATCATGTCTAACTGGTCTATAAGGCAAAGTTCTAGCCATTGGATCCAACTCATCTAACGGTTTTCATGAGGCCACGATGTGAATCCATGGCTCCTCATCCTAGTGAGCACGTGACACTTCCCAATTAGAACTTAGATAATACTATCAAACTTAGGTATATCAATAACTAATTACGACCATTATTTCACAAGGATCAAACCCACATAAATCTCTCTCTATGATACTCCAACTGCCACCAAAATTTAACCATAGATCCATCATCACTCAAGCTACATTCCGTTCCATTTTGGTGTCAAAACTCAACTATTTGACTTGTCAAAGAAATACCTCAACGAGCCATAAATTTTGGGATATTAATCATAATATAAATACCAATCACCAACCAACTTTACCAAAGCACATGTAACTTTTAAGATAACTCAACATGCACGAATTCACTTATGTCATTGGACATTTAGGATTCCAAAATTATGCTCCATCACATCCCACACACCTAAAAAGATATTTCGTCCCCGAAATTAAGTCAGAAAATCCAGTCTTTCACATCATATACATCTTAACAGAAATTTTGTCCTCAAAATTAAGCCATTCTCGTACTCCAAGGACAAACCAAAAGGTCTTCAACTCAACATACATGACCCTCTCTATGTGAAACATATCCAAAAACAAAGCTCTAGAACTATACCCAAGCTACTAGGATGTTTTACAACATCTAGGGTGAAACATCACTTCAAAGAAGCTCAAACAAGGGTTTAGAAACTCAGATTAGGTCATAACATATCTCATTGTTAGGGTTTCATCCTTATCTTTGCCCATGAATTAGAGTTCTGACATCATATTATCATGTTCCAAGGAAGTTAACTAAAGTTAATCCACTTTATCCATATAGATCATATCAATGTGTCATAATCGTTATGTTGTGCTAGCTGTCAAAGTATATTTTTCATCTTTATTAAGCACTAAGGTTAACACCTCATGTAACATGTTGCATTCATATGACCTTATTTCATTACTCATAATAAATTGCAACATTTACTAATGATTCATCACAAGATTATCCAACAATATCACATTATCATCATTATTCATGTATAAGGTTAACCATTTATACATTGATATCTATCAAATCATTTCTAGATTTCTATCGTATCATGTCTATATATAACGTCATGAAATTAGATCACATCCTTACATATATTATATCATGGTTGTGCTAAACAAACTTATGCCAGTGGCTCCTCAAACATATATCAAAACTACATCTAGTCCAATTGAGGTTCTCCTAGCCCATCTCATGAGGGTAGTGTCATGCTCAGTCTCTCTAAGCTCACTCATCTCTATGAGTATCACATATACATATACTTTATCTTATCTTTATTAGACTAGGGTTCTCAGACTACCTCATTGGCACTAGTGATAGCCTTACAGGCTCTAGCCACATAAGCACAAACCAAAACATGCTATGACATACTCTTCATAGGTCTTCTTCCATGAAACATCTTACCCAAAGCTCTCTTATATACACCACTAGATTCCTATGTGGGAAACCACCAACCCGAGCATGAGGCTTCACAGAAACTAACATAGCTACCTCCTCCAGGGTCTTGGGACTCTCTCTCCCTCACCCAAATGGTAGGTACTCATATTCCTACTCACATGCGCATATATCCAGCCTCTCTCTATCTCTAGGGTTTGGTCCTCCCAAAGACATCTAGGGTTCAACATGACTATAGGAATCATGCATAGAGAAACTCAACTCATTCACTTAGGAGTAGTCTAGTTTAGGACATATCATAACACATATTCTCAGAATTCTCATATCTCAGAGTCTAGGTTCTCTGACCTTCTCCTTGTGGGTCTCACTCTCTCTGGAGTTAACCCCAAAACTGGTCCTAACACTAGAGGTCCTTCACAAAAGAACTTGAGGCTCATGTCGACTCTCATCTTGTCTTAACTTAGCTTATCTTATCTCATAAAAGCCTAGTTACTTGCATCATCAAAACTTATCTCAAATCCTCAAATCTGAACTTAAGTCCTCAAAGACAAATATATATCATCATAAACTATCTTATATCATATATATATAAGACTTACATCATATCACCAAACTTATTTCATCTATTCCATCTATCATATATACCAACAAGGCTCTAGACATCTAATCTAGAACTACTCTCTCTACTAGACTGATGTCATTCACTTTCACTTAGGTGGCATGACCAGCTCCTACTCCTACATGTGTGGGGACACATTTTTGTAATGCATATATATAATAAAATATTATATAGTTTTTCTCTGATAAAACATGCATCAGAGAAAACTACCAAGGTTTGATCCGATTGGAATAAAAAACCAAATCCTAAAAACGAGTGTCCCACACATAGTAGAGAGTACATTGTCATGAAAACTAGTGAAAATGGTGAGAACAAGTGGTAGACTAGTGTAGCTACTCTAGACAACATACGCAATATGTCTAGTGTTTCTCTTCCCTTGATGCACGTCATTTCCAAATAGTGCAACATCCCATACCGATGCACTATAAGGAAAGAATGACATCTAAGGACTTGCTACTCAACAAGCACCAGTCTAGACCTAGTTCTCAGAGATCTAGGTGCTAACCAAGAGGCTAGGTCGGATCTAGTCTCTAAAAGATGACTAATCTAACCCTAAAGATTTGTTTTAAGTTCATGGTTCCTTAGTTTGAGTTGCATAATGAGAAAATGTCAGGCTTTGCTATTGTTCATGCTCTGTTACCACCTGTGATGTCCCCGGATTTCTAAAACATAATCTGATGTGTGACCTCCAAATTGAAACCCTCGCCTTAGTGAGAATCCCAATTTAAACATCACACACTAGGCTAAGAAAGAGAAAATCAAGGGAGTCAGAAGGAAACAACAGTAATACATGCACATGAACAATAAACAATCCATACAACATATGATCACCATTCAACATATAATTACAACATGAATTGTTACAACATTTGATATTACATATTGAACAATAAACTTCTACATATACATGTACTGCCACTAAACTACATAATCTTAAGACAATAGGTCCACCTGCACATCAGCTCGCCACACAACTCTCAACTATAGTGGATCTTCAAGAGCATAACCACAACCTAAACAAAAGATTACATGTGGTACACGTCAGCACAATATTCAAGAATATTGTACTGAGTACGCCTACGTGTATTTTATATACCTCTCATCATATCTTGGCAATAAGATAAAACTAATACTTGGCAGTTATAAAGAAACATAAGAAAAATCATATACTTGCACAAAGATATTTATTAACAAAAGAAAACACATATTTTAAGCTCATTTTCCATTATTTCATCCATGCATTGACCGCCGAAGGTTGAATGCATTAAGGCCTTATGATCGACTACCAAAGAGTTGGATCATTGCATAATGTGATCAGACTACCAAAGAGTTGGATCACTTTCAAGTACTTGACTACCAAAGAGTTGAAGTACTTTATTTCCAACACTTGACTACCAAAGAGTTGAAGTGCTTAGATATAATGGAACATATATATTATGATTCATGTGTTCATAGAAATAATTATGGAAAATCATGCAACATATCATACAAGAACAATCATTTCATCCAATATCATATGCCAAGTATTTTACTACACCTATAACACAAGCATATTGTATAATAAGCCAAGTAAGAGGTAATGGCATACCTTGATCAAGAAAAAACATAATAATCATATATCCCCGATATCAACTATATCCTTGGTCAAACCTGATTAAGACAAGACCACATATCACCATTAGATTCTCATCACCTTAACCCTAGTTATATCCATTTTAGGGTTTGCTTACTCATTTGGATATGTGCACCATTACTTGCATTCTTGCCTTAGAATTATCTTAATGATGTCGTTTTCCAGATTATGGTTCATTATCTGAACGTTAGGTTCCATATCGCTTTTGTGCACATATTAACCCTAGTTACATGTATTACTCGAATTAGGGTTTCATCACATGTATTATGGGTCATCTTCATATAACATTAATTTCGTATATAAAACTAACCTCAGATATACATATTATCTTCCAGTTACTGATATGAGGGTTTTTTGTAAATCTCATCATGTATTGAGCATGCATGTATTTATTGCATTTTATTTAGGGTTATTAGCCCTAAATAGTAATATAGAGAAAATTGCATGATTTCGTACATCAACATCATAATTATTGACATCGGATGGGTTATAAGCATGAATATAGATTTACTGGTATTTTCTTATAATTTTAGGTCATTGATTGGTATCTATTATCCATTAAACAAGCATTACACATATTACATGATATCACTGTTATTAGTGCATCAAAAGTCTGATATTATCATACTAACGTATTCTATGCATTTTTCTGAGAATTTTGATACCTCATTTGTATTTTTATGATGCTCGAGCGAATTTCTATTATTAATCTAAGAACTGGATATTTTCTAAAAATATTTACCTTTTCATCCAGTGGCACGCTGCCACGTGGAAACCAAGGTTAAGCATGTCTCCTTTGGTCGTTGCGGTTGGTTCATGTTCTCCTTTGATCCCTCACGTTCTCACACAAGCAAACACATTCTAGGTTTCGTCCATGAACTGCCGCCATGAGGAGATCGCTCCAGCGAGAAGTAGGCACCCACAAGGATCATCTCCATCGCTCCAACTACCGCAACAAAGAGGTGGTGCCTTCTTATAACCACTTACGGCTGCTTGGAGGACCTGCCTCACTCTTGGGAAGCCACCACAGTAGGCTCACAGCCTAGAATCTGTTCCGTAAGGGTGCCGTTGCACAGCTCACCTCCGGTGAGCAATAGAGCAGCTCCTCATCCTCATGATCCCCGACTCTCTCTCCCATGTGTTCTCACATGGTCACGACCGCTTCCGCTCGAAGCCCGACGATGTCGTTCATCGTGGCTTGCTGCCCTGGCGTGCAATTGGCTATCATGATTCCTCCTCCCTGGCGTTTGCTTCTAGATCCCAACAACAAGTCTGTCTCCATGGTGGCTCTACCGTAGCCTTCTGCCAGAGTGGACAAGGAAGGGAGAAAGCAGTTCTGAAGCACCTCATCTGCGATTGAAGGTTTCTGGAGCATTAGCCAAGTCCAGTGGACCTTGTGTCCCTCATGTATATGGATGCGAGTTGAGGAGGACCCCTCCCTAAACTCAGGCTTGTCTGCAGTGAGGATGGAGCTCGTCACCTAGGTAGACACCGCTAGAACAGGAAGACCAACCTGTCTTCGACTTCTCCACACCCCAAGCTTGCCGCTGTGGAGAAACAGTGAGAAAGGGAGGATCGTTCTCTCTATTGGAGTGGTGAGGCAGTTTGCCCAAAGGGTCAAAATGAAGCTCGTGGTACTACGGAGCCAACTGGTCTAGAAGGCAAAGATCTAGACTAGGGAGGATCGTTCTCTCCATTTTGGAACCACGATCACCCACAAAACAGCGATCGCAGCTTCCAATTCCACTCACCCACGATCATGTCTAACTGGTCTAGAAGGCAAAGATCTGACCATTGGATCCTACTCAGCTAACGGTGTCCAGGAGGCCACGATGTGAATCCATGGCTCCTCATCCTTGTGAGCTCATGACACTTCCCAATTAGAACTTAGACAATACTATCAAACTTAGGTATATCAATAACTAATTACGACCATTATTTCACAAGGATCAAACCCACATAAATCTCTTTCTATGATACTCGAACTGCCACCAAAATTTAACCATAGCTCCATCATCACTCAAGCTACATTCCGTTCCATTTTGGTGTCAAAACTCAACTATTTGACTTGTCAATGAAATACCTCAATGAGCCATAAATTTTGGGACATTAATCATAATATAAATACCAATCACCAACCAACTTTACCAAAGCACATGTAAATTTTAAGATAACTCAACATGCATGAATTCACTTATGTCATTGGACATTTAGGATTCCAAAATTATGCTCAATCACATCCCACACACCTAAAAAGATATTTCATCCTCGAAATTAAGTCAGAAAATCCAGTCTTTCACATAAGATGTTTCTTTTTTCTCAAATATAGCTCTTCATGAATGTTATGCCTCAATCTATTTACTTGCCTCTTATTGAACTTACTTTTATATATCCCCTTATTCATGGGAACATGCTTTTTATACTTATAACCCAATATAATGGCCAAATGTTATTTACATGCACATACTCAGTGTATATTGATACATTCCTTGGTCTCCTATTTTTTGGGTGACGGTTTGCTTCCACTCAGGTATACGTACATTAGAGGACAAGGACTCATGAAAACCATTATTAAGACTTTTAAGCTTTAGGGCAACTTGTGATGGACAAGTTTCCCTCTACAACGGGACTTGCATATTATTAGATCTATTAGAAGTATATTTTTTGACTTTGTTAACCACCTTTAACGGTGAGGAACAATTACATATGAATAATCATGTCACTTTGTAATAGTTTAAAATTTATGCTTCAAAATTTATATATATCATTTGGAAAGTAAGAAATTTGTCCTTTCCTTTATTTTTAGAATAGTATATTTTTTATTTCTCTAATCAGTGAGAAATGGATCCCCTATTGGGCTCACTCTTAAAATAAGTACAATATTTAGTTGTTACAATAAGGCATACTTGGGAAACCCCTAGTAATAATGTCACACATATGTACCTACCAAGTAGCCAGGATTGATGAGTGAGCCTTGCTATCTAGAACACCGTAAATGTTACTTTAATAACTAGAATAATTTTATAATTTATCCTCATTTATCTTTAAAAGACAAACTTATGTTAGGTAAAATACTAAGTTATGTTAAATAATGATTGATACTTGAAAAGCTTAAATGAATACTCGATTTACTAGTGATTGAATGGTAAGGTTAACTATACTCTAGAAGCTAGGTAATGCACACCAAGGATGTTAGAATTTACTAACATACATCTTTACCCATATGATCATGATATATGAAGTGAAAATGAAAAATACACCTTAAGGAAACTGTGTCATGTAATGTTTATACTTAAATCATTGTGAAAAATAGGTAAGTTTCTTAAAACAAACTATAATTATCAAATGTGAATGGTAAGACATGTTTTTAAACAAAACCTTAATCTTACACCTCAACCCTATTATGCAAGGACTTGGTAATGAGGAATAAGACAATTAATGATATATTTTGGTGTAGCCATAGCTCAAAATATTATATGATAAGGCCAATGGGTAATTTATGTAGGAAGTAACATAGGTTCATCGTGGGGTTTGGAGTATAACTATTAGAAGAAATAGTATATCATAATTAACTATATTTAGTGAACTAGAAACATATTTTCTGGATTCTCTAATTTCTAATGAAAAGGTTTCATAAGGAGATGTCTATAGATGACGAGTGAAGCAAGTGACGAAGTGTTGTGTTCTCTATAGGCAAGAAGGGTGCTTACCTGGGCCGTTGAGATTCGGTCATGGTCAAGATGGTAGGGGTTGGATGGGAGATGATGATGATCCTCCATTGTTTTGGGATGCCAAGGCTAATTCCATGTTAGAGGGTGAACCTTATGAGGGTATGACATCTATTGAACATCTTGGTGATGATATGATTATGGCGGTGGGAGAAACTATTGTTCCTAACAAAGCCCTCTCCATACTAGATGCTCCCATTCCAAAAGTGGCTCATTGTTTATGGGCAATTGGATTACAAGTCGACTATAGAAATGCAAGGGGTACCAAATACCCAATCCCCCAATCTTCTTCATCAGATTGTGATTTGGACAACGTGATCAATTTTGTTCAGATTCAGTTATGAGATGGTTACATGACCAATCTGCTACAAATTTTGGAAGTTCTTCTCCCTTGTTGGGGTTATCCAAGAGTTTTTGTGATTCAATAGTAGGGCATTCATCTCCATCATCCATTTTCATGGATTATGAGGATCTCCAATCGGTTAAACCAGATGATATCATTATTGTTCAGTCTTTAGGGCAATCGGAGATACATACTACTAAAATAGCCCAAGTGATTCTACATCTGCCTTGGTTGTATGTTGTCATCATACATTTGATTGGATGGTCAGTTGGTTATCTAACACTACATGATCACATTAAAAGATTTTGGAAACCGATTGGTCATTGGAGAATCTATGAATTGAGTATGAATAATTTTGTTATTCAGTTGTTTTGCTCCTAGGATTATGAAACTATTCTTACTGGACGACGTTGGACGATCTACGGTAACCATCTTGTAGTTAGCCATTAGAGCCATTCATTTGTTCCACCAATTGATTTTCCAAATACAATTCTAGTTTGGTCTTGGATTTTGGATCTTACCCTTCACCTATATAACACCATTGTCTTCCAAAGAATTGACCAATTATTTGGGAAATTTTTTTGGGTTGATAACTATACACTCAATTATTTTCACAGTAAATTTTCCCAACTAGAAGTTGAAATAGATACATCTATCCCAATTCAACCCAATGTTCTTATTGAGAGTGTTGCATATCATGTTGAATATGAAGCATTGCCACTGATTTGTTGTTTGTGAGGAATCTTGCATCATCATCAAGGAGAGTGTTCTATGCATGGTTGGGGTGAGTCTACATCTGTCCAAAAACCATAAATAGATTCAGGGTTGTTGTGGGTTCCGAATGAAGAATAATGGGAGGTCTCGTACAGTAGGAATATACATTCCACTCGCCAACAACGCCCCCCCCCAAACAATTGTAATTTTCCAAAAGATGGATAGCAGAAGAGCACTAATATTAAATCTTCTATGCTGGTTAACCGCTTCTCATCACTTGATGATTTGGTTGTTTTTGAAGATATTTCTCTTGTTGCTACTAGTACTACCTCAGAGCCAAGAATGTCACAGTTGACCTTATATAAGGTATGGAATCGGAAATGAAAATCTACAAATATTATAGATTTTGTCGATCCTCCTACTGCTCCTTCATATATTTCTACTAAGCCAGGTCTTTTGGCCTCGTTGACAGTACTACAAAGTAATGACATTGGAACCCTTTCTACGCATACTACTGTGTTTCTGTGACTTGATGAGGTCATTACACATACAATTCTGATGAGTAATATGGACATGGTACCTGAACCACCGTCCTCATTTCTCCCAACACCCATATAAAATGTCAGAATACAGTGGCAGGTTTGGTCGAGAAGTGCGGAGCTCTAATGGTAAGATGAATCCTCACCTTACCTTACTTGGAGTAAAGAGAAAACACAGCTTCTCGAGAATGCAGTATCGGTTCAGAATGATGTTGAAATGGATTTGATCTAATCCATCTTCTTTTACTCATATATTCTTATGATTGATGTTCTTTGCTATAATGTTATGGGTATAGGTAGTGACCTTACCCAATCTAGATTGAAGGATTTGATCTGTATTCATCAACCTGAGATTGTGGCTATACTGGAACCTCATATTCTACGACCTCGGGTAGATGAGATCACTAACAACATTGGTTACTTGTGTATGGATTATGTTGAAGCAAGAGGCTTTTCTAGAGGTATATGGATCTTTGACAGTCGGGGGTAATACATGTTCAATTGATTGAGATCCACCGTTAATATATTCACTATTGGGCCAATAACATTTGCTTCTTTACTTTTATATATGCTCATAATATCCCACAGATTCGACATTTCTTATGGTAACATATCATACGTCTCAGTCCTTTTATAACTCACCCATGGATTCTGTTAGGTGATTTTGATGTTATACTTTTGCCTTATAAAAAATGGGTAGCAATTATTTCCACTTCTCATAATCAAATATTTTCCATGACTGTCTTATGCAAGCAGATCTTTCAGATTTTTGGTTCTCTAGTTTTCCTTATATGTTTAAGATAGGGAAAGTTCATGAGCATATGGATCGAGTGCTAGTTAATTTCATGTTCCTTACAATGACACAGAGATTCAAAGTTTATCACCTTACCAGAATACAATTTTATCACAATTAGTTGTTATTATTCTCAACTTTACATCCTCATTTCACACCCTTATTCAATACTAAGGTGAGTTGCAATTCTAATAGTTCCTTCAGAATGGTAATCCAACACCATTGGCCTTCTTCCATGGATTTCAATTCTACAATGTTGTATGTTAAGCCCTTTATTAATGACAGGGATTCTACCCATAGATGATAATTACAACTATCAAAGCAAGGTCTTTTACAACAAATTAATTATCTTCAGTAGTATATTTCATATTGTTATTCCTCACATATAGATCTATATTGTAACTATTTACTGAAGAGGTATGACTCTCTCATCACAAAGGAGAAATCTGATTTGAAACATAAGTGTCGAATTTCATGGCTTGTTGAAGGAGATGCTAACACTAGTTTTTTTCATACTTATTTGAAGACATGGAGTGTAAGAAATTCAATCTCCATGTTGTTAAATGATGATGATATTTAGATCATGTATAGTCGATTGCTAAAAGTGCAAATTTTGGATTATTTCAAAAACTAGTTACATTCTTCATATAAACCAATAATGCAGTAGTTATAGGAAGTATCGGAAAATTATAATCTAATTTCATCAGTTCAAGTTACTTCTATTGCATGTTTACCAACTGAGGTTGATATTTTAAATACTTTGACATCAATGAGCCGCAACAAGCAGATGGTGCAGATAGTTTGATTGTTGAGCTCATCATATGTCATTGGGAAGTTATTAAACACTCCATCACTCATATAGTGATATAAGGATTAATGGGTATTCCTCTACCCGACTCTCTATGTAATGCACTTATGGTACTAATTCCAAAAGTTCCACACCCTTTGAGATGTAATCATTTCAAACTAATTTCCTTGAACAATGTTTTCCTTAAGTTGATCTACAAGATTATGGTGAATCACCTCAATCATTATATGAATGATTGGATACTTCCTCAACAGTCAAGTTTTATACAAGGGAGGCGCATTACTGACAATATAATACTGGTTCAGGAACTTATACATAACATGAGAAGGCCTAGTTCTTGTCCTACATTGGACATAAAGATACATTTGGCTAAGACCTATGGTCAGATGTCTTGGACTTTCATCCTAGATACTATTACAAAAGTTGTATTTCCTACTAACATTATTATTTCTTACATAATGAACTCAATTTGTGGCGGCAAAATAAATATTATCTTTAAAGTAACACGGAGCCTATGATAGGGTGATCCATTATCACCTATATATTCGCATTGTATCTTAATCGTTAGAGCCGATGAATCAATGATGCAATCAATAGTTAAGTATCAAAACCTCTAAAATTATTTGTGTAAGGGCCTTTTATTTCTCATGACACCTTTGTAGATGACATAATTTTATTTTCAAAGGTGAATCTAGTTAATATAGATGCTATTATGTGGTACTTTGTGGTGTTTGAGGTTGCGTTTGAATAGTGAATTTCTACAAATAAGAGTGTTATCTTCTTTTTTGCTCTAGTTTCTTCACCACTTTAGGCTCAAATATGTGAACAAGTAGGGATGCAGAAGATAGATGATCTTGGTACCTATTTGAGAGTTCCAGTCATCCATGGTCATGTAACAAAATAGAAGTCTTCTCATATTTCTCATAAAGCACATAATCAACTATCTAGTTGTCATCCCACGGCCTTAATTTATTTGGTCGTATATTCCTTGCTAAATCTGTATCGATCGCTATACCAATGTATACCATGCATACATCTATTTTACCAATGTCCATTTGCACCAATATTGATATGTCAATCTGACGGTTTATATGGTGAATGGATGCTAATCAAAGTTCCCTCTTCCCGGTGGCTTGGGAATAGATAATTGCATCAAGATCATGTAGTGGACTTGGAATAGTCTCAATGCATGAGCAGAATCAAGCTCCTTTAATGAAATCGGATTGGGATTTTTCCATTGCTCGCCCAACCTTGTGGAACTCTGGACTTCTAAATAAATATTGCTCTTTTGTTCCTTATTCGGGTCACAGAGCCACCTCCTTCTAGCATGTTGTTTGCAACTTGAAATATTTGGCACTACAACATACATCTCATATTGTGAGAAATGGTAATAAAACTTCAGTTTGGCATGATAGTTGGATTCCTTCTAAAAGGGACCAGCATCTTAGTCTGAAACATCCTATCCAAAATAAATTGGTTGAGTTAAAGGTTGCTTCAATCGTTAATCTATCTGGTGCCTAATGATATTTCTCGATGTATTCTATCACTACCGCCTCCAAGACTAAGTTATTCTAATGATTCGTGGTCTTGATCCTTATCAAAATGGATATTTAACTATATCATCTTCATATGCTCTTATGTTGCAAGGAAAATTATGATCAGCTTCAGGTCCTTGGTCTCAAATTTGGAAACTAAAATTACCTAGGAAACTTTGTGTATTTTTGTGGCTTATTTGTCATAAAGGTTTAATGATGAATGGTTAACGAGTTTATCATCATTTCACATCGGATTCTTCTTGTATGATCTACAGTGCTCTTTATGAAGATATTCTTCATGCCCTAAGAGATTTTCCACGAGTGCATGAAGTATGGACCTATCTAAAGATTTTGGATTACTACCCAAATTTCTTCTCACAACCCTTATTTTAGGGGTTGTTGTCTTCAATCAACTCTACATCTAATATCATGGTACTATTTTTTTTGACCTACTATCAGATATGATTGTCAAGAAATGCACTCATCTTCAGTAATGACACGGATTTGGCTTCCAAGATAATCGCTTTGGGGGATCAATTATCATGTTGTATTTCTAAAGCCTTTGACGATGATATAGTTTTAGTTGTTAGTCCTTAGTCTCATTCAATATCAAATATCTGGCAAAATTTCCATTGAAATGGATTAGGGGAATATGGATGCATATGTTACACTGATTCAAACCATGATTGCAGATGTAGCTCATTCATCAGCTGGTTCATGGATTTTTGCATGCTCAAAAGTTATTTATTCATCATCAGTTCTAGAAGCTAAACTTGCTTTCATTCATCTAGGATAGTCTATGATGGTGGATTTTCACTTTAATCAGTTGATAATCGAAATAGATAGCATTGTTGCTCTCTCTATGATATCAACCAATGAATGCATATTTCCAATTTCAAGTCACTAAAATCAGTCCATTGATTTCTTATCTACTCAGTTGTTGAAAATCAGTTTCACTAAATGTTTGAGGTCACAAAACAAGGATGCAAATAATTTAGCTAAGCTACAATGCCAAAAATCTGCACCTTTTAATTTGTACTATCAACCCACCTAGGGTATATGTCTTATACATCCCTTGTGATGTATTTCATGTTATGTGATTTATTCTGATGTAATACATACAAGATGCACTATTTTTGTGATATCTATGTAATGAGACTTAGTTTCCCAAAAAAAGATCTTTTCTGACTAAAAGGTAGAGATTAGTACACTAGACCATGGCAGATGGATTTTGAGGATGAAATCTTTTTTAAGAGATGGAGTGTTGTAACATATTGAAATCGAGGATCACAACCTAGTCCTACCTTATTCTAGGCCCTTCTCAATTGTATTAATATCTAGTACTTTTTCCCCTAAATTGAAATGTGTTAGGATGAGATAACCAAATATATTCAATACTATAGGTCAATGTGAAAAAACACCAGCCAAGGAGTCTGCTTTGCTTTGACACTCTTAAATCTCACTAAGTCTACCTAAGGAAATGAAATAGATGAATTATGAACTAGTACATCAAATTGACTAAAAGGATAAGACAAATGCATTAAATGAGTACTTGTCATCCAAAGAAAGAACCAAATTAGAAAAAACTCTATAGAAGGAAAAATTGACTAAAAAAATTGGTTCTTCACATTTTGATTAGCCTATTTATCAAATTTTCATGCCAGCCATACTTTGTTTACTCCTCTGATCAAATTTGAAAGAATAAGGTTCTAAATAACCTCATTATTTTATCAAATGTTTAATTACATTCATGTGCCATCCCCTTATTTCTCCTTGGTCACGTGGATGATTAATCCCTCATGAGATTGTGTCTCCTTCCTTTCTACAAATAGTTGTACAGCCAATTGTCCCCCCTTCTTATATTTCTTTTGTCTCCTCCTCTCTTACACCTCTTCGTTATATCTCCTTTTCTTTGACATCATTGTCTTCATAACCCAAATTGTCTTTATTATATATCTCCTTACACCCATCATTCATGGAGGTGAGGAAATTGTTGCTAAGAACTGTTGCAGCTGGAGGAGGTTCAAAAGATGACCAAATAAATTGGAACAATGTCATCACTAAGCTCCATCAGAGATTCACAACTCCATCACCCTATGGTCCCTAAACCACTCCTTACCCTATTTCTCCTTCTATTTCCACAATCCATCATCATCTACATGCTAAATATCATGTCAAGATTAATATGGAATCACAAGGTATTAGAGAAAGAATCAAATTCAAGACTTATATGGGAAAATATATATTATTATACAACCCATAGTAACCTAGAGATATCTAGATTTATGTGACTCAAAGTAAACCTTGTATAATAGATATAAAATCTTAAACGGGGAACATAAGTCAATATAACACAAATTAGAAATCATTTGATTTCTATACAAATAGTAATGATATCAGTGTACCTTGATTCTTGTGGATCCCTCATTGCCAATTCATAAAGATTAATTAATTTCAACCCTAGAGATAGGGTTAGACAAGAATACGACATGTGTGCAATACGTATTTTAATAGAAGTAGTTAAGTAAAGCAAACTACCAATCATGGCTCTATATAAGGAATCATCAATAGGTTCCCCATTTTCATCCTTATCAATTTTAATAGAAGTAGCCATAGGAGTAGTAGCATGTTTGCATTGATCCATCCTGAAACGTTTTAAGAGTTCTTTAGTATATTTTTCTTGGCTTATGAATATTCCGGCAGGTGTTTGCTTAATTTGAAAACCAAGAAAGAAAGTTAGTTCACCCATGAGGCTCATTTCAAATTCTTTTTGCATAATGTCACTGAATTGTGTGCACAATGAATCATTAGAAGCTCCAAAAATAATGTCATCAACATATATTTGCACAACTAGGAAATCAGATGTATATGTTTTGAAAAATAAAGTAGAATCTGAATTTCCAATAGAAAAATTATTATCAAAGAGATATGTCTTGAGCCTTTCATACCAATTCCTAGGTGCTTGTTTTAAACCATAAAGTGCTTTCTTAAGTTTATAAACATAGTCACATTTTTCCGGTATTTCAAAACCAGGTGGTTGGAAAACATATACTTCTTCTTGAATAATGCCATTTAGAAATGCACTTTTTACATCCATTTGGTAGAGTTTGATGTTTTTATGTGCAGCAATAGCTAGTAACATTCTAATAGCTTCAAGTCTAGCTACCGGTGCATATGTTTCATCAAAATCTATTCCTTCTTGTTGATTATATCCTTGTGCTACTAACCGAGCTTTATTCCTTATTACTTCTCCTGCCTCATTTAACTTATTCCTAAAAACCCATTTAGTTCCTATGATGGTTTTATCTTGTGGTTTAGGAACTAAATCCCATACATCATTTTTAGTGAATTGATTCAATTCTTCTTGCATGGCTATTATCCAATAATCATCTTTAAGAGCTTCAGATATCTTTTTAGGTTCAATGATAGAAACAAAAGCCATGTTTGCAACACCTTTGAAGGAAGACCGAGTTTTGACTTTATCATTAGGATCTCCAATAATAAGTTCTTGAGGATGATCCTTAATAAGCCTAGGTGTAGGTTGTGGTTCAGCTTGGTGATTATTTGTAGTAATTTTCTCACTATCATTTGGTATGTTTAAATTTTCGAATTGATTAGTGAGATCTATGATTTCTAGTTTTTCAGATTTGGTCTCTTCATGAAAAGAAACATGAATAGATTCCTCAACTTTTCTAGAGATAGTGTTATATACTCTAAAAGCTTTGCTAGAAGTGGAATATCCCAAAAAGAATGCTTTGTGTGATTAAATTTATCTCTATCATCTTTGGTATTTAAAATATAGCATGTGGAGCCAAAAGTATGAAAATAGTCAACTCTAGGTTTCTTAGAATATATTATTTCATATGGAGTTTTCTTTTAGTGAGAGTGAATAGTTACTCTATTTAACACATAGCATGCAGTGTTTACAGCTTCAGCCCAAAAGGTTTTGGGTGTGTTGTGTTCGAGCATCATAGTTCTAGCCATTTCTTGTAGTGATCGATTTTTCCTTTCGACTATACCATTTTGTTGTGGGGTGCGTGGAGCAGAAAAATTATGAGTGTACCCTTGAGATGTACAAAATTCCTCAAATGTATGATTTTCAAATTCTCCACCGTGATCACTTCTAATGGTACATATTTTGCTTTGTAATAGATTTTCAATCTTGGAACAAAATTGTATAAAAACATGAATAGTATCATCTTTAGTTGCAATAAAGTGTACCCATGTGTATCTACTATAATCATCAACAATAACAAAACAGTATCTTTTACCACCAATAGATTGTGTCCTCATGGGTCCAAATAAATCCATATGAATTAATTCTAAGGACCTACTGGTGCTAAGTACATGTTTTGGTTTAAAAGAGGTTTTGGTTTGCTTTCCCATTGTGCATGGTTCACAGTTTTCAACTTGATCAAAAGATAAAGTAGGCAATCCACGAACAAGATCATATTTCACTAACTTTTTAATAACATGTGAACTAGCATGTCCTAGCTTTTTATGCCATAGTTGTAAGGTATTTTCATTTGCAAGCAAGCATTTTCCTACTACTGATTTCATAGAGTTAGGTTTAAGGATATAAAGATTTCCAACTCTATTTCCTTCATAAACAACATTTGTAGTGTTTTCTATCAATAACTTGCAGCAAGTTTTGTTAAATAACACATCATAACCACTATCACATAATTGAATAACACTTATCAAATTATGGTGCAAACCATCGACGAGTAGAACATTCTTTATTTCGAGGTTTGTACCAACATTACCTATTCCAACGATTTTGCCCTTACCATTGTCTCCAAAGGTGACCGTTCCACTTTTCTTTTCTTCAAAGGTTTGAAATGCATCCTTGTTCCCGGTCATATGTTTGGAGCATCCACTGTCAACCACCCATGTCTGCATTAAAATATAGATTTTGGTACCCATGTGATGGTCCGATATGGTTAGAATCATTTAAGTACATACTTGTATAAAAGTTCTGAATCAGAAATCCAGTCGGTCGACAATTGTTCGACCGACATCTGTCTCGGTCGACTAATTGTCGATCGAGAAGATTATTGTATTACAAATAAAGAAACACAGAAATTTAACTCGGTTGACCAATTTTCGACCGAAATAATTGCTGTAGATTTTGATTTGTTACAGACATCCGGTCGGTCGACAATACTTTGACCGATTAATGGTTCGGTCGACAATACTTCGACCGACTAAGTTTCTGTTTTAATACAACAGTGCAGAAAATTAACAATATGCATGAAATCTTTTGTTCAGTTGAGATAAGACAATATAAATAGCAAGATGGAGCGTTTGGCCATATCTCAACTAAATTCCATTTGACTCTACTAAGTTTGAGGTTTTGGGACCCAAACTAATTCGGAATCCTTAGTCTTATAAGGGCATGAAAAAGAATAGTGTCCAAGACGTAAACAAAAATGGCAAGTAATAGAATCAACTTCATTTCTCTTTCTAGCCATTGTGTTCTTGGGTACAAACATAGTTTGAGTTCTTTTGGGTTGATTTTTCTTTGAAGCATATCCCAAACCTTTTCTTCCGTTGAAAACAGTACCAATGCTTAGAATGTTATCAAGTATATCTTTTCTTCTTAACTCATAAAGTTCTCTTTGCAGCTGAGCAATGTCATTCATCTTCTTGTGTAGATCTTTTCTTGCTTGATCTAAATCAGATAACAATGAATCTCTTTCTTTTACAACATTATCATAGTCTAGATGGTTACACAAAATAGGTTGAGTCTGAAAATCTTGTAGTTTAGCTAACAATTCAGTCTTTTCTTTTGAAAAAAGATCAACATTTGTTTCTAAAGTGAGTAGCTTTCTAGTGCAATCATCTAAAGATGTTTTTAAAGACAAATTCTCAAGATCAATGTTGTTCTTTTCAGAAGAAAGATTATCTAATTTAGCAATTAGCTCATCATTTGATTTGATAACCTTCTTTAGTTTCTTCTTGACATCAACATACTTATCATGAATTTCTTGTAGACTAGTAACTAACTCTTCTTTAGGAAGATCAAGTAGGCTTACCTCTTGAGAGTCTTCATCATCTTCTCTTGCCATTAGACAATCCACCGTTTCTTCTCCGCTTTCACTGTCACTTGACTCGTCCCATGCAGCTTTATAGGCTTTTTCTCCCTTCTTCTTGTGTGAGCTTTTCTTTCCTTTCTTTGCTTTAGGACATTCATTTTTGAAATGTCCTTGCTTCCCACATTCAAAGCACCTAGGAGGGGTAGAAGAAGAACTGGAAATTTTGTAAGATTTAAATCTTTTGTATTTCTTACCATTGACGATCAAGGCTTCTTCTCCTTCTTCTTCACTTGACTCCTCACTTTCTTGTGTGACGACTTTTGAAGCTTTTAGATCCACATCCTTCTTCTTTCCTTGCTGAATTTCACGTGCTCTTATTTCTTCCTCTTCTAGAGTTGCTTCATGAGCTTCTAGGTTGCCAATAAGTTGCTCCATTTTCAGTCGAGTGAGGTCATTTTCTTCTTCAATGGCTGTCACCTTTGGCTTATATTTTGGAGGGAGTGATCGAAGGAATTTTGATACCTAATCTTCTTCAAGGACAGGTTTTCCTAGGGCACTTAAACCATTAACAATAGTAGAGAATTTTGCAAACATTTCACTAATAGATTCATCAGGATCCATACGAAAGTGTTCAAACTTTTGTTTAAACATGCTAATTTTGGAATTTTTGACTTGGACTGTACCTTCATAGGTTATGGACAGTCTATGCCAAATGTCATAGGCTGTGTCACAATTAGATATTCTATTGAATTCTCCTACCGAAATAGAACAATATAAAATGCTTACAGCTTTTGCATTCATTTGAGCTAGCTTTACCGTATTTGCATCCCACTCTGCAAATTGAGTTTTAGGGAGCTCATATGGGGTTGACACCATTCTCCATAAATCCCAATTGATGCCTTGGAAGTAGAACTGCATCCTTCTCTTCCAATATTGGTAGTTTGTTCCATCAAACGCTGGAGGCCTAGCAACAAGTGTCCCTTCAAGGTTAAGGTTGTTGAGCACTCCGTCACCCATTTCTTCAAGACCTTGTTAGGGTTCCTTGAAGCCCGCTCTGATACCAATTGAAAAACACTAGAGGCGGGGATGAATAGAGTTTTAAAATAATTTTAACAATTTATTGAACTCAAACAACCACAATTGAAATTGG
The DNA here is from genome assembly GCA_963693085.1 of Alisma plantago-aquatica. NCBI lineage: Eukaryota > Viridiplantae > Streptophyta > Magnoliopsida > Alismatales > Alismataceae > Alisma > Alisma plantago-aquatica. The sequence goes on from OY856412.1 coordinate 513,530,698, forward strand.
AAGAAGGAGACAGGTGTTTAGAGTGGTTCCAACTTTAGCAAATACTAAAGTTGTCAGTCCACTACCCGGTTGCTTACCCAACCGGGATTTTGAAAGTATTTATTTTATTACCTTCTCAAGGATTTATACAAAATACAATACTTTCCTTTACACCCCTTGAACAGCCTTCACTTGAAGTAGGTGCACCAACTTGAGGTATCCTTCTTGAAGTAACTCCAAGCTCCCCCTTGAAGTAGCCTTCCTCCCTAGAAGTAACCTCCTGTTGCACCAGCCTTCTGAAGTAGCTCAAGGTCGCCTTCTTCACCAAGAAGATCTCCACCCTCTCCAATCCGCAGCCTCCAACCTAGGAGTAGCAAGGAGAGTACAAACAGTAATAGAGAACAAGAAAGGAAAAAGGAAATTACAACTTATCCTTTGTAGCCCAAGGCTTGATTTGCCTAGATCAAGCGTATAGATCTCCTAACCAAGTGTATGAACTTGTGATTGCAGTGGGTAGGAGATGCTAGCCTATAGGACACGAATTTTGAGCTAAGGAAGGAAGAATCCAATTGTCACAATGCTCAAATTTCTCACAAACAGATTGCTCAAAGTATGCTCAAGGATTTCTCAAGTGTAACAAGTGAGTTTGAGTGTCCTATGGCTTGTCCTATTTATAGGAATGGTCTAAGGATGCTTAAGGACGTTCTAGACAACTTTTAGGGGTTTCTAAGTGCTTAACTAGCCGTTAGGTACAAGTTTGTTGCTTTAGCAACGGCTAATTAATTTACTCTGCAGTTGCTGTCAGAGTTCATCTCGGTCAAGGAATGGTCGACCGAGATACCTACTCGGTCGAAGTTTTATCGACCGACAGGCTCTCTGGATCAAGTGATTTGCAACGTCTATCTCCAACTGCCAACTACCTTGTCAGTTGAGTCTAACGGCTACTTTGGATCTTTCTCGGTCGAGAAGATTGTCGACCGAGAGTGTCTCGGTCGAGAAGTTGGTCGACCGAGATTGATCCTGTTTCAATGTTTCAATTTAGGCACTAATTATATGTATGAGTGTGCAAATGTGATCCTATTCGAAGGGAATGAATTATCTAAATGTGGTGTTTAGCTAGGGAGAATCTAACGCTTGATTTACATGAAATCTAAATACTTGTACATTATATATTTGTACAAGTTTTTACAAGGCGATTACATTTCATGAAAACATAAACATGTAAGCATATGGATTTCCCTAGTTGCTTTGTCATCCACCTTAATCCTGCACACTCAAGTAGCTCGTTAGATCAATAAGAATGAAATGTTTGTCATAATCAAAACAAAGGGATTCATAGATGTCCATTTAGCCAACATTACTCAGGTATTGTTCCTCTTTCTGCACAACCTCAACAACACGATATCTACTTCCTCATGCTTGACCACCTAAAATATGTGGAAACCCACAGGGTGAGACCAAACATCCCACTGAGAGATATAACTCTCTGCCAACATCTATTAAAAACACAAGTAGATGACATACTTAACAACTTAAGTAGATTCAACGAAACATATGTATCTGACAGATAAAGCTGATTAAGCAAACTAGGCAGTTACCATTGAGCAGTAGAACAATCAATATTTTAAGAAGATATATAGAGAACATGTATAACAGTTGACATTTACTACCACATTATAATGCAAGAAATCAATAGAAGGATAAGGAAAAGGGTTCAACCAAAGATATTCATATTTGACCCTAAGTAAAATATACTACACAGTTGTATTACGTCTTTTATTATGCCCAGAGGTGATGAGGTATACCACTCATGCTCCAACTGACCATTACTAAGTCAAAATTAGTGCCATACAAGATCTAGAAAGAGTTAGACTCTGATGATCTCTCCACACATTTGGTTAGTCTGACTCTGTTGTAGTGACATATCAAGTCCAACTACAAAATAGCCTAACCCGTCTTGGTATATAAGTCACAATGCTAGTCAAACTGAGTTACGAATGCAGCCTCAATCCTATCGAGGTATGACTCCATCCATCCTCAAAAATATCATATATATATATATATATATATATATATATATATATATATATATATATATATATATATATATATATATATATATATATATACTACTACTACTACTACAGAAATGGCTTATAAAGTCGGTTTTCAAGGTTTCGGTTGTATACAAAAACCGACACATAAACCCTACTGTGTCGGTTTTTAACAGAAACTGACATCCAACCCATGAAGGTCGACGAGACATGGGTACCGATTTTATTAAGTGTCGGTTAATTAATAAAGAACCGACACCTAAACTCAACCGCCAATCCCAAAATTCCAGCGAAAAAATTGGCTCCAATATTTTACATATTGCGTCGGTTCGTAACTAAATAACCGACGACTAAATGGTATTCGTGAGATAGGAATAGTTGTCGGTTGTCGTTTAATCAAAAACCGACGACTATAATATAGTATAGGTGTCGGTTTTTGCAAACAAACCGATACTGTTGGTTTAGTTGTCGGTTTTTTAAATAACCGACACGTATTTTCAACTAAATAGCTCACCCTGCCCGAACGATTCTTCCCATTTCCCTATTTCGTTCCCGATTTCCCTAGCTCCAGCGATTTCTTGCTCCCTGCCGCCGCCGCCGCTCCCTACCGTTCGTGCTCCACCGTCGTGCTCCGTCGCCGCCGCTCCTTCCTCCGTGCTCGCCGCTCGTCGCCGTCGAGCGAGAAGCAGTCGGTTCCCGCCCGCCCTCCGGCCTCCCTCCCCGCCCGCCGGCCTCCCTCTCCGCCGTCGCCGGTAGCAGCTAGGTCTTCTAGCCTCTCCGCCCTCTCCACCGCTCCTCTCTTCACCGCCGGAAGCTGCTAGGACTTACTCCGGCCGCTGCTCCTCTTCCCTCAAGATGCCCGCCTTGCCTTCTTCTTCTTCCTCTGCTCGTCTTCCCTCAAGGTGTCGCCCTGCTGCTGGGCATTTTTTTTTAAATTTATTTGCTTCCTATGAGAATCAGTTTTAATTAGGGCTCATACACATATTGATGTCTAACACCTAAATGAATATCTAGTTAGTGTATTTTCCTAGTATCGTGAAAGATTCTCAATCGTGTGTATCAAATGGAATTCTTATATATATTCAGATCTTAATGTTATAAATGGAAGACTCGAATGTTATAAAATCCCATCAAAGTAGGTAGAAACAACTTATATATATTCAGATCTTAATAATTCCAGGAAGTGCACATTATCTTACTCAGGAAAAGTATGTGTATAATGTAGGATTAGTTCCATATAATGGTTCTATTTTAGTAAGCACCTAGAAACCCATCCAAGATTTACTCATTAGGAGCATTTCCTCATTTGTTCTCTAAGTACATTTGTAGACTTCTTTTCAAGCTATCATGTCTACCACAATAAAGTTGGTTATGACAAGCAATAAAAGGTTAACTGGTGTTATACAACTTTTTTTGAAAATATATAACATCATTATATGTACTTACACTTTGTTAATACTAATATTGTGCACTCTCTGTCCACCCATAACAGTCACTATGAATTGGGCCTCTATGTCAATGTTAACGTTCCCTATTGAAGAACAATTGGACATCATCCTAGATGATCGTTCCTTAAACCAATTGGTCATACCCAAACATTGGCATTTTATAAAAGGAAGACACTACATGCCTGGTAAAGTGACCATAACTTTTGGCAATTATTCACATGTTATCGAGGTTAAATATGATTTGGCGGGAAATCTTGTATCAAAATCCGGTTGGCGTGATTGGATTGGAGAGATGCATGTGGTCCGTTGCAACAGGCTTTTTCTCCGTCCAGTTGGCCATAATTCCATCAAAGTTTGGATAACCAACAACAACTGCGAGACCCCCGATCATCTACTGCGGTATGAGCGCACAGCGTCGGATATCATCTATGAGGAATCTGAATCTGAGGCCCCTGTCAGTTCAGATTTGTCTAAATACAGTGAGGAGCTTCGTGACACAGCTTCATCATCAAAAAGAAGTTATTGATGCGGGACCATGTTGGTGTAGTATTTAGTTGTCTATCTATCTTGACTTGTCTGTATTAATAGTTTTTTTAATTATGTGCATGTTTAGGGGTACACCAACCCCTATGTTTAGTTATTGTTTAGGGGTACACCCCTGTGTGTGGATGTAAAAAGAGATTAATGAATGGAACTAAAAGTTGCTACATGAATGCTTATAACCGAAGTGTGTGTTCCCATGAATGTTCCCATTTGCATGATTACACTACTATTTTCTCATATTGTTTAGTCTATTTTAATATGACATACTTGCTTATATCTTGCTTAATGATGAACTGTAATGCACACATGTGACATGCTTGGAATGTAAATGATGAACTTTTCCCTAAATTGCCAATCATGCTTTTAAAGACATCAATAATCACCCTAACTTGAAGAACTAGGATTTTAGGTATAAGAATGACAATACATTATTTGTTGGCCTAGAAACCCGTCCAAGATTTACTCATTAGGAGTAAATCTTGGATAGTCCCCGGTTTGGGACTGTTGTTGAACACCTAATCTCGCTTAGGATGTAAGTGTATAATGTGTATTGGGTTTTCAAGAAAATTTTGGCAGCATTTCCCCGTTTGTTCTCTAAGTACATATGTACTTGGAAAACAGCGAGGAAATGCTGTCGAAATTTTCTTGAAAACCCAATACACATTATATACTTACTAGTGAGATTAGGTGTTCAAGAATGGATAGGTGGTACACATTTATTATATATAATAATGACATCACATGTATTTGTTAACCCTAGACCCAAATCTTGTCCTAATATATACTTGTTTTCTCTTTGATCATAGAATGGATAGATCATGGATATCCATTCGCAATCGCTGCACCCCAGAGTTTATTTCTGGTCTTCACCAGTTCATTAAATTTGCCGAGGAACATAGGAAACAACCTGGAGATAGGTTCTACTGTCCATGTAGACATTGCGGTAACAACTTGAAAGTCAACACTGGTGACGAAATCAAAACTCATGTCATGTGCAACGGGATTATACAAGGCTATACAGAATGGCACTGGCATGGAGAGATTTCAAACCCGAAACCAGTGGATGTCGATAGCAGTGCTTGTGTGGAAGAAGAAATTGCCTACGATGACGTAGATGTGAATGAACCAGTTCCAGTAGACATCGTTGATGCGATGTTGGATAGTTGTGGGGTAGAGCACACCGATCCACCTCCCATTTTTAGAAACATTGTGCATGATGCTGAGATGTCATTATACACAGGTTGTACTAAGTTTACGAAGCTTAACGCTGTGTTGAGATTGTATAAGTTGAAAGCTAACAATAGATGGAGCGACAAAAGCTTCACGTCATTGCTGTCTTTGTTGAAAGAAATGCTTCCTGAAGGAAACGAGCTGCCAATCTCAACATACCAGGTAAAGAAATTGTTGTGCCCAATGGGAATGGATGCCAAGAAGTTACACGCATGCCCTAATGATTGTGTATTATTTCAAAAGGACTATGCAGATTTGAAAGATTGTCCAAAATGTGGTGCGTCACGGTATAAATTGATGACTTCGGGGGAGTCCAAAACTGGTTCTCCTGCCAAGGTGATGTGGTATCTACCTATAATATCACGGTTTCAACGCTTGTTTTCCAATCTGATAGATGCGAAGAATTTGAGGTGACATGCAGATGTTAAGAAAAATAATGATGGGATCCTACGACATGCGTCTGATTCCCCACAGTGGAAGAAGATTGATGTATTGTACCCTGAATTTTGTGAAGAAGTCAGGAATCTAAGACTTGGGCTTTGTACAGACCGGATGAATCTGTACGGGACATTGAGCAGCCAACATAGCACTTGGCCAGTCATGCTTGTTATATACAATCTTCCTCCCTGGCTGTGTATGAAAAATAAGTACGTAATGATGTCGTTGTTGATATCGGGCCCTAAACAACCTGGAAATGACATCGATGTTTATCTTGAACATCTGATTGATGACTTAAAGAAACTCTGGGGTGAAGGTGTGATGACCTATGATGCTTCACGAAGAGAGACATTTCGTTTGCATGCTGTGTTGTTTTGCACTATTAATGACTTTCCAGCATATGGGAATTTGTCTGGATATAGTGTCAAAGGAGCTAAAGCGTGTCCTATATGTGAAGAGAACACTGATTCAACAAGACTAAAACATGGCGGTAATAATGTATATCTCGGTCATCGAAGGTTTCTTCCAAAATTCCATCCGTATCGTAGGAAGCGCAAAGCATTCAATGGATTGAATGAGGAACGCAGTGCACCTAAACCTATACCAGGGGAGATTGTTTATGAAAGAATAAAAGACTTTGTCAATGAATTTGGTAAGAGATCACAATGTACTACACGGAGTGACAATTCTTCATTCAAGAAGAAGTCAATATTTTGGGATCTTCCTTATTGGAGTTCTTTGACAGTCAGACATTGTATCGATGTAATGCACGTTGAGAAAAATGTCTGTGATAGCATCATTGGTACTTTGTTAAATATACCAGGTAAGACTAAAGATGGGATAAAATCCAGACTGGACCTACGTGAAATGGGAATAAGGTCAGAATTAACAGAAATACGTGAAATGGGTAGTAAAAGAACATACTTACCTCCCGCATGTTACACGTTGTCTAGAAAAGAGAAGAAAGCTTTTTGTGAATGCTTGATAAATGTTAAGGTGCCACATGGTTACTCATCCAACATCCGTAGATTGGTATCAATGAAAGATCTGAATTTGATAGGACTTAAATCTCATGATTGTCACACTCTAATGCAACAAATATTGCCCGTGGCAATTCGATCTATATTGCCGAAGCATGTAAGGTTTTCAATCACCAGACTTTGTTTCTTTTTCAACAGTCTTTGCAGCAAAGTTATTGACCCTGATACTCTCGATAATTTGCAAAGAGAAGTGGTTGTTACCCTATGTCAGCTTGAGATGTATTTCCCTCCTTCGTTCTTTGATATCATGGTACATCTTGTTGTCCACTTGACTAGGGAAGTGAAAATCTTGGGCCCGGTTTTCTTGCATTGGATGTATCCCTTTGAACGATACATGAGCGTTTTTAAAGGTGATGTTCGAAACCGTTCTCGGTCTGAAGGGAGTATTATTGAAGGTTATGTGGCAAGAGAGGTTATGGATTTCTGCAATGACTTTCTCAGTGGTAATGATACTCCTGATAATGACAAGAATATTGACGAGTTATTTGGCAAAGGAATTTTGGGATCACGTGTGAAAGTAATCAGCCGTGAGCAGTTGGAACAAGGTCATTTGTATATTTTACACAACATGGATGAAGTGAACATTTATATCGAGGAACATACCAATTTCATCAAAAGACAATATCCTCGAGCCAATACAATGTGGCTTGCTAGAGAGCATAACAAGACTTTTATTAAGTGGTTTGAAGATAAAGTCTTACATCAACTATCTCAAACACCAGATGATATTACTGAAACTATCAAATGCCTCACCTTTAAACCAAAGTTGACTGTTATGTCTTATGAAGGGTATGACATTAATGGATTCCCATATTACACAAAGCGCCAAGATGATAAGAGTGTCGTCCAAAACAGTGGGGTCACCCTTCAAGCATCGACTATGTTTTTTGCAAGTGCAAAGGATAAGAGTCCACGTGAAGCTAAAATGTCATATTACGGTATCATTGAAGAGATATGGGAATTTGACTACATAGATTTCAGAATTCCGCTCTTCAAATGTAATTGGGTTGATAACACCAAAGGAGTTATAGTGGATGAATTGGGTTTCACTTTAGTGAACTTTGAAAAGATTGGCGAGAAGGCTGAACCATTCATATTGGCATCACAGGCGAAACAAGTATTTTATATCGATGATCCTGCAAATGATAAATGGTCAGTTGTTCTTCATGGTAAGAGACAGTTCATTGAAGATCCTATAGATGAAGAAGAGTACTATGATAAATATGATGACTCCAGTCCATTCTCAGTTGGGTTGCCAACTACAGAAAATATTGAAGCTAATGATGACTTATATGTACGCGGAGATCACAATGAAGGATTGTTAATTGATAAAAGATCACAATTTTAGAGGCATGCATGTTTATATTTTTTTATTGAAGCTAAATGTTTACTTTTTTAATATCAATATCATTTTCTGATTTGATGTTTCATTGTCTTCTAGTTAATACAAATGCTAAACATTGTGGGAGGGTGCTAAAGAACTATAGGACCAATCTCACCCGAGATTACATACGCGATGCTGAGAGTAGGTTCTTGATCTATTCCAATTCTAGACATTGATCAGTATTTCACTAACTCTACACTAATAATTTTTGTTTGTATTCTCTTTGAAAAATAAATATAGGAAGAAGGCTATGCAGGACGGACATGACATAGCTATGCAGGATATGCAGGAAGAAGCCCCAATGAAGAGAAGCAGGATACAGATACAATACATAAAGTGCAGCACACACAAGTGGTTCAGATTCATATAACAACATGACAGACTAACACATATATAGTGCATAACAACAGCAGCGCTGAATTTACATACAACACTAACTTAGTACATATATAGTGGGACTAAGGTGACGATACCACCTGCTAAAACAGGTTACCGACTACATGTTACGACTGGGAGGTCGTGATTCAGCAACGTATGCATTAGCAGGAGGACAAACAGATCACCATATGAGGACAAACATATGGTGATCTGTTTGTCCTCTTGCTAATGCATACTGTTGTTGAATTACGACCTCCCAGTCGTAACATGTAGTTGTCGGTTACCTATTTTACCAGGTGGGATCGTCACCTTATAAGTCCCACTATATATGTACTAAGCTAGTGTTGTATGTAAATTCGACGTTGTTGTTGTTATGTACTATATATGTGTTAGTCTGTCATGTTGTATGGACATCAATTGTATTGCTCAGGTATTATATAGTCTCATTAGATAATATGAAATATATCAATCTTATTTATAGATCATTAATTATATATATACATCATTCTCTTTACAGGTGTTTAAAGTTGACCCCACTACAGGAATGGACTTACCAGATGTACATGCTCCCTATATGATGGGAGAATTAAATGAAGTAAGAGAAGAATGGGCAACAACCATACAAATAGTGGGGATTTTGTAAATGAATTTCTGAATTATAATATGTGTGAATGTTTCTACATGTCTAGATGTTTCTACATGTGTCTGAGTGAAAATGAATGAAAGTGTTGGTTACTATATGAATGTTTCTACATGTGTGAATGTGAATGAATGGAACTACAGATTTCTAGCTACATGAATGTTTCTAAATGTGTGAAAATAAAATGGAACTGCAGGTTGAATTGCTAAATGCATGTGTGAATATTTTTGTTGTTAAATTTGCAGGTTTGTGGCCTGTTGTTGGCTGATATCAATGGATGTCGTAAAACCTGCAGTTCAGTTAACTGAACTGCAGGTTTCTCATCCTGCGACCAGCCACAGCAGGTCTGCAGACTAACAAAAAAAAACAATAGGTGTCGGTTATTTGTAAAAAACCGACACACAATGATATAATTTCGGTTTTTTAGATATAACCGGTGCCTATTTCCTGTAGCGTGAACATATATGGTGTCGGTTTCTTACTAAAAACCGACACTGATAGTGCCCAAGCTGGCGCCAATAACAGGCGTCGGAAATTGTAAACAACCGACACATAATGTTACAGTGTCGGTTATTTAAATGTAACCGACACATATGCTTTTGGCGCGAAGACATATTTCGTCGGTTTTTGGCTTATACCCGACACTGATAGCGCCCAAGATGGCACCCTTTCTGTGGCACGAAGGGTTTGGGCGTCGGTTTCTTATCTAATAACTGACGCCTATAGTCCCCTGATGGCGCGTTTTCGGTCGCGCGCGAAGAGTTTGGGTGTCGGTTCTAGAACCGACGCGTAATGGGTGACCTTTTAGTGTCGCCCACATAGGCGTCGCTCAGAAACCGACACTAAAGGCCTTAAATAACTGACACTAAAGGTAGGTTCTGTAGTAGTGATATATATATATATATATATATATATATATATATATATATATATATATATATATATATATATATATATATATATGTGTGTGTGTGTGTGTGTGTGTGTGTGTGTGTGTGTGTGTGTATATATATGTATCTATATATGTATATATTTGTATATATCTATATCTATATATATATATGTATATGTATATATATGTATATATATACACAGATATATATATATATATGTATATATATATATGTATAGCCTCAATCGTTCTCCTGATAGGGTATGACCACAGCCAATCCTGTGAAATGCATATACTCAATAGTATATGACTTCAAGCTTACACGAAGGGAGAACTCGTTTACCATCCAAAAAGTATTGATGTTGAAGATGGATTTATGGCACAGGGAAATTACATGATTATGGTTTCACTTGATTAATTAATCCAATTGGGTATCTCTTAGCTTCAATCAAGTTACAATGTACAAACCCTAAACAAACTCTACAGAGATAAGGGCATATAGCACCTTCAGAAGATATAAATGTATAAGGTGTGAACTTTTTACATCACCACATGATACTACTACATCACAAGGCCATCATCATATTCACACTGTCATGGGATATCAATCCCTTACAACATCATTAGAGGATAACACCTCATACTAGGCATAAAGCCTCTACCTAGTCATAAGACCCATCACATTAATTATTATGATCTCAACATGCCTCAACAAGGCTCATAGTCATCATCTTGGGTCATGTAATCATTACCATAGCATGCAGAAGCTATGACATTCATTTTACATGCATAATTAGGGGTTCATAAACAAGAGAGAAAAACCTTCATAGTGTGGCAACCACTTCAATTGAGGCAAGAAAACACATCATATTCATCACCATTATGGTTAGGGTTTCATACTTAGTGTGGGCTCCGATCTCCAAAACCACGATATAAACTCAGCGGAAGCATTCGATTAGCAGCGGAATATAAAAATCACCGGAAATTAAAACTTTTTGAGACAAGATCTTGAATTCATAAAACTTCTTTCATAGAAATAAGATAAACTGTTTACATCTATGTTAAATTACTTCTTGAGTAATTATATATAGCAAGATACAAAATCTCAAGAATCAAAACCAAAATGTCAGACCACTAACTCCAAGGACCTGAGAGTACAGAGACGGTATAGGACTATCTAACTACAAACTCAGCAGTCAGTATCTCCACCTGAGATTCACTGCTGCTCCTGGTGCTGCTGTTGCTGATATTTGTCACATGTAGGTTGGTTCCTTCGTCCTCGACGACCACCTAAAAAAAGGTTGAAATCTATGGGGTGAGACAATTTTAAATAATTGTCCCAGCGAGAGTTATAACTCTCCACTAAAACTTTATGATAGCAATTCAAAGAACATCATAAGCAATAAAAGCCTTCAAGGCAATCAACAGCAGATTGACATTAAGTAGAACAACAACATTCTAAGGAATATGAAGAACATGTATACTATGCAGTGAAACATCATTCAAGTATCTCGTAGTTCATCCTAAGCAGATATACTACGCGGTTGATTATGTTTTGCAAACATCATTATGCCCTGCGGAGATGAGGTATACCGCTCATGCTCCAACCGATCACTGTTAAGTCGCATCGGTATCATACCTAGGTCATCAAAAGAGCCGGATTCTTATGACCTCATCTTCCTCAGTCAGAGTGAGGATAAACATGCAGGACATCCAGTGTCTCTGCTACTATATCTCACCAGGGTAATCTGGTACTTCGCTATTAGAGTCACAGTGGCATTCTGTACTCTCTTCGCCATCGAAAGATTTCTTTTTTATCTCTCATCGATGTGGTATAAAAGATTTCCTCGGGAGAATAGTGTTACATCATCCCGGCATAAACATATAGTGAAGGGTTGATGGATTAAGGTACAATTACATCAATTCCTACACTAGGATGTAAGGATTTTTCACATCCATATTCCCCCACATACTCAAAAGTATGTGATCCAGGAGTTCCCTAAGGAAAACCTATTTCACCATCATATAACTTCTGACAATGATGGATCTATGATCAGGGCTCTACATGGTATGATTATACTTGATTAGTTAGGTACATTTCAGTATTCTTTTAACATCATACATGTTCCCAGGCATTAATCATTAGCATAGTAGCTATGAAAGTAGAATACTAAATGTAACAAGTCTAATTTACATCAATTATCATTTCTTTATCATTTCATCACAAGTCATCTAATTAGCATGACCTTGCTGATATTCATGGCTCTTACATCCTATCAATTCTCATAAGATGCCACTTACTAGACAACAGGATATGTCAATATTCATAAGCTAATAACATGCCTTCAATGAATATGGTATCATAATCCATACCTGGATATGATCATCCTCATATAAGAACCTGCATGGTTAATTCAACTGATAATAGTAACAATTCATTTCAAGAGTTGTACCTTCATACTCTTATAAGAGTTAGATTCCCTGATTTTCATCAATTAGGGTTTACTATTCACTATACATGTTATCACCTTAGAATTAGGGTTTACTATTCACTTCATGTGAATTGAACTCATAACATCATCATGTATGAGAAACATCACCATTGATGTCCTCAGATTAGATTAAGATTAATCAATTATCATAATTAGGGTTTCCATGATCTCACATAGGTGGATCATACCCTAATCATGCACATTCACATGTATTGAAGGTACTTTACTTGAGTTTCAACCATAAATGGTACTTTCTCTCTCTTCTTACTAATAGATGGTGATTACATCACTCTAGATTAGGTTGGGTCAAGTCCTCATTGATTATCATAAGCCAAAACACCACTATCATGTCATTAGGGTATGATTAAAACAAGGTATCCTTTAGTTGAACCCTTTAAGGGTATTTTGGTAAAGTACACCATTGATCACCATCATGGGTCAATCCATTAGTCACTTAGTCCCTTAATGTCCTAGGTTACCATTAGGGTTTAGGTTAGACCACCATTGAACCAATTACACCTAAACCATTAGGGTTTAGGGTTTAGGTTAGACCACCCAAAGGTCCAAGGTCGTTTGATAAAGTTACCTAGGAATTCATGCCCATCATATTCAACCTCTGTTCAGGTCAGTTACTCCACAGATTTCTTGCAAAAGTGCAAGGAAGAATGGGGAAGAAAAAGAACTAAGTATAATTTGCAAGAACATAGATATGCATAATAAAGCAAGAAGTTTAGAGTTATAAAACCCGCCTTAAACGTTGTTCCTAGAGCTCCAAGCTTCCAAGCTTCAAGCCTTTAATGGCGTCTTGAGCTCCACAAGTCGTCCAAAGGTGATTCTCCAAGGAAAAGATGGGGATGGTCAGCTAGAACAAGAAACCTAAGTGAGTTAACCATAAAACCAACCTTATATAAGGAATTCATCCAAGAATCTGAGCTAGAAAATGGTTTCTTCTCATCTTAGAACTAGTTGGTCGTCTCCTTGAGTTCTAGAGCTCTGCCTTGGTCGGTTGAGTAAGATGAGAAATGAAGAAGAGGAAGGGTGTACGTTTACTTGGTTTGCAAAGGAATAAGCTTATATAGCTTAGGTAGTTTTCCACCATAAGGGCCTCTAGTTTATAAATTTCTCATCTAGGTCCCTCATTCTTTCTAAGGCACGTCCAAACAATCATAACTTATGCAAATCTCATCAAAACTCAAGATTTAAGGGTAAAGAAAACCAATAAGCAACTAAGGTACATATATGCATACTCATACTTGGTGATTCTACTACAAAGGCCATTCTTTTTATCTGATTACTTCATTGAAGCGCCCCTTTCATCATTTCTACTCTAAATGATGTCAAGAGTCATAAAGGATAATCTAGAAGGTGTATTTTACAATTTTCACCCCACATTTTGGGTAAATTGCACTTTACTCCAAAATTAGGATTTTTAGCACAAGGATTGCTCCACAAGCTGCATCTTAATGCCCAGGCTTGGGAAATCCACCATACTTCATCATAAACACTCATATGATGTCTCATCATCAGAGGAACATCTTAACCTGTGAAATTTGCAAGTAAACCCCTCTAATTGGGTAATTTTCACATAGGTCCCTACATGACAAAACAATACTACAACTTTGTTTAAAAAGAGGCAAAATTGAAAGTATATGTTCCTGAGGAACTTAATTACATGACAGGGAGTAATCACAAGTATTTAATTACATATTTAGGCAAAACATCTGGGGTTAGTTTATAACCCAGGTCAGGGATGTTACAAATCATCCACCCCTTACAAGGATTTTGTCCCCAAAATCGATAAAACACATTAGGAGAAAAGAGCAGGGTATTTCCTTCTCATCTCATCCTCTAGTTCCGAAGTGGCTTCTTCAACACCACGGTGGTTCTAGAGGACTTTCACAAGGCTTATATCTTTCTTCTTTAGCTTTTTAATTATGTTATCAAGAATTGACATTGGTCCTTCCTCATAAGTTATATCTTCATTCAATTCTACTTCCATAGGTTGTAGAACTGACTCGGTATCAGGGTGACATTTCCTCAGCATAGAAATGTGAAACACAGGGTGTAACTTCTGCAGCTCTGGAGATAACTGTAGTCTATAGGATACCTTTCCGACTCATTCAATGATTGGATAAGGTACCATAAATCTAGGAGCTAACTTCCCTTTCCTTCCAAAACGAAGGACTCCTTTCCAAGGTGAGACCTTAAGGTACACTCTGTCTCCAACCTGGAACTCTAAGGGTCTACGACGTTTGTCAGCATAGGACTTCTGCCTATCCTGTGCAGTCTTAATTTGTTGTTGTATCACTTCAATCTTCTCTGTAGTCTGCTACACAAGATCAGGTCCTAACAACTGATGTTCACCAGTTTCATACCAACATAAGGGTGATCTACAATGTCTACCATACAAAGCTTCATATGGTGCCATATCAATACTATGTTGATAGCTATTGTTATAGGCAAACTCTATCAAGCTTAGGTGTAGATCCCAACTCTCGGCAAACTGGAGAACACATGCTCTTAACAAGTCTTCCAAGGTCTATATAGTCCTTTCAGACTATCCATTAGTCTGTGGATGAAAGGTTGTACTAAACCTTAACTTGGTGCCTTAAGCTCTGTGTAACTGTTCCCAAAAATGACTTGTGAACTGGGGACCTCTGTCAGAAACTATAGTGACAATCACTCTGTGCAATCGCACTATCTCTTGAACATACAGTTGTGATAACCTTTCAGCAGAATAGGTTGTTTTGATAGGTAAGAAATGTGCAATCTTTGTCAACCTATCAACAGTTACCCAGATGGAATCATGTCCTTTGCTTGTCCTGAGTAGGCCAACAACAAAGTCCATGGTCACATGGTCCCACTTCTACTGTGGTATGGGTAAAGGTTGCATTGTTCCTGCAGGCTTCTGGTGCTCAGCCTTAACTTGCTGACACACAAGACACCTCAGAACAAACTCAGCCACATCCTTCTTCATCCCAGGCCACCAATACATATATTTTAAGTTTCGATACATCTTGGTGCTCCCTGGATGCATAGCATACATCGAAGAATGAGCTTCTTCCAGGACTAACTTCCTTAGGTTATCCACATCTGGTACTATCATTCTCCCATGATAGAATGCCACTTGATCATCTGAGTCTTGGAAACCATCTCGCTTCTCATCACCATACTCAGATCTGATCTGCTGGACTACAACATCAACTTGATGTGCCTCCTTTATCTGCTCTCTTAGGGTAGGTTTAATATGCATCTCAGCTAACAAACCAGCTAATAATGACACCTTCAACTGTACATTATCTTGCCTTAAAGAGATAAGAATATCTCTCCTAGAGCATACTAAGGAACTTAGTTGTGATCTATCCATGGTTGATGTTGCTGATTTCCTACTCAAGGCATCCACAACCACATTGGCCTTCCCTGGATGGTAATCAATTGTACAATCGTAGTCCTTGATTAACTCCATCCAGTGACGTTGCCTCATGTTGAGCTCATGCTGAGAGAAGATATACTTGAGATTCTTGTGGTCTGTGAAAATTTGGAATGTCTCTCCGTAGAGATAATGTCTCTAGATTTTCAAGGCATGAACCACATCCTCTAACTCCAGATTGTGTGTCGGATAATTCTCCTCGTGTTTCTTAAGCTGTCGGGAAGCAAAAGAAATCACTTGCTTATCCTGCATCAACATGCATCTGAGTCCATTCTTTGAAGCATCACAGAAAACTACATATCCCTTACCTTGCTCAGGTAGCACAAGTACAGGTGTACTTGTCAACCTTTCCTTCAACAGCTGAAAAGATTGCTGGCACTTATCACTCCTGGAAAAAGGAACATCTTTTCGGGTTAACTTGGTCAAGGGTAAGGCTATAGAACTGAAGTTCTTAATGAACCTTCGGTAGTAGCCAGCTAACCCTAAGCAACTACGAATCTCCGTTGGTGTCTTCGGTTGTTCCCACTGTAGAACATATTCTACCTTTTTAGGGTCAACACGAATACCCGAGGCAGATACCACATGTCCAAGAAAAGATACTTCTGGCAACCAGAACTCACACTTGCTAAACTTAGCATATAGCTTGTGTTCTCTTAGCAAAGTCAAAGCTTGGCAAAGATGCTGCTGATGATGTTGAGCATCTCTACTATAGATCAGAATGTCATCTATGAAGACAACAACACACTGATCGATGAAAGGTTGAAAGATTCTATTCATGAGTTCCATAAATGCAGTTGGTGCATTAGTTAGTCCAAACGACATAATTGTGAACTCATAGTGACCATACCTTATCCTAAAGGCAGACTTGGATATGTCACTGTCCTTAATATGAAGTTGATGATATCCTGACATCAAGTCTATCTTCGAGAAGATGGTTGCACCACGCAACTGGTCAAAAAGATCATCAATCCTCGGCAGAGGGTACTTGTTCTTTATTGTTACTTTATTGAGTTGTCTGTAATCAATGCACAACCGCATTGACCCGTCTTTCTTTTTAACAAACAAAACTGGAGCAACCCAAGGTGAAGTACTCGGTCGGATGAAACCCCTCTCAAGCAACTCTTGAAGTTGTTTCTTGAGTTCTGCCATTTTAGCATGCACCATCCTATACGGTGTCTGGGCTATGGGTTGTGTATCTGGGACCAAATTGATTTCAAAATCAATTTCCCGAAGCGGTGGTATACCGGGAAGTTCTTTAGGAAACACATCTTTAAATTCCCTGACTACAGGAACTTCAGCAGGGTTGGGGCTCTCCTTGGTAGTATCTACAACATGGGCTAAGAATGCATAACATCCTTGCCTCATCAGCTTATCAGCAACCATAGCTGACACAAGACAGGTGGGTAAAATCTTTATTTCTCCTTGAAAGATCCATGTGTTGCTTTCATCAGCAAACACAGCCAACTTGGATTCACAATCCAAAACAACTCTATACCTTTCCAAGGTATCCATCCCAAGGATTATATCAAATCCTTGCATATCAAGCGGTATAAGATCCACTTGAATGCGATGATCAGAAAAGAAGAGGATGCAGGGAGAGCATACCTCTTGCAAAACGGCAGACCCACTCAACGGAGTCTTTAACAACAAGCTATCTGCCCTATGACTGACTGTCACATTACAGTTACGAATCACTCTTCGAGTGATAAAGGAGTGTGTAGCACCCGGGTCAATCAAAACAGATACAACACAAGATGTAGACATATCAGAATATAACAATTCCATCTGACCTGCCACAACCCGTGGATTGACCACTGCATCTGGCGGGTTCATAGCATAGAACCTTGATGTCGCCTGAGGTTGAGTTGGTGTTGATGATCCAGCTTGAGATGCTTGTCCACATCCTCTAGTTGCTCCTTGAGACTGTCTTCTCTGTGATCCTTGTTGATTCTGTATTTGAGGCTATGTCACACTGACAGGCCTAGACCTGCAGTCCTTCATCAAATGTCCCACCTTCCCACAGTTGTAGCAGCTTCTTTCCAGTTGTGGTGGTCTTGGTGGTCCTGTAACTGACATTGATGTTGAACTGCGAGTCTCTTGTAGTGGTAGGCTTCGTCCTCTACCTCTACTTGGTATCCACTGTGTTTGAGTACTAGATCTGGGTGGTGGAGGTGTAGGTGCAGAGAATCTAGGCTTCTTAAAGTCTCTAGATGAAGAACCCTGGAACTGCGGATATCTCTTATGGGTTTGCCTCTTCTCGGCTACAAATCTCTCTATCCTTCGGACTGACTCAAAGAAGGTAGCGAACCTCTCCCAATTTTCTAGGGCAGACACG
This sequence comes from Alisma plantago-aquatica, assembly GCA_963693085.1. Classification (NCBI taxonomy): domain Eukaryota; kingdom Viridiplantae; phylum Streptophyta; class Magnoliopsida; order Alismatales; family Alismataceae; genus Alisma; species Alisma plantago-aquatica. The sequence goes on from OY856412.1 coordinate 513,548,981, forward strand.
GGAGTAGTCAAATCGGCATTCAAACCCTTCTCGAACCTTCTAATCCTTTCTTCTTCTATGGCAGCCATGTGCGGACAGAACCGCAGTAACTCCATGAACTTAGCTTCATACTCGCTAATGTTCATCATGCCCTGCCTCAATCTCTCGAACTGAGAGATCTTCTCGTCCAGGAAGGTCTTTGTAAAATATCTGTGGACAAATTCCCGACGAAAATCTTCCCACGAGATCTCTATTCCAGGCCTCTTCTGCTCTTCCATAGTCCACCAGTGACCAACACTTCCTTTGAGAAGATAGACAGCATGTCTAACCTTCTCAGATTCAGGGATGTTCAAGATTATGAAGGCTTTCTCCAACTTGGTTAACCAAAGATCGGCATCTGTAGGGTCAGCTATCCCAAAGTATTCGGTTGCTCCGACACGACGAAGTTGCTCGAACGTCTTACCGATACCTTGTCCTTCAGGATGGACAGGTGCCCTTAGTGCAGGCATGGGCATCCTGTCGGTGATATGTGTCATGGCAGTCATAAACTTCCCGAACATTGTTTGAACAGCTGGGTTACCCATGTCATCTGGGTCAAACTGAGGTGGCTCTCTCGGTGGCACAGGTACGGGCTACTCTATTTCTGGATTCCTTGCACCTTCCCGAGGTGCAGCAACACTACTTTCCACCACGTACTCCTCATGTGGCTCAGACATCCTTATATATCTTCTTCTCCTGAGGAGCAGAAGATTCTATTAGATAGGAAAGAAACACTAAGGATAGACTCGACATCCTAAGTCCTATGTCTCTGTAGACTCGGTGAACCTAGAGCTCTGATACCACTTAATTGTGGGCTCTGATCTCCAAAACCACGATATAAACTCAGCGGAAGCATTCGATTAGCAGTGGAATATAAAAATCACCGGAAATTAAAACTTTTTTAGACAAGATCTTGAATTCATAAAACTTCTTTCATAGAAATAAGATAGTGTTTACATCTCTGTTAAATTACTTCTTGAGTAATTATATACAGCAAGATACAAAATCTCAAGATACAAAACCAAAATCTCAGACCACTAACTCTAAGGACCTGAGAGTACAGAGACGGTATAGGACTATCTAACTACAAACTCAGCAGTCAGTATCTCCACCTAAGATTCACTGCTGCTCCTGGTGTTGCTGCTGCTGATATTGGTCACCTGTAGGCTGGTTCCTTCATCCTCGACGACCACCTTAAAAAAAGTTGAAATCTACGGGGTGAGACAATTTTAAATAATTGTCCCAGCGAGAGTTATAACTCTCCACTAGAAGCTTTATGATAGCAATTCAAAGAACATCATAAGCAATAAAAGCCTTCAAGGCAATCAACAACAGATTGACATTAAGTAGAACAACAACATTCTAAGGAATATGAAGAACATGTATACTATGCAGTGAAACATCATTCAAGTATCTCGTAGTTCATCCTAAGCAGATATACTATGCGGTTGATTATGTTTTGCAAACATCATTATGCCCTACGCAGATGAGGTATACCGCTCATGCTCCAACCGATCACTGTTAAGTCGCATCGGTATCATACCTAGGTCATGAAAAGAGTCGAATTCTTATGACCTCATCTTCCTCAGTCAGAGTGAGGATAAACATGCAGGACATCCAGTATCTCTACTACTATATCTCACCAGGGTAATCTGGTACTTCGCTATTAGAGTCACAGTGGCATTCTGTACTCTCTTCACCATCGAAAGATTTCTTGTTTATCTCTCATCGATGCGGTATAAAAGATTTCCTTGGGAGAATAGTGTTACATCATCCCGGCATAAACATATAGTGAAGGGTTGATGGATTAAGGTACATCTACATCAATTCCTACACTAGGATGTAAGGATTTTCACATCCATATTCCCCCACATACTCAAAAGTATGTGATCCAGGAGTTCCCTAAGGAAAACCTATTTCACCATCATATAACTTCTGACAATGATGGATCTATGATCAGGGCTCTACATGGTATGATTATACTTGATTAGTTAGGTACATTTCAGTATTCTTTTAACATCATACATGTTCTCAGGCATTAATCATTAGCATAGCAGCTATGAAAGTAGAATACTAAATGTAACAAGTCTAATTTACATCAATTATCATTTCTTTATCATTTCATCACAAGTCATCTAATTAGCATGACCTTGCTGATATTCATGGCTCTTACAGCCTATCAATTCTCATAAGATGCCACTTACTAGGCAACAGGATATGTCACTATTCATAAGCTAATAACATGCCTTCAATGAATATGGTATCATAATCCATACCTGGATATGATCATCCTCATATAAGAACCTGCATGGTTAATTCAACTGATAATAGTAACAATTCATTTCAAGAGTTGTACCTTCATACTCTTATAAGAGTTAGATTCCCTGATTTTCATCAATTAGGGTTTACTATTCACTTTACATGTTATCACCCTAGAATTAGGGTTTACTATTCACTTCATGTGAATTGAACTCATAACATCATCATGTATGAGAAACATCACCATTGATGTCCTCAGATTAGATTAAGATTAATCAATTATCATAATTAGGGTTTCCATGATCTCACATAGGTGGATCATACCCTAATCATGCACATTCACATGTATTGAAGGTACTTTACTTGAGTTTCTACCATAAATGGTACTTTCTCTCTCTTCTTACTAATAGATGGTGATTACATCACTCTAGATTAGGTTGGGTCAAGTCCTCATTGATTATCATAAGCCAAAACACCACTGTCATGTCATTAGGGTTTGATTAAAACAAGGTATCCTTTAGTTGAACCCTTTAAGGGTATTTTGGTAAAGTACACCATTGATCACCATCATGGGTCAATCCATTAGTCACTTAGTCCCTTAATGTCCTAGGTTACCATTAGGGTTTAGGTTAGACCACCATTGAACTAATTACACCTTCAAACGATTAAGCATAATCAGCCCTAAAAGTCTCCAAACGGTTTCAACCTTCAACCTCCAAATGGTCTTGAGACCGTTTGGGGGCGTTGACCGTTTGGATGGTTTGACCTTCAAGACCACATGGATCACCAAGACCGCATGGGTCACCAAGACTTCATGGGTGCATTGACCGTTTGAGAAAGTTGACCTCCAAACCGTTTGAAGCTATGCGACTTGAAACCGTTTGATCTTAAACGATCTTGAGATCGATTGGTCCAAACGACCTTGAGATCATTTGAGCCCAAACGGTCTTGAGACCATTTGGCCCCAAACGTTCTTGAGACCGTTTGTCCTCAAACAGTCTTGAGACCATTTGGATCCAAATGGTCTTGAGACCGTGTGGTCCAAATGGACTCAAACCGCATGGACCTCAAAAGTGACTCCAAGGTTATAATCGATTATGGTTATCTATGTTGATGCCTTCAATTGGCCAAATCCTTGTTAACCACTTGTAAATTGAGTCAATTAGGGTTAGAATTAATCAATTTTACACCAAATTTACCCTCAATTGAAAGCCAATTAGGGTTGAATCCAACTCAATTAGGGTTTTCAATCGGATAATCATCAATGTTCAACAATGTGAATCAAATTGAGGTTGAACCCATCAATTGACCTCCAATTGCGCCCAAACTTGGCCCAAACGGTTTTGAGATTGTTTGGACATCCTCCAAACGGTCGTGAGACCGTTTGCCCAAGGTTTCATCAAAATCTAAGTCGATTGGATAAGGGTTGAACCCTAAATAGGTCTAAAATCAGCATTTTTATCAATTCATCAAGTTATTGTGATTGGACCCTCAAACCATCAAATTACCTTAACCCTAGACCTCCAAACGGTCTTGGGTTGTCTCCAAACGGTCTTGAGACCGTTTGGATGAACCCCTAAATGGTCTTGAGACCGTTTGGGTCCTTCAACCCAAAGTTCACCAAAAATCTATCCTTGAAATCAGCAATTCAACCCGATTAGGGTTTATGGGGTTGAAGTGCCTTCAACTTGTGATTTGGTTTGGAATTAGGTTATGATTCTTTGTAGGAATTAAATTCAACATGTTTGAAACAGACCCTAAAATGGTCTTCCCTTGGTCAACCATATCAAACGGTCTTGAGACCGTTTGAATCTAAACGGTCTTGCAAGACCGCATGAGATCAAACGGTTTGAGACCGTTTGATTTCAAACGGTTTGCAAACCGTTTAGACCCAAAGGACCAAGGTCGTTTGATAAAGTTACCTAGGAATTCACGCCCATCATCTTCAACCTCTGTTCAGGTCGGTTACTCCACGGATTGCTTGCAAAAGTGCAAGGAAGATTGGGAAGAAAAAGAACTAAGTATAATTTGCAAGAACATAGATATGCATAATAAAGCAAGAAGTTTAGAGTTATAAAACCCACCTTAAACGTTGTTCCTAGAGCTCCAAGCTTCCAAGCTTCAAGCCATTAATGGCGTCTTGAGCTCCACAAGTCGGCCAAAGGTGATTCTCTAAGGAAAAGATGGGGATGGTCGGCTAGAATAAGAAACCTAAGTGAGTTAACCATAAAACCAACCTTATACAAGGAATTCATCCAAGAATCCGAGCTAGAAGATGGTTTCTTCTCACCTTAGAACTAGTTGGTCGTCTCCTTGAGTTCCAGAGCTCTTCCTTGGTCGGTTGAGTAAGATGAGAAATGAAGAAGAGGAAGGGTGTACGTTTACTTGGTTTGCAAAGGAATAAGCTTATATAGCTTAGGTAGTTTTCCACCATAACGGCCTCTAGTTTATATATTTCTCATCTAGGTCCCTCATTCTTTCTAAGGCATGTCCAAACCATCATAATTTATGCAAAGCTCATCAAAACTCAAGATTTAAGGGTAAAGAAAACCAATAAGCAACTAAGGTACATATATGCATACTCATACTTGGTGATTCTACTACAAAGGCCATTCTTTTTATCTGATTACTTCATTGAAGCGCCCCTTTCATCATTTCTACTCTAAATGATGTCAAGAGTCATAAAGGATATTCGAGAAGGTGAATTTTACAAGTTCCACCCCACCTTTTGGGTAACTTGCACTTTACTCCAAAATTAGGGTTTTAACCACAAGGATTGCTCCACAAGCTGCATCTTGATGCCCAAGCTTGGGAAATCCATCATACTTCATCATAAACACTCATATGATGTCTCATCATCAGAGGAACATCTTAACTTGTGAAATTTGCAAGTTAACCCCTCTAACTGGGTAATTTACACATAGGTCCTTGCATGACAAAACAATACTACAACTTTGTTTAAAAAGAGGCAAAATTGAAAGTATATGTTCCTGAGGAACTTAATTACATGCCAGGGAGTAATCACAAGTATTTAATTACATATTTAGGCAAAACATCTAGGGTTAGTTTATAACCCAGGTCAGGGATGTTACACTTAGCCTATTAGGGTTCCATAGCATTATTCAAGTACTGGACCCTAATTATGTCATCTCCCACTTTCTTGGAGCATACTAGGATTAGAGCATCATTATTTAAACACGAGTAGAACATTTTGTCAAAAGCATTAAGTATCAACATCATGTACATGTGTATGTGTACGATCTCATTTTTTTTATGTATGTGTTACTACCTTGTAACATATATATGTATCAACCATACACTAAGCTAACATGTGTCACAACCATAAACCATCTGAGTGTTTCAACCTCAAGCCAACTAGTTGTCTCGACCCAGACAAGAACATGGGTCTCGACCTCCACAAAACAATGTGTCTCGACCGCTACCCACATGGTGTTTGGACCACCAACCAACATGATGTCTTGACCACCATCAAGGGCATGACTCAACCAAAACAAAACCAAGGGTCATGACTGGAATGAGGGCATGCATCTCTACCAAAAGCAAAACATAGGTCCCAACCAAGAACAACACATATGTCTCGACCTTTGCAAGATCAAGGTGTAGTGACCACCAAGGTCTATCCACCCTAACAACACTTAGCCAACACTAAAATAGAGATAAACCTCATTCAAGATAGAACTTAACATCAAGGAAGAATACCATCAACAAGGTAGGAAAACTCCATACAAAATAGGCATCAAAACAATGAAAGATGAAATCATGAAAACCATGGAGAAACAAAGCCAAGGTAAAGAAGGCCAAGCTTCAACCTCAAGGAAACCAACTCAATAAACTCAAGAAAGCACAAAGGCCAAATAAAATCATGGTGATGAAACCAAGAAACATGAGGCATGTATCAAAAATCACCTCAACCAACCCATAACAAGTCATGTACAAGAATTTAGAGTTTAAGATATGAAGAAACTTTTGAGAGATCGTGAACAAGGCTTACTCTATAGGATATGATAACATCATATAGCATATTAGCATCAAGTTTGGAGATCAAAATAGTAGCATGCAAGTAAAAAAATAGTGCAAGTAATAGAAGAAGATAGAGAGTTATATAACCAGCCTTAACGAGAGAACCAAGCTCCAAGATCAAAGGATCCAATGACGGAGATGAAGCTCCAGACAAGGTCAACACTTCGGCCACAAGATCACCTCCAAAGATAAAAACACCAAGGTTAAAGATATCTCAAGAAAAGAGGGTAAGAAACCCCATGCCGAACCAAGAAGAAATAAGAGAGAAGAGAAGAAAACTTACTCACACTTGGGTGCCACCTTGTCAAAACATGGTCTCCAACCCTTTGTGATAAGGAGTTCTCTCACAAGAAGACTGCCACAGATACTCCACAGTCTGGCCAAGAAAAGGGGAACAAGAAAGGTAGGGTTCCAAAGGAAAAATGAGGTCAAGGGAAAAGAACCACTTACCACGAAGAAAAACCACCAAGAATTCCCACGAGGAAGGTGATCAAGCTTCAAAGCACCACAAGACCATTAAGCTCAAGAAAAACCACTCAAGGAAGGTGTCTTGGTTGAGACACGACCAAATCACACCCCAGGATTGAGACATAAGTCGAGACACTCAACAAATCTCATCAAGGTCGATATCAAGCCAACCCTAGATACTGTAGCATCACCACATGATGCCACCTCATCAACCAAGATCCAACAACACACCCAATAGAATCATTCTCTCTCTCATGATGCTAACACACTAAGGGCACACTCAACATATGACAAATTGAAAGACAACCCCTCAACTTGGGTAATTTGCAACTTGGTCTAAAACAAGCATACAAAGCTCAAACATTATCAAATCATGTTCAAAACGGAGACATAAGGTTGTCACATGTTAACAAAGCATCTTAAGGGATTGGATTAAGCTTTTAAGAATCTTATTAAGAAAATCAAGCATATTCAAGCACTAATCTAGGTCAGGGGCCTTACATTTAGGGCTATAAAGGGAAAGACGTAGACATATGCAACCCCAAAGGCCCACCAACCATAAAAAACACTCTTTTCTTGTTTTTATTATTTTTGTTTTCTTTTTTAACATGAAACCGTCATTTTTTTGAAGATGCTTAGAAACAATTCAATACTTGTTTATGGGGAGGGATGAGGGTGATAATCCTCTCCCACTTGTAATAAGATTTTTGGATCTGAATTTATGTTATGTTTTCCTTTTGTTATCTATTTGAAGTCATATTGACATTCAACTGTGGAATTTATATATCGTTGTCATGTTTTTCCTCATTTTCAAAATAAAACATGATGTCAACTCAAATCTTATATTTTTTATTTGGATAAGTTTTACTACCAGGAATATGCAAAATATGTATATTTTTTGGGTAGGGTGGTACAACTTGCCACACCATAAAATCAACAGGACCGCAACAAATCCAACCTAATTTTAATACACCTACAACTCAAAACCATGGCCATCATTGTCTAGTACTATCGAGTGTAAACTAGTATCATGAAGATCCAGAGACTTCTCACTACCAATCATTACAAATCTACAACTAAGAGGCACAACTGAAGAATTAAACAACATGAAACCCACTTTAAGGATGTCTCAAGGAAATTCATCAACAAAGTCATCACAAACCACATGAAAGAAAATAGATGTCATGTTCATGCATGTTAATCCTCTACAGTTGGGTGTGATCTAAATATGATCCATAGAGGATCAGTAATTCTTCAAACTAAATCAAGGTTGACAATCGAAGCTCTCTATGACCCCTGGTGGTTTCCACTAGAAGCTTAAAACATATAGAGATTAAATTGGGGGGTTCCTTGCCACCACTTAAAGCCAACTATATTAAGAATATATCTGGCTTGGATCATCTATGAACTAGACCTAGAAGATGATCATTTGAGATCATATCTAATTATTACTAATTGCAAGTCAGTGAACATTCATTTTTGTCTCTAAATATATAAATAAAATGAAAGGGTAACCAATGAAGACATAGATAATGAGTGTAATTTGGAATCTTAATTAAAATTCATGTGTATTGTTTATCTAGATCACTCAAACAATTTACATATACATGTTAGTATCATAAGTGTTATGTACATATAGGAATGCATTACTATAATGAACATGAAGTGTGAAACTTACATAAAATCATAATCATACTTAACATTGTACATAGTAGATTAGATTTTATATTATTTAATATAAACATGTATTACCATACTAGTATATATGCAAATGAATGGATGATTAGCTAATTCAGTATTATCAGTGGTTGGGGGTCTGGTAACATTTAGAAAAACATCAAGAAGGTTGTGGTAGATAAGAAATGAAAGTCAAACTTGTCATTCTAAATATAACATGTAGGCATTACAATAAGTCTTCTTTTATGGTAATATTCTCCTTTTTATATTATAGTAGCACATATTAGATGAAAGGATTATTGTTCATAAAGAGAATATATAAATTTGAGAATCACTAAATTATATCCTTGTTAGAAGTCCAAACCATAGTAAATTGCATGTTAAAGCATATAAGATTTTTTCTTATGAACCATATTAGTCTAGGTCAACCTATTTTATCGAAAACTTCAAAAGAATCTATAAATGAGACTAGACAATCTAGCCTTTTGATTATAAAATGTATTTATCATAATAGTGGAAAATAGTTGATCAACTATTTGAATGGTAGTCACTTAAGAACCCAAAATATTGTGAAAACTTGACTTTCTCTCTCTTATGTACCCTATCCCTTGCTACCTTGCTCAATTTTCATTTTTAGCACTCAAACTCATGCTTTGAAGGGTTTTGATGCTTAATTGTAATCACATTGTCTTAATGTTCCAGGTTGTGACATTAATACCTATGTTATATATATATATATATATATATATATATATATATATATAGTAAGAATTTGTTTCCCACGCGGGTAACAAAGGGCAAGCTACCCACTAGAAGGGCGCGGTGGCATTGCCTTGTAATTAATTCTAAAAAAAGAAAATAGGCGGAAAGCATTCGAATGTGAAAAACCCAAAACCCTCGCATTGCCCTCGCTCAAACCGTCACTCTGCCCTCGCTCTGCACCTGTGTTCTCGCACAAAAATTAGCGGCGGCCAAATCACTGCAACCCCCTCCATCCCCAACTCCTCTGTCTCCACTCGCTCCTCCATCTCCATCATCTTTGATTCCACATCTCGCTGCATCTCAATTGCAAAGCAGTTCCCTCTTCTGAGATGACGAGAACAAAGAAAGCATCAAGGAAGACCTCGACAATGCTGCCCTAGAGAAAGAATCTACGGCCAGTGATTGAAGAAGATGAAGACTTCGAAATGCATCACCATCAGGCCGAGGATAAGATGGCCAAAGAACTAGAGGAAGTGGCGGCTGCGGAACCACAAACTACTCTGAAAGGGGATACGAAAGGGGCTACGATGCCTAAGGCAACGGATGTAGCGAAGAAAGAAGCAGTTGTAGAAAAGGAGAAGGAAGATTCTGCGGAGACTACTCCTCTGAAACAGAAAGGGACCAAAGAAGATAACATGATGGCCAAAGATCAGGAAGAATCACGAACATAGACAGTTGCGGAAAGGAAAAGTGAAGCTACTGCTGAGACTCCTAAATCAAGATAGAAAGTGAAGAAAAAAAGGGGATGCGAAGACCAAAGAAGTGGGTGAAATGGGACAATAAGAAGCTGCAAAAGGGGAGAAGGAGGTTGCTTCTGTGACTCCTCAATCAAAAACGAAAAACAAGAAAAGAGGGGTTGTAGATCCCCTAACGAGTAAACCGTCAGAGAAAAGAGCAAAATGCAGTAAGCTGGGTACTATTGAGAAAGAAGGAAATGGAGCTACCGAGACTGGCAAACCTCACGTGACAAAGCGGAGAGAAAGAATGACAAGGTAATTTGTACTTGCATGTACATTACAAATGAGAAATAAAAAGATTTCGTATAGAAAGTAACAATGCATGTTAAAAGAGTAATTGTTATAAGAAGTAAAGTAACTAGACGATACCTAGAGTAACTGATATAGAACATTGGAGTAACTATACGATAGCCTATAGTAACTGGAGTAAATGCTGGAGTAACTATTACAGAACAAAGAGTAACTCACACACTTTACATAGCAGTTAACATATGAAAACCATATTGTTAAGCTAAAAAAGACTAAAAATTTAGAGTAACTTCGTTTGTATGCAGGAAAAGAAAGGGAAGGGAAAGGGAAGGCCGAAGCAACTAAGGATACAGAGCGAGATAGGAGAAGAGGAAAGAAGGAGGAAGAAAGAGAAGGGAAAGGAAGAGGCTACCTATGACGGAGGAAAAGAGGAGAGAATTAAGAGGACAGAAAAGGAGAAAGGAAAGGCAGTTGAAGGTAATCTTGAATGGATTTATAAATGTATTAAATTGTTGTTACTATCATATGACACTTACTTGCACTTTATTAAAATTGTTGTTACAAGAATAAACAGTTAGCATTAAAAATGTTATCAACCTACCATGTGGATTGAAATGTGAAAAATTGCAGAGTAACTTGACTGAGTAACAAGTAATAAGCCAAAAAAAAACTAAGAGTAGATTTTCATATGTTTGCAGTGGGGATAAAGAGTTTGTACCACAGGTGTTACATAAAGAGCTACATCACCACCATCCAGAGCATGGTGTTTACAAGTAATCAGCTGAGAATAATGAGGGTGATGACATTTGCAAACATGATAAAGATGCCAAATCTTATGGTTGGCGTAGGCCTCTTGGAGGATTTGACAGACAGATATGTGGATGATGACAAGTTTTTTTCTGGCCAGAGGGGTGGAAAGAAGGATGACGGTTGAGGATGTAGGGGTAATTCTAGGTATCCCAAGCAGAGGTATGGACATCATACCAAGGAAAAATTCTAAGATTGTGAGCTCAATATGGCAACAATTTGTCAGGGCAATAGGTAAATAAGGAAATGAAGGGGAGACCTCGAAGATGTTGATGGAAAAGGATGTCCTGCACAAGGACAACATAGCAAAGCTTTGGTAAGAATTTTCAAGGATCGATGATCTAGCGGACTACCAAAACTTGTGTCGTGTGTGGATGTTGCACCTTCTGGCAACATTCCTACTCCCCGACACCATCTATTGCACACCAATCTACATAATGCACTACCTAGACGATGTTACTGCCACGAGGCAGATGAATTGGGCAAAGCTGGTGCATGGGAGTATCTGCAGGAATATGAAGATGTTGAAGCATAATGTCCAGCTGAGGAGGAAAGGGGAGAAAGGGAAAACCACCCTATACACAACAAGGTGTGTGATGTGCCTATGCATAAGTGAACGAAATTATTTTCATCTAAAAAATTGTTACAATGATGACTATGGGGGGCAGTTACATATGCATTAAATTTTCTCTCTGTTTACATGTAGGTTTGGGCATATGAGATGACGAAGATGGCAAAGCCAACGTTCCTTGACGCAAAGCCAAGGATAAAGAAGTGGGTTGCGCCGGTCGAGAAGTTGATGGATTTAGGGGTTGTGGACCCTAAGGATGTAAAAATATTTCTTATTTGTTACGAAAGCTAATATACAACATAAACCTACAAGTTTGCATTGTTACATTTTTTTTTAATGGACAGGTTTGTGAAAGTATGAAGATAGACCAGGGGGATGACTGGCAAGCTTCAAGAATAATGAAGGACATGCCCTACTACCTTGCGAAGAAAAGGGCAAAAAGTAAGCAAACGCCAGACAAGACGCCAGCAAAGCCGGTCATCAGAAAAGGAGTACCTGCTGAGGACTCCAGCCTGGAGAGAAGAATTCACATACTCGAGGAGGAGCTAAAGATGCAGAAGGAGATTTGCATGAAAATAGCTGTTGAGGCATTCACTGAAATGCAGAGAGAGAAGAAATGGCTAGAAAATAGAATAGTCGATCTGTAAGAGGAGAACCGAAATCTGAGGATAAAATGCAGAGATGAAGGTGACAAATCACAGTCACCTGTCAGTGGATTCGAACAATTTGCTGATGGGTTTACATCGGGGAATGTTCAAGAACCCAAACACAGTTTAGATATGCTACCTGAGAAGGATGTCAATACGGAGGGCAAAGTAGAGAAGGAAGGTGTGGATAAGGATGACACGCCGAGGAAACAAGGCAGGTTGAGCCTCAGAAGAAAATATGTGGAAGAGAAGGACTCAGAAGATGAGAATGATGGTAAGAAAATGGTGATGAGGAGGAGAAGAAGAAAGAAAAATCAGCTGAAGGTTCTGACTAGGGAAAGTTTGCACGAGATGTAGAAGAAAAGAGAAAACAAGAAATAGGGAAACAGTAGGAGAATATAATTGAAGAAGAATAAGAAGGGCAGAAGGAGGAGCCCAGAAAAAAGTTGTCAAAGAGGAAGAAGATGGAACAGTAAATCATAGGGAGCAACGAGAAGAACATGAAGAAGAGGAGGGAGGAAAAGGTAAGGTTGTATATCCTTTAAAGTATATCAATACTTGAGTAACTGTGTAAATACAATAGAGTAATTGTGTGATATTGTAGAGTAATTGTAGTAATATAAAGAGTAACTCTACGATAGTCTAGAGTAACTGTAGGAACATAAAGAGTAACTGTATGATGGTCTATAGTAACTGTACGACATATCCGCATAGTGTAACTAGTGGAAAATGAAGATTGATTCTAACATGGATTGCTCTTTTGTTGTTGACAGCACAAGCTGTCAAACTTAATTGGTTTTGAGCATTTCAAAAAAAAAAGAAACCAAGGAAAGTGTCCACCACTTCATGGACAACATAGAAGAAATGTAAGAGAATTGGTTATTTTGTCAAGTGTACATAGATAAAACATCGCTTATTCAATATCCAAAAATAATATGTATAACATCTATAAAAATGATTGGCAGGTCAAAATGAGAATGGAAATTCAGTGATGACACTTGGTGTATGGGGAAGGACCTCGCCACCCTACTGTACAAAGATCAAATGATGCAGTCACCAGTAAGAAACAAATAAATAGTAGTGTAACTCTTTGAAAGCTTGTGGTTTTTTTCTAAACAAAGAAAGCTTGTGGTTTTTTTCATATTATGGACTGGTTTGTACAGATGCTCAAAGCTACCACAAGAAAAAGGAGGAAGAAGGGTCTGTAATAGCACTGCTTAAGCACATATCCTCCGGTAAGAACAACAAAATTGGTATACAAAATTACATAAAAAATACAAAAATATATACACAAAACTGAAACTTATAGATATGAATTTTTTTAATTCTGCATTTGCAGCAGAAGCTGGCGTTTCATGTTGAAAACATAACCATGGAGCAGATCGACATGCTATCTCCACTATTCAACATCCCGATGAAAGATTGGAGCACAATGGACTCGGTGTTCACCATATTGAACAACGACAACCACTGGCACTTGTACGAGGCAAGTTTCAGGGATGGAGCACACCGGTCTTATAACTCAATGAGTGGAAATAGTAAGTCAAAAAAAGAATTCCTTACATGGATAAGTGATCTATAAAAAGTAACTCTATTTGTAGTGGATTGACAGGGTTAATGTTTGTTGATTGATGATTAATAAGAGTTGTGTATTTTTAATGCAGGTGGGTATTGTGCATGAATTCTTCAGGGGGGCAGAAAAAGGGGACCAACTGTAACAGTGGAAATGAGAGTACCCACTGTGCCCACAGTAGGAAGAAGACTCACTTGACTGTGGGATCTTCATCATAAAGTACCTAGAATGCTTGGTAAATGCAAAACACATGGACTTCACCTGCAAGGACATGCCGGCCATAAGAGGTGATATTTTTCAAAGAATGATGGTGAGGGGGGAGCTGCAGCTTGTACAATTGCATGAAAAAGATAACAATGAAGACATCAAAAAAGGACCATCTGAGGATAACAAGGGAGGAAGCATGAAGGTCAGAAGCAGCAAGAAGAAGAGAAGACAGAAGCAGCAGATGAAGAGAAGAGCGCGGAGGAAGAGGCTATTTCAAGACTAGATAAATGGCTGAATTTTAGCTGAAATAGTGAATTATTAATTGAAATGTAAAACTTGAATAGTTTTCTTCTGGAATTCTGATGTGTAACCGCTATGAGATACATTTACTTGTGTGCTGCGAAAAGCCTAAAAATAACATTTTTGATCTAAATCATATTGCAAATATGAGTATTTCTGGGTTTAATATATAGCGTTTTGTGCTTTGAATGTTGTGTTCTTGAATGTAAAACTATTGTGGTTTTATATGGAGATATATACTTTAAGTTAGACTACCAAACAAAAAAACAACACAAGAGAAAGAGTGATGATAATAACATAACACATAGAGTAATTATAAGAACACTAAGAGTAACTGTGATAGTCTAGAAAAGTAATTGTATGATTCAAAGGAGTAACTCGCATACTTTGTAAGAGTAACTCTAAAAAAAGAGAGGTAATCCATAAGGTAACTCTGACGACACTAAAGAGTAACTGAGAGAACACTGAGAGTAACTGTGACAGCATTAAGAGTAACTATGAGAGCACTGAGAGTAACTAAGAGAACACTGAGACTAACTGTGATGATATAAAAAGTAACTCCAGCGTTCAGAAAGTAACTCTTGTGGCTGAAGGTTTGTCAAAAACACGAAACCATTGTATGTGAACCACATAGTAGCAAAAACTGACATTTTGTGAGTAAACTGAACAAAACATGAAAGAAATTGTACTAATCCAAAAATGTATGTATTTCAAAAGAAAAGAGTATCCATTGTACATGAACATAAAACAAAAAATATTCTTCAAAAGAGTAACATATAAAAAGTAATTGTAACAACACTAAGAGTAATTGTGACAATATAAAAAGTAATTGTGACAACAGTAGAGTAACTTTGACAACACTAAGAGTAAATGTGACAACACTAGAGTAATCGTGAAAACACTAAGAGTAACTGTGACAACACCAGGAGTAATTGTGACAATATAAAAAGTAACTCTAGCATTAAAAAATGTAACTATTTTACTTTGTAAAGTAACTCTTGTGGAAATACTCCCCAATACCTCCACCACCAACCCAACCCTCCTCACGAGGCATGCTATCCTCTTCTTTTAAGTTCCAATTCTCTCATTTCATCACTATGGCCAATGATTCTCGCCCTTTTACCCACTTTGGAATAGCATACCTCCTTCTACCATTCCTAGTATTCTCATAAACCTCAACACAGCCTACCATGAAGCTGTTCATCCAACCCATGAACTACACCCTTGACGACAAAACTATGGAATCCATTCAACTGCCTATAGAATGGCAATATCTCCATTTTCACATTAAACTAGGCAACACCACCTTCCATATCGGAAACTAGACATTTCAGATCACCCTTGTTCAAAATGAAAACGGATCCCTTTCTACTGGTAGCGGATGGAAAGAGATGATCGCACAGCTCAATCTTCACAGAGATTGCATCATCTTCCTCAGGCCAACCGATCACCAGACTATCACAACATGGATCATAGATTTTTTCTTAGAAACACCAACCAAACTACTTCTGCTCTTCAGAGTGCTTGGTGAATCTAGAATGGATGAATTTGCATATCAGTTGTTCGTTAGGGAGAAATACCAAACATTGTCAGGTTCATGGGTGAATCCTTTACAAGTTGACTCATCTACGATAGCTAACACCACAACATCTACAAAAGACACTGCTTCTTCTTCTTTCTAGACTTCTGATCATAAATAGGTATGCACCACCGCCCTTTTCTCCTTGACTTTTGGTCGATAATCTTCCCCATCACTGCCTATACCGTCTACCTCCCCCCAACCATCCTGCGGTCACCACTGCGGCGGTGGTCATCGATAAACCCCTCCTGTAGATACCCACGTTGGTGGTTGTCTACCCAGTAACCAGCCATAAACCCCTCCTACAGATACCCACAGTGGTGGTCGTCTACCCATTAACCAGAAATACTCCCCAATCCCTCCACCACCAACCCAGCCCTCCTCACAAGGCCTTGGCTTTCTTCAGCACAACCACTCATCACGTCCCACAGCCCATGCTCCGCCTCTTCTTCCTCCCTCCTAGCCTCTCCTGCCACCTCCCAACTATGTAGCAGCCGCCAGGACCAGCATATCACCTCCCAACTATGTAGCAGCGATTGATCGCACATGACACCATCAGTAGGTCTACTATCCTCTTCTTTTAAGTTCCAATGCTCTCATTTCATCACTGTGGCCGATTGTTCTCGCCCTTTCACCCACTTTGGAACAGCATACCTCCTACTACCATTCCTAATGTTCTCATAGTCCCTCATCTAATACTATTTCATAATACTATTTCTTAAGATATTTTTACTTCAGAGAGCTATATATAGTCTGATCTGATCCTGATTCTTAAGTGACTTTTTGTTTTGATTGGTTGTTCCTGCTATGAACTGGTACGTTTGATATAAAGATTTTTCTTTGTTCTGAACTGGTGTGTTTTAACTGGTTGTTCATGCTATGAACTGGTGTGTTTGATATATGGATTTTTTATTTTAACTGGTTGTTCCTGCTATGAACTGCTCAGATATGTCCCTGGCAAGAGCATTGCTGGTGCTGAAGTTGGACTATCCTAAAGGTTGGTTTGGCTATATTTTTTGGTTATCTTGTTCCAGTGGTTACGGTTCCTCTTGCTGTTGTATTCTGGTTTTGCTTATCTGCCAGAAGTTTTGAGGATTCTGAAGTTGCTATTTTGGTTTGCTGTCTCTACTTTGCAATGGAGTAAATGGTGTGTATGATAGATCTCTCCAGGGATGGATCTAACCCGCTGAGCTCTTTGGTTTTTATGTTCACTTGATGGACTGTCCTTATAGCTGGTTTGGCTGTAGTTTTCTGTATCGTTTGTTCCAGACACTATGTATAATATATATCATTTTATGCTTTGAATGTTGTGTTCCAGAGACTATGTATAATATATATCGTTTGTTCCAGAGACTATGTATAATATATATCATTGGTTCCAAAGACTATGTATAATTATAAGAACACTAAGAGTAACTGTGATAGTCTAGAAAAGTAACTGTATGATTCAAAGGAGTAAATCACATACTTTATAAGAGTAACTCTAAAAAAAGAGAGGTAATCCATAAGGTAATTGTGATAGCACTAAAGAGTAACTAAGAGAACACTGAGAGTAACTGTGACAGCACTAAGAGTAACTATGAGAGCACTTAGAGTAACTGAGAGAACACTGAGAGTAACTATAACGATATAAAAAGTAACTCCAGCATTTAGAAAGTAACTCTTGTGGCTGAAGGTTTGTCAAAAATACGAAACCAGTGTATGTGAACCACATAGTAGCAAAAACTGACATTTCGTGAGTAAACTGAACAAAACATGAAAGAAATTGTACTAATCCAAAAATGTATGTATTTCATAAGAAAAGAGTATCCATTGCACACGAAGATAAAACAAAAAATATTCTTCAAAAGAGTAACATCTAATCAGAATAGATTCTTTGTAGCATATTCAAAGTATGCATACAGCTGGTGGAGCTCAACGTAACACATAGATACATTACAAAACGCAAAAGTGAAAATACATGGACGGTTACAAAATCTCTTTCACAAAAATTGTAGACAAAATGAACAACCCATTACAGATTTGAATATCCCTCACTCACGCACTAATCAACTACAAACTCCACTAAAAATTCCAACATCAACAGACCACATGATCAGCAACTGAGATAATCATTGAACAGCAAACCGCAACAACACATAGTCCAGAAACAAAATCCTTATGGAATGGACTACTTCTTCATAGGGCAGTTCCTGCTGTCATGGTTGACCCCAAACTCTAAGCAATTCTTGCACTGCCTCTCTCTTTTCGACTGGGCAATCTCAACTCTAGAATTAAACCTCACATCAGTCGATCTAGGTCTCCCCTTAGTTTTGCAAATACTAGGTATATTGACCTTGACAGCAGAAGAGGAAGCTGCATTAGAAGCGGTTACACCAGCACCTGCACCAGTATCAGCGAGCTCCATGTCTAAGAGCTCCTTTTTTAGAGCTAATAGTTTTTCATGGCAAAGATCTACAGCATTGTTCCTAAATGCTATGTTGATAATTGAATTGCAGGAAGAAACAAGTTGAAGTGTCCTCCCAGTGGATGGATGCTTAACTGACGCTTTGCCAAAAATCAAAGGGTGTTCGTTGTACCCTTTGGTCCACCTCTTTAGTATGTAAGGCTCAGGAAGAGTGCAATAGTCACGGCTCTTCAAATAAGAGAGGATGTGTCTGCAAGGGATGCCTTTGAATTCCAACATGAAGCAACTGCAGGAAACAATGTCACTAGAAAACTCTTTCTTCAATATACGGGGAGTTCCAAGTCCACCGACGTGATACACCTCAAAGACACCTTCTAAATCTTCCTTTACATTGTAGACCATTCTTTGGTGAACCTCAGACTAGAATATCTTAAAGATGGACTTGGTGTATATACCTCTGATCTGCTCCTCCAGGGGCCACAGTGATGATAAAGGGAGGTTAATGTACTCATCGTCAAAGTCTTTGATATTTTCAATCTCCCACACATGAGAGTAGGCAGTCTCCAATGAACATACAAGTTCAAAGAGAGTCTTCCTACTATTCACATGGCTCCTAATGAATGTATTGAGGCTTTCACTCCTCTGAGTCATCCTCATGCCCACAAAGAAGGAGGACTACATATAGCATGAAACCCAATCGCAATGCATCACATACATATCAGAAAGTCAGGTGATGGACAAAAAATCATACTCTTGAATTATAGAATCCCACCTCTCTTCAAAAATGTCGACATCATCCATGTTCCAGACGCAATCATTCAAGGAGCTTATGATCTGGTCCTTGTTAGGAACGCTGCCAAGCTTGGAGGGAAGCTTCTGTAGGATGTGCCAGCTACAGAAGTGATGCTTGAAATTGGGAAAAATAGTGATGATAGCATCATTCATAGCAGGGTCCTGATCAGTTATGATGGAAACTGGCTCTTTGCCAAAACAAAGTAGGTATTGCTTGAAAACCCAGACAAATGAGTCGTACTTCTCATCGACCAGCATAGAAAAAGAAAACAGCACTGTCTTGCGATGGTGATCAACTCCACCAAACATTCCAAAAACCATTGAATACTTGTTGGTGTGGTAGGTGGTGTCAAATACAATTGCATCCACGAACAACCCGCAGTCTTCAACAGAGACAGGATCAGCCCAAAATAGATGAGTAAGGCAGAAATTGGGGTCATTTTGGTAGCTATGGAAGAATTTTGGATCGAGGACCTTGAACCTGGAAAAGCGATCTAAAACCATGTCGACGTCGTATTTGGCTGACTCTTTCCTCTTGCTACTGATGTGTCCATGAGCTTGTCTGCTGGTAAATGTCAGATTTTCATAGCCGCCAGACTCGGATGCTATCAATGCAATATGTCTCGATACAGGTATGTAGCTTGGCTCATGGAAGAAAGGATCTCTTTTTGAGTTTCATCAAGAGATGAGTTACACTTGAGGTAATGGAGATGAGCATCGTCAACAAGATCGTGGTTGTGTTCCTCAACAAATGCAGTCACAACCCGCATGGATGAGGACTTATTCAGTTTGAAATGGATCATGGCTCCACAACCACACCTCTTCACATAATGCCTATGCTTCTTGGATAGATTATCCTATAAGTTACCCACTTCATCACAAACGGGGCTCAGAAGCCCTCAAGACCTCTTAAAATGGAAAATCTTACCCTGCTTGTCACAAACTAGATCTTTGGCAACTAGAATCTTAGTTCCCCATTCATATATGTTGTCATCTTTCCTGATGTTAAACCCAATCATTCCAGTGTAGCTGCAATAGAAGGAGATACCTTCATCTAAACTTTCAAATTGGAGGCCAATTCTAGGGACTGCAGCTGGGGGCAGAGAGGAAGCACCAACAGAATGAGAAGACTGAGGATTATCATCATCATAGCTGACACTTGCATTAGCAGCATCCGTATCAAGGCTGGGATCCATGACAGTGTGTTGGAGTAACTCAGAAGACCAGAAGAGTAACCCTGTAACACAACAAGAGTAACTCGGTAAGTCAAAAGAGTAACTACATATAACAAAAGAGTAACTACGCAAAATATAAAAACATGTATGAAAGTTACTACTTCAAAAACAAAAATGCAGACACAAAAATTGGGTTTCTTTCCCACACAAGAGAAAGAGGGATGAATACACATTGAGATGATGAGTAAAATGAGAAAACGAGTATAACTGAATGAATTGACGAAGAGAAATACAAAATCTACCTGAATGTAGCTTGGAAAAACTGCTGCTCTTAAAAATGCAGATAGAATAGGGAATTCTCCCACCACCTCCACTCCCTCCTCCTTAGCAACATGAGATTCACAACAACAATTTGCTCCTAAATATGCAGATAGAATAGGGAATTCTCCCACCACCCCCACTCCCTCCTCCTCAGCGGAGGGAGCTTCCCAACAGTAGGTCTGGATGGTGGAATCAACTTGGTGAAGATCAATATCATCACAGGATACACAGACGAAGGTGGGAGACACCTTCGTCATCCTCCTCTACAAGACTGATAAGAGGGGAAGCTGTCCTTGTTGTTAGGGAATGGAGATGAATATAGGGATTTCTGAGGAAGAAATGTAAAAGGAAGATCGAAATACGCCACGAAAGGTGGAATCATAGGCGGATTTACGGTAGTGGGTCATCCAGTGGCAGATGGGGGTAGATCGGATCTATCAGCCCGGCGGCGGCATAGACGAACGTAGAGGATGCTGTGTGGTTTTTTTCCTGAAACGCGTGCTACAGTAAGCTAAAACTTTGAGTTATTTACAAAAGGTTTCCACCGCGTCACTTGGATGGGTAACTTGCCCAATACTACCCGTTGAGAAATAAATAAATAGCCATATATATATATATATATATATCATAGGTATTAATGTCACAACCTGGAACACTAAGACAATTGTTTGAATGCTCTTTAATTTGATAAATCTTAGTTTGATTCTCTTTAATTTGGAAATTATATGAAAACCTATATATGAACCCAAGTCTTGAGAAAATATACTAAATTGAGAATATAAATATTGAATGTCCAAAAGTAATATAAATATTGAATATCTAAAATCTGAAAATCTATGAACATGACGTAATCTTGATGAGATCCAATTGTTTACAACATGACTAGATACGAAATATTGAAGTCTGAAAGTAACTTCATCTCTAAGTTACTTTGTAGGAAAATATAGGTTTCATAATACTTATATTGAAACTCAATGGACATAGCCCACTTATCTGTTACGGTGAGAAATCCAAATATACTTTCATCTTATGGTCAAGTATTAACTTTCCTAAAAACAAACATAATGCATATATCAAAATTATATACAGAAATCCTAGATTATCCTAATAGACTTTCTAGGTCTTCTAATCTATGTTGATATTTCTTTACGGATCATAAATGTGATGTCATCCTATAATAAAATCAGATACGATTATGAATTCTCATAATATATATTATCACTACACATTTACATCATTACTAATATCATCAATTTCTTAACAACCTCAATTAGCATCATGGTCTAACTTCTCTAACATTAAATTCTCATAATAGGTAAATATCTTCTAAACTAAACAAAACAATATTTTAGTGAGACATACATCAAAATAGAATTTCAAATATTTTCTACAAATTTTATATCATAGTTTGATGACTCCAATTACCATAGTAACTCTAATGAGTAAACTCATCATAATAAATTATACTCATCAAAAACACTAAGATCAGATGTTTCATTTGTGTTTCAGAATTTAGAATAGATCACATGAACTTATTTTCTCAAATTTAGACACACAATCTATTGCATAAATACCATCATCATATTTATTTCTTATATTAAATCTTTGGCCTATTAAACATCTAAATATACTCGAAAGAATATTTTTATAATAATCTACTATTTAATATATTTTCAAATACACCTTATTTTCCATGATTGGAAGTCTAAGATAAAAGATACATGCTTTTCAAGATTACCCCTTTCTAGAAGATCCAGGCCATTCGCCTTGAATCTAATGGATTACATCCCAGATTTCTTTTTTTTGTCCTTTCCTCTGGTTCATGGATATCCTCCTTGGGTTTACCTATCTAGGAACCCAGATTTGGCTAGCCCTTGTCACCATCCTCTTCCTTTTTGTGTCTAATAGTGTGACTTCTTCCCTGGTTAGCACGTCAAAAGTGCCTTTGAATTTGGCAACGCATTCAAGATCTAGTGATGGATCCATGGCTGAGTAGACTCCTCCATGATTATCCCATGATACTTTCCACTCACATATGACCATTCGAACGAGATTAACTTTTAGGAATAAAGAGAGCTCTCATGTGGAAGTCATTGTCTACACATCACTCCTCAAGAAGACTTATTTCTTAATCATTTTTTATTGAATAGAGAGGAAGATAACTCAATAAAGAAGTGATTTCATATGCCTCATGTTTTATAATGCATCGTTTCTCTATGTTCTAGATACTTCTACATTAAATTATTTATTTTTATTAGAAACCAATTCTTAATTGGAATAGAAACATCCCACACTTGTCCCTTCTCTACAAGGAAGGAGGGTGTTATCTCTTTCCTTTAAATATTTAATTAATTATTCCAATGGTTTTGGACATAATGGATCAAATGTCCCCACTATTAACCACACTTCTTTTACTCAAACGCCCACACTATTGAGTCATTGACCATGTTATTTAAAATTTGGACATCGTTCATTCACACTTATGGTAATAAAAACAAAACCAAGATTTTCTAATATTATCCTTTCTTTCAAATTGTGTCCATGGTAGGCATCATAATGGGTTGACCCCAAGAACTATACACATGTTCTTTTCTTTTTTTTAAAAGAATATATATCTTTCATAAAATTTATACAATGTCCAAAACTTAGAGATAACATTTTCTCGTTATACAAATCAACATAAGTTTGGAAAAATCAAATGAACACCATATGCATGCAAAGTTATATATAATTATCCTGGTTTTCAAAAAAACATCCTATGAACTACAATTTGATGAAATATATTATTCTTAGACACACATACATGATAGTTTAGATCATATTAAAGTTTCCTTTATCCATATTTTACTTTTCTCACGTATGACAATAAATTTATGGTGGTTGATGGTAGACCAAGATGTAAAACAATTGATAGATCTATATTTCATTTTTATAAAGTCATAGCATATAACGAATGAGTTTGGTTTGAACCATTATTTATCCATATGAAGATATTAAGAAAATACAAGAAATGTTTTTTTTTCATGTTCTCCTACACTTCTATTTTCAAAATAATAGTTTCCATATTACTAGATATCAACCACTAAATAATTAGTACTATTTCTATTTGAACAAATCGAATAATCTTGTCTGCTTTCAAAATTGATTTAAGTTATCAACATAAACACCCAAAAGCCATGATATACTCTCCTACAAAACCTCTTCATACTTCTTTCCTTTGTTAAAAGAATTGAAGTAAAGCTTCTTTCTAGTTAGTAATAAAAATTAATTAGTGTTACTCAAAAGTATAATGATATATACTCATGACCACTACATCCCCTAATATTTTTATAAAAATCTAGGAATCTCACTATTATCATGTTTGACCATAATTTTTAATTCTACTTTATTACAGTCTTTGGATCTTGATAAATAACATACATCTGTCATCTCTCTAATTATTTGATTTATCTAGCAATTCACCACATATTCTCATCTTTTTTGAAGTTATTTCCTTATCCAATGTTAACCAAAAATCATAAAACTTCGAACACTACTATGTATCTATGTAAGGAATATAAATAAGTTCTTAGAATTTTAAAATAAAATCATATAATACTTTTAATCACTCCTAATCCCTTTTCAAAAAATAATATATCTCATTTTATATAAACATTATTAAATTCTAAAACTTGGTCTGAATGTATTTCTCATTATTTGGATAATATGACTATTTTTTCTAGATGATTAATTAACACACGCCATTGGTGAAAATACCATTTTACCCCTATTGTGATTATGGACAATTAATGGGTTCAAAATGTGCATATAGATCATCAAGTCCAATTTATCATATGTGTCATGTATTTGGCTTGAGCCTCATAAGGATAAAATTATATATACTAAATTACGTAGATGTTGGGATGTTATAATTCTACCCACCTCTTTGGGAATTTCATCCTAGACATTCATCTAGGATGATGTGAGGCAACCCACCTCAAGGTTTTACTATCACTAACAATATTTATGACATCTTTCATTTCATGAACCTCATTGAATCTCTTAGACTTCTTACTTCTTTATCAATTCTAAAGTTCATAGTTTTAACCTTATTAACTTTCATCTCTATGTATTAATGTCTAACTACATCATGATCTCAAACCTTCCTATTTTTCTTTGAAATATCAGTACTAAGAAAATATTATGTCCTTTAGTGAAAGTTTCTCCCTCATGATGCAATGATGATTCTTTTCCAGGTTGTACTTGTGCAAAATTTTGGTTGAGGTAGATTTCACACCCAACTTTTATTTTTTTGGATCTCTTAGCTATAATGTTTGGGTGGGCTAAGGTTGTTGTGTTTCCCACATTTCTTATGTTTTCTCAACAATGTAATTTGTCAAAAGATAGTGTTTCCTAAATGGACTGATGTAATGTCAGGTGATTGTGTGAGGTCACCTTTGAAATGTAGGTGTGTAAAAATTGGCTTCCAGACTCCATTACCAGGCACAATGTATCTGCATTCTTGAGTGCAGCAATACACCAGCCGGGTGGAGTCTTTTAGCATCTTTCTAAGCACAACTCTCTTAATTTTATTCCTCTCATCTTTTATCTTGATCAAATGCATTGGGATACTAGGATTTTTACATGAATTTAGGTTGACATGCCTCTTTTAATCCCAAAACATGGATTTTGAAACTAGAAGGGGTAGTTATTATCTCTTTTGTCAGGTTTATGTGCTTTCCTACCTGTACTTGGGAGCATGGTGGTCAATCAGGAGCATAGTAAGTTGAGTCCTCCTTACTTTGAGAGTTCATCTTATTTGACAAACATGCTTGTGATTTCTACATTATCTCGAGGTAAGACTAACGTTAAGACATTATCACACTCGAAATTTTTAAGTAGATTAAATAGCCCAAATCAATCGTTCATGAAGTAATTATTCTAAGAGTAAGCCTAAAGACAAGTAAGCCTAAGCATGTGAGTTAAGATATTATCCAAGAAAATTGATCCAAAATTTGTCTTTATAGATGATTTGTGCATCAAAATTTTTAAAGAAAAGAGAATATAAACATGTGCAAAGCTTAATCCTTGCTTAGTAATTTCAATTCATTCAAGATTTTTTGAAAAAGTTTAGTCAAAATAGTAGAGAATTTAAATGTATAAAGATGTACCACGTTCGCCTGTTCAAGACCCCCTGCCCAAAACATATTATTCAGCATGTACTCAGGGGGTCAGATGATGAGGTTGATCTTGAACATGCTAGATAGAGTTGATGATTTGAGATTGACCATTCTGAAGCTAAGATCTTCATTGCATATTGTCCTCAGAGGTGGTGGTAGTGTCGTCTTGATATTGCTCAATCTTCTGGTCTGATGCAGCTAGTATCTAGAAGAGTAGGTAAAAGTCGCAGTCAATTGATAGAGGTTCTTGTTATGGGCACCTATGATAGAACTACAGCTTCTCAAACTTTAGATCATCTGGTATGCAGCAGCCATACATGTGTATCAGCTCTACAATTGTGTTGGCTACATGGGCGGCCTTTTCTTTGATTGCATTGTTAGTCATTTTATGATATTTTTTGAACTTGTTACTGAACATTGCGTCTGAACTATTATAAAATATTGTTGTTCCATTGACAATGCCAACCGATAGCAGTCCCCAATGTCCATCATGAAAGATTGGCACAAATATTCATAGAGGAACATTGTATTTTAAGTGCTCGAACAGCCTCTACAGCTCATCATATTCCTTTTTGGACACAATGTCTCCCATTATGTTGTAGAATGTCATATAGATGTTGGAGAGTTCATCAGCCAGAAGAAATTGACAAGCGGCCACAACATTCACGGTCATGTAACCTCCTCTTGTCAATATATCTTGGAGGTTTGGCAGTATTACTTGTACATTTTCTCATTCAAAAATGACAATGACATCATCCTCCCTTCGTTGTAGTACATCTAGAAGAAATGTAACTTCTTCCACAGATGGTCCATAGCATGCTAGTTTGTCAAAGTTATGGAAAGTGGGTGTTCTCGCATATGTTGGTTGTGGTCCTTCTGGTGATTGATTATCTTGTGCTTCCTCTACTGTGTGTATCTCACTTCCTTCAACATCATGTTCTTCTGGAGCTGAGGTTTCTGCTATGATGTTCTCAATAGAGGGTTGGATAGAAGGGGATTCTTTTTGTTGGGGACTTGTTGTTATTTCAATCTCCTTTGATGACACCCACTCCGTAGGTTCAGATTTTTGTACTGGGGTTTTGCTTTTGGTGCTCAGAGCTTCTTTTGTTGATCGTCAGTTGTAAGCGGCATGGTCTGGAGGTGGAAGATGACATCTTCCAGTGGATTCTCTCAGTTTTCTGGTTGCTTCGAGTGCTCTGGCTCTAGGATGCTCTTAGCGGCTAGGGTTTATCAAATCTAGATGATTAGTCTTTTAGGTGTATTAGCTTCCCATTTATAGGTTTCCATATCTTGGATGGCCATCGCATGTAAAGATCCAGTAGTTCGGTACTTAACCATCAGCTGATGGTGATTTTGGCACACATCAATTGGTGGCCTTTGAGTTGAACAATTGATGGCTTCACGAGGCTCCTCATTTGACGATAGTCTAGATAGTTAACACATGGTGGTGTCATTGCCTTATAAACCGGTGGTTATCATGAATTCAAAAATTGATAGGTTGGTAGAAGGTTGCGTCCAATTGTTCATCGCCCGATGGTGTCTCCGAGTACCAACACTCGATGTCTTTCCTGAGTGAGTCAACCAATGGACCATGAAAAAGCTAACAGTTGATGGTCAAATTGTCGATGACATCCAATGGTGTCACTGCCTCATCACCCGGTGGCTGTTCTGGGTTGATCAACTGATGGTAAGGTAGAAGGCATCAACTTATGGTTTCCTTAAATGGATCCTATAAAAAAGGTGTCCATAATCTTCTTAAGTTTATTCTATGTACATTAAACATTACCAGTCAAAGTGAAAATTGATAATAATAAAAATAAGAATTGAAACGAGATTAGAGATTTTATATTAACTGGAAATTGCTATTAGCTAAAACTAGTAAGAGAAGTGAAAGAATCATAAATTTACAAAAAGTTGGAAATTTAGCTTGACTTTCTTATTTTGCTCTACATGGTTCTTCATTTGTTGCTAGTTGGTGTTCCTCTAATTAGAGTTTCGACCTCCTTACAAAATCATCATCCTCATATTACCTCTTGACTCGATGCCTATACACCGTGAGCATTCCAATCTTCTCTGTAGTGATCTCCATCATTCCAAATGGGTATATCTTTGATACAATGAATGACACAGACCATCTTGGTCTTAATTACCCTGTAAATAGCTAGATAATGGAGTTAAACAAAAGGACTTTGTCTCCTTCAAAGATGTATTTTCTCTTCAAGTGGGCATCATTCCACACCTTAGTCCTTTTCTTATAAATTCTAGAATTTTCATATCCATGCAGCTTGAGTTCCTCGAGCTCCTGTAATTGCAGAAATCATTTTTCTCCTACTTGGTTCAAGTCCATGTTCAAAAATTTGATGGCCCAAAAGGCCTTGTGGTCTAATTCCAATGGGAGGTGGCATGACCTTCCATAGATTAGCCTATATGGGTAGTCCCTATTAGTGTTTTATATGTGGTACGGTAGGCCCACAGTGCATCATCAAGCTCTGTGGACCAATCTTTCTTCTTTCAATTGATAGTTTTCTCAAGGATTTTCTTTATCTGCTCATTTGAAGCCTCTACTTCCCTTATTTCTAAGGGTGATATGGCATTGCTACTTTGTGTTTCACTCCATATTTCTTCAACAATACTTCAAATTTCCTTTCCTCAAAATGGGATTTTTCATCACTAATGATGGTGTGTGGGACTCCAATCCTCGAGAAGATTGTTTTCTCGAATAGCTTGATCACTGCCTTGGAGTCCTAGGTTTGGGTAGCAACAACTTCTAACCATTTTGAGACATAGTCTACAGCAAACAAAATATATTGATTTCCCTTTGAAGTTGGGAGAAGTTCCATATAATCAATACCCCATACATCAAAAATTTCTATCTCTATCCAATTGGACATTGGCATCACATTCCTTCTTAAAATGTTTCATGTTCTTTGGCATTTATCGCATGCCTTTACATTTGCATGAGCATCCTTAAAGAAGGTAGGCCAATAAAATCCTGACTGGAGAACTTTTTATACCATTCTCTCTCCTCCCATATGTCCTCATTAGATGAAACATAACATTCTTGCAGAATTTGAGGAACTTCTTCTAGGATGCATCTTCGGTACAAATTGTCGACACATCTTTTAAACAAGAGTGGGTCAACCCAATAATAATTCTTTAGATCAGATAACAACTTATTTTTCTGATTATAGGTAATATCAAGTGGTATTTGCTGATAGGATAGGTAGTTACGTATATTGGAAAACCATGGTAAATTTGGCTCGTGGATTTTGCCACCATCAAGGCTTCATCGGCATAGTTGTCGTTAACTGGTAATGGGTCTTCCTCTATAATTACTATCCCTTAAAGGTGGTCCTCAACCATGTTATCCATTCCATTTTGTCAATGATATCATAATCAAAATCTTGTAATAGTAGATCCCATCTTAACAAGATGGGCTTAGTATCCTTCTTTTGCATTAGGTACTTGATTGATCCATGGTCTGTATACACCCTTACCTTTGATCCTATCAAGTAGGATCTAAATTTTTCAAAAGTGAATACTATCACTAGCATTCCATTCTTAATGGTTGTATAGTTGACCTGGGCATCATCCAGAGTCTTTCTAATGTAGTATATAGTGTGGTGTTTCTTGTTCTTCCTTTGCCCCAAGACAGTATTGATGGCATAATCGCTGGAATCACACATGATTTCAAATGGAAAGTCCCAATCTAGAGCTTGTAAGATTGTATCTATTGACAGAGCATCCTTCAGAGTGTTAAACGCTTCAAGGAACTTTTCAGTGAAATCAAACTTAACATCTTTTACTAGGAGGTTTTATAAAGGTTTTGCAATCTTCAAAAAATCCTTGATAAACCTCATATAGTATATGGTGTGTCCTAGAAAGCTTCTTACTCCGATCACCAATTTGGGATGCGGGATCTTTGATATGGACTCAATATTGTGGAGGTCGACTTTGTGTCCTAAAACAATGCCTTCTCATACCATGAAGTGACACATCTCCTGGTTCAAAACTAATTGTTTTTCTTCACACCTCTGCAAGACTCTGGATAAGTTCTCTTGACATGTCAAAATTAGATCCATATATGGATAAGTCATCCATAAACACTTCCATTATGTCTTTAGGGAGGTCTGAGAACATAGAGATCATGCATCTTTGTAAGGTGGCATGTGCATTACATAGAACAAATGGCATTCTCTGAAAAGCATAAGTATCGTAGATATAAGTAAAATTCATCTTTTTCTAAACATCAAGGTGAATCGGTACTTGGTAGAATCTTGAAAACCCATATAAGAAATAGAAATAAGAGTGATGTGCCAATATTTCCATAACTTGATCAATAAACGGTAAGGGGAAATGGTCTTTCCTCATGGTTGTGTTCAATTTCCTATTGTCAATACACATACGCCAACTTGTTATGGTCCACATTGCTACTTGATCTCCATTCTCCCCCTTGACAACTATCATCCCTCCTTTCTCTAATACAATGTGGATCGAGCTGATCCAATTGTTATCACTGCTAGGGTAGATAATTCCAACATCATGTAGTTTTATGACTTCCTTCTTGACTACCTCCATGAACATTTGGTTCAGATTCTATTGTGGTTGAACTAATGGCTTAGTTGCGTCCTCTAGGTTTACCCTATGCATACAAAGATCTGGACTTAGACCCTTGATATCTTCAATAGAGTACCCTATCACTTTTGTATGCAGCCTGAGCTCATTTATCAACTTCTCTTCCTGATCTTCCGTAAGAGTAGAATTTATAATGACGGGGTTTCTTTCCTCGTCATCAAGAAATTCATATTTCAAGCCCTCATAGGGGTTGTTTCAACTCAGGCTTAGGATTAGGTTCTTCTGGTGTTTTCTCCAATGAAGCATACCTTGCAGTATCTATAGTGCCTTCTTCATAACCATAATCTTCCTCCGGATGGTTGAGATAATCTAAAATTTCTACTACCTCAGGATCTTCCGTATTGGGGTCTGGGTTGTTCAGAGCTCACATGAGCGGATTGACAATGGCATGGTCTTCTTTCACTTCCTCATAGTACTGGTCATAGCTATCGACCGACTCGAATAGTGAGGAGTCCCTCATAACATCTTGGATGTGAAAACCAATATGGTCATTTCCAACATGAAGAATGATGATCCCTTCCACGACATTGATTAGTTCTCTCCTAGTTTCTAGGGAAGGCCTCCCAAATATCATGGGTCATGTTGGATCCTCAATTGTGTCAATCACAACAATGTCACAAGGTGTAAAGAACTGTCTGACAGGAATGGGAACATCTTCCACTACCCCCACCTATTTTGTGGAAGTATGATCTTCCATTGAATCCTCATTCCCATTTTCACCGTGTCGGGGAGTCCAAGTCTTTGAGATAATGTGAGAGGCATAAAACTAATGCTCGCTCTTAGATCTACAAGTCCCTTTCTTTCCACATTATCCCCAACATTGAAAGGGATATTAAATGCACTAGGATCCTTCTTCTTTATCGACATCTTAGTTTGAACAAAGGCACTTGACATCTTATCTAGTTGTATTGTCTCAATGTGATCTCCTCTTCTTCTTTTTGTGATGAGATCTTTGAAGAACTTTGCGTAGGTAGACATTTCTTCAATAGAATCCAAAAATGGGACATCCAGGTGCAACTTTTTCATAGCCTCCATTAACTTCTCATATCTCTTCTTCAGACGTGCCTTGATCAACATATAAGGAAAATGTACCCTTGGGGAATATGGGTTTCTATTGGCAAAAACTTCTTCTACTAGATTCAATCCCTTTTATCTTGCATCTTTCTTCCCTTTGCCTTTCTCTTTCAGATTGTCCTTCTTGATAGATTCTTCCTCCTCAAGCACCTCTTCCATCATAAGTGGTTTAGATTGTGTCTGAAAGATCTAGAGGGGGTAAATAGAGATTTTTATAATTGTATAGTTAATTTAAAACTTAAATTGTAAGAACAAGAGGGACACAAAGAAGAGACTTGCAATTTATAGTGTTTCCACCCTTTGAATCGAAGGATGTCAATTCGATATCCAATTGTTTCCAATTGGGATTTGCAAGTGATCCATTTTATTACCTATCAAGAAATTACAATATAATATAACCACTTCACCTCAACCTCTTCTTTACTAGAATGTGGAAGAGAACCTAAGGAGAGGATGACAATTCACCTCCACCACTTTGACGCAGCCTTCACCTCATCAAAGTAGCGTCAAGCACCTTAGAGCAGCCTTCACTCCTTGAAGTAGATCCAATCGCCTAGGAGCAGCCTTCACACCTTGAAGTAGCTCCAATCACCTAGGAGAAGCCTTCACGCTGTGAAGTAGCTCTGAGAAAGCTCCCCCATATAGCCTCCCACACTTGGAGTAGTCAAGGAGCCAGATTACATCAACTTGAAGAAGTAGATTGGAAGAAGGAAAGTTACACCAATTTAGTATAGCGCTTTTGATCCTATATAAAGTGTTAGACCTCATAACCACTTAAGATGGACGTTACTAGATGGTGGATAGGATATTGTAGCTATAGGACGCTAAATAAGTGCTCAAAAGAAAAGATAGCAAGTGTATTTCAGTTATGTTGCTCTCTAGAATGATTTCTCAAGTGTAGGTTGTCTGTTTTGGTATTTATAGGAATGGATTGTAGGTGACTATGGTACTTTGGGGAAGAGTGTAGAGGGTTCTAGGATGAGATTTATCCATTGGAGTTAAATAATATTAGGGGCAAAGGCTAACTTACTCGAATAAAGAAAGAACAATCCAGAACCCGATCTAGTCAACAAGTTTTTTGACCGAACATGTCTCGATTGAGATTTTCTTTGACTGAGCTTGAGTTGAATGCACATCTATTCCAACAGCTATCCTCAACTACCAACTACTCGATCAAGCGTTCATATGATTTGTACCAAAGATATGTCGGTCAATAAATGATTTTGATTACATATGTGTAAGATTTTGACCGGTGCTCTGACTTCTCGATCGAGCTGGTTCTCAGTCGACAACTTTCTTGACTGATAGGCTTTCAGTTGACATTTTTCTCGATCAAAAAATCTCTGTAAATGAGTGTGTAAAATTGTGGAAAACCTATGAATTGATTTTTCTAATGAAGGATAATGACTCTAGTCTCTAAGGGAGATCCTAACTAAGGGTTCTAGGTGGATAGGGGAAATAAAACGGTTGATTTTACATGACTTCTAGGTACTTGTACATTATACACTTGTACAAGTTATTACAAGTAGTACAAACATGTAAATACAAGCATGTGAGCATATTAACTTCCTTTATCCATTGAGTGTGATCTCTTTGAACCCTAAAATACTCAAGTAGCAAGTTAGATCCACAAGAATGAAATGTTTGTCATCACCAAAATAGAGAATAAGCTAATGTCTAATTTAGCCAACAATATCCCCCTTTTTGAAGATGGCAAACATTTCTAAAATATAAAGCAGACCTAAGAAGAACAAATCCTTGAGTGCAATAAAAGTGTGTGCTAGTATGCTTAGAGAGATATGGAACATGATATCCATCTTGTAAATCAATTTAGCATCAAATTTATTTTTTCCCAAGAGAATAAAATTGTGAAACAATCATGAAGATTAAGGAATAACATATTTTGCTTTATATTTTATTTCTCCCACTTTGTCATCTCAAAAAGATACCCAAATATTAAAATAACTCCCCCTTAATTCAATAGCCATGTTTTATAGTAGAAAAGAAAACCAAAGTAAATATCCAAAGAAAACCAATTTGTCAAAATGAACACTATAATCAAGAATCTTGAGTAAATGTATCAAGGAAAATGTCTTCTAGCTAATTAATAAGTAACTTCCTTCCAATATATCAAAATTGGTCCAAAGGAAGCAGTTTGGTAAACATATCAACCAATTTTTCCTCTGTCTCAACATAACGAACATAGGTGTTATTCTTTACAATATGATCTCTCAAAAAGTGATGTCTAATCTCAATGTGATTGGCATGTCTGTGTCGAACTAGATTATGAGCCAAGTTTATTACACTACTATTATCTTAGAAAATCATCATAGAGGAAAATACAAAATAATGATCATTCAAGACTTCTTGCATATAAAGAACTTCAGCATAACATGATCTTGTAGCCATGTATTTTTCTCGGTGGTGGATAAAGAAACCATATTTTATTTCTTACTAAACTAAGAAACCAGATATCTTCCTAGAAAGAAACAACCACCACTTGTGCTCTTTTGATCAAGACAACAACCAGCATAATCGACATTGGTATAAGCTTTCAAATCCAATGATTGACCCTTGGAATACCACAGTCCAAAATTGACAGTGCCAAAAAGATATCTCAAAATTCGTTTGACATCTTGAAAATGAGAATGCATAGGGTTCGGTTGAAATCTAGCGCAAAGTCCAACGAAAATCATAATATTCAGTTTAGATGCGGTCAAGTATAGCAAACTACAATCATGTCTCTATATAAGGAATCATCAATTGGTTCATCATTATCATCAATGTCAATTTTTGTAGAAGTAGCATAGGAGTAGTAGCATGTTTGCAATTTTCCATGTTAAACCATTTTAAGAGTTCCTTAGTATATTTCTCTTGGCTTAGAAAATTTCCAGTGGGCGTTTGTATAATTTGAAAACCAAGGAAGAATGTCAATTCACCCATAAGACTTATTTCAATTTCCTTTTGCATGATATCACTGAATTGATTACATAAAGAATCATTTGATGCACCAAAGATAATGTCATCAGCATATATTTGAACAACTAGTATGATTCATATGATTTGAAAATTGAAATGTGGAATTCAACATTCCAGTAGAGAAACCATTATCAAAAAGATAGTTATTAAGTATTTCATACCAATTTTGGGGTGCTTATTTTAGAGAAAAGAGAGATTTCTTAAGTTTATATACATGATCAAGCTTGTTAGGAATTTCAGAACTAGGTGGTTGGGCAGCATAAACTTCTTCTTCTATGATTCCATTTAAGAAAGCACTTTTTACATCCATTTGAAAAAGTTCAATGTCTTTATGGGAATCTAGAGCTAGTAACATATGAATGGCCTCTAGTCTAGCTACCGATGCATAACTTTCATAAAAATATATCCCTTCTTGTTGATTTTACCCTTGAGCAATAAACTTGCTTTTGTTCTAAACCTCTTCTCCGGCTTCATTAAGTTATTTCAAAAAACCCACTTAGTTCCAATAATGGGTTTGCCTTGAGGTCTCATAACTAAATCCCATACATCACTCTTATTGAATTGGTTTAGCTCTTATTACATAGCAATTATCCAATAATCATCTTCTAGAGCTTCATTTCTCTTCAATTGATACAAAAGTCATGTTTACAACATCTCTAAATGATGAATTTCACTTTATCAGAAGTATTTCCTGTGATTAAGTCTTTAGGGTGATCTTTGATTATTCTGGGAGTAGGTTGATGTGACTCATTATTTTGATCCTTATTTTATTAAATTTCATAATTATATTATCTTTTGTTGATATGGTTGAGTCCTCAATTTGGTTTTGAATTTCATTCAAGTTTTCATTTTCAATTTCATTTTAAGCAGGGAAAGCAGCGTCTGAAGCAGCGGTACAAAAAGTTCATAAACATCGAGCAGCTTGTGAAGCCAATCAACATCATTTTCTACCTTTCGCCTTTGACACCTTTGGGGTGCTCGCCGACGATGCAGTTGCTCTTCTTTGATGCCTTCAATGTATAATAAATAGGAATCTTATGATGCCTTCATCTACATGTAATGATTTTATTTTTGGGTCCTTGGGTTTTTCCATCCAAAAAGGATTGGCAGCCCAGTTTGTTGCTCGCACTTCTGTGAGAGCATTTATGTAACCATTTTATTTTAAGCACTTTGTGGTGTGATTTCATGAAATGTTATATGAATTGATTCCTCAACTTTTTGAGAAATAGAGTTGTAAATCCTAAATGCCTGACTAGATGTTGAATATCCTAAGAAGAATCTTGTTTGTGATTTAGGGTTGAATTTGTCTCTATCCTCCTTTGTATTCAAGATATAGCAAGGTGTTCTAAAAGTATGAAAGTAGTCAACTCTGGGTTTCTTGTTAAAGATAAGTTCATAAAGAGTTTTCATAATATGGGAGTGAATTAAAACACAAGTTTCAGACATAGCATGTTGTATTTACTGCTTCAGCTCAAAAGGTTTTAAGTGTGTTATGTTCAACTAGCATTATTCTAGCCATTTATTGTAAGCACCGATTTTTCCTTTCAACTATCTCATTTTGTTTTGGAGTGTGTGGAGCTGAAAAAATTATGTGTATACCCTTGAGATGTACAAAATTCTTCAAATATATGGTTTTCAAACACTCCTCCATGATCACTCCTAATGGTTCACATTTTATTTTGTAGTTGATTTTCAATCTAAGAGCAATATTGAATGGATATTCTAATAGTGTCATCTTTTTTGAAAGAAAATGCACCCAGGTATATCTACTATTATCATCAACAATGAAAAAACAATAGTTTCTACCACCAATAGATTGAGTTCTCATGGGACCAAATAAATCCATGTGAATAAGTTCTAATGATCTAGCAGTACTAAGCAAGGCTTTTGATTTAAAAGAAGTTTTAGTTTGCTTGCCTAGAGTACATGGTTCCCAAGTTTTAGGTTTATCAAAAGAAAGTTTGGGTAAACCACGAAGAAGATCATATTTAATAAACTTTTTGATAACATGTGAGATTTCATGACCTAGAATTTTATGCCATAATTGTAAATATTCATCATTTGCAAGAAGACATTTCCCAATAATATCTTGCATAGAATTAGATCTAAGTATATAGATATTTCTTGTTCTTTTTCCTTAAAAAAACATCATTAGTGTTTTATATGAGCAACTTGCAACATGATTTGTTAAAAAGAACAACATAGACATTTTCACACAGTTGAATAACACTAATTAGGTGGTAGTGTAATTTATCTACAAGTAGCATATTTTTCTATTTGAAGATTTGTACCAACATTACCCATCCCAATGATTTTACCTTTGGTATTATCTCCAAATGTGACTATTCCACTCTTCTTTTCTTCAAGTGTGTGGAAAGCCTCCTTGTTTCCAGTCATATGCTTGGAGCAACCACTATCAACCACCCAATCCTACAAAATATGAAGGTTTTTGGTATCCATGTGGTGGTCCTTTTTGGTTAATAACATATATATACCTTAAAGATTATAACCATTTTAGTTTTGAAATGATATGATAAACATTTTATAGATTTAAAATATCTATGTTACTCATAAGTAAATGATTTTATTTGTAATAAAATAGTTCTTTCATGCTTATTTTCTGTCGACCTTGACTTTGGACGAGAGGCCCCTCGGTCAAGATCTAAGTCGATCGAGAGGCAGTTCTGTAAATTTCTAAAATATACAACATTTATAGGGTGAACAAGATATATCATTTTCAAATATTTTAATCATTAATGACAAACTAAATTATGAAATATAGAAAGATATACATTTTAAAGCTTATTTTAGTTGAGATAAGACGCATATGAATTTTACAATGAAGTTAAGGTCAAATATCAACAAGGTGTCCCAAAATTTCTAAGTTTGGAGTCTTGGAACCCAAACAATGTCTTTCTTCTTCTTCTTGTATTCAAAGGAGAATGAATAATGTCCAATACGTTGGTAGTAGAAATAAGAAACAAATTCAATTTGATTTCTCTTTTTAACATTTTGGATATGTGTTATATTGTTCTTGGGAACATAGATGGTTTTAGTTCTAGGGGCTTGTGTATTACTAGCTCTAGGCTTTTGAAAAGATTTTTCATTGGGTACATAGCCTAGGCCCCTTCTACCAACCTGTGCAGAAGTGTTTTTCAAGATTTTATCAAGGATATCATCATGTTTTAAACTTTCAACAATTTTTGTAATTCATAAATTCTAGCAAGTTTCTTTGTAATATCTAGATTGGCTTGAGCTAAATCTGAAAGTAAGGTATCTCTTTATCTAACAATGATATCATAATCTGAATGAGTGCATAGAATAGGTTGAATTTGGTAGTCACTAATCTTAACAAGTAATTTAACCTTTTCTTGAGAAAGAAGATCATTATTATTTTCTAAGAAAATCAACTTGGCATTATAATCATCAATACAAGCTTTCAAAGTATCATTTTCATAAGTAAGACTTTCATTTTCATAAGTAAGATCATATAATTTAGCATGTAACTCATCATTAATTTTAGAAATATTTTTCAATTTTCTTTTTTAATCAACATATTTAGTATGAGTTTCTTCAAGACTATGAACTATATCAGTTTTAGATAATTCAATGAGATCTACCTCATTTGAGTCTTTGTCTTCATTTTCCATAGCCATGAGACACTCCCCTTATTCCTCTCCACTCTCTCTATCATCACTTGATTCATCCCAAGTTGCTTTGTAGGCTTTGTCTCTGTTGTCCTTCTTCTTGAAAGAGGATTTCTTTCCCTTCTTAATTTTAGGACACTCATTCTTTACATGTCCCTTCTTGTTACATTCAGAGCACCTAAGGGAAGAAGAATAAGCACTAGAATTTTTGTTATATTTATACCTTCTATATTTCTTACCATTCACAATGAGTGCATCCTCTTCATCATCCCCTTCACTTGTCTCATCACTTTCTTGAGTGATGACTTTTGATTGAGCTTTGGTTGTAGCCTTTAATGTGATGTCCTTCCTTCTCCCCATTTGGATTTCAACCTCCACTTTTTCTTCTTCTTCAAGAGTGACCTCATGTGTCTCAAGGTTGAAAATGAGTTGATCCATCATCAATTTGGTTAGGTCATTGGCTTCTTTAATGGATGTCACCTTGGTCTTGTACTTTGGAGGCAAACATCTTAGTATCTTAGATACTTGGTCATCTTCATTGATGTACTTTCCCAAAGCATCCAAGCTATTGATGATAGAAAAAAACCTAGAATACATCTCACTTAGATTCATTAGGCAACATACAAAATTGTTGAAACTTTTTTCCTGAACATGTGAATTTCAGTATTCTTAACTTGAAGACTACCTTCGTGTGTAACTCAAAGTTTATGCCAAATCTCATAAGTATTTTCAAATGAAGATATGTGATTAAATTCACCGATTGATATTGAAAAACATAAAATGCTTACAACTTTGGCATTTAGTTGAACTTTCTTTACCATCTCTGCATTCATTTATCATACTCCATAGTTGGAAGCTCATATGGATTTGTCACCATTTTCCACAGCTCCAAGTTTATCCCTAGGAAGTAGAATTTCATTTGTCTTTTCCAATAAGTGTAGTTGAAGCCAGCAAACGGTTGTGGCATGCTCATGTACGTCCTTTCAAGGTTGAGGTTGCTAAGCAAGTTTTCCCCATGCTTCAAGACTCGTGCGAACTCCTTGAAGACCTTCTCTGATTCCAATTGAACGATCTAGATGGGGGTGAATAGAGCTTTTTACAATTTCAAAGTTAATTTAAAACTTAAATTGCAAGAAGGAGAGGGGCATAAGAAAGAGACTCACAATTTAGAGTGGTTCCACCCTTCGAGTTGAAGGATGTCAGTCCACTGCCCAATTATTTCCAATTGGGATTTTTAAGTGATAAATTTTATTTCCTCTCAAGGAATTATAATAAAATACAATCAATTCACCTCAACCTCTTATTTAACGGTACATGTAAGAGAACCTAAGGAGAGGATGACGGTCCACCTCCACCACTTTGACACATATTTCACCTCCTTGAAGTAGTGTCAAGCACCTTGGAGCATCCT
Source organism: Alisma plantago-aquatica (assembly GCA_963693085.1). NCBI lineage: Eukaryota > Viridiplantae > Streptophyta > Magnoliopsida > Alismatales > Alismataceae > Alisma > Alisma plantago-aquatica. The sequence goes on from OY856412.1 coordinate 513,588,476, forward strand.
TCAGTCCTTGAAGTATATACAATCATCTAGGAGCATCCTTCATGCCTTGAAGAAGTAGACTAGAAGAAGGAAAGTTATACCAATTTAATACAATGCTTTGATCTTATATCAAGCGTTAGAACTCCTAACCACTTTGCATGGACGTTGCTAGATGGTAGCTAGCATATTGAAGCTATACGACACTAACTAAGAGCTCAAAAGAGAAGATATCAAGTGTATACCAGCTATGTTGCTCTCTAGAATGATTGCTCAAGTGTATCTTGTGTGTTTTGGTGTCCTAAGGTCACCTCTATTTATAAGAATGGATTGTAGATGACTAGGATACTTTAGGGAAGAGCCTAGAGGGTTCTAGGATGAGATATAGCCATTATAGTTGGATAAGATTAGGTTCAATGACTAACTTAGTCGAATGTAGAAAGAACAATCCAGACTCGGTTCGGTCGACAAGTTTTTCGACCGACCATGTCTCAGTTGAGAATTTATTCAACCGAGCCTGAGTTGAATACACATCTATTCTAATGGCTATCCTTAACTACCAACTACTCGATCTAACGATCATATGATTTAGACTGAATATGTGTCGATTGAAAATGTTTATGACTGAATTCGATTTTGAGTACAAATGTGTAAGATTTCTACCAGTGCTTTGACTCCTCGACTACGGTGGTTCTCGATCGACAACTTTCTCAACCGAGAGGTTTTGGATTGACATTTTTCTCAACTAAAGAATCCTTGTAAATGAGTGTGTAAAATTGTGGAAAACCTATCAAGTGGTTTTTCTAATAAAGGATAATGACTATAGACTCTAAGGGAAATCCTAACTAAGGGTTCTAGGTTGATAGGGAAAATTGAATGCTTTATTTTCCATGACTTCTAGGTACTTGCACATGATACACTTGTACAAGTTATTACAAGTTGTAAGAACATGTAAATACAAGCATTTGAGCATATTAACTTCATCTATCTATTGAGTGTGATCTGTCGAACCCTGAAATACTCAAGTAGCAAGTTAGATCCACAAGAATGAAATGTTTGTGATCATCACAATAGAGGATAAGCTAATGTCCAATTTAGCTAACAATCTCCCCCTTTTTGAAGATGGCAAACATTTCTAAAATATAAACAAAATATTATAAATCATACCTAAGAAGAACAAATCCTTGAGTGGCATAAAGTGTGTTCTAGTATGCTTAAATATTTATGGAACATGATATCCATCTTGTAAAGCAATTTAGCATCAAATTTATTTTTTGATAAGAGAGTAAAATCGTGAAACCATCATGAAGCTTAAGGAATAAAATATTTTGCTTTGTATTTTATTACTCCCCCTTTTTCATCTCAAAAAATACCCAAATATTAAAATAACTCCCCCTTAATGCAATACCCATGTTTTAAAAAGAAAAGAAAACCAAAGTAAATATCCAATGAGAACCACAATGTCAAAATGCACGCTATAATCAAGATTCTTGAGTAAATATATCAAAGAAAACGTCTTCTAGCGGAGTAATAAGTAACTTCCTTCTAATATATCAAAATTTGTCCAAAGGAAGTGGTTTGGTAAAAATATCAGCCAACTGTTCCTCTGTATCAACATGATGAAGAGAGATGTTATTCTTGACAATATGATCTCTCAAAAAGTGATGTCTAATCTCAATGTGCTTGGCATGACTATGTAGAATTGCATTATGAGACAAGTTTATTATACTAGTATCATCGTAGGAAATTGGTGTAGAGGGAAATACAAAATGATAATCTTTCAAAACTTTTTGCATATAAAGCACTTGAGCACAACATGATCCTACAGCCATGTATCAGCTTTGGTGGTGGATAAAGCAACTATATTTTGTTTCTTACTAAACCAAGAAATCAGAGCTCTTCTTAGCAAGAAACATCCACCACTTGTGCTCTATTGATCAAGATGACAACCAACATGATCGGCATCGATATAAGCTTTCAAATCCAAAGATTGACCCTTGGGATACCATAGTCCAAAATTGATGGCGCTAGGAAGATATCTTAAAATTCTTGTGATGGCTTGAAATGAGAATGCATAGGGTTTGATTGAAATATAGCATGAAGTCCAACGGAAAACATAATATCCGGTCTAGATGCAGTCAAGTATAGAAAACTACAGTCATGACTCTATATAAGGAATCATCAATTGGTTCACCATTTTCATCCTTATCAATTTTAGCAAAAGTATCCATAGGAGTAGTAGAATGTTTGCAATTTTCCATGATAAACTGTTTTAAGAGTTTTTTAGTATATTTCTCTTGTCTTTGAAAAATTCCAGTGGGTGTTTTTTTTATTTGAAAACAAAAGAAGAATGTCAATTCACACATAAGACTCATTTCAAATTCCTTTTGCATGATATCACTGAATTGAGTACATAAAGAATCTTTTGAAGCACTAAAGATAATGTCATCAACATATATTTGTACAACAAGAAAATCCGATTCATATGATTTGAAAATTGATGTGGAATCTGACTTTCCAATGGAGAAATTATTATCAAAAAGAGTGTTGTTAAGTCTTTCATACCAATTTCGGGGTGCTTCTTTTAGAACATAGAGAGCTTTTTTAAGTTTATAGACATGATCAAGATTGTTAGGAATTTTAAGACCATGTGGTTGGGCAACATAAACTTCTTCTTCTATGATTCCTTCTAAGAAAGCACTTTTTACATCCATTTGAAAAGGTTTGATGTCTTTATGGGCAGCTAGAGCTAGTAACATACAAATGGCCTATAGTCTAGCTACTGGTGCATAAATTTTATAAAAATCTATCCCTTCTTGTTGATTTTACCTTTGAGAAATCAACATGACCTCTTCCCTGGCTTCATTAAGTTTATTTTGAAAAACCTACTTGGTTCCCATAATGGTTTTGCCTTGAGGTCTCAGAACAAAATCCCATACATCATTCTTAGTGAATTGGTTTAGCTCTTCTTGCATAGAAATTATCCCATAATAATCTTTTAGAGATTCATTTATATTTTTAGGTTCAATAATTGAAACAAAAGTCATGTTTGCAACATCTCTAAATGATGAACAAGTTTTCACTTTAAAAAAAGGATTTCCTATGATTAAGTATTGAGGATGACCTTTTATTACTCGAGGAATAGGCTAATGTTACTCATTATTTTGATCTTTATTTTGTTCCATTCCAAATTTTTTATCATCTTTTGTTGATATGTTAAGTCCTCAATTTGGTGTGTAATGTCATTCAATTTTTCATTTTCAACACTTTGTGGTGTGATTTCGTGAAATGTTATATGAATTGATCCCTCAACTTTCTTATAAATAGAGTTGTAAATCCTAAATGCCTTACTAGATATTTAATATCCCAAGAAGAATCCTTTTTGTGATTTAGGGTCGAATTTTTATCTATCATCCTTTGCGTTCAAGATATAGAAAGGTGTACCAAAATTATGAAAATAGTCAACTCTAGGTTTCTTGTTAAAGATAAGTTCTTAAGGAGTTTTCTTAAGTTGGAAGTGAATTGAAACATTGTTTAAGACATAGCATAGTGTATTTACTACTTCAGCCCAAAAGGTTTTAGGTGTTTTATGTTCAAGTAGCATTATTCTAGTCATTTCTTGTAAGGACCGATTTTTCCTTTCAACTATCTCATTTTGTTGTGGAGTGCGTGGAGCTAAAACAATTATGTGAATACCCTTGAGATGTACAAAATTCTTCAAATATATGGTTTTCAAACTCTCCTCCATGATCACTCCTAATGGTGGATATTTTATTTTGTAGTTGATTTTCAAGCTTATAGCCAAATTGAATGAATATTCTAATAGTGTCATCTTTTGTTGAAAGAAAACGCACCCAAGTATATCTAATATAATCATCAACAATGACAAAACAATAAATTTTACCACCAATAGATTGAGTCTGCATGGGACCAAATAAATCCATGTGATATGTTCTAATGATCTAGTAGTACTAAGCAAGGATTTAGATTTGGAAGAAGTTTTAGTTTGCTTGCCTATATTACATGGTTCACAGTTTTTAGGTTTATCAAAAGAAAGTTTTTGTAAACCACGAACAAGATCATATTTAAGCAACTTTTTTTATAAGATGTGAGCTTGCATGACCTAGCTTTCTATGCCATAATTGTAAAGATTCATCATTTGCAAGAAGACATTTTCCAAAAATAGCTTGCATAGAATTATGTCTAAGTATATAGAGACTTCCTATTATTTTTCCTTCATAAACAACATCATTAATGTTTTCTATGAGCAACTTGCAGCAAGATTTGTTAAAAACAACATCATAGCCACTATAACATAGTTGACTAAAAATAATTAGGTTGTGGTGTAATCCATCTACAAGTAGCACATTTTTTATTTAAAGATTTGTACCAACATTACCTATCCCAATGATTTTATCTTTGGCATTATCTCCAAATGTGACCATTCCACTCTTCTTTTCTTCAAGTATGTGAAAAGCATCCTTATTTCTGATCATATGCTTGGAGCAACCACTATCAACCACCCAATACTACAAAATATGAAGGTTTTTGGTACCCATGTGGTGGTCCTTTTTGGTTAATAACATATATTATATGCCTTAAAGATTGTAACATTTTTAGTTTCTGAAATTAATCAAGATTATAAACATTTTAGAGATTTAAAATATCAATGTTAATCACAAGTAAATGATTGTATTTGCAAGAAAACGGTTATGTTAGGCTTATTTTCAGTTGAACTTGACTTCGACTGAAAGGCAGTTCTGTAATTTCCAAAATATACAACATTTATAGGGTGAACAAGATATATCATTTTCAAGTATTTTAATCATTAATGACACAAGTAAATAATCAAATACATAAATATATACATTTTAAAGATTATTTTAGTTGAGATATGACACATGAATTTTACAATGAAGTTTAAGTCAAATCTCGACAATGTGTCTCAAAATTTATAGGTTTGGGGTCTTAGAACCCAAACAATGTCCTTCTTATTCTTGTATTCACAAGAGAATGAATAATGTTCAAGACATTGGCAGTAGAAACAAGAAACAAAGTCAAATTTATTTCTCTTCTTAACATTTTGGGGGTGTGCATTATTGTTCTTGGGAACATATATGGTTTTGGTTCTAGGGGCTTGTGTTTTTCTAGCTCTAGGCTTTTGAAAAGATTTTTCTTCGGGTACATAGCCGAGACCTCTTCTCCCAACCTATCCAGAAGTGTTTTTTAAGATTTTATTAAGGATGTCATCATGTTTTAAACTTTCAACATATTTTTGTAATTCATCAATTTTAGCAAGATTCTTTGTAATATCTAGATTGGATTGAGATAAATCTGAAAGTAAGATATCCCTTTCTTTAACAATGATATTATAATATGAATGAGTGCATTGAATAGGTTGACTTTGGTAGTCATTTATCTTAGCAAGCAATTTAACCTTTTCTTGAGAAAGAAGATCATTATTATTTTCTAAGACAAGCAACTTGGAATTATAATCATCAATAGAAGCTTTCAAGGTATCATTTTTAGAACTAAGACTTTCATTTTCAGAGGTAAGATCATATAGTTTAGCATGTAACTCATCAATTATTTTAGAAATCTTTTTCAATTTTATTTTGCAATCAACATATTTAGTATGAATTTATTCAAGACTATGAAATATATCAATTTTAGATAATTCAACATGATCTACCTCATTTGAGTCTTCATCTTCATTTTCCTTAGCCATGATGCACTCGACTTCTTCCTCTCCACTCTTGTGATCATCACTTGATTCATCACAAGCTGCTTTGTAGGCTTTGTATCCCCTGTCCTTCTTCTTGAAAGAGGGTTTCTTTTCCTTCTTTATTTTATGACACTCATTATTTACATGTCCTTTCTTGCTGCATTAAAAGCACCTAACAAAAGAAGAAGAAGAATAAGAAGAATAAGAAGAAGAAGAGGAACTAGAATTTTCATTAGATTTATACCTTCTATATTTCTTACCATTTACAATGAGTGCATCCTCTTCATCATCTCCTTCACTTGTTTCATCACTTTCTTGAGTGATGACTTTTGATTGATCTTTGGTTGTATCCTTCAGTGTGATGTCCTTCCTTATCCCCTTTTGGAGTTCAGACTCCATTCTTTCTTCTTCTTCAACAGTGACCTCATGTGTCTCAAGGTTGCCATTGAGCTGCCCCATCATCAATTTGGTGAGGTCATTGGCTTCTTCAATGGTTGTCACATTGGGCTTGCACTTTGGAGTCAAAGATGTGAGTATCTTGGATACTTGATCTTCTTCACTAATGTACTTGCCCAAAGCATTCAAGCTATTTATGATAGAAAAAACTTAGCATACATCTCACTTATAGATTCATTAGCCAACATACAAAATTGTTCAAGCTTTTGCTTGAGCATATTAATTTTAGTATTCTTAACTTGAAGAGTACCTATGTGTGTAACCAAAACTTTAAGCCAAATCTCATAAGAAGTTTCACACGAAGATATGTGATTAAATTCACTGATGGATATTGAACAATATAAAATTCTTACAACTTTGGCATTTAATTGACCTTTCTTTACCGTCTCTACATCCCACTTATCATACTCCGTTGTTGAAGCTCATATGGATGTGTCACCATTCTCCATAGCTCAAAGCTTGTCCCTTGGAAATAGAATTGCATCTATCTTTTTTGATAAGTGTAGTTGGAGCCATCGAACGATTGTGGCCTGCTCACATACATCCATTCAAGGTTGAGGTTTCTAAACAAGTTTTCCCCCATGCTTTAAAACTCATGGGAGCTCCTTGAAGACCTATTATGATTACAATTGAAAGATCAAGAGGGGGTGAATTTAGCTTTTTATAATTTTAAAGTTAATTTAAAAATTAAATTGCAATAAGGAGAGGGACACAAGGAAGAGACTCACAATTTAGAGTGGTTCCACCCTTCGAATCGAAGGATGTCAGTCTACTATCTAATTGTTTCCAATTGGTATTTGTAAGTGATCAATTGTATGACCTCTCAAGGAATTACAATAAAATACAATCACTTCACCTCAAACTCTTCTTTAACGGGATGTGAAAGAGAACCTAAGGAGAGGATGAGGATCCACCTCTACCACTTTGATGCAGCCTTCACCTCCTTGAAGTAGTATCAAGCACCTTAGGACAGTCTTCACTCCTTGAAGTATCTCCAATCGCCTAGGAGCAGCCACGCCTTGAAGTAGCTCCATGAAAGCTCCCCTATACAACCTCCCACACTTGGAGTAGTCAAGGAGTAAGATTGTGTCAACTTGAATGAACATCTATTACAATGGGCTATCCTCAACTACCAAACTACTCGGTCTAATGATCATATGATTTGGACCAAAGATGTGTCGGTCAACAATGTTTTTGAACAAAAATGATTTTAAGCACAAATGTGTAAGATTTTGATCGGTGCTCGGACTCCTCGACCCAGATGGTTCTTGGTCAAAAACATTCTCAACTAAGAGGTTTTCGGTTGACATTTTTCTCGACCAAAAAATCCCTATAAATGAGTGTGTAAAATTTTGTTAAACCTATTAATTGATTTTTCTAATAAAGGATAATGACTCTAGACTCTAAGGGAGATCCTAACTAAGGGTTCTATGTGGATGGGAAAAATCTAATGCTTGATTTTACATGAATTCTAGGTACTTGTACATTATACACTTGTACAAGTTATGACAAGTTGTATGAACATGTAAATATAAGCATTTAAGCATATTAACTTCATCTTTCCATTTAGTGTAATCTCCTAGAACCTTAAAATACTCAAGTATAAAGTTAGATCCACAAGAATGAAATGTTTGTCATCATCAGGAAAGTGGAGAAACTAATGTCCAATTTCACCTACAATGTCTTTCTATTGGTATCATTTTCTTTTTCATCCTCCCTAGCTGGTTTTGTAGGACTTTTCTGGAGTGGAGGGTGGCCATCTTTGCAGTCTTTGTATTTGAGGGGATATTTCTTTGAGAGTTCTTTATTATTTCAGATAGTTGCACCAGCTATTGGTTGATTTGTCTTTGATGTGTATTCACATCAAACATTTGGATCTGCATTGAGGTTAAGACACCTGAGTTGGTGATAACACTTTGGGTCAGCTAGTCATTCACTGAGACTTTTCTTTTTGCAAAATCAAACAGTTGAGCCATCATGTCTGGCTGGTTGTTGTTTTTAAGTTTGCCTTGATCTTAACTTTGTCGATGTGTATTTTTGTTTTAAACTTGACCTTGCCCTTGGTTTTGTGTATTATATCTATTTTGTTGATAGTTGGTGGACTTGGTTGGTCCTCCCCCTCTCCCAAATCTTAGCAGTGATTTAGATAGACACTTTAGCTAGTGAGAATTTCCTGCAACATCCTTTCTTGCATAGTAGAAACCAGGGTGATGTGGCATGTTAAAATTAACATAGGAGACATTCTCTACCTTTTCCTCTTCCCCTTCCTCGTTTTCCTCCTTGAGTTGAGTATAGATGCAATTATCAACTATGTGGCCTCCATCTCCACATATAACACATTTCATGACCTTCTCTAAAAGTTTCTTGCCCTTGCTTATAGAGTCCTTTAGTTGCTTGACATTTGTAGCAATCTTTTGAATCTGTGAAATGAGAGTTTCTAAGGCCTTAGATTCAACAAAAGGTCCTTCAAATATATTCTTCTTTGTTGAACCCCTATCTACTCAGTCAAAATACATGCCTACATGTAGAGAAGCCATGTTGTCAATAATCTTCATAGTCTTCTTTGGGTTTTTGCCCAGGAAATTGCTTTCTGCTACAGCTTTTAGCTAAGTTCCCTCGGCAGAATAAAGACCATTATAGAAATTTGTGACTTGGTGGCCTTTTTGTAATTGTGTTGTGGGCAGTCCCTCTAGTACGTTTTCTCTGGGCTTCTGCATGAATCCATTTATCTTTTTCATATTTTTTAGGGTTTTCTCTACTGAGTAGAACTTGGTGACAAAAGTTTCACCTAAGGGTCCTCAACCATTAATCTTCTTATCGGGTAAAGAAAGGTACCATGGTAGAGCCTTGTCCCTTAAGGAGAAGTTGAATCCCCTACAGTATATCACTTCTCGTGGGACTTCCCTCATCTTGACGGTGTCACAAATATTTTAGTAGGCATCAATATGATGGTAGGGGTTCTCATCTCTAGAATTTACTCCAAAAGACCTATTTTGAATCATGGAGATGAGGTAGGGTTTCAGTTCAAAGTTGGGAGCATCAAATCTTCGAATGGCAATGAGTCATATTGACTCATTTTCCCTTGTAGCGGACAAATCTCAGAGGGAAGGACCTCCTTCATCATCTTCTTTGTTGTTGTGGTTATGATCTTCATGCTCATGTTGATTCCTCTGGTTTCTTTTTGTTGTATGGAAACTGTTTTCATCATGGAATCAACATGTCGTTCATGTCATTCCTCACATTCATCATCTTCATTTCATTCCTTGTGTTCCTCATCTTCACTTCATTCCTTACGTTCACCTTCTCCATGAGGTATCGGTATGCAATCTCGTTTAGTCCCATCATAGTTACCATCATCATGCTCGAATTTGGTTTTCAATGGATATCAAATATCCTCCACCCTTGCATTCTGGTCACTTCTAGTGTGTCCTTTCTTGGGAGGCAGCATGCTAATGTGAGGAGGTACAGTGATGTTCTCAACCTACTTCACTCCAAGCTACCTAAGTAATTTGCAGAGTCGAGTTAGAAGATTAGACGTGTAAAACAAAGTATTCAAGGTGGTTAGATATAATAGATTGGAACTAGTGCAGTCAAGTCTATTTCTAGACCTGAGGCACTAGTGTATAGTGAGTAAGTTTGGGTTCTTAATAGTTTTGTTGCCTTGTTCCCGACAACGGTGCCAAAAAGTTGACCAGCCTAAATCATACATCCAAAATGGAGCGGATCTGTAATGACCCTGACCTGGGTTTTGGGATAACCTTGGATGTTTTTCCTAAGTAAGATCATTAGAACCTTGTCTTAAACCTTTGAAAAGTAATTAAGACTTAAGGAGAGTTTAAGTTTCAAGTTTGGTCCTGTGTGAATGTTGTTTGAGCAATGTTTGCTTGTTTTGGACCAAAGTGAAAATTACCAAGATAAGGAATTATCTTGCAATATATCACATGATGGGTGTTCCTTTAGTACTCATGGCCACTACTAGTGCCACCTGCACTCATGGCCACTACTAGTGAAGAAATTGGTGAGGTAAGTGAGGTAAGTTTTCATGAGTTATCTAAGGAAGTTGTGGTTGACATGCTTATCTCTACCCATTCATCTTTTGCTAAATGTAAATCTAAAAGAAAATGGTTAGGAAAAATCATTGATGATCTATATTCTAAACTTAAAATCCTTGAGCAGAATGATAAATCTAATCTTGAGAGTATTGATAATTTGCAAGGGAAATACCTTGATCTTGAGCTCCAATACAATGGGGTTGAAGTTGAGAATGGTATCTACCTTAAGAATATTGAAAATATTAAGGAAAAAAACCAAAATTGCCTTAAAGAGCTTGAAATAATTAAAACTAAAAATGTTGAATTCAAGCTCCTTATTGATGCTCGTAGAGAAGAAAGAGATGTCTATCTCAAAGAAATCCAAATGCTTAAATCTAAAAATGCTAGGTTCCTTGGTCAGGTAAATGATCTATCTTGTAGACCTTTATTTCCTAGTGCTAATGTTGCCTCTATTTCTCTTGAAAAGGATTCATATTTAACAAAAGGCTTATGTCTTGAGCCTGATCTTATTCATGCTAGGGATGACATAGCTAGCTTATCTTCCACCATTGTTTCTTTAAATGATGATAAGCATAGATTGAGAGCATCCCTACAGAAATTCCTCAAAGGGAAGAACTCCCTAAATGAAATCCTTGACCATTCTACCAAACAAAGTGGTACTAGTGGTTTGGGATTTGTAGGGGGGTCATCAAAGGGCAAGAGAAAATCTAAAGGTAAGAAAAAGAGCAATGATACCTCTTTCTTTATAGGAGATTCTTCTAGAACTAAGAATGCTATGTTTTGTTCTTATTGTGAATGTGATGATCATTACTCTGCTTATTGTCCTTACAAGCCTAAGGGGACCAACCCAAAGATGAAATGGGTCCCCAAGCTAACTCCAGATCCCAAAGTTTGAGTTGGGAACAGACATTCTCCTTTCTTGCAACAAAAAGAAAGATGGATTGTTAATAGTGGTTGCACTAAGCATATGACATGTGATATAAGCCATTTCAACAACTTCACCAAAACGAAAGGAGGATCTGTCACCTTTGGGGACAATAAGAAAGATAAAGTCAAAGGTGAGGGTGATGTAGGTGAATCATTTTGCATTAAGAATGTTCTCTTTGTGGATGGCCTACATCACAATTTAATTAGTGTCAGTCAACTATGTGACAATGGTTACCTTCTGTTATTTACTTATTTTGAATGATTGATTCTAGATTCCCTCACGTACCAAGTTATATATAAGGGAACTAGAAGTGGTGATCTTTATTTTATTGTTCTTGATTCTATTAAGCATGTTGTTGGTAGATTCCTGGTAGTCAACTCAAATGATATTTCTCTTTGGCACCGCCGGCTTGGTCATGTAAATATGCATCAGTTGAAGAAGTTGAGATAAAAAAGGACTTGGTCAAGGGACTTCCCAAATTGGATTTTGAAAACAATGAGGAATGCCAACCTTGTACCCAAGGAAAGAAAAATAAGTACTCCTTCAAATCCAAGGGAGTCCTTAGTACCAAGAGATCTCTTGAGCTTCTTCACATTGATCTATTTGGACCAATGAGAACTCAATCACTTCGTGGTTCTAAATATTGCCTTGTTATTGTTGATGATTTCTCTAGATAAACTTGGACCTTCTTTATCATTTCTAAAAGTGATACACTTGATGCTTTCTTGAACTTTTGTAAATGAGTTAAGAATGAAGCCTCTTGCTAGATTGTTTCCATCTGTAGTGACCATGGGGGAGAATTTGAAAATGAGCTTTTTGAACATTTTTTTAAGAATTTGGTTATGCACACAACTTCTCTTCACCTCGAACACCTCAAAAAAATGGGGTTGTAGAGAGGAAGAATAGGTCTTTATAGGAGATGGATAGGACCATGCTTCTAGAGTATGATACTCCTAAGAAGCTTTGGGTTGAAGCTATTAGTACCTCATGTTTTATGCAAAACTGGGCTTTTACTCATCCTTCTTTAAGGAAAACCCCCTATGAGCTATGGAATGGTAGGAAGCCATCTATCGAGTGTTTCCATGTTTTCAGATGTCCTTTTTTGTTTTGAATACAAATGATTCTATGAGCTAAGGATTTCAAATCAAGCAAATAAAAGATGGCAACTTCATCAACCAAGGCAAGTACACAAGTGAACTACTCAAGTTCTTTGGGATGGAGAATACCAAGCCGATGGGCACACCCATCTCAAACACCATCAAACTTGACAAAGATGAAGAAGGTGAGAAGGTAGATGAGAAGCTCTATAGAGGTATGATTGGAAGTTTACTTTACGTAACTGCCTCTAGACCTTATATAATGTTTTGTGTTGGCTTATGTGCTCACTTTCAATCAAATACTAAGAAATCACATCTTATAGATGTTTAGAGGATTTTGAGGTACTTAGCCAAAACCCAAAATTTTGGTCTATGGTATCCCAAGTCAAGGGACTTTACTCTTACTGCTTATAGTGATGCAGATTATGCAGGGTGCTTGATTGATAGAAAGCGCACAAGTGGCACTTGTTTCCTCCTAGGACCATACTTGGTGTCTTGGTTCTCTAAGAAATAGAGCACAGTGGCATTATCAAACACTGAGGTTGAATACATTATAGCTGAGAGTTTCTATGGATGAAGCAAATGCTCCAAGACTTTAACATTCATTTTGATGCTTCTCCTATTGTGGGCTCCGATCTCCAAGCCATGAATTAATCCCGACTTAAATACATGCGGAAGTATTCGGTAATCAGCGGAAGACGAAAATCACGGGAAATTAAAACTTTTTGAGATTAGAGCTTGAAACCACAAACCTCTTTTATATAAAAGGATTTAACTGTTTACAACACTTGGCAGAATCACTTCTTGAGTAATTATATACAACACAAAATTCTCAAGAGTTCACACTCCAAAACACACCAGGACCCGAGAGTACAGAGGACACAAAGGACTGACATCTAACTACACCATGAGGTAGACTGGATCTCCACCTGAGATCAACTACTCCTGGTGCTACTGCTGGAACTGGTCACCTCGAGACCGGTTCCTCCGTCTTCGGCGACCACCTAAAAAGTTGAATTCTGCGGAGTGAGACAATCATACATAATTGCCCCAGCGAGAGTTATAACTCTCCACTAGGCTTAATAAGCAAAACAGAGAATAACTAAAGCATTAAGAGCCTTCAAGATATTCACTAGCAGTTCTATGATCAGCAGAGTTCAATCAATATTAAAATATGAGAACATCTATGCTATTCAAGGTAACATCAATCAAATAACTCGTAATTAACTCTAACAGATATACTACGCTGTTGTTGATGTTTTTCAAACATTATTATGCCCTGTGGAGATGAGGCATACCACTCATACTCCAACTGATCGCTAAGAAGTCACATCAGTATCATACATAGGTCATTAAGAGAGCCGGATTCTTATGACCTCATCTTCCTCAGTCAGTTAGAGGATTGATTGTTTGACATCTGGCGGGATGTCTTTATAATAGCTCACCAGGGTACTCTGGTCCTTCGCTATTTTTAGAGTTACAGTGGCATTCTGTACTCTCTTCGCTATCGGAAGATTTCTTGTTTATCTTTCACCGATACGGTATTTGTGTCTTTAAGGGAGTGTAGATATACATCTCACCTTTAGGACTTTATGGTGGGGTCTGATGGACTACTAGAATCTACATCATCCTCTCACCTTTTCTTTTATAGTGAAGGTATGACGGACTACAAGAATCTACATCAAATACCTACACTAGGATGTAAGGTTCTACACATCCATGTACCCCACATACTCAAAAGTATGTGCTCCAGGAGTTCCCTTAGGAAGACCTGTTTCACCATCATTTAGACAACTGACAATGATGGATCTATGATCAGGGCTCTACATTTCACTTGATTAGTTAGGTACATTCAGTATTCCAATCATCATACAGTAACACAGCTATATGAGAATACAAAATGTAACAGGCCTAACTTATCACAATTATCAGATATTCATCTCAAGTCATCTGTCAAGCATGACCTTAATAACATTTATGGCTCTTACAGCCCATAAATCACAAAGGATGTCACTTAGCAGTGCATCAAGATGGTTCACTATTCATAAAGCATAAGACATGCCTTCAATGAATATAACATGGTACTCCATACCCGAGTGTGACCATCATCTCATAACAACCTGCATGGTTAACTCAATAGATAATAGTAACAATTCAGTAAATAGGAATACATTCCCAATCAGAGTTTCACTTGGTTTCACCCTCAACTAGGGTTTCACATGGAATCACCCTCAACTAGGGATTCCACATGGTTTTACCCTCAACTAGGGTTCCACATAGGATCACCCTCAACTAGGGTTCCACATGGGTTCACCCTCAAAACTCTGTGTTTTAGGGTTTACTATTCACTCTATGGTGAATTGTACTCATTACATCATCATGTAAGAGAAACACCATCATTAAGACTCTTCATTAGGATTAAGATCCATTAGATATCATAATTAGGGTTTCCATGACCTCACATAGGTGGGTCATTCCCTAATCATGCGCATTCATGTGTAAAAGAAGTATCTTACTAGATTTTCCTCCTAAAAAGGGCACTTTCTCTCTCTAGGATACTTTCTCTCTCTAGAAACACTTTCTCTTTCCTCTCTCTAGTAGATGGTGGCAACACCACTCTAGATTAGGTTGAGACAAGTCTCCATTGACTGATATGAGCCAAGGAATCAACATCATGTGATTAGGGTTTAATTAGATTAGGGTTTTACCCCCTTTAGACCCTTCAAGGGTATTTTGGTAATTTGCCACATGATCACCATCATGGGTTAACTCACTAATCACATAGTCCCTTAATGACCTAGGTTACCATTAGGGTTTAGATTGAATCATCATTAAGCCATTTACACCTTCAAATGGTTAGGCACAAATCTCCACAAATCTCCAAGTGGTTTCCAATCTTCAAACGATCTCAACCATCCAAACGGTCTTGAGACCGTTTGATCCTCAAACGGTCTTGAGACCGTTTGGTCTCAAACGGTCTTGAGACCGTTTGGAGGTGAGGACCGTTTGGGAGGTTTGACTTCCAAACCGTTTGGACCCTCAAACGGTTTGAGGTCGTTTGGACCAATCGACCTTGAGGTCGTTTGAGCCCAAACGGTCTTAAGGTCGTTTGAGCCCAAACGGTCTTGAGACCGTTTGGCCCCAAACGGTCTTGAGACCGTTTGGTCTCAAACGGTCTTGAGACCGTTTGGGTCCAAACGGTCTTGAGACCGTTTGGCCCAAATGGGCTCAAACCGTTTGGACCTCCAAAGGGGTTCAATGGTCACCAAAGTATATAGATACATGTGTTGAAGCCCTCAATTGGCTAAACCTATGCTAACCACTTATAAATTGAGTCAATTAGGGTTAGCTTTAGCCACTTAGACATCCAATTGACCCTCAATTGCAAACCAATTAGGGTTTAATCATTCTCAAATAGGGTTTCAAGTTGATTGGTCATCAATGTTCAACAGTGTGAATCAATTCAAGGTTGAACCTATCAATTGACCTCCAATTGGGCTCAAACTTGGCCCAAACGGTCTTGAGGTCGTTTGGACATCATCCAAACGGTCTTGAGACCGTTTTCCCAAAGTTTGACCAAGATCCAAAACGTTTTGACTCAGGTTGAAGTCCAATTAGGTCAAAATCAGCACTTTTTCAACAATGCATCAATTTCCTACAATTGGACCTTCAAACCATTAGATTTACTCAACCCTAGACCTTCAAACGGTCTTGGGTTGTGCCCAAACGGTCTTGAGACCGTTTGGAGGAATCCCAAAACGGTCTTGAGACCGTTTGGGTCCTTCAACCCAAAACTCAACAAGATCTATATGTTAAAACAGCCCTTTTTTTTCACCCGATTAGGGTTCCATGTTGAAGTGCCTTCAACTTTCAAATGGTTAAGAATTGGTCTTTGATTCTTTGCAGAGATGAAATTCAACCTATTGGGAACAGACCCTCAAACAGTCGTCCCTTGGTCAACGCCCTCAAACGGTCTTGAGACCGTTTCAATCCAAACGGTCTTGCAAGATCGTTTGGGAGCAAACGGTCTTGAGACCGTTTGAACCCAAACGGTTTGCAACCGTTTGGACCAAAAGGGTCCAAGACCGTTTGGAAAAGCAACATAGGGAATCATGCCCCTCATCTTCAACCTCTTGCAAGGTCGGTTTCTCCACTGGTTCAATTGCAATCGTGCAAGGAAGAAGGGAGATAGAAGGAGATTTACTAGCAAATTTGCAAGAATCAAAGCATAATTATAAAGCACAAGTTCAGAGTTATAAAACCCGCCTAAAGCTTGCTCCTTGAGCTCCAAGCTTTCGAGGTCCAAGCTTCCAATGGTTTCCAAGAAGCTCTACTGGTCGGCCAAGGTGACTTCTCCAAGGAAGATTGAGGAAAGATGGCTAAAAAGATAGAGTTAAGTAAGCTAGCCATGAATTTGCCCTTGAATCCGAGTTCTAACCATAGAATTGGGAAAGAAGGGGAATCCAAACCTACCTTGCACCCTTGGTCGTTTCTCCTGAGCTCCAGAGCAAGGCTTGGCCGTTTGGGAAAGAAAGGAAGTGAATGGAACAGGGAAAGATCGTTTGCTCATTTGCAAAGGAAAAGCCTTTTTATAGCTTAAGCCTATTTCTTACTACAAGGACCTTTCAAAACCAAAAATTCACATTTAGGTCCCTCCTTGCTCAAGGGCACGCCCAAGCCCATCAAATTCTTAAGCAATTCTTAAGAAAACTCAAGATCTAAGGGTATAGGAATCCAACCTTCAACTAGGGTACATTCATGTAAAGGTTTTGTACCCATTTTAGGTGATTTCTATCACAAAGATCATTTTTCTCATTTAATTTATAAATAATGTATCCCTTTCATCATTTCTACTCTAAATGATGACAAGAGTCATAAAAGATGTTCTAGATGGTGAAAATTACAAGTTGGACCCCTCAATTTGGGTAAATTGCAATTTACCCCAAATTAGGGTTTCGGAGCATGGGGATTGCTTCCATAGCTGCACCTTGGTGCTCAAGCTTGGGAAATCCCTCAAACTTCGTCATAGACATCCCCATGATGTCTTAACATCAAAAGAACATATTACCTTGTGAATTTTGCAAGTTCAACCCTTAGACTGGGTAATTTGCACATAAGCCCCTGCATACAATATAATGCTACAACTTTATGCAAAAGGAGCAAAATATGAAAGTAAATGTCCCTGAGGGACTTAATTACATGCCAGGGAGTGGTCACAAGTGTATTATTACATATTTAGGCAAAACTTCTAGGGTTAGCTCATAACCCAGGTCAGGGGTGTTACACCTATCTACTGTAATAATACTTGTGCAATCAAATTGTCATATAATCCTATCTAGCATAGTAGAGATAAACATATATAGGTTCTTCATCATTTTCTCTGAGATCACATTTCCAATAAGGATATCTATATCACGCATGTGGACACAGAAAATCAGTTAGGGGACATTTTCACTAAACCTCTAGCTAGAGAGCAATTTAACCTTATTAGATCAAAATTGCTTATAATTACTTTGAATGAATATGATATGCCTTCTAGATAGTTGTCATCTATCCTATATGCTTAGTCTCTGTTTTGATCATATTTGCTTGCTAATATGCAAAAAAATCATTTTTCATGTTCATTTTTTGCCTTGTTTTTCTCTTGTTTTTGGGTATTTTTCACAAACTCATGTTTTACCGCAAAATAGTACCCAATGATGAGTGATATGTGCCTAAGTATGTTCAAAATACATAATGGACTTGAAAAATAAATTTAATTAGCACTCTAATGGCTAGAAACTAAGTTTTGTATGTTTAGGTCAGGTTGACCATCGATCGAGTTGGCACCGAGAGATTTTTAAAAGAGCCTATCAGTTAAGTTTCCAATTTCACAGAACTCGACCGATGGCCAGGATGGAGCAATTTTAAGATGGGTTTGGTCGACTATTCTCCCTCTCAACTAGAGAAAAGTCGACCGATTCCACCTCCAGTTCCCCTAAGCTCTCTACCCTTACCCTAAACTTCCTCAACCTAGCCCTAGCCCAACCTAGCTTGACCTCCCTTAACCTTCCCCCTTGCTAACCTAGGTCTGTGGATGAGTTTTGGTGGTGAGTCTTTAGCTTTTAATCTCTCCTTCCTCTCTTTTTTGTCTCTATGGCATCCAATAGGAGAAAGAGGGATGCCCAGCTAATGCACCTTCATCTTCATCCAACTCCCGCTTGATTCCTTTTGATGACACTCTTTTTTTCTCAAATGAGGCTGCCAATAGGTATAAGGATCTCCTTCCCCAAAATCCTTTCCCGTTTCGTACCCTTTTTTAGCCTAGACCTAGAAGAAAAGAGGTCATAGATCAAGTAGTGGAGTTGCTTAATGATCACCATCTCTCAGCCTTGGGTGTTGAACGTGTGTGCTACAACAATTCCATCACTAGCACGAAAGTAGTTCATGAATTCTATGCTAACTTGCGTTGGAATTATGACACCCTTGTACCCCCGCCTACTACTCAAGTAGTCCTCACATACATCATATTTGGGAAGAAATTTCAAGTTTCTGGGGATACCCTGAATATCTTGTTTTCAGGTACTGAAGTAACTGACACCTAGCGTAAGGACTACCCAGAGTACTTTGACCTAGTTGACCCTGAGGCCTTCTAAAAGCAATATGATCTTACTCTCCCTAATATTCATAGGTTCTTGAACAAGCATCAATTCCCTTATAGCAAGAAGTGCACCCTTCCCTCCTCTGCCTTGGATCTCAAGAGACGCATCCTCACCCTAGTTTTTAACTACAATATTCACCCAAAGAAGAATCAAACTGAGATTGCAGAAAACATTGTGATGATCATGTATTGTCTCTTGAAGAACATCAGAGTCAAGTGGTCAAGATATATTCTCCACCATATGACCTTCTTTGACTTAGGCAAGAACACCCGTGGCACCCACCCTCCCTGGCCAGCCCTGATTTGTTTTATATTCTAGCTTGCCACTTGAAAATCTTTTTTCCATGACTTTCATTACAAACATGCCTGGAAAGGTGTTTCTATCTGTGAGACCATTCTTCATAAGTCTGTGCCTATCCACTCCTCCACCACACCTGGTGCCTCTACCAATGCCTCTACCTAAGCATCTCCACCACCTCAGCCTTCCCAACCTAAATGTGCCTCATTACATGTGTCAAATGAAACCCTTATGGGCTACATGATGCATCAACAGGCATACAACCTCCAGGTTTAGGAGCACCTACATCAGGACCTATGTTTAATAATATCCAACATGAACATATCTTGTGCACACCCCTACCCAGCCTACTATCCCTACCCAGGATATGACTATGCATCCTTTGCATATGATCACTTTTACCATGCCCCTCCACCTGCATCTTCTGCTGCTACACCCTCTACTGTTGGTGGATCTACCCCTGGTGTGTTGCCTATGACTGCTGGCCCCTGGTCCACTCTGCTTGCTAGCCTTAGTAGTTCTGCTCCTTCCTTCCCACAGTACAATGAGCTCCATGCTCTAGGTATGTCTTGGGATGAGCAGAATGCACGTTGGCCCGATCGAGGTTTTGGTTCTCTTACTAATGAGGAGATGCCAGACCAGGCTGTTGAGGAGGTTGTTGTTGATGAGGAGGTTGTTGATGAAAATGAGTATGATGGTGATGCATCTAATGATGATGACTCTGATGGCTTCGCTAGTGCCTCCGGTGATGAAGGCATGCTGCTGCACCTTTAGACTGAGATGATGACTATGAGCCTGATGCTTCTGATGCTGATGATGATGATGTTGTTGATATAGATAGGTTAGATATCTAGTTGGTCTTAGTTTTTAGTCTAGATGTTGTTCATATATATCTTTCTAGGTTATTTTGTATTAGAAACATCTGGGCACATGTACTAAGTTGTACTATTTTATCATCTTAGCTTTCATCATTTTAGCTTGCAGCTGTTTTCTATGAAGGTTTAATCTTCATTATGTGCACACTTACTCTTTGATTTGTTATATCTTATGAGTTGGTGCCATGTTTTTACCATATTTTGATTATGACTTAGACTATTTATTTCTCTCGTATGTATTTGGTGTATGTTGTGAGATTGTTGTTATGAATGTCTACTTGGTTGTTCTTGGAGAAGACCTGTTTTTTATTCTCTTCTACCCCCTTCCTTTTTGATAATGTCAAAAGGGGGAGAGAAATTCAATGTTTTTTTAAGCTCAACCATATTTTTTATTGCCTTTGTGATCCTTTTCATATTCATTATATGCTTTATCATGTGACTTTCTAAAGGACCATATAGTACATTTTTGTTATATTGCTATGTGTAGATAGACTAACTATGCAGGTAAGAGTAAGCATAGATTGAGGGGGAGCAATTCCCATTGTTCAAATCTTGAATCCCCTTACAATTCACAAGGCAAAGGTATAACTTCAATATCCTTTTCAATATGATTGAGGAATGGTTTGTCATTGTCAAAAAGGGGGAGAATGTTGACCTGAGAGTTATACATTGCCCATATTTTGATAATAACTTAACCATTTCATCCCTATGTATCTAATATGCTTGTTCAGGATTGATTTCAGGTTTTAAGGACATGAAAAGGATCAAAGTACACAAGCCCTAGCTTGTTCAAGTTCAAGTCAAATGTAATGTAAGTGTGCAATTTGGGAAAGCACTCTAAATGACCTTAAATGTTTTTTTGTAATCACTTGTATTGATGATATGACTTATAACTAAGATGAGAAAAATCATGGACACTTACTTCCAAGGTTTAATCACTCTAAAGTCAAATTAGAATATTTGTCACAGGTTGTTCATCGGTCGAGTTGGAAACTCGATCGATCCTATGATGGATTTTCTGAAGATAACCCATCGGTCGAGTTCACACTCACAGAACTTGACCGACCGACTCACTGAGCAAATCTAATTTTAGCTCATCGGTCGAGTTTCTTAGAACAAACTCGCCTGATAGTTTGAAAATTGGCTTTGTCTTTTAGTTGATCGGTCGAGTTACCTTTATTGAAACTCAACCGAATGCACTATATGGAAAATGCATAAAAAGTGATTATAACCTTTGGTGAGTTGTATTGGGTGAAAATAGATTTGTTGCATTGAGGAAAATGGCTATGTTTTGACCCTAAGTGATCCCAAACTCAAGTGAACACCCCCGGCTATAAATAGGACCCGTTGGAGTTCATTCCAAGTTTTCTCATTCATGATATTCTAAGTCATTACTATAGTTGAGTGTGTTGCAACTCCTTGAACCCCTTTCTCTCTCTAGTTCACACTTCATTTCATGATTATGATTGAAATAGGCATGTTGTAAGAGAGCTACTTCCTTTTTCTTGTAAAGCTCTCATCTACGTCATCTTCACTACCCCTTTCCTCCATGAAGAAAAGGTGAAGCAAGCTACTCCGAGTGAAGGTGGAGTTGTTGATGGCCTTCTTCAAGTTTGAAGAAGAGGTGAAGATCTTCTCCATGAGAAGGAGAAGGCAAAGGATGAAGATCCAAGAAGAGTAGAAAAGTCCTTGAAGGTGAAAGACTTGTGCTAGAGTGGGTAAGACCTTGGAGAAGGCTAAAGACTCTTGGGAAAGTGGGTAAGTCCTTGGTAAGGTGGAATACTCTTGGTGCTTGGATGGGCAAGTCCTTTGGTGGTCTTATGTTGTAACTCTAATTGGTGAATATATAGAGAAAAGCACTTGCAAAGTCCTAGAGGTTGACCTCTCTATGTAGTGGACTGACTCTCTCCTAGTTTGGAGAGTGGAACCACTCTGCGTGACCTTATCAACTGCTTGCTATCAATTCCTCTCATCCTTGCTATGCTTGATAGTTAGGACTTCGAATTTCACTTCAGCTATTGGTTTTTATTTGATATAATTTGAAGGTCTAATCTATTTTGTGAGATTTTGAAGCTCTATTCACCCCCCCAGAGCCCTAGATCCAACAAGAATTTGAATTGGGTTTTTGAACAAAAAAATTAACTAAACAATTAATGGATGTTGATTAAGTTCGGGGTTAGAGATCTGTAGAATGTTGAATTTACTATTAAATACACTATTCTAAGTTGATTAAATTGATTTTTTTGAGATTACTTATTTGAATAGTTATTGCAAAAAAATATTAGGTCCTTCTAGATCATAATATTGTATCTAGTAGCAATTAAACACATTTTTGTGACATCTAACCATGACTAATTCCATTATGTTCAGGGTCTATAATGATAAAAGCCTCACACACATAAGGACACTTCCGTTCTCTCGCGTACATATGTTTTGAAGGGAAATATGATAAAATGATAGTCTTAAAACAAACTTATATATGACATCAAATAGCATATCAAAACATGTATAGTTAAACTAATCATTCCATCCATGAAGTTAAATGCAATATAATTTATAAATCAAAATAAATCCATCACTACAGTTCATGTTTGGTCACTCCCAAATTTGTAGTAAATAATTTAGTTCCTTGTGTAAATATGTTTCTCATGTAATCCCTACAAATAATAATAATTCCATGGTGAAATAATGAAAAGGTAGCAATATATTAGTGTTAAACACAAGGTAGTAGGTCATGAGAATCTCTGAGAACTTCCATTAGCCAAATATACCTTTGGATACAATGTGGGTACCAAGGAAGCTTTTTCCACTCTTCTTGCTCTTCATCTATCAAAACACATCTCAAACAAGATAGGAAAATTTCTATTTGTAATTAGATGTTAAGTGGTCTAATTTTTCACACTAGATATAAATTATTGGATATTGATGAATACTTTTTTTGTTGATCATAATTGTTTGGTTGATACATCAATAGAGATGGATGATATAGAAATATACCCCTATGTTGATGCACAGACTGGAATTGTCAATATATTGACTTGAGGTGTCAATGCACTTGACTCTACCCTGTTTAAATCTTTATTGATTGAGTCGTGGCTTCAACTTGCATGTTGATACATCAACTATCTAATATTATTTTATTGAATCTAAAATCAAAAATTCATTTGTAAGTATCTACACAAAATAGGATTACATGTTTGCATTCTTACTTCTAAAATAATGAATTGATGCATTTAACTAAAGTATTTCATTATTATTAACATTCACTCAATCATATATGCAATGTACTCAATTTATCAATGAAAGTGTACTCAAATAAAATTAAAAATGGCATAATTGTGTGTATAACGATGTTGGCCACGACCTTCTCTATCACAACGAGTTGCACCAACCATCCTTGAAATGGACACACACCCTGATACCTCATCGAAAAATTATGGCATGGTCGACTAGTGCTCTTAGACCTTGAGTGTTTGAGAAAATATTTATGTATCAATGCCTATCCTTTATCTTGGTCATTAAATAGAGGGTTGGTTCTTTTAGGAGGGTTTACAAGGGCTTCATGCATGCTTCTTGACACCAAAAGAAGTGTATGTGAATGGTTATTTAAAATCCATTATTGGTTCAATCAAGGAATTCATGAGAGAAAGGGGATATCCAATCAATAATCAGCTTTGATCACTCATTAATGTCTAAATTCTAGCATGAAATTTAGGGTTTGGTTTCACTATGTAACAGTGGTCTGAATCAGCCATACAGTATGGTCATGCACAATTAATCAATGATTACTCCATTCAAAACAACATTTCTCTTTGAATTTTCATGACATGAAAATCAAGTATCTAAATGAAACCAATGTTTGACAATCATTTTTTGAGGAAAACTCAAGACAATCTATTCATCCTACTCTCGATTACAAGCTAAAGAAATATTTATGACCCCCCTTTAGCTCTCCATATGTTAGAGGCAAATGTTGGATAAGAAGTCCAGTAAACATTAGGTTCAGATTATTTAGATGCCCACTTAGCTAATCTATCAATAAGAAAATTTGTAGTTCTCAAACCAAATTGTAAGCTTACGTTTTCATTTGCACGCAGGAAAAGTTGGAAAGCATTAACTACCTGTCTGAACTCAGCTAGTGTAGGTTGGTTATGTTGTAGCATATTTCAGGTTCCACTACTACAGATTCTATGATAAATGTCCCAGGAATGACTGAGTTAGATTGGGTGGCCCGTAGTATAGATATGATTTCCACGTTGAGTACATTTAGAGATCTCATCTCCTGTGCACCTCCCCCCATCCAGTGTTCGTCTAGGTCTCTTATCACAAAGTTAGTAGCTTCCATACGATGCTTCTTCCTCATCGAAGCATCCACATGTATTTTCATATTACATGAAGGAGGAAGAGACCATCTAATCTTCTTTTGTTTTTTATGGTGTGGGACGGACGTATCGGTTTGAAAATCCAACTTTGTTAGTTGAACAAATATCTCAACATGTCAGATAGCATGACTGAGATCTACCATTGTGTTGTTGAAGATCAGCTCATTCCTCCATTTCTAAAGAAGGTATATGGTTGTAGAAAACTAGATGGCCTATTGTCATTGTCCTTTCCTCCCTTCAAGTTCTCGATGAACCATCCTTTTAGGTCAATGAGACTAATGATGTTTACTTTGAATTTGGCATTGATGACTATTGAGACTTCCTTAGAAAAAGGGCATTCCTATAGGACATGGGATGTTGTTTCTTTAGGGAGACTGCTTCTTGAATAGGTAGTGTTATTCATGAAACCTATGATGCTATGATCGGCATTGGTCATTAGTCCTTCATGAAATGCTTTACAAAGTGAAAAAAAGTCTCATTGAGGGGTCCTGAGTTTCCATATGTGGTTACATGGACCCAGGGTAACCTGTCTACTATCCTTCAGCAATTTGTTGAATACTATCTTGGTGGAGAAGAGACCTCATCTATCCCCACACATATAAATTCTTCCATTCAAACTTCTAGATTTGGAGGGAATGTATCAAGAATATCATTCATAGTATCCTCCTTGAACCAGTACTTCAGGAAATCTTCATCCCAGTGAATGTCAGTCATCATGGAACTTGTTCTCAGATCTTCCAACTCTCTGGGAATTGTGCAATTTGATTGCAACCTAGGAGTAGTGGAGGCTTTCACCCACTTTTCCATCCAGATAGAAGTGGA
Organism: Alisma plantago-aquatica; assembly: GCA_963693085.1. NCBI lineage: Eukaryota > Viridiplantae > Streptophyta > Magnoliopsida > Alismatales > Alismataceae > Alisma > Alisma plantago-aquatica. Next base: position 513,613,727 of record OY856412.1, read on the forward strand.
TTACCCACTGAGTACTACTTTCCCAACTAATTGCTTCATCTCCTCCATGTGTGTGATGATGAATTTCCATAATCTCGACCAACTGTGTTGAGCTTTATCCCTTAAATGTTCTGATTTGTCCTTCATAACTTGTCTCTAGTTGCACTCTCTTTGACTACATATATCCCAAACATTCTTTAATAGGAGGGCCTAGTTATGAGTCCTTGCTAGTTTTGATTCCCACACCCCCTTCATGTCTAGGGTCCATGATCTTCTTCCAGGAGATGGTGCTGACTTTTGTGTGGCTAGATGATCCCCCATATGAAGTTTCTCATAGTGGCATCAAGTCTATCACAGACCAAGATCGGTAACACTAAAATTTGCATGATGTATGTTGGAATTGAGTTAAGCATAGATTTATGTGGAGTAACCCTTTCGGCCAATGACATGACTTTGTTTTCCCATGAGGATACCCTAGCCTCAATTATACTTATAGTAGTGAGATATAGGGACTTGTTGGATCTCCCATGTAGAATAGGGATGCCTAGGTGCCTCTCAAGGTTTTTAGTAAGAGTTGTGCTCATTTTCCTGCTTATTTGCCTCCTTAAGACTACTTATGTGTTTTTGGAATAGAATATCAATGACTTCTCTTTGGCTAAGATTTGCCCCGAAGCCTCCCCAAAAATCTCCAAGAATTTCATCATAACAAATTCCTAAGCTACTGAATCCTCTTCAAACTGTATAATATCATCCATGAAACATATATGTATAAGCTTAGGCCCATTATGGGTAATCGTCTAAGGTTTCCAGTTCCCTCTTGATTCCTCCATCATTATATCTTGGTTCAACCTATACAAGAAGAGAAAAAAGATATATGGTGGTAGTGGGTATCCTTTCCTTACCCCTCTTGATGGTCTAAATGGTTCTAGGGTGCTTCCTTGTCAAGAAATTGAAATCTATAATGTGGTAATTATGTTCATGATTACAACGATGATGGACTCGCGTAACACAGTTTTAAGGCCTCTAAACTTGCTTAATGAGTTGAATAAGCTTAAATATCATAATTTAATTCTTATAACCCTAATATAATCTTTTCATATGTTTTGAAATCATAATATAAGCTTAAGTTTCAAATTTGGTCCAATTTGGACATTGTTTGAGCAAGTTATGCAATTTTATGCACATTTTGGACTTTTCTGCAATTTACCCAATTGAGAGGTTTTCTTTGCAATTTATCACTTGCATTATGTTACTTGGATATTTTATCATCATTCTAGATCTTTTTGAGACATGGGGCACCTATTTAATCCTTGGTTTGAAGGTGTTTTCTCCAAGGGTATTTTAGGGTTTACCCCTTCACAGATGAGCTACCTTTAGTAGCTATCAACTAATGAATTATTTGATTGGCTTAGAAATTAGACAAAAAAAAAAGCTAATCAGGTCTATATGGATGGTTGGGGAGCTTCTTGTGTGTGTGCTTGTATATTCTTAATAGTTTAAGTCCATAGACACATGGGGAAGCTACTTTTACACCTCATGCTTGCTTCCATCCTTATCCATGGGCTATATTTACCTCTTCCATGGCCAAGTACAAAACTTTGCTTTCTTTTTGTTTCCTATAACCTGTATAAATGACTCCACTCTATTTTTCTGCGGAACCAAGTGCTCTAAGGTAGAATACAACCTCTTTTTGGAGAAGAAAGTCTCCTAGAGCTCCATCTAGTCCTACCTAGGGTTTCCAAGGTCATCTTCTAGGGATTTTGACCAAGGCAAGTTGTTTTATTCCTTCCTTCTCCATTTATCTTGCTCTTCTCCTTACTTAGACCTTCCTCCAGGTCATAAACTTTCTGTTTCATGGTATAAATTTCTCTAAATCTCTAAAGCCTTACCTTTCTTGCTCCTTATGCTTAGGGTTTGCTCATTTGAAGAAAAAAGGTGCTAGATGGACGAGTTCACAGCTTATGTTTGGGTTTTCTACCATACCTCAGACCAGACCGGACCGAATTGAACAGTCCGGTCCAGTTTTGCGATCTGGACCATTATTTGCTCACCCCTAGGAGAAGCGACCCAGTGAGGAGATCGGTTGGGAGATCTTCCGGTGAGATTTCGTCAGCAGATACTTTCTGAAGACATATCTGGAGAGAAGATCAATCAGTTTGAGCGTCTACGCCAAGGAACGATGAGAATCACCGAGTATGAAGCCAAGTTCATGGACTTGCTGAGGTTTTGTCCTCACAGGGCAGTGACAGATGATGAGCAGATCAGGCAGTTTGAGAAAGGTTTGAGTGATGAATTGTCGACACCTACTACTGCTTTAGAGAATCGGGAGCGGTTTGCCACATTTGTGGAGTCTGTCCGCAGGATAATGATCTATTAGGGAGAAAAGGGAGTCCACGACTAGGAAAAGGCCTGCTCAGTTCCAGGGACAGAGATATGGTGGCTTCAAGAAGTCAAGGTTTTCAGCACCTTCCATGATGAGAGGTTCTAGTGCACCATCACAGTGGTCTCCGAGTAAGGGAAGAGGTCATGTGTCTTTGTCGTAGAAGGCGCATAGTACATCTTCTGTGGTAGTAACAAATCCATCTAGACAACAGACAGAAGGCAGGTCATGTTACCATTGTGGACAGACTGGGCACTTGAGGTCAAACTGCCCAAAGAGAGATGTTGAAGTAACGCAATAGTCGAGACAAAATCAACAAGGGTCAGACAGACAGTAGCCCAGTGCTAGTAGATGGTGAGGACACGGTCAAGCGTCGCAAGCGGGATCGTCTGCTCAAGGAAGTAGAGGACGTGGACAACAAGCAATGACTCGATTCTATGCTATGAGTCAGCCGGAGGCGATAGTCAACCCGTGAGTGGTGACAGGTCAGATGGAGTTATTTCATTATGATTTGTCTTCTTCTTGCTTTATATCTGTTTTGGTTGACCCAGGAGCTACACACTCTTTTATCGCACATAGTCTGCTTGATATTTGTCCTTTACCTGTTAGTTGTAAGGAAGATAGCATGTTGTTAGAAACCCCTCTTGATGGTTCCTCGATGCTTCAAGAAGAGTGTCCATCTTGTGTCTTATCTTTTTCAGGACATAGTATACAAGTGGATCTTATACCACTTGATATGCATGGATTCGATGTGATCCTTGGGATGGATACCTTAGAGAAGTATAAGGATGTGTTGGACTGTGGTTCCAAACATGCAGTGTTTGATGACAACGTTGAGAAGTGGATCTTCCAAGGAGATAGGAAAATTCTTCTGACATGTCTAGTGTCAGTGATGGTGGTAGAAAAGTTGATGTGGCAAGGTTGTAAGGCTTTCTTAGCTCACATTGTGGATACCAAGGCGAAAGTTCCTAGCCTTGAGGAGGTAATGGTTGTCTGAGAGTTTGCGGATGTGTTTCCTGATGAGTTTCCCAGTGTTCCTCCACCTCGAGAGATTGATTTTGAGATCAATCTGGTAACAGGAACACAACCAGTTGTACATACACCGTATAGGATGGCTCCAGCAAAAATGGCAGAGTTAAAGAAGCAGTTACAGGAGTTGTTGGAGAAAGGTTTTATCCGACCGAGCATGTCTCCTTGGGGTGCTCCAGTGTTGTTCATTAAGAAGAAGGACGGATCGATGCAGCTATGTATAGGTTACCGACAGTTGAACAAAGTTACGATCAAGAATAAGTACTCGTTGCCAAGGATAGATGATATGTTCGATCAGTTGTGTGGTGCTACAGTGTTCTCAAAGATCGATCTACGGTCTGGATATCATCAGTTGAGGATTAAGGCAAACGATATACCAAAGTCAACGTTTAGGATGAGGTATGGTCACTTTGAGTTTGTGGTTATGCCGTTTGGGCTAACCAATGCACATGTTGCTTTCATGGACCTGATGAAGCGAGTGTTTCATCCGTTCCTAGATCAGTTTGTTGTAGTCTTTATAGACGAAATTTTTATCTATATTCGGGATAGGAAAGAGCATGAGCGACATCTTTGACAAGCGTTGACTCTTTTTCGCCAACATTAGCTGTATGCCAAGTTTAGCAAATGTGAGTTCTAGTTGAAGGAAGTGACTTTCTTAGGTCATGTGATATCTGCAGAAGGAGTCCAAGTGGGCCCTAAGAAGGTGGAGTCAGTGGCAGATTGGGAGCAACCAAAGACGCCGACAGAAGTTCGTAGATTTCTGGGTTTGGCCGGATACTACCGGAGGTTTATCAAGGACTTCAGTGCAATTGCGTTGTCGATGACAAAGCTGACCAGGAAGTATGTACCTTTTGTTTGGGATGATCGTTGTCAGCAAGCTTTCCAAAGTTTGAAGGAGAAGCTGACTAGTGCTCCAGTGCTAGTGCTGCCAGAGCCCGGGAAAGGCTATGTTGTTTTCTGCGATGCTTCCAAGAAAGGCTTAGGTTGTGTGCTGATGCAGGAAGATCATGTGGTTTCTATTGCTTTGCAACAACTTAAGAAACATGAGGAGAACTATCTGACACATGATTTGGAGTTTGCAGCGGTGGTCCATGAGTTAAATATTTAGAGACACTATCTTTATGGGGAAGTGTGTCAGATCTTTACATATCATAAGAACTTGAAGTATATCTTTTCACAGAGTGAGCTGAGCATGCGACGACGTCGTTGGATAGAGATAATTAATGATTATGATTGCACCATTGAGTATCATCCTAGTAAGGGAAATGCGGTAGCTGATGCGCTTAGTAGAAAGTCTTCTTCTCTCCCCACAAAGAAGGCACAGTTGAGTTCCTTGGTATGCCATAGGCGGGATATGTTTGTCTCCTTGTAGTAGATGAATGTGCAGCTGGAAGTTTCCTTGTTGGCAGGACTGTTGGCACAGATGCAAGTCAAGCCTATGCTGAGACAGCAGATCAAAGACGCACAACAGGCAGATGGTGCCGTGCAGTTAATCAGGTCAGAGCTTGGCAGCGAAAAGCGTGATGGGTTCCATGAGTCTGAGGATGGACTAGTATGCTATCATGGTAGGATGGTGGTCCCTGATGGTAATGATTTAAGAAAGCTAGTGCTCGAGGAAGCACACACGTCGATGTATGCTATGCATCCAGGAGTTACCAAGATGTATCATAACCTGAAGGACCTGTATTGGTGGTCTGGCTTGAAGAAGGATGTAGCTGAGTTTGTGGCTAAGTGTGCAGTATGTCAGCAAGTTAAAGCTGAGCATCAAAAGCTGGTAGGTATGTTGCAACCCATGTCGATACCATAATGGAAATGGGATCATATAACCATGGATTTCGTAGTTGGTCTACCAAATACAGCTAGGAATCATGATTCTATTTGGGTAATAGTGGACAGGTTGACAAAATCTGCTCATTTCATACCTGTAAAGATGACATATACAACAAAGAAGCTTGCTCGGGTGTATGTCGATGAGATAGTGTGTTTGCACAGTGTACCAGCAATGATAGTTTTTGACAGAGGTCCTCAGTTTATAAGTCATTTCTGGGAACAGTTGCACAAAGAGTTGGGAACGCAGTTGAGGTTCGGTACCGCTTTCCACCCACAGATGGATGGAGTCTGAAAGGACTATTTAGACTTTGGAGGATCTTCTCCAAGCTTGTGTTTTGCAGTTCCTAGGCAGTTGGTACATGCATCTCAGTTTGATAGAGTTTAGTTATAACAATAGTTATCAGCAGAGCATTGACATGGCTCCTTATGAGGCTCTATATGGAAGGAAGTGTAGATCCCCTTTATGCTGGTATGAGTCTGGTGAAAATCAGCTTTTGGGTCCTGAGTTAGTACAACAGACAATAGAAAAGATCAAAGTGATACAGAAAAAGTTGAAAATGGCACAAGACAGACAGAAGTCTTATACAGACAATCACCGACAACCTTTAGAGTTCCAGGTGGGAAACAAAGTGTATCTCAAGGTCTCACCTTGGAAAGGCGTGCTAAGGTTTGGTCAGAAAGGTAAACTGGCACCCAGGTATATGGGACCATACCCGGTAATAGCACGTGTTGGCAAGGTAGATTATAAGTTAGAGCTGCCACCAGAGTTGCACAGGTTGCATCCAGTGTTCCATGTCAGTATGCTAAAGAAAAGTCATCCAGACACAGGGACAGTGATACAGCCAGTTGAGGTTGAGCTTGATGAAGACGTGACCTACGAGGAGGGTCCGGTGGCGATCCTTGACAAAAGAATAAAAAAGCTAAAGAGGAAGGACATGGTTCTTGTGAAGGTTCTGTGGCATCATCGTGGTGTTGAGGAAGCCACATGGGAGCTTGAGGAAGAGATGAGGTGAAAGTATCCCTCGCTTTTCTCTTCGGATTTCAGGGACGAAATCCTTTTGTAGAGGTTTATGGCTTGTAAGGACCCTGACCTTCATTTTGGGTTTACCCTGTTTGTTTTGCCTAAACCTTATGCTTGGTTGCTTGCTAATAATCTTTAGTGATGATTAGGGTTTGCTTGTGCTTAGTTGAGAGCTGGAGGTGCTACTTGCAAAATAACCTAAGATAGGGTTGGAGAGAAAGTTTGTCACCTTAAGAGATGTCTTTGTCTCTCTTTGCTTCCTATAGGGTTGAGAGGAAGGTTTGGGCTTATGCCTTGAGTTGTCTTGGGCTTGGTTGAGCTCTTTTGGGCCTTGTTTTCCCTTGTTTGGGCCTTGCCTTGCTTGGTTGAGCCCTGTATCGGGCAAGGATGCTTTGTATCGGCCATGGGGTATCACCCATGGGGGTGTGTCGGCCATGGAAGAGTAGTGTGTCGGCCTTTGACCTTTGTTGACCTCCTTGCCTTGGTTGTGTCACCCTAGCTTGGACATGTGGCCGAACCCTAGGTGGGTCTTATTCTTTGGTAAGCATCTTCCCTCTCTCCTTAGCATCTTCTTCTCCATCTTGCCTACTCTTCGGCCATGGTGGTTATGCTTCTTGTTCCTTTTCTTGAGGTGGCCGAAGTGGTGAGCTTGGAGCTAGTAGCTTGAAGCTTGGAGCTTTGGAGCTTGAGGAGTTTGCTTAAGGCGGGTTACATAACTTCTAACCCTAACTATACTACCTTCTTTATGTTGCATGTTTCATATATGATGATGATCGTGCATTGCATGTTATGGTTCTTGCTCTAGAACATGTTGTTGATCTTATGGATATAATGAGCATGATGTTGTTGTTGTTGATGGTTTATATGCATTTACACCTAGTTGGCCGAACCATGGTTTAGGGTTTCCTTAGTGAGCAACACTCCTTTCTCTCCTTGGTCAAGAGAAGTGAGTTTGAGCTCTAGTGATGTAGGCAATACCCCTCTCTCTCTCTCATTTTAGTTGAGAGGTGAGTCTACATTCTAGTTGCTTGGGCAACACCCTCCTCTCACCATGGATTTGAGAGGTGAGCTTTTGAATAGATGATGACCTATGTTGAGGCTGGTCCTTGTGGTTGCCCGATTTGTGATAGAGGTTGTGCAAAACCCCTCTCTCTTGGTTGTTGAGAGGTGAGCCTACCTTCTTGATCAATTAGGGTTTGGTGCCCTTATGCTTGAGGTTGAAGATGATCTTGTTGGGTTGTGCCTTGCACGATATGACCTTGGGATAGTGCTGCCCAATAGCCCTATTTGGAGTTGTACCCTTGGGCGATACACCTTGTTGAGATGTTGACTTGGTGCCTGTTATGCTATGGAGCCTACTAGGCTATCCTTATGTTGGGCGATAGGGTTTAGTTGTGGTGATGCCCGATATGAGTTGAGTGGTGCATCTTAGTGAGTACCCTAGTGGTGTTGTTCCTTTGACCGATATGCCTAGTTGGCTTGGCCGATACTCTTTGTGGAGTTGGGGCTTGGGCGTTACACCTTGATGTGTGCCTTGCATGACACATCTTGTGATGATCTTGGCCGATATGTTATGATGAACTTGGTGGCTTGGTGCCCGATATGATGGTTGTATAAGAACCCTAGACGACGCCTTAGTGGTGGCCGATACAAGGAGTTTGACCTAGTTGGACGACATGTCTTCTTAGGTGTTGCTTGTTAGGTGGGCAACACCCTAGCCCTTTCCTCGGACGATATGAAAGAATGGGTTTGTGTTGCCCGACACACCCTTTGTGAGTTGGTCATTGTGGTGCCTTAGTGGTTACCATGCTTTGGCCGATAGAGTGCCTTGGCCGACATAGGGTTCTTTTGAACGATATGGATGATGGTTGAACGTTAGGGCATCTTGGGCGCCATGCTCCTGGTCGACATGCTCCTTTGGAGAGGGTTAGCCGATAGAGGAACCCTAACCCTAACCCTGATCCTTATGCACGATAGACCTTTGGCCGATAGCATATGCTGATGCACGGTACACCTTACCCGACACCATGTGAGCTGGTGGGTTCTAGTTGCATGATAGGTGAAAGGATGGGTTGACCGATATGGTGGTGAGCTTGTTTGGGGTTTGAAACCCTAGCCGATGCATCCTCTGGTGAGGGTATGACCATACCCGATACACCCTTTGGTGAGGGTTGGTGCTGATCGCCATACCTTTAGTGAGGATTACAAGATATTTGGTGAGGGTTTTGTACATAGTTGATAGTTATCTTTTAAATAATGATAACACAAGTGATATGATGTAATCACCTTGAATCCTGTAACTATGATGATGAGATAAGATGATAGGTTGTGAACCATGAAGCTTGGAAGCTTATGATGTTGCTTTACATGATGGTGTGACACATGCATATGGTCACAAGTATAAGGCATAATGTTTGCCTATGATTGATAATAATACTATGAATGATAAATCTTATGTGTGATGTACTCATGAATGCTTCTTTATACTTGATAGTATAATAATAGTCTTGTTAATCCATGATGGCTTTAGTTATCTCTATGAATGTGTATACTAACCATGCAGGTATTTCATGTGGATTCATATCCTGGTAAGAGCTATGAGATATATGTGCTTTGACTAGCACAATGTGATGATAATCCTTGTTAATGGAATAACAAGTTGATAGGTCTGAGGACCTGATATAAGGCTGATGTAACATCCCTGACCTGGGTTATGAACTAACCCTAGGTGTTTTGCCGAAATATGTAATTAAATCCTTGTGATTAACTTTGGGCATGTAATTAAGTTCCTCAAAAACATATATTTCAATTTTGCTCCTTTATATATAAAGTTGTAGCATTGTTTTGTAATACAGGGATCTATGTGCAAATTACCCAATTAAGGGATTAACTTGCAAATTGCACATGTTGAGATTTTCCTCTGATGTTGAGACATCATGAGGATGTTTATGATGAAGTTTGAGGGATTTCCCAAGCTTGAGCACCAAGGTGCAGCTGTGGAAGCAACCCCTGTACTTGAAAACCCTAAATTGGTGTAAAGTGCAATTTACCCAATTTGAGGGGTGCAACTTGTAAAATACATTATCTAAAATATCTTTTATGACTCTTGGCATCATTTAGAAGAGAAATGATGAAAAGGTCACTTCATTTGAATAATCATATAATAATAAAAAAACACCTTTGTGATTGAATAATCAAGGTGTATGTATAATAGCCCTTTTATGTGTATGCTTTAGTGATGGGTTGATCCTCTTTGCCTTCAATTCTTGACCTTAGAAGGAGTTTGTCCTTAGAAATAAGGGGTAGGGACGAGCAAAGAAGAAATGAAGGACTTAGATGAGAAATGGGATAAAGTAGAAGCTTTATGGAGAAATTTCACCCAAAATATATATATCACTTCCTTTGCAAGCAAAGGAATGTTTCTTTCATTCCCTCACTTATCCTCCTTGCTCAAACCGACTACGGCAGATCTCTGGAGCATAGGAGAACTACCAGGGAGTTCAAGGTAAGTTTGGATCATCCCTTTTGCTTGAATTCATGGAGGAAACTCGATTTCAAGGTTGAATTCATGGCTAGCTCACCTAGCTTTATCTTTCTAGCCATTCCTTTCCAACTTTTCCTTGGAGAATTCACCTTGGCCGACCTGTGGAGCTCAAAGACGCCATTAAATACCTGAAGCTTGGAAGCTTGGATCTCAAGGAACAACCTTTAGGCGGGTTTTATAACTCTAAACCTTATGCTTTGATTATACATCTTTTTCTATGCATATAGTTGCTAGTTCTTCTTCTTCCCTATCTTCCCTTGCATCCTTGCAAGAAAAATCGTGAAGAACTGCTACTGTACTTGAGGTAGAAGATAAGGGCGTTAATTACTATGCTTATCCACGGATTTCCACTTTACCAAACGACCTTCACCAATTGCCCATACGGTTTACACAACCGTTTGGTGGGCAAACGGTTTCAGGGTCGTATGAAGGTAAACGGTCTTCAAGACCATTTGGTCGCGTTGACCAAGTGACGACCGTATCGGAATCTTGTTTATAATTATGTAGGTTAATCACCCACATTATTTGAGGGCTTAACTCCAAAGTAATCGTGAGATATAAGCAAATCAATTAGCAAATCCAATTGAATTAAGTTCTGATTTTCAATCTGTTTAATTTGCCCCTTTTGGGCAAACGGTCTCAAGACCGTTTAAGATGGCTGACCAAGCATTGACCGTTTGGGATTACTGTTCATAATGATGTTGATTAATGACTCACCAAATTTTATGGATTAATTCCAAACGAGTTATGAGTTGAAGGTTGATTAATAGGGCATATCCTAATTAAAATCAGTGCTGAAATTCCAATAAGTTAATTAGTGATTTTGGGTTGATTAGCCCAAACGGTCTCAAGACCGTTTGGGGAATCATCCAAACGGTTTTGGGGATCACCCAAGACCGTTTATAGGTCTTGGGTCAAGTATAGTTGACCAATTGAAGGCCCAAAGGTACCAAATCATATTGCAATTAAGTATTGATGTGATGATCAACTCAATAGATCAAACCTTGATGAATTTTCACTAGAGTCCAAAGGATGGATGGGCAAACGGTCTCAAGACCGTTTGGAACTCATCCAAACGGTCTAAAGACCGTTTGGTGTCAACCCAAGACCGTTTGGAGGTCTAGGGTTAAGGTAATTTGATCAATTGAGGGCCCAATTACAGTGGGTTATTGAAATAATCAAATTGCTGATTTGTGACTTAATTAAGGTTCAACCCCTATCAAATCAACTTAGATTTTGATGAATTCTTGGGCAAATGGTCTCAAGACCGTTTGGAGGTCATCCAAACGATCTCAAGACCGTTTGGGCCAAGTTTGGGCCCAATTGGAGGTCAATTGATAGGTTCAACCTTGAATTGATTCACATTGTTGAATATTGATGACCATCCGATTTGAAACTCTAATTGAGATGGACTTAACCCTAATTGGCTTTCAATTGAGGGTTAATTTGGTGTCCAATTTATTGAGGCTCATCCCAATTGACTCAATTTATAAGTAGTTAACATGGCTTTGGCCAATTGAGGGCTTCAACATACTTAATCATAAACATTTGTAACTTTTGAACCATGTTGGAGGTCCAAACGGTTTGAGCCCATTTGGACCAAACGGTCTCAAGACCATTTGGATCCTAACGGTCTCAAGACGGTTTGAGGCCAAACGGTCTCAAGACCATTTGGACTCAAACGATCTCAAGGTCATTTGGACCAATCGATCTCAAGACAAGTTGATCAAACGGTTTCAAACCGCATAAGCTCAAACGGTTTGGAAAGTCAACCTTTCCAAACGGTCAACGCACCCAAACGGTTTGGGCAAATGACCTTGAGGTCATGCGGTCTTGGAGTCAAACCTAGCAAACAGTCAACGCACCCAAACGGTTTCAAACCGTTTGGTGGTTGAAGGTTGAAACCGTTTGGAGGTTTTCAAGGTTATTTATACATAATCACTTGAAGTTGTAATTGGTTCAATGGTGATCTAATCTAAACCCTAATGGTAACTTAGAACATTAAGGGACTAAGTGATTAATGAATTGACCCATGATGGTGATCATGAGGTAAATTACCAAAATACCCTTGAGGGGTTTAATTGAGTAATACCTTTTTCTAATAAAACCCTAATCACATGTTAATGATGTTTTGGCTTATGCTAGTCAATGAGGACTTAACTCAACCTGATCTAGAGTGGTGTTATCACCATCTACTAGTAAGAGGAGGGAGAAAGTATCGTAAGAGAGAGAAAGTACCCTTTTATAGTGGAAACTTAAGTAAAGTACCTTCAATACACATGAATGTGCATGATTAGGGTATGATCCACCTATGTGAGATCATGGAAACCCTAATTATGATGTTTAGTGAATCTTAATCTTATCTAGGAACTTTAATGATGATGTTTCTCATACATGGTGATGTTATGAGTTCAATTCGCCATGAGGTGAATGGTAAACCCTAATTCTAGGGTGAGGACATGTATTGTGAATAGTAAACCCTGATTGATGAATATTGGGGAACTTGACTCTTCTAAGAGTTTGAAAGTGTAACTTCTAGAATGAATTGTTTACTGTTATCAGTTGAATTAACCATGCAGGTTGTTATGAGATGATGATCATATCCAAGTATGGATTATGAAATTATATTCATTGAAAGCATGCTTTAGCTTTATGAATAGTGATATATCCTGATGCATTGTCAATGGCAACCTATGGATTAAAATGGGCTGTGAGAGCCATAATTACCATCAAGGTCATGCTTTAGAGATGACTTGTGATGAATGTATTGAGATATGATGATTGATGAGAGTTAGGCTTGTTACATTTAGTATTCTCATTTCATAGCTGTTATGCTAATGTTATTGTTTGAAGAACAATGTATGATGTTAAAAGAATACTGAATGTACCTAACTAATCAAGTGTAATGTAGAGCCCTGATCATAGATCCATCATTGTCAGAGATCAAATGATGGTGAAACAGGTTTTCCTAAGGGAACTCCTGGATCACATACTTTTGAGTATGTGGGGTATATGGATGTGTAGAACCTTACATCCTAGTGTAGGTGTTTGATGTAGATGTGTAATCCATCAATCCTTCACTACAATCCTATACCGTATCAGTGGATGGTAAACATGAAACCTCCTGATGACGAAGAAAGCACATATATCCGTATCAGTGGAAGATAAACATGAAATCTCCTGATGACGAAGAGAGTACATAACGCCACTGTAACTCTAAAATAGCGAAGGACCAGATTACCCTGGTAAGCTATTATAGTAGAGGCACGAGATGTCCTACAAGTAATCCTCTTACTGACTGAGGAAGGTGAAGGTCATGAGAATCCGGCTCTTTCGATGACCTAGTATGATAGCGAGGCACATAGTAGTGATTGGTTGGAGTATGAGTGGTAAACCTCATCTCCACAGGGCATAAAAGTAATGTTTGAAAAACATAATCCAAAGTGTAGCATACCTGTTAGAGATAACTACGAGTTTATTGATTGATGTTACACTGTATAGTGCAAATGTCTTCATGTTTCATAACTGTTGAACTCATGCTTACTATTAAATCTGATGTTGAATACTTTGAAGCTTTTACTGCTTAAGTTATTCTTTGAGGTGCTATAATAAAGCTTCTGGAGGAGAGTTATAACTCTCGCTGGGACAATTATGTAAAATTGTCTCACCCCGTAGTCTTCAACTTTTTAGGTGGACGTCGAGGATGGAGGAATAGGTCTACAGGTGACCAGTCCCAGCAGCAACAGCACCAGGGGCAGCAGTGAAATCTCAGGTGGAGATTTAGCCTGCCATGTGGTGTAGTTAGAGTCAGTCCTATGTGTCTTATGTACTCTCAGGTCTTGGAGTCTTTTGGTCTGAGATTTTGGTTATGAGTTCTTGAGATTTTGTATCATGTTGTATATAATTACTCAAGAAGTAATTATCTGAGATGTAAACAGTTTATATCCTTTTATGAAGTAAGTTTTATGGTTTCAATGCTTTATCTCAAAAAGTTTTAATTTTCGCTGATTTTTGGTATTCCGCTGCTAATCGAATCGCTTTCGCTAAGTTTAAATCGTGTTTATATCGTGGTTTGGAGATCAGAGCCCACAATTAAGTGGTATCAGAGCTCTAGGTTCGCTGAGTCTATAGAGGCATAGGACTTAGGATGTCGAGTCTATCCTTAGTATCTCTTCCTTATCTAATAGAATCTTCTGTTCCTCAGGAGAAGAAGATACATAAGGATGGCAGAGCCACATGATGAGTATGTGGCAGAGAGTAGTGCTAGTGCACCTCGAGGCGGTGCAAGGGTTCCAAAAATAGAACAGCCTGCACCTGAACCACCCCAGTTTGACCCAGCTGATATGGGTAACCCAGCAGTTCAGACGATGTTTGGGCAGTTTATGACTGCCATGACACACATAACTGACAAGATGCCCATGCCTGCACCTAGGGCACCTGCCCAGCCTGAAGGACAAGGTATCGGTAAGACGTTCGAGCGACTTCGTCGTGTCGGAGCTACCGAGTACTTTGGGACTGCCGACCCCGCAGATGGTGATCTGTGGTTAACAGAGTTGGAGAAGGCTTTCAGGATTCTTAATATTCCGGAGGCTGAGAAGGTTAGACATGTTGTCTATCTTCTCAAAGGCAGTGCTGGCCACTGGTGGAATATGGAAGAACAGAAGAGACCTGGGATAGAGTTCTCGTGGGAAGAGTTTCGTCGGGAATTTATCAATAGATATTTTCCAAAGACCTTCCTAGATGAGAAAATCTCTCAGTTTGAGAGATTGAGGCAAGGCATGATGAACATTAGCGAGTATGAAGCTAAGTTCATGGAGTTGCTGCGGTTCTATCCGCACATGGCTTCCACAAAAGAGGAAAGAATCAGGAGATTTGAGAAGGGTTTGAATGCTGATATATCAACCCCTGTGTCTGCCTTAGAAAACCGAGAGAGATTCTCTACCTTTGTTGAGTCAGTCCGAAGGATAGAGAGATCTATGGTTGAGAAGAGGCAAACCCAAAAAAGATATCCACAGTTCCAGGGTTCTTCATCTAGGGATTACAAAAAACTGAGATTCTCTGCACCTAACCCTCCACCACCCAGAACAAGTTCCCAAACTCAGTGGTCACCAAGTAGAGGCAGGGGACGAAGTCTACCTCAACAAGAGACTCACAGTTCTGCATCAATGTCAGTTACTGGACCACCAAGACCACAACAACTGGAGAGGAGCTGTTACAATTGTGGGAAGGTGGGGCATTTAATGAAGGACTGCCGATCTAGGCATGTCAGTGTGACACAACCTCAGAGGCAGAGTCAACAGGGATCTCAAAGAAGGCAATCTCAAGGAGCAGCTCGAGGACGTGGACAAGCGTCTCAAGCTGGATCATCAGCACCACCTCAACACCAGGCGACAGCAAGGTTCTATGCTATGAACCCACCTGATGCAGTGGTCAATCCACGGGTAGTGGCAGGTCAGATGGAACTTTTATATTCTTATATGTCTAAATCATGTGTGGTATCTGTTCTGATTGACCCGGGTGCTACGCACTCCTTTGTCACTCGGAGAGTGATTCGTAACTGCAATATGACGGTTAGTCATAGGGCAGATAGTTTGTTGTTGGAGACTCCGTTGAGTGGGTCTGTCGTTTTGCAGGAGGTATGTTCTCCCTGCATCCTCTTCTTTTCTGATCATCGCATTCAAGTGGACCTTATACCACTTGATATGTAAGGATTTGATATAATCCTCGGGATGGATACCTTAGAAAGGTATAGAGTTGTCTTGGATTGTGAATCCAAGTTGGCTGTGTTTGCTGATGAAGGCAACACATGGATCTTTCAAGGTGAAAGAAATATTCTGCCCACCCGTCTTGTATCATCTATGGTTGTTGATAAGCTGTTGAGGCAAGGATGTTATGCATTCTTGGCCCATGTGGTAGATGTTACCAAGGAAAGTTCCAATCCTACTGAAGTTCCCATAGTCAGGGAATTCAAGGATGTGTTTCCTGAAGAACTTCCTGGTATACCACCACCTCGGGAGATTGATTTTGAAATCAATTTGATCCCAAACACGAAACCTATAGCCCAGACACCGTATAGAATGGCGCCTGCTGAGATGGCAGAACTCAAGAAACAGCTTCAAGAGTTACTTGAGAAAGGTTTTATCCGACCGAGCACTTCACCTTGGGGTGCTCCGGTTTTGTTTGTTAGAAAGAAAGATGGGTCAATGCGGTTGTGCATTGATTATAGACAACTCAATAAAGTAACGATAAAGAATAAGTACCCTCTGCCGAGGATTGATGATCTCTTTGACCAGTTGCGTGGTGCAACCGTCTTCTCAAAGATAGACCTGAGGTCTGGATATCATCAACTCCGTATTAAGGATAGTGACATATCCAAGTCTGCCTTTAGGATGAGATATGGTCACTATGAGTTCACGGTTATGTCGTTTGGACTAACCAATGCACCAGCTGCATTCATGGAACTCATGAATAGAGTTTTTCGACCCTTCCTTGATCAGTGTGTTGTCGTCTTCATAGATGACATTCTGATCTATAGTAAGGATGCTCAGTAGCATGAGCAGCATCTTCGCCAAGCTTTGACCTTGCTAAGAGAACACAAGCTGTATGCTAAGTTTAGTAAGTGTGAGTTCTGGCTACCGGAGGTATCTTTTCTTAGACATGTGATATCTGCATCGGGAATTTGTGTTGACCCTACAAAGGTAGAATCTGTTCTACAGTGGGAACAACCGAAGACGCCGACGGAGATTCGAAGCTTCTTGGGGTTAGCAGGCTATTATTGAAGGTTCATTAAGAATTTCAGTTCCATAGCCTTACCCTTGACTAAGTTGACCCGGAAAGATGTTCCTTTTGTTTGGAGTGATAAGTGTCAGCAATCTTTTCAACTGTTGAAGGAGAAGTTGACAAGTGCACCCATACTTGTGCTACCTGAGCAAGGCAAATGATATATAGTTTTCTGTGATGCTTCTAAGAATGGACTAGGGTGTGTGTTGATGCAGGATAAACAAGTAATTTCTTTTGCTTCTCGACAGCTTAAGAAACACGAAGAGAATTATCCGACACACGATCTGGAGTTAGCTGCTGTAGTTCATGCCCTGAAGATCTGGAGACACTATCTTTATGGAGAGACGTTTCAAATTTTCACTGACCATAAGAACCTTAAGTATATCTTCTCTCAGCATGAGCTTAACATGAGGCAACGTCGCTGGATGGAGTTAATCAAGGACTACGATTGTACAATTGATTACCATCCAGGAAAGGCCAATGTTGTTGCAGATGCCTTGAGTAGGAAATCAGCAACATCAACCATGGATAGAGCACAACTAAACTCTTTAGTATGTTCTAAGAGAGATATGCTTATCTCTTTAAGGTAAGACAATGTACAGTTGAAGGTATCATTGTTAGCCGGGTTGATGGCTGAGATGCATATTAAACCTACCCTAAGAGAGCAGATTAAGGAGGCACAACATGTTGATGCTATAGTTCAGCAGATTAGATCGGAGTATGGTAGTGAGAAACAAGATGGTTTCCATGACTCAGATGATCAAATAGCCTGTTATCATGGGAGGATGATAGTGCCGGATGTGGACAACTTGAGGAAGTTAGTCCTGGAAGAAGCTCATTCTTCGATGTATGCCATGCATACAGGGAGCACCAAGATGTATCGAAACTTGAAAGATATGTATTGGTGGCCTAGAATGAAGAAGGATGTTGCATAATTTGTTCTGAGGTGTCCTGTGTGTCAGCAAGTTAAAGCTGAACACCAGAAGCCTACAGGAACAATACAACCTTTACCCATACCACAGTGGAAGTGGGACCATGTGACCATGGACTTTGTTGTTGGCCTACCCAGGACAAGCAAAGGACATGATTCCATTTGGGTAGTTGTAGATAGGTTGACTAAGACAACACATTTCTTACCTGTCAAAACAACCTATTTTGCTGAAAGGTTATCACAGTTGTATGTTCAAGAGATAGTGTGTTTGCACGGAGTGCCTGTCACTATAGTTTCTGACAGAGGTCCCCAGTTTACAAGTCATTTTTGGGAACGACTTCATAATGCTTTAGGCACCCAGTTAAGGTTTAGTACGGCCTTTCATCCACAGACTGATGGACAGTCGGAAAGGACCATACAGACCTTGGAAGACCTGTTGAGAACATGTATTCTCCAGTTTACCGGAAGTTGGGATCTACACCTAAGCTTGATAGAGTTTGCCTATAACAATAGCTATCATCATAGTATTGATATGGCACCTTACGAAGCCTTGTATGGTAGACGTTGTAGATCACCCTTGTGTTGGTATGAGACTGGTGAGCATCAGTTGTTAGGACCTGATCTTGTGCAGCAAACTACAGAAAAGATTAAGGTAATACAGCAACAGATTAAGACTGCACAGGATAGGCAGAAATCTTATGCTGACAAGCATCGTAGACCCTTAGAGTTCTAGTCGGAGACAAAGTGTATCTCAAAGTCTCGCCTTGGAAAGGAGTTCTTCATTTTGGAAGAAAAGGGAAGTTAGCTCCTAGATTTGTGGGGCCTTATCCAATCATTGAACGGATTGGAAAGGTAGCATATAAACTAGAGCTGCCACCAGAGTTGTAGAGGTTACATCCTGTGTTTCACATTTCTATGCTAAAGAAATGTCACCCAGACACTGAGTCAGTTCTACAACCTATGGAGGTAGAATTAAATGATGATATAACTTATGAAGAAGGACCAGTGTCAATCCTTGATAGCAGAATTAAAAAGTTAAAGAAGAAAGATTTAAGCCTTGTGAAAGTCCTCTGGAACCACCGTTGTGTTGAAGAAGCCACTTGGGAACTAGAAGATGAGATGAGAAGGAAATACCCTGCCCTTTTCTCTTAATACGTTTTATCGATTTCGGGGACAAAATCCTTGTAAGGGGTGGATAATTTGTAACATCCCTGACCTGGGTTATGAAATAACCCTAGGTGTTTTGCCGAAATATGTAATTAAATCCTTGTGATTAACTTTGGGCATGTAATTAAGTTCCTCAGAAACATATATTTCAATTTTGCTCCTTTATATATAAAGTTGTAGCATTGTTTTGTAATACAGGGATCTATGTGCAAATTACCCAGTTAAGGGATTAACTTGCAAATTGCACATGTTGAGATGTTCCTCTGATGTTGAGACATCATGAGGATGTTTATGATGAAGTTTGAGGGATTTCCCAAGCTTGAGCACCAAGGTGCAGCTGTGGAAGCAACCCCTGTACTTGAAAACCCTAAATTGGTGTAAAGTGCAATTTACCCAATTTGAGGGGTGCAACTTGTAAAATACATTATCTAAAATATCTTTTATGACTCTTGGCATCATTTAGAAGAGAAATGATGAAAAGGTCACTTCATTTGAATAATCATATAATAAAAAAAAACACCTTTGTGATTGAATAATCAAGGTGTATGTATAATAGCCCTTTTATGTGTATGCTTTAGTGATGGGTTGATCCTCTTTGCCTTCAATTCTTGACCTTAGAAGGAGTTTGTCCATATAAATAAGGGGTAGGGACGAGCAAAGAATAAAGGAAGGACTTAGATGAGAAATGGGATAAAGTAGAAGCTTTATGGAGAAATTTCACCCAAAATATATATATCACTTCCTTTGCAAGCAAAGGAACGTTTCTTTCATTCCCTCACTTATCCTCCTTTCTTAAACTGACTAAGGCAGATCTCTGGAGCATAGGAGAACTACCAGGGAGTTCAAGGTAAGTTTGGATCATCCCTTTTGCTTGAATTCATGGAGGAAACTCGATTTCAAGGTTGAATTCATAGCTAGCTCACCTAGCTTTATCTTTCTAGCCATTCCTTTCCAACTTTTCCTTGGAGAATTCACCTTGGCCGACCTATGGAGCTCAAATACGCCATTAAAAACCTGAAGCTTGGAAGCTTGGAGCTCAAGGAACAACCTTTAGGCGGGTTTTATAACTCTAAACCTTATGCTTTGATTATACATCTTTTTCTATGCATATAGTTGCTAGTTCTTCTTCTTCCCTATCTTCCCTTACATCCTTGCAAGAAAAATCGTGAAGAACTACTACTGTCCTTCAGGTAGAAGATAAGGGCGTTAATTCCTATGATTATCCACGGATTTCCACTTTACCAAACGACCTTCACCAATTGCCCATACGGTTTACACAACCGTTTGGTGGGCAAATGGTTTCAGGGTCGTATGAAGGTAAACGGTCTTCAAGACCATTTGGTCGCGTTGAACAAGCGACGAACGTAAGGGAATCTTGTTTATAATTATGTAGGTTAATCACCCACAAAATTTTATGGGTTAACTCCAAAGGAATCGTGAGATATAAGCAAATCAATTAGCAAATCCAATTGAATTAAGTTCTGATTTTCAATCTGTTTAATTTGCCCCTTTTGGGAAAACGGTCTCAAGACCATTTAAGATGGTTGACCAAGCGTTGACCGTTTGGGATTACTGTTCATAATGATGTTGATTAATGACTCACCAAATTTGATGGATTAATTCCAAACGAGTTATGAGTTGAAGGTTGATTAATAGGGCATATCCTAATTAAAATCAGTGCTGAAATTCCAATAAGTTAATTAGTGATTTTGGGTTGATTAGCCCAAACGGTCTCAAGACCGTTTGGGGAATCATCCAAACGGTCTCAAGACCGTTTGGGGATCACCCAAGACCGTTTATAGGTCTGGGGTCAAGTATAGTTGACCAATTGAAGGCCCAAAGGTACCAAATCATATTGCAATTAAGTATTGATGTGATGATCAACTCAATAGATCAAACCTTGATGAATTTTCACTAGAGTCCAAAGGATGGATGGGCAAACGGTCTCAAGACCGTTTGAAACTCATCCAAACGGTCTAAAGACCGTTTGGTGTCAACCCAAGACCGTTTGGAGGTCTAGGGTTAAGGTAATTTGATCAATTGAGGGCCCAATTACAGTGGGTTATTGAAATAATCAAATTGCTGATTTGTGACTTAATTAAGGTTCAACCCCTATCAAATCAACTTAGATTTTGATGAATTCTTGGGCAAACGGTCTCAATACTGTTTGGAGGTCATCCAAACGATCTCAAGACCGTTTGGGCCAAGTTTGGGCCCAATTGGAGGTCAATTGATAGGTTCAACCTTGAATTGATTCACATTGTTGAATATTGATGACCATCCGATTTGAAACTCTAATTGAGATGGACTTAACCCTAATTGGCTTTCAATTGAGGGTTAATTTGGTGTCCAATTTATTGAGGCTCATCCTAATTGACTCAATTTATAAGTAGTTAACATGGCTTTGGCCAATTGAGGGCTTCAACATACTTAATCATAAACATTTGTAACTTTTGAACCATGTTGGAGGTCCAAACGGTTTGAGCCCATTTGGACCAAACGGTCTCAAGACCGTTTGGATCCTAACGGTCTCAAGACGGTTTGACGCCAAACGGTCTCAAGACGGTTTGGACTCAAACGATCTCAAGGTCGTTTGGACCAATCGATCTCAAGACAAGTTGATCAAACGGTTTCAAACCGCATAAGCTCAAACGGTTTGGAAAGTCAACCTTTCCAAACGGTCAACGCACCCAAACGGTTTGGGCAAATGACCTTGAGGTCATGCGGTCTTGGAGTCAAACCTAGCAAACAGTCAACGCACCCAAACGGTTTCAAACCGTTTGGTGGTTGAAGGTTGAAACCGTTTGGAGGTTTTCAAGGTTATTTATACATAATCACTTGAAGTTGTAATTGGTTCAATGGTGATCTAATCTAAACCCTAATGGTAACTTAGAACATTAAGGGACTAAGTGATTAATGAATTGACCCATGATGGTGATCATGAGGTAAATTACCAAAATACCCTTGAGGGGTTTAATTGAGTAATACCTTTTTCTAATAAAACCCTAATCACATGTTAATGATGTTTTGGCTTATGCTAGTCAATGAGGACTTAACTCAACCTGATCTAGAGTGGTGTTATCACCATCTACTAGTAAGAGGAGGGAGAAAGTATCGTAAGAGAGAGAAAGTACCCTTTTATAGTGGAAACTTAAGTAAAGTACCTTCAATACACATGAATGTGCATGATTAGGGTATGATCCACCTATGTGAGATCATGGAAACCCTAATTATGATGTTTAGTGAATCTTAATCTTATCTAGGAACTTTAATGATGATTTTTCTCATACATGGTGATGTTATGAGTTCAATTCGCCATGAGGTGAATGGTAAACCCTAATTCTAGGGTGAGGACATGTATTGTGAATAGTAAACCCTGATTGATGAATATTGGGGAACTTGACTCTTCTAAGAGTTTGAAAGTGTAACTTCTAGAATGAATTGTTTACTGTTATCAGTTGAATTAACCATGCAGGTTTTTATGAGATGATGATCATATCCAAGTATGGATTATGAAATTATATTCATTGAAAGCATGCTTTAGCTTTATGAATAGTGATATATCCTGATGCATTGTCAATGGCAACCTATGGATTAAAATGGGCTGTGAGAGCCATAATTACCATCAAGGTCATGCTTTAGAGATGACTTGTGATGAATGTATTGAGATATGATGATTGATGAGAGTTAGGCTTGTTACATTTAGTATTCTCATTTCATAGCTGTTATGCTAATGTTATTGTTTGAAGAACAATGTATGATGTTAAAAGAATACTGAATGTACCTAACTAATCAAGTGTAATGTAGAGCCCTGATCATAGATCCATCATTGTCAGAGATCAAATGATGGTGAAACAGGTTTTCCTAAGGGAACTCCTGGATCACATACTTTTGAGTATGTGGGGTATATGGATGTGTAGAACCTTACATCCTAGTGTAGGTGTTTGATGTAGATGTGTAATCCATCAATCCTTCACTACAATCCTATACCGTATCAGTGGATGGTAAACATGAAACCTCCTGATGACGAAGAAAGCACAGATATCCGTATCAGTGGAAGATAAACATGAAATCTCCTGATGACGAAGAGAGTACATAACGCCACTGTAACTCTAAAATAGCGAAGGACCAGATTACCCTGGTAAGCTATTATAGTAGAGGCACGAGATGTCCTACAAGTAATCCTCTTACTGACTGAGGAAGGTGAAGGTCATGAGAATCCGGCTCTTTCGATGACCTAGTATGATAGCGAGGCACATAGTAGTGATTGGTTGGAGTATGAGTGGTAAACCTCATCTCCACAGGGCATAAAAGTAATGTTTGAAAAACATAATCCAAAGTGTAGCATACCTGTTAGAGATAACTACGAGTTGATTGATTGATGTTACATTGTATAGTGCAAATGTCTTCATGTTTCATAACTGTTGAACTCATGCTTACTATTAAATCTGATGTTGAATACTTTGAAGCTTTTACTGCTTAAGTTATTCTTTGAGGTGCTATAATAAAGCTTCTGGAGGAGAGTTATAACTCTCGCTGGGACAATTATATAAAATTGTCTCACCCCGTAGTCTTCAACTTTTTAGGTGGACATCGAGGATGGAGGAACAGGTCTACAGGTGACCAGTCCCAGCAGCAACAGCACCAGGGGCAGCAGTGAAATCTCAGGTGGATATTTAGCCTGCCATGTGGTGTAGTTAGAGTCAGTCCTATGTGTCTTATGTACTCTCAGGTCTTGGAGTCTTTTGGTCTGAGATTTTGGTTATGAGTTCTTAAGATTTTGTATCGTGTTGTATATAATTACTCAAGAAGTAATTATCTGAGATGTAAACAGTTTATATCCTTTTATGAAGTAAGTTTTATGGTTTCAATGCTTTATCTCAAAAAGTTTTAATTTCCACTGATTTTTGGTATTCCGCTGCTAATCGAATCACTTTCGCTAAGTTTAAATCGTGTTTATATCGTGGTTTGGAGATCAGAGCCCACAATTAAGTGGTATCAGAGCTCTAGGTTCGCTGAGTCTACAGAGGCATAGGACTTAGGATGTCGAGTCTATCCTTAGTATCTCTTCCTTATCTAATAGAATCTTCTGTTCCTCAGGAGAAGAAGATACATAAGGATGGCAGAGCCACATGATGAGTATGTGGCAGAGAGTAGTGCTAGTGCACCTCGAGGCGGTGCAAGGGTTCCAAAAATAGAACAGCCTGCACCTGAACCACCCCAGTTTGACCCAGCTGATATGGGTAACCCAGCAGTTCAGACGATGTTTGGGCAGTTTATGACTGCCATGACACACATAACTGACAAGATGCCCATGCCTGCACCTAGGGCACCTGCCCAGCCTGAAGGACAAGGTATCGGTAAGACGTTCGAGCGACTTCGTCGTGTCGGAGCTACCGAGTACTTTGGGACTGCCGACCCCGCAGATGGTGATCTGTGGTTAACAGAGTTGGAGAAGGCTTTCAGGATTCTTAATATTCCGGAGGCTGAGAAGGTTAGACATGCTGTCTATCTTCTCAAAGGCAGTGCTGGTCACTGGTGGAATATGGAAGAACAGAAGAGACCTGGGATAGAGTTCTCGTGGGAAGAGTTTCGTCGGGAATTTATCAATAGATATTTTCCAAAGACCTTCCTAGATGAGAAAATCTCTCAGTTTGAGAGATTGAGGCAAGGCATGATGAACATTAGAGAGTATGAAGCTAAGTTCATGGAGTTGCTGCGGTTCTATCCGCACATGGCTTCCACAAAAGAGGAAAGAATCAGGAGATTTGAGAAGGGTTTAAATGCTGATATATCAACCCCTGTGTATGCCTTAGAAAACCGAGAGAGATTCTCTACCTTTGTTGAGTCAGTCCGAAGGATAGAGAGATCTATGGTTGAGAAGAGGCAAACCCAGAAAAGATATCCACAGTTCCAGGGTTCTTCATCTAGGGATTACAAAAAACCGAGATTCTCTGCACCTAACCCTCCACCACCCAGATCAAGTTCCCAAACTCAGTGGTCACCAAGTAGAGGCAGGGGACGAAGTCTACCTCAACAAGAGACTCACAGTTCTGCATCAATGTCAGTTACTGGACCACCAAGACCACAACAACTGGAGAGGAGCTGTTACAACTGTGGGAAGGTGGGGCATTTAATGAAGGACTGCCGATCTAGGCATGTCAGTGTGACACAACCTCAGAGGCAGAGTCAACAGGGATCTCAAAGAAGGCAATCTCAAGGAGCAGCTCGAGGACGTGGACAAGCATCTCAAGCTGGATCATCAGCACCACCTCAACACCAGGCGACAGCAAGGTTCTATGCTATGAACCCACCTGATGCAGTGGTCAATCCACGGGTAGTGGCAGGTCAGATGGAACTTTTATATTCTTATATGTCTAAATCCTGTGTGGTATCTGTTCTGATTGACCCGGGTGCTACACACTCCTTTGTCACTCGGAGAGTGATTCGTAACTGCAATATGACGGTTAGTCATAGGGCAGATAGTTTGTTGTTGGAGACTCCGTTGAGTGGGTCTGTCGTTTTGCAGGAGGTATGTTCTCCCTGCATCCTCTTCTTTTCTGATCATCACATTCAAGTGGACCTTATACCACTTGATATGTAAGGATTTGATATAATCCTCGGGATGGATACCTTAGAAAGGTATAGAGTTGTCTTGGATTGTGAATCCAAGTTGGCTGTGTTTGCTGATGAAGGCAACACATGGATCTTTCAAGGTGAAAGAAATATTCTGCCCACCCGTCTTGTATCATCTATGGTTGTTGATAAGCTGTTGAGGCAAGGATGTTATGCATTCTTAGCCCATGTGGTAGATGTTACCAAGGAAAGTTCCAATCCTGCTGAAGTTCCCATAGTCAGGGAATTCAAGGATGTGTTTCCTGAAGAACTTCCTGGTATACCACCACCTCGGGAGATTGATTTTGAAATCAATTTGATCCCAGACACAAAACCTATAGCCCAGACACCGTATAGAATGGCGCCTGCTGAGATGGCAGAACTCAAGAAACAACTTCAAGAGTTACTTGAGAAAGGTTTTATCCGACCGAGCACTTCACCTTGGGGTGCTCTGGTTTTGTTTGTTAGAAAGAAAGATGGGTCAATGCGGTTGTGCATTGATTATAGACAACTCAATAAAGTAACGATAAAGAATAAGTACCCTCTGCCGAGGATTGATGATCTCTTTGACCAGTTGCGTGGTGCAACCGTCTTCTCAAAGATAGACCTGAGGTCTGGATATCATCAACTCCGTATTAAGGATAGTGACATATCCAAGTCTGCCTTTAGGATAAGATATGGTCACTATGAGTTCACGGTTATGTCGTTTGGACTAACCAATGCACCAGCTGCATTCATGGAACTCATGAATAGAGTTTTTCGACCCTTCCTTGATCAGTGTGTTGTCGTCTTCATAGATGACATTCTGATCTATAGTAAGGATGCTCAGTAGCATGAGAAGCATCTTCGCCAAGCTTTGACCTTGCTAAGAGAACACAAGCTGTATGCTAAGTTTAGTAAGTGTGAGTTCTGGCTACCGGAGGTATCTTTTCTTAGACATGTGATATCTGCATCGGGAATTTGTGTTGACCCTACAAAGGTAGAATCTGTTCTACAGTGGGAACAACCGAAGACGCCGACGGAGATTCGAAGCTTCTTGGGGTTAGCAGGCTATTATTGAAGGTTCATTAAGAATTTCAGTTCCATAGCCTTACCCTTGACTAAGTTGACCCGGAAAGATGTTCCTTTTGTTTGGAGTGATAAGTGTCAGCAATCTTTCCAACTGTTGAAGGAGAAGTTGACAAGTGCACCCATACTTGTGCTACCTGAGCAAGGCAAAGGATATATAGTTTTCTGTGATGCTTCTAAGAATGGACTAGGGTGTGTGTTGATGCAGGATAAACAAGTAATTTCTTTTGCTTCTCGACAGCTTAAGAAACACGAAGAGAATTATCCGACACACGATATGGAGTTAGCTGCTGTAGTTCATGCCCTGAAGATCTGGAGACACTATCTTTATGGAGAGACGTTTCAAATTTTCACTAACCATAAGAACCTTAAGTATATCTTCTCTCAGCATGAGCTTAACATGAGGCAACGTCGCTGGATGGAGTTAATCAAGGACTACGATTGTACAATTGATTACCATCCAGGAAAGGCCAATGTTGTTGCAGATGCCTTGAGTAGGAAATCAGCAACATCAACCATGGATAGAGCACAACTAAACTCTTTAGTATCCTCTAAGAGAGATATGCTTATCTCTTTAAGGTAAGACAATGTACAGTTGAAGGTATCATTGTTAGCCGGGTTGATGGCTGAGATGCATATTAAACCTACCCTAAGAGAGCAGATTAAGGAGGCACAACATGTTGATGCTATAGTTCAGCAGATTAGATCGGAGTATGGTAGTGAGAAACGAGATGGTTTCCATGACTCAGATGATCAAATAGCCTGTTATCATGGGAGGATGATAGTGCCGGATGTGGACAACTTGAGGAAGTTAGTCCTGGAAGAAGCTCATTCTTCGATGTATGCCATGCATACAGGGAGCACCAAGATGTATCGAAACTTGAAAGATATGTATTGGTGGCCTGGAATGAAGAAGGATGTTGCATAATTTGTTCTGAGGTGTCCTGTGTGTCAGCAAGTTAAAGCTGAACACCAGAAGCCTACAGGAACAATACAACCTTTACCCATACCACAGTGGAAGTGGGACCATGTGACCATGGACTTTGTTGTTGGCCTACCCAGGACACGCAAAGGACATGATTCCATTTGGGTAATTGTAGATAGGTTGACTAAGACAACACATTTCTTACCTGTCAAAACAACCTATTTTGCTGAAAGGTTATCACAGTTGTATGTTCAAGAGATAGTGTGTTTGCACGGAGTGCCTGTCACTATAGTTTCTGACAGAGGTCCCCAGTTTACAAGTCATTTTTGGGAACGACTTCATAATGCTTTAGGCACCCAGTTAAGGTTAAGTACGGCCTTTCATCCACAGACTGATGGACAGTCGGAAAGGACCATACAGACCTTGGAAGACCTGTTGAGAACATGTATTCTCCAGTTTACCGGAAGTTGGGATCTACACCTAAGCTTGATAGAGTTTGCCTATAACAATAGCTATCAGCATAGTATTGATATGGCACCTTACGAAGCCTTGTATGGTAGACGTTGTAGATCACCCTTGTGTTGGTATGAGATTGGTGAGCATCAGTTGTTAGGACCTGATCTTGTGCAGCAAACTACAGAAAAGATTAAGGTAATACAACAACAGATTAAGACTGCACAGGATAGGCAGAAATCTTATGCTGACAAGCATCGTAGACCCTTAGAGTTCCAGGTCGGAGACAAAGTGTATCTCAAAGTCTCGCCTTGGAAAGGAGTTATTCGTTTTGGAAGAAAAGGGAAGTTAGCTCCTAGATTTATGGGGCCTTATCCAATCATTGAACGGATTGGAAAGGTAGCATATAAACTAGAGCTGCCACCAGAGTTGTAGAGGTTACATCCTGTGTTTCACATTTCTATGCTAAAGAAATGTCACCCAGACACTGAGTCAGTTCTACAACCTATGGAGGTAGAATTAAATGATGATATAACTTATGAAGAAGGACCAGTGTCAATCCTTGATAGCAGAATTAAAAAGTTAAAGAAGAAAGATTTAAGCCTTGTGAAAGTCCTCTGGAACCACCGTGGTGTTGAAGAAGCCACTTGGGAACTAGAGGATGAGATGAGAAGGAAATACCCTGCCCTTTTCTCTTAATACGTTTTATCGATTTCGGGGACGAAATCCTTGTAAGGGGTGGATAATTTGTAACATCCCTGACCTGGGTTATGAAATAACCCTAGGTGTTTTGCCGAAATATGTAATTAAATCCTTGTGATTAACTTTGGGCATGTAATTAAGTTCCTCAGAAACATATATTTCAATTTTGCTCCTTTATATATAAAGTTGTAGCATTGTTTTGTAATACAGGGATCTATGTGCAAATTACCCAGTTAAGGGATTAACTTGCAAATTGCACATGTTGAGATGTTCCTCTGATGTTGAGACATCATGAGGATGTTTATGATGAAGTTTGAGGGATTTCCCAAGCTTGAGCACCAAGGTGCAGCTGTGGAAGCAACCCCTGTACTTGAAAACCCTAAATTGGTGTAAAGTGCAATTTACCCAATTTGAGGGGTGCAACTTGTAAAATACATTATCTAAAATATCTTTTATGACTCTTGGCATCATTTAGAAGAGAAATGATGAAAAGGTCACTTCATTTGAATAATCATATAATAAAAAAAACACCTTTGTGATTGAATAATCAAGGTGTATGTATAATAGCCCTTTTATGTGTATGCTTTAGTGATGGGTTGATCCTCTTTGCCTTCAATTCTTGACCTTAGAAGGAGTTTGTCCATAGAAATAAGGGGTAGGGACGAGAAAAGAAGAAAGGAAGGACTTAGATGAGAAATGGGATAAAGTAGAAGCTTTATGGAGAAATTTCACCCAAAATATATATATCACTTCCTTTGCAAGCAAAGGAACGTTTCTTTCATTCCCTCACTTATCCTCCTTGCTCAAACTGACTAAGGCAGATCTCTGGAGCATAGGAGAACTACCAGGGAGTTCAAGGTAAGTTTGGATCATCCCTTTTGCTTGAATTCATGGAGGAAACTCGATTTCAAGGTTGAATTCATAGCTAGCTCACCTAGCTTTATCTTTCTAGCCATTCCTTTCCAACTTTTCCTTGGATAATTCACCTTGGCCGACCTATGGAGCTCAAATACGCCATTAAAGACCTGAAGCTTGGAAGCTTGGAGCTCAAGGAACAACCTTTAGGCGGGTTTTATAACTCTAAACCTTATGCTTTGATTATACATCTTTTTCTATGCATATAGTTGCTAGTTCTTCTTCTTCCCTATCTTCCCTTGCATCCTTGCAAGCAAAATCGTGAAGAACTACTAATGTCCTTCAGGTAGAAGATAAGGGCGTTAATTCCTATGATTATCCACGGATTTCCACTTTACCAAACGACCTTCACCAATTGCCCATACGGTTTACACAACCGTTTGGTGGGCAAATGGTTTCAGGGTCGTATGAAGGTAAACGGTCTTCAAAACCATTTGGTCGCGTTGACCAAGCGACGAACGTAAGGGAATCTTGTTTATAATTATGTAGGTTAATCACCCACAAAATTTTATGGGTTAACTCCAAAGGAATCGTGAGATATAAGCAAATCAATTAGCAAATCCAATTGAATTAAGTTCTGATTTTCAATCTGTTTAATTTGCCCCTTTTGGGAAAACGGTCTCAAGACCATTTAAGATGGTTGACCAAGCGTTGACCGTTTGGGATTACTGTTCATAATGATGTTGATTAATGACTCACCAAATTTGATGGATTAATTCCAAACGAGTTATGAGTTGAAGGTTGATTAATAGGGCATATCCTAATTAAAATCAGTGCTGAAATTCCAATAAGTTAATTAGTGATTTTGGGTTGATTAGCCCAAACGGTCTCAAGACCGTTTGGGGAATCATCCAAACGGTCTCAAGACCGTTTGGGGATCACCCAAGACCGTTTATAGGTCTGGGGTCAAGTATAGTTGACCAATTGAAGGCCCAAAGGTACCAAATCATATTGCAATTAAGTATTGATGTGATGATCAACTCAATAGATCAAACCTTGATGAATTTTCACTAGAGTCCAAAGGATGGATGGGCAAACGGTCTCAAGACCGTTTGGAACTCATCCAAACGGTCTAAAGACCGTTTGGTGTCAACCCAAGACCGTTTGGAGGTCTAGGGTTAAGGTAATTTGATCAATTGAGGGCCCAATTACAGTGGGTTATTGAAATAATCAAATTGCTGATTTGTGACTTAATTAAGGTTCAACCCCTATCAAATCAACTTAGATTTTGATGAATTCTTGGGCAAACGGTCTCAAGACCGTTTGGAGGTCATCCAAACGATCTCAAGACCGTTTGGGCCAAGTTTGGGCCCAATTGGAGGTCAATTGATAGGTTCAACCTTGAATTGATTCACATTGTTGAATATTGATGACCATCCGATTTGAAACTCTAATTGAGATGGACTTAACCCTAATTGGCTTTCAATTGAGGGTTAATTTGGTGTCAAATTGATTGAGGCTCATCCTAATTGACTCAATTTATAAGTAGTTAACATGGCTTTGGCCAATTGAGGGCTTCAACATACTTAATCATAAACATTTGTAACTTTTGAACCATGTTGGAGGTCCAAACGGTTTGAGCCCATTTGGACCAAACGGTCTCAAGACCGTTTGGATCCAAACGGTCTCAAGACAGTTTGAGGCCAAATGGTCTCAAGACCGTTTGGACTCAAACAATCTCAAGGTCGTTTGGACCAATCGATCTCAAGACAAGTTGATCAAACGGTTTCAAACCGCATAAGCTCAAACGGTTTGGAAAGTCAACCTTTCCAAACGGTCAACGCACCCAAACAGTTTGGGCAAACGACCTTGAGGTCATGCGGTCTTGGAGTCAAACCTAGCAAACGGTCAACGCACCCAAACGGTTTCAAACCGTTTGGTGGTTGAAGGTTGAAACCGTTTGGAGGTTTTCAAGGTTATTTATACATAATCACTTGAAGTTGTAATTGGTTCAATGGTGATCTAATATAAACCCTAATGGTAACTTAGAACATTAAGGGACTAAGTGATTAATGAATTGACCCATGATGGTGATCATGAGGTAAATTACCAAAATACCCTTGAGGGGTTTAATTGAGTAATACCTTTTTCTAATAAACCTAATCACATGTTAATGATGTTTTGGCTTATGCTAGTCAATGAGGACTTAACTCAACCTGATCTAGAGTGGTGTTATCACCATCTACTAGTAAGAGGAGGGAGAAAGTATCATAATAGAGAGAAAGTACCCTTTTATAGTGGAAACTTAAGTAAAGTACCTTCAATACACATGAATGTGCATGATTAGGGTATGATCCACCTATGTGAGATCATGGAAACCCTAATTATGATGTTTAGTGAATCTTAATCTTATCTAGGAACTTTAATGATGATGTTTCTCATACATGGTGATGTTATGAGTTCAATTCGCCATGAGGTGAATGGTAAACCCTAATTCTAGGGTGAGGACATGTATTGTGAATAGTAAACCCTGATTGATGAATATTGGGGAACTTGACTCTTCTAAGAGTTTGAAAGTGTAACTTCTAGAATGAATTGTTTACTGTTATCAGTTGAATTAACCATGCAGGTTGTTATGAGATGATGATCATATCCAAGTATGGATTATGAAATTATATTCATTGAAAGCATGCTTTAGCTTTATGAATAGTGATATATCCTGATGCATTGTCAATGGCAACCTATGGATTAAAATGGGCTGTGAGAGCCATAATTACCATCAAGGTCATGCTTTAGATATGACTTGTGATGAATGTATTGAGATATGATGATTGATGAGAGTTAGGCTTGTTACATTTAGTATTCTCATTTCATAGCTGTTATGCTAATGTTATTGTTTGAAGAACAATGTATGATGTTAAAAGAATACTGAATGTACCTAACTAATCAAGTGTAATGTAGAGCCTTGATCATAGATCCATCATTGTCAGAGATCAAATGATGGTGAAACAGGTTTTCCTAAGGGAACTCCTGGATCACATACTTTTGAGTATGTGGGGTATATGGATGTGTAGAACCTTACATCCTAGTGTAGGTGTTTGATGTAGATGTGTAATCCATCAATCCTTCACTACAATCCTATACTGTATCAGTGGATGGTAAACATGAAACCTCCTGATGATGAAGAAAGCACATATATCCGTATCAGTGGAAGATAAACATGAAATCTCCTGATGACGAAGAGAGTACAGAACGCCACTGTAACTCTAAAATAGCGAAGGACCAGATTACCCTGGTAAGCTATTATAGTAGAGGCACGAGATGTCCTACAAGTAATCCTCTTACTGACTGAGGAAGGTGAAGGTCATGAGAATCCGACTCTTTCGATGACCTAGTATGATACCGAGGCACTTAGTAGTGATTGGTTGGAGTATGAGTGGTAAACCTCATCTCCACAGGGCATAAAAGTAATGTTTGAAAAACATAATCCACAGTGTAGCATACCTGTTAGAGATAACTACGAGTTGATTGATTGATGTTACACTGTATAGTGCAAATGTATTCATATTTCATAACTGTTGAACTCATGCTTACTATTAAATCTGATGTTGAATACTTTGAAGCTTTTACTGCTTAAGTTATTCTTTGAGGTGCTATAATAAAGCTTCTGGCGGAGAGTTATAACTCTCGCTGGGACAATTATGTAAAATTGTCTCACCCCGTAGTCTTCAACTTTTTAGGTGGACGTCGAGGACGGAGGAACAGGTCTACAGGTGACCAGTCCCAGCAGCAGCAGCACCAGGGGCAGCAGTGAAATCTCAGGTGGAGATTTAGCCTGCCATGTGGTGTAGTTAGAGTCAGTCCTATGTGTCTTCTGTACTCTCAGGTCTTGGAGTCTTTTGGTCTGAGATTTTGGTTATGAGTTCTTGAGATTTTGTATCATGTTGTATATAATTAGTCAAGAAGTAATTATCTGAGATGTAAACAGTTTATCTCTATTTATGAAGTAAGTTTTATGGTTTCAATTCTTTATCTCAAAAAGTTTTAATTTCCGCTGATTTTTGTATTCCGCTGCTAATCGAATCACTTCCGCTAAGTTTAAATCGTGTTTATATCGTGGTTTGGAGATCAGAGCCCACAGCTGAGTGCCTAGTTGAGGTGTTATCCTCTGATGATGAGATAAGGGATGCATTCCCAGGATGTTGATGCATGATTGTGATGCCTTGAGAGGCAGTGGTTGATATCATGAGGGATTGAGGTCCCAGGACAGTATGTTGATGGCAATAATGATGTAATTCTATAAGGCTATGTTTATACTTTGTTTTGCCTCAATAATTGGCTTAAAATATATTAATCAATTATAGATGAACCTATCATGTAGTTTTCCCTGGCCATAGATCCATTACCGCCAATATTTGGTGATGGTGAAATAGGTTTATCCTGCGGGATTACCTGGAGCGCATATTGTTGAATATGCGAGGTTTCCCCTAGCCTAAAATAGGAGGGTTGAGTGCAACTTTGGTTGTAGACTCAGGATATATGGAGCATGGTGAATATACCCATGGCTCAGGAGATGTGATGATGAGCATGATGCATTCATGGCTCGGATGTATGTACTAGCACCTATGATGAGGTGAGCTAGAGATATGGGTAGCTTGCAGAGATGACCCAGAGGCTGAGACCCTATAAGCATAAGACTGCGGTCTTGCTTGATGATTCATGTACTGACCACGAGAAGGTGAGGTCATGGAGTTCGGATCTCCTTAGACCTTGTATGGCACCATATTGGGCTTCGCAGCCAATGGTTGGATTTGAGCAGGGAAGGCTCACTTCCTTAGGGCATAATAAAACATAATCTAGCTGAATAAGTATATCTTGCTTAGAACAAAACACGGAACATTGATTGAGGCCTTGCTTATATAGCTGATCTAGTTACACCTTGCAGATATGTGTAACTCATAACTCCTATTTTCAAACGTTAATAGCATCAACTCAAACTCATAACTCGAACTCGAACTCATAACAACTCGAACTCAAACTCACCAACCCGCGCCCTGGAAATGCCTTCCTTGGCTTGGGGAGTTACCCCAATTTTCCTATTGGCAATATCCGCCTTCTTGTACTGAAAGTGGGGCTGACTTTTCCACCCGCTCGACACTCAGTTTTTCACAAGACTGTCTCCTCCAATCCTTGCTGGCCAGGTCTTCTTGACAACTATAGTAAGTTCTTATAAAGCTTATCTTGTCAATCATGTTCCATAAAGAAATACTTGGTTATATGCCTCTCGAATATCTTGGTGAGCTTGATGGTAATAATAGCTTTACTCAGTATGTTGTTCTTATTATACACTTTATTAGTTATTTGTTGTTATCTGCTTTAACCTTTGAGGTTTTATAGTTGCGCTGGGGAGTTATGTTTCTCTCTAGGACTGTGTGTCTCACCCCGTTGGTTTACACCCTTTTTAGGTGATCTCTCTAGACGCGGTGGTGGTCGTGAGGTTGCGGCCAAGCAGTAAGAAGAGCAGTAGAAGGTAAGAGATGGACATGTTGCTGTTTTGGTGGTTTTGTAGTAGAGTCTTAGAAGTCATCCATGTACTCTCAGGTCCTTGGAAGTGTTTTGACGACGTTTCACGATGTTTAGCTACTGTAATTTTCATATACCCTGCTGCTGGCCGTATGTGGCCGTTCTGTATGTATAAACAGGTGATGAACTACTATGCACTGTTGCGACAGTGGGTGGCTTTAAGTGGTGAACATATCAGGCAGGTGATCTTGAATATATCTATATATGACATGATCTTCTTGCAGGGCCTGGTTGTAAATGTTCTGTATGTATGCTTTCCGCAATCGGTTTTAATTAACCTGTGTTTTCAGTAATATATGGTTCCACACATTTCGCATGTCATCTCATTGTCTATGTGATGGCGGGGTGTCACAACTAGCTTGGTTTACGAGGACTCCCGAATCCATATGATACTGTCCTGGCTTGAGCTAATATGAATTGTTCAAAATAGCATGCTTTTAGGTAATAGTAGTCTTATACATCTATATGATTTATCTTTAGGGACCCTAATATGTTGAACTAGTCTCCCATGTGTAATCACTTGTTTGAGGATTAATACCCAATATAGTTCCCTTATGACCCATAGAAGCACATGTTTGTATAGTTATCCCTAGAACCTAGACTTTAAAGTTTGGTGTTTAGTAAGCAATTAGAGTGTGCAGTGAAGCGTGATGGATCTTGTATATGGTTTAGTTAGACTACCCTTTTACCTCTAGATTAGTTGGTTGGGTAGGTTAAATCCTTTAAGGGGTGGTGAATAAGTTGTTTTATTATATGTGGATGTTTTGATTTTGAGGATGAAATCCCTTTAAGGGGTGGTGTGCTGTAACATATTAGATCTCGAGCCCTACCTTGGAAGTTGACATTTTAGACTTAGCCAAATAAGGTTGAAGGTTAGACCTAAATAGATGTTTAGTATAACCCTAATGAGCTAATACATGTATAGATCACCTTAATATAACATAATGTTCTAACATTAATCTTAGGTTTATAATGGATACCTAAAATATGCCACATAACTCATTTTGGTGGTAATATGAAGATAAGAAACTTAATCGGATGAATAATTTAGATAATGGGCCGTTAATGGGCCATATGACATATCTCATAAAAAGAAGTCTCAAAATTGGAAACAAACTTCAAATTCAAAAACTACATATCAAAATTAGCATATATGTCAAATTTCATCTAATTTGGACAACCTTGAAATATTAGGATAAGTTTAGGAGAGAGAAAATGAGTAAAAGGCATAAGTAATTAATAATGTGATTATATAACTTCAAAATATGTAAATAATGGCAAATTCACATTCAACACATCAAAGATAACTTGTGGATGAAGTTTGGTCCAATTTGGATGTTGTTTGTGCAAGTTATGTAATTTTAGGTACATTTTGGACATTGATGCAATTTACCCAATTTGGAGGTTTTCTTTGTAAATTGTCACATGCATTGTAATATTTAGATATTACCTTACCATTCTCAAGTTTTTGAACCATGGGGTACCTAGTTGCACCTTGGTTTGAAGGTGTTACTTTCCAAATGCATTTTAGGGATTACCCTCTTTATAAATGAGCTTATCTTTAAAAGCTATCAACCGATGGGGTTATTTCGTTGATTGGAGGACGATGGGGATGGCCTAGAAGTCTCCATGGGCTTTTAGGACCGACCTTGGATATACAGGAAGTCTCTATGAGCTGTCCTCTTACATGGCCATGAAGCCCTAGCCTAAGGACACATGGAAAGTCCCATAGACACCTCATGCTTATCCCCTTCTTTATAAAGCCATGCCTACCCTTTATCACCTCCCAATACAAGAAGCAATCCTCTCCTTATCTTTCCCCCAACTTAGAACATCATCCCTTTTATGTTTGGCCAAGAAGTTGTTGTCCCAAGGTAAAAGAGGGTGCCTACCTTGGTGAAGAAGGCTCTTAGGGTTCCAAATTTGCTCTATTTAGGGTTTCTAAAGCTCCTCCTTGGTTATTTCGACCAAAACTAGTACGTTTTCTCCTTTCCTTCCCTATTTTCATGTTTTTAGTCTTCCTTCCACCTTCCTCCAAGTCGGAACCCCAGTCTTCCATGGTGAAACCCCACCTAGAACCCATAAACACCTCATCTCCATGTTCTTTTGTTAGGGTTTTTCACCTCTAAAGTGGAGAAGATGCTTCTTACTTGAGATAGGAGATTTTTTGGAGAAGCCAGCATCTCTAAGATTGAGAACCTTACTTATTGGACCTGTCCACCTTCCCTAGAGATTCTCTGGAGGCCTAGGCTTGACTTGGACTGTTTAGACTCTAAAGTTGAGGTATGATGTATCCCCTATCTTTCTATGTTGAGCAATTCACCTATGCTTATTCATTCTATTTGTCCTATGGACATTAGCCTATACACAATGTCTTTTCTTTTGAAAAATATAGTTCATGTGAACTACCTTATTTTATATTGATCATGTGATCATGGATATTCTTTTGAACTCTTATCTTATGCTTGTTCGTGATGGAACTCTAAAAGATGACATGTGATGTCTTTTGCCCACTTGTGAGGTGGGTGTATATGTTGGTCACTTATGTGGTGACTAGTTTATATATTCTGACTATACTTTCTACTTGCCTCTACATTTAACATGCTATGTGATTTAGTAGCACTAGAGTAGTGTAATTGCATTGGCTTTTATGGCAGATGTGTTGTTTCCTGTCGAGCAGATGTGATATTTCATGCTCTTTTGGAATGGAAAGGAACCTCATACCCAGGGCAAAATGTGTGATTCTTAGCCCATGTTTTATATATTTTAGAGATTGGCAATATTCCTTTCTCTATCAGGTTTTAAGTTTATGAGACTTGGCCTCCTTTGTGTTTATATTGTTCTAGGGCTATGTTTATCTCACATGCATGCAGTTTGATGATATGGGGTGTGTGCCCTAATTCTTTACATGTGCTTGTGTGGCACAATCTTTATGTTTTATTAATGGCAAGTATTTTTTTGTTATCATATGATTTCAATTCCTTTTCTCTTGATACCCATTTGGGTGGTCCTTATCCTTTCTATGGGAAGCCTTTTATATTTGATGTCCTTTATTCCATAAATTTCTCAATTTCCTATTTAGTATGCACATACCAGCCTTTGTTGATGTCATCAATTTTCTCTTCTTGTTGGGGTATGCTTCCAACCCTAGGTGAAGGACTTGGATGATAAGGTGTGAAGTTTTGGACTAGCTTAATGAGTTAAAGCTTGGAGATAAAGTTGTTATGGTTTATATTTCCCTCTACTTAGACCCTTATGTTGTATCATTATTGTAAACCCTAATGGGAGATTTTGATGTACTCATGTAATCTTTTATGAAAGTTGAATATAGTCAGTTATTTTTATTCCACTGCTATACTTTGGTTGTTTTAATACCACTTATTGAAGTTTGAAAATTTTACACCTATTCTAGCATACCTTTGAGTGTGTTTGGAATGGATGTTTTATTCTTCAAATTTTCAGTAAGGGGGTGATCTCGCCTCCTTACACACACCTGAGTACTTACATCTCACACCTAAGGCTAGGTAGAAGGGTGATATGGAAATCTAGCTAAGTGTCCATAAGTGGACTTGGGAGTTTTTCCCTTCCAAGCCTTCAAATACCTCTTTTCTATATATCTTAGGCGGTCATATATCTCAAATAACAAAGAAAGTGGTAGGGAGAGAGAATAAGCATGAACATAGCATAATTGACCAATATAAAGTGTTTTACATGAATATTTCTCTTTACAAGGTATTCAAGTCACATATTTCCCCCAAACATCCCACGAAGGGGCTTAGACACTCATGACGAGAAGGGATACAAAAAGAGAGATTTTGTGAAAGCCCTTATGTCAAAAGGCACCACTTTTTCTGGAGTTGTTGTTGGGGATAGTGTTTGAGACCTAGCTAGTTGTTTCTGTTTTACTCTTTTTAGTTTCCCTCACCATTTATTTTTCTATATTCTTTGTGTTGCTTTTGCATTGTTGGTTGCTAACTATTCTTCTTGGTTGGTTGTGACTTGCAGGTGGCAGTGCATGCTTGTTTTCTTTTGTCCTTAGAGACTTCATTTGAAGATCCTGACATAGGACATAGAAGGCAAAGAAAATGCCAAAACTGCCAAGAGGAAGAAGTAGAGATGGACAATCCCAATAGAGTACCACCTCCCTTGGGAAATCAAGTAGGAATACCACCACCACATGATGAGAATCATGAAGAGCAAAGAATCCTCATGCTTATGATCACCCATTGCCTCCAAAGACATTGAAACATTATTTTAGTCTGGCAAATCACACTTTTCCAATAGCTACTAGAGTGGGGAACCTTTTAGGATAAGTGTTCTCAATTCCACCAGCTCTAGTTCAACGAATCCCCACATTCTATGGACTTACCAATGAAAATCTATATCGTTATGTGGAATCTTTATTGGATGTGTGTTCTAATCTCCACAATTTCACAGCCACAAGCTATTCAGTTGATCATGTATCCCTTCTCTTTGAAAGGACAAATCTAATGAATAATACTCTTCTAAGACCAAGGTGATGACTTGGGAAAGGATGAAGAATGGCTTTCTCAAGGAGTTCTATCCTATTACTAAGTTGATTGATATGCATTACTTCTTTTATTTATATGAGTAATGAATATTTCTATGATAGGTGAGAGATGTTTCTAATGCTATTGAGAGATTGCCCCCACATGAGGTACTATTGTGGCAGATTGTCCAATCTTTTTATGCATGGTTATCTTAGTTGAACCAAAATGTTGTGAAATTTTCCCATGGTAGGATCTTCGTGGCTAAGCCTTTAGAAGAATCTTGGTCTTTGTTTTTAGATCTAGCTAAACACTCAAGGCATCACACTCATAGTGCTTTTGGTGATTATGATAGAAATGTGAGTGTTTCTTCTCCCAAGTCAGCTCCCCCACCTTCAAATGATACTAGTCTACAAATGATAAAACTTCTTTCTGATATGATGAACGTGATGAAGAATGAAAGAGGAAGTACTTCCAATGATAATGTGCAAATCATGGAAACTTTATGGGATGGTAACTTCATTGCATCTCCATGGCTTCCAACAAAAATAGTAACTTGGGTTTGAACATGTGATCTACCGCTACGCCTTAAACAACCAAATTTTTATTCCCAAGTTTGTGAGGCGTTCACAAAGTTATTGAACGTAGATGGCCATGCCCTAAATCACACAAGAAGCAAATACGCTAGATTCACTGTAATGATTGGCACTTCCAATCTAGTTCATCCTGTTGTGATTATAAATGGCACCAATTTCAGAATGGAACATGAATTGCTTCCTAGG
Source organism: Alisma plantago-aquatica (assembly GCA_963693085.1). Classification (NCBI taxonomy): domain Eukaryota; kingdom Viridiplantae; phylum Streptophyta; class Magnoliopsida; order Alismatales; family Alismataceae; genus Alisma; species Alisma plantago-aquatica. The sequence goes on from OY856412.1 coordinate 513,653,879, forward strand.
ACATGTGAATTTTTTTTATCCCAGTAGGAATTCTATGGAGGAATTCCCTACGTTGAACCAGAACGAGATGACTGATGAAGCTACTATAGTCACCGAGGAAGCTGGCATATGGTGGATACCCGAGGAGGACCGCCGTCGGAGGTGTTTTGGTAAGAATATTCATGCTTGACGACACACACAAACAAGAGACATAAATAATTGTTAAGGCTCGTCAACGCCGACAACAAATGAACAGATTTGAAATTCTCCAAGACAATCAAGAACATGTCATGGAAGTTAATGAACACATTGATGCAAATCCTAATACAAATGTTGAACAACGTCCGGCCATAGTAGCCCGGGTGGTAAGAGCTCGGTAAGTCCCAATGAAGGACTCGGGTTTGAACCTCACCGAAGGCACTTTGCGAACGACAATCCACGCTGATTAGGCGCGGGAGGGGGGTGACCGGACCGCACCCTCTCATGCCTCGAGAGTTTATCATGTCGGCTTCGTCCGGAATGAGTTCATAAAAAAAATGTTGAACAACCAATTCAGGTGACTAGTAAGGTCTGGACAAGGGAAAGAAAGTAGAAGACACAACACATTCAATGTGATCAACACATTGAAGACGTTCAATCTAGTAATGATCATTTACATCAAAAATATTCTTTGGTTAGTGAACACGGTCATATGTAGTTCATCCCGAAGGAAATACAATTCTTGTCGATAACAAAGTCCCAAATGGGTAATGTTCAAGGATTCTCTTGATGCATATTGGTAAATGTGGAGATTAATCTTGATCTTCCTAATGATTTAGGCTTTTGTTATAGGATAAATAACAATATGTTATTTTAGGTATGCATTGATGTAACTATGTATTTACTATAACGTGGATTCTAGTCTTCCCCGGGCCTTTGTATGTACATTCACACTCCTTTTAGTGGTGATTATCAACAAAAGGCAATGCATTTCCAACTTTCTTTTAGTAATATAGTATAGATTAGAATATAAGGACTAGTTTGTCATAGAAAAATAGAAGAAAAAAATACAGATAAATTCTCTACGAACTTTTGTTATTAATATTATAGTACATAAATGTGCAACAATCGGTCCTCATTACTCATCTCTTACTCATCTCCAGAAAATTATTTATGCGGGTTTGAAGAGGACATTTTAGGCATCCTTAACCCACCTCGGCAGCATGTTGTCCTTTTACTACATCGCCGTTTGGACACATCAGCTGTGGGGAGAATGATGGCCGTCTACGGTATTAGAGCCAGTGGCAGTGGCACTAGTGGCCGTGCACTCACTCACTCTCCTCCTTTCCTGCTCTCTCTCTATCTCTGCCTCTTTTCATTCTCTCTCACTCTATCTCTCTGTCTGTACCTCACCACTTCACCACCTCGAACTGCACCCTCCCGTTCTAATTTTTTACCAATTACTATTATTATATTCTTCTCTCTCTATCTCCACTCTCTTTCCCACTTCCCACCCCCTTTCCCCACTTCCGCTTCGCCCCGTCTTGGTGTTTTCTCACCTCTGCTCAGGCGCTCCCCCGGTACATGGCTCGGCGGCGAGCTTTGGTGGCGGCGGTGGTGGACGAGGAGGAGGAGGAGCTATCAGAACCGGCGAGAATCACGACCGGAGGCGTGAGGGCCCAGCAGGCGGGGAGAGGTTCCTGCCGCGGGAGCTAGACAGGTTTCGCGTTACTCTCCTTCTCTCTTGCCCTTGGTGGGTGACATCGAGCCTTGCTCTTCGCAAAGCTGCTAACGGACCTGCATCGGCGCTACAACTGGGATGGCTGTCCCTCTGAAAGGATTCCTCCGGCGGCTGCGCGCCGAGGGCGCGGGTTGGTCATATGCCGTGTTCTGGAAGACTGTGCAAAGCGCTAATTCCCGGTAAGTTCCCTTCACATTCTAGGTCTTTCTGCAATAGGCTCCACCCGTTCCTCCTCCCTGTTATCTCGCTCGCTTTCTCTCCCGTCGTTTCCTCGCTCGCTTCTTCTCCATTCACCTCCTCTTGTTACCTTGCTCGGCCTTTTATCATGATTGGAGCCATCAGATTAAGTTTTATTTATTCGGATAAAGATACAGTTTTTGCGTTTTCTGATGTTTGAAAACAAAATACTTCTGTTCATCTCCGCAAAACTCGGGCTTGGCGATGGGTACTTTTCTGTCTTTATCCTCGCTAATGGAATTTGGTTTCGCACATCGTAGGCCAATGTACAATGAAAATGGGATTTCCAACAAGACGCTTTGTTGCTAACGTTGTTATGATTCAAAAAGCGGTTTTTGTAGAAGCTAAAAACGAGTGGGAATCGAATGGAAAGATTCTGGCTTTTTTGTTGTTGTTTTTGCTTTACTTCGATAGGAAGCCACTTGTTCTATCTCATATATATCAACTTTCATATTATTTAAGAGAGACTGTTTTACAAGACAAGAACTTATAACAGGTGCAAGGTGAGAAAAGCACACTTGTTCTTGAACGGTCTAGTGTGGTTTTAATGAAAAATCGTCACGTTTTTTATCTGCTGATGTTTATTGTACAGTAATTTGGTCTGGGGAGAAGGCGACTATGGAATACCGACCGTTACTGGGCCAGACATCCCTTCGCCGGGATTGAACAACGGGACTCTGCGGAAAAGCCTCCAAGGCGGAGTTGAGGACCAGGTGGTGCAAAGGATTGCTGTTATGGTTGAGAATACTATGAAGCCCAAAGTTCATGTTGCTGGACACGGGTGTGGCATTTTCTCTCTATTCTTCTTCTTCTTCTTCTTTTGCTTACTGTGAACTATGTTATGTTGCTTTTCTCACCTTGCACCTGTTATAAGCACAACTCATTGTGGCTCCAATCCGTGGCTTTCAGGATAGTTGGTATTGCTGGGCTCACAGGGAACCATCGGTGGGTTGTTCATGGTACCGTTTCTTGTGATGCCTACATTACTCAGGTAGGCCGATTTTTAACTATTTCTTAAATTTCACCATCTTTCTCGTGGTGGGATATAGTACCTTACTGTTCATCAATGCAAGAATTTTAGGGAAGTCGGGCTGTGTCGGCTGGGTTTTGTTTTAGAAAAACCAAATTTTTATAGCTTCTGTTTCTACATTCAACTTATCTATAGACGGACACATTTACTGCCACCTAAAAGAATAGAGTTTGGCATTATTCCGGCATTCTTAGCCCAGGGGATGAGACAAAACTTTTAAATTCTTGACTGCTGGCTTGAACTGTGTGTTTTGATATGCACGTCAAGTAGTCGCTACTATCTCTTATTGTATTTTCTTAACAGAAAACGTATCGTTCATGGTGGATTCTAGGCTAAGTATTGCTTGTAAATTGTAATATAGAAAAACCTGTACGTGTTGTTATTGTTTATTGGCTCAGCTTAACTTTGCATTTTGATAGGCACTCCGAGTAGTCACTACGTTCTCTAATCTTATTCTCTTGACAAATAATATTGCATATTGTTCTTGGTGGTTTCTGGACTAAGTATTGCTTGTAATATAGAAACACTTGTACGCGTTGTTATTGTTCACTGGCTCAGCTTACTGCTCTGTGCCATGTAACCAAAATTAGGTATAGACGTCTAGTGACTTAGCTCCTCTTGTAATATTACAGGGTTTAGCGGAGTTCAACAACCAATGGTTTTCTGGAATACAGGCAAGGATGAACTCTTAACTTCCCTCAAACTCTTCCTTAATTCGGTATTCATGTTGATTGACCTGAGTTTGTTGATTATGTAGACTGTTGCTATTATTCCTGTGCTTCCTCATGGAGTGCTACAACTGGGTTCCACTCAGCAGGTATCTATCTTGGCCATTTGTGGCCCACTTTGAAGAAAATGCATGTATAGTGCTCCTTTTTCAATTGAACAATCAATATAGCGTTCCTGTCTGTCTTGGACGATTATCACCATGTGTTGTAGTTTCTTTATGTTTACTCAGAAAGGAAAGTTCTTGTCCTGCAGATCATGGAAAATTTGGAACTTGTAACACAGACAAGGAGGACTTTTGCTCAGATGGTATGTATCCTGGAGCCTTCTATGACAGAGAGCTTTCTAAACAATTCACTCGAGAAGGGTCCGGACTGGGCCCCTCCTATGGGTTGTGCCAATACAAATCATCAGGATCGACAAAATCTGGATTTTGGACATCTTATGCAGCCTTCTGTTTCCTCTATTTCCGAGGTTAATTGGAGCAGACCGTCCATTCCTGAGCCATCAGCATCTTCTATACCACCCTTTACTGGCTTTGTTAACTCTATAAATGAGTTTCTGCAGCAGAAAGTCCACCCAAATATTAAAACTATTTTTCCCCGATTTGGCGAACTTCCTAATGGGTCTGATGGTCACAACATAATTTCAGACGTCAACACGATGTTCAACAGGCAGGTAGTTGCAGCTGATCCGACATCTGAAAACCAATGCAACACATCCCATAGTCTTGATTTACCATCTGATAACCCTGGTTCTCTTCAGCAGCTCTTTTCTACATTGACATCGCAGAATATCAGATACTTGCCTGGTGATAAATTTGTACAGCCAAGTTTTCATGGACCTACAGCTCCTAGTTATTCAACAGCATCTACTCTGATATTGCCATCTAGAAGGGAGGAACCTTTTACGAATGAAAATGTGTATGGGAAATTAGGCTCACTTTTCAATAGGAGCAAGGCCAATGCTCCAATCGCTTTTAAGAATAAACCATCTCAAGTTTTAGCTTCCGTAATAGTAGATGATACAACCACCTCCATAAGTTGTCATCCTACGCTATCAACGACCGAGACTCACTGTTTGACTGAAACGGGTCCTTGTGTTGCATCTGCACCCTTGTCGCAGAAACACAAAAATAGTGGTGATCTGTTGCAAGCTCATCTGGTGTCATATAAGGACTTACCTGATCATATTTCTGGCTCATATATTAATGCTCGTGAAATCGATCAGATTTCTGGTATCAGTCTCCCTGCAGGAAGAGCAACACAGAATAGGACATGTGATCCAAAGGGCACAGTGCTTGATGAATGGAATGTCTGTTCCAATGATAGTAAAGCACTAGCTTCCGTGGATGTGGTGGATGAAGATGTGTTTCAAGCATCAGTTGTATGTTCTTCTGGGAGCGATTTGTTTGATGTCTTGGGTTTAAACCAGGAATGTGATCCGTATACTGATAAAGTGGATGCCTTAGTGAAAACTTCTGCAATGGATAACTGTAAGTATGGAACAAATGATTCCACATATATAACACACCTAGATAAACAACACAATTTTAGTACCTCTAGTTGTATACCAAGAAGTGAGGCTCTTCCTGACTATAGAAACGACGAGCTTTTGGATGCTGTTGTCTCTAGAGTGAATAATGCTGTCAGACAAGAGACAGATGAAGCTTCATGCAGGACTTCATTGACGAGGACTACCGGGTCATCATATAGTAATGGCTATCTTAATTGTAGTCACCCAGGTTCAGCAAGGAATTTTCAAAAGGAGACGTTTGATCTTTCCCCAACTATGTTGCAGGCAGGAATCGATGGATCTACTAACTTCAGACCATCCTGTAGCATAAATGAGATTGGTGAATGTTCTCGCATAGAAGGAATTTGTAATTCTCAGAATAATTTGTGGGTCGACAATGAAAATACAAGAAATGAAGCTGCACCTGCTCAGTATAAAATGTCTGAGGATTTGGGAAAATCAAATCGCAAAAGGGCAAAACCTGGGGAGAATCCTAGACCAAGACCTAAGGATAGGCAAATGATCCAAGATAGAGTCAAGGAATTACGTGAGATTGTTCCAAATGGGGCTAAGGTGATTGATCAGAGATATGTTATAGATATCTTTTTGGCTTTCTTGATATCTTTAATCATAAGTGAGCCACTTATTTTCTTACAAGTGTACATCTATGTTGCAGCTAAGCATTGACGCTCTTCTTGAACGTACAATAAATCACATGCTCTTTCTACAAAGTGTAACCAAGCATGCAGACAAGCTAAAGGAAACAAGGGAACCGAAGGTCATTGCTCCGAGCTCAGCTTAATTTTATTTGTAACTGAATTAAACCTCGGGTTGCGGAAAAATCTAGGGTTATGGTAGTTTGGAAAAAGTGTAGAGCTTTATGTCAACTGTCGCTTTCATATCATGCTCTAGATGGGTGCCCATTTTGGTTTCTTTTTCCCGCTTGCTTTGGTTTAAGTATGGAGTTTGAGAACTTTGTGGTAGCTGTTTGCTGCAGTTCTGTGGAGTTGTTGAGATGGGTTGTTTTGCACTAGTTATTGTTCCATCACGTGAAAGGTAGATTTTATAATATAATTTCAATTGAAGAAATTTACGCACGCATGTACGGACGGATATATATGTTGTGAATCTAGCATAGAAGTGTATAATATTTTCCTCTGAATTCATTTATTTTGTGAATTAAAGGTGATGTTGAATTAAACAAGCCTCTCAACTAAATTCTGAAATTTATATAGTGGTCAGACTCAGAGAGTTGTCCCGTTGACTTGGCTCACAAATCAAAAAAATTATGGCAATCTTACACTCTGTTCTTTCCTATAATGAGCTGTTATTGAAACCACAGTTGAAACAGAACAAAAGTTTTTACTTTCAGTATAAAAATACAGCTGTCGACAGGCCTATTCTTTTGTAATTTTCTGTTCGGTTTATAAGCGTATATAATAGAAATGTAATCTGAATGTGGGAGGAACACTGGCCATGTGAGGGTTTTTAACCTTCTTAATTTGCTAACATTTTCAGATTATTAGCCAAGAGGGAGGACTTCTGCTAAAAGACAATTTCGAAGGTGGTGCAACTTGGGCTTTTGAAGTTGGCAGTCAATCAATGATTTGCCCCATAATAGTAGAAGATCTTAATCCACCTAGGCAGTTGCTTGTGGAGGTAAATTAACTACAATTTGGTTTCAGCTGGTATCAAGAGGTGTAGATCACCCGCGATTGAACTATCTGTCTGCATGCTTTTGTTGTGAAGATCTTCATCTACATTTCGCTTTCTTTTACAGATGCTTTGTGAACAACGGGGCTTGTTTCTGGAAATAGCTGACTTAATTAAAGGACTAGGACTGACGATTCTAAAAGGTGTAATGGAAGCTCGTAATGACAAGATATGGGCTCGCTTTGCTGTGGAGGTAACTAACAATGGAACCATGAGCAGCGTTTTTTCTCTCTCTCATCTCCCAACCATGTTGGTCCATTTGTTGGGGCTCGCTACATAATCATTCCTTTCTATTCTGCTCTGTTATGGTCATATTCTCAGCGTTTTGAATTTTCTATTAGTAGAATTTTTATATATGCAATAGGCAGGGAGACATTTTGGAGAACCGTGTATAGCTTTAACAGCTATGCAATATTTTGTCCTGCACATTATTAAAATTCACAATCTTGTTAGCGGTTCTTTTCCCCATGGCTCCTTTCATATTCTTCTCGTGAACCAGTTTTTCGAATTTTTTACTTGTACCACATTTTGTTGAGGACTTTCCTATAGTCATCTCACCATCTTGTTAAACTCTGGTAATGAGCTTGAATCATCTTGTTTTGTTTAATAGTGTCCCTGTTCGCTAACATGGTTTAAAACTTATTGGCAGGCAAACAGAGATGTAACCCGTATGGACATATTTCTCTCACTTGTGCAGTTGCTAGAACCTAGAGCAGTAAGCAGTGTACCCCAGCAACATTTTGATGGCATCAACATGACCAATAATGTTGTTGGCCAGCCCATTGCTGCAACATGCACAGTAAATCCTTTGATGTAGTCAGCAATAGCCTGCTTTCTTTTTCATTTTTCTGGAGTTGTTGAGAGCTGGGAGTATTTGCCTGCAATGACCAACAAGATTCCAGTTTCCACTGATCTCAACTGACAAAGTGCAAACCACCTCCACGAGGAGTGTCTCAGCTGTCGTTAAGCTTGCAGAAGATGTCTCCACGACCTTGGTCTAGTTCTTGTAGCTTTTATGCACTTGGTGATCTTCATGTGTTTTTTCTTTCTGTGCTTTTTATTCGTTTTACGTTTTAGATTTGATGTTTCTGGATAGAGATTAGGAAGGGTTCAAAACGGGGTAAATGAAGGTGATCTCGGGAAATTGGGTATAGTAGATTTTGTTGACGAGAGGTTACTGGGAAGGTATGCCTGGTCCCGTATGTTCAATAGGGGGAAACTATGTTTAATAGGGGGAAATGGTGGCTTGTCTCCACAAATGTAAAGAGCGGGGTTTTGGTGATTCATATGGATGGTGACTTGTACAGTTTGTGACATTTACGCATTGGCAATGATTCAGCTTCTTTTCCCACCTTTGAAAGGAAATTTTCTTTTGAAGCTCGATAACCTTGTTTGGCACGACTACAAGGTGAAACCATGGCTTTCTTATATGGATGACGTTACGTGCTATATAATGCAAAATTATTGCCACCATTGTCCCTGTAATAACATATTTAGCATCTTCAGCGTGCACTGCGTTGTTTCACAACTTTACTCCCACCCTGGAGGGATAGCGGAAGTAATACATGGGGCTATAGGGATAGCATGTCATTTACACTCGTCTCGGAATCTCCCTATAATGATAAAAATGTTATTCTTCTTTGTGGATGTTTATCATATATGGGAGGGCTCGTGCTTCTCGGAGAATGACGGCTGCTTGCCACAGGGTCAGAAGAATTATGCGACCTACCTTGTTAAGAGAGATGATGAGGATAACAAAGAGAGGCCAAGAAGGCAGCCAAGATGATGGCAACTTGGGTGGGGTTGAACCAGAGAACTCTGGTAAAGAGAGGAGGTTACATGAACAGCTTGTGTAATTAGGGTGTCCTGTGTGACCAGTGATGGAGGCAGAAGTATGGAGTGGGTGGGGCCTTACACATAAAAAGATAGTTTTTCTAGAAAAGGTCACAATGTTTACTTAACATCTGTTAGATAATTTAGGTGTGAACGTTGTTACATGCAACAACAAATAGTTGCAAATAATTAACAATTGTAGGTAGATCGAGATAAGATATACAAGAATAAAACATTGTAGGAGAACATAAATAAAAGAGTAAGAAACTCCTGATCGGATCGTCCTGTTGAGAAACAAGACATGTATACTTATACATATATACTTAAAGAAATCATTGTCTTGCAATCCTTCAGATAATCGATGTTCTTCCAGTCTTTTCAGTCATTAAGAATGCAACAAAGTATATATCATTGGCTCGTCTCGTTAATGCTTAACGTCAAGTCGTTTGTCTAATCTCACTGTTGTTAGATGTCGATAGCCTTGCTTGTTACGTTGACACCTAATGCCACGTCGTTTGGCTGTCATGTAACAGACGACTTCACGTCGTTCGGCTCGTCTGGTTAACGTCAGATGTTGAGTTGCTCCGCATGTCTGCTTGCGTTTAACGTCACTCTATCAGCACGTCAATTTGACGTCAAAACATTTGCACCACCAGTGCAGCTCAACGATCGCAGGTACCACCACCCAGACAGATTGTGTCAGAAGAATAGAAGGATGATGTTGTTCGTCTCGTCCAGGAGATAGATCTCTGTGAGACAATTTTTTCGAATGCTCGATTTGTTCCGAAGACAAGTCTCCACGAAGCAGTAATTCAGATGGGCAAAGGGAAAGAAGAGAAACACTCTGTCAAAGGGACACATCTCTCGTCTCTTACAAACAACGGCTGACGGCTGTGCGTTATGCGGAGTGAGGTAAAATTCATTATATGTCCAACCCTAATGACATCTTTCCCTTTTTATAATCCTTTCACGCCCCCACATCCTAATCCTAGACAGGCACGATCACTCAATCACTCTTGTATACGAAACGTACATGTCTGTACCGATAAGGAAAGGACACCATTAATTATATAAATAATTAACTTCGTCTCTTAACATAACAGAAAGTTGATGAACCGTTTCGAAAAGATACAATTAATTAAATCAATAATTAATAACGTAATTATCCTTTTATACAAAAAGAGTAACTTTGGTTCCTTTCCATTATGTACTGACTTCACTACATTGGGCTTAACCCATGCTAAATAATAACTACAAAATTTATATATCCAACAATCTCCCACAAAGTCCAATGTGTAGTGTTGTGCCAAACAATCCTCCATACTATGCTTTCAGTAGATACCTTTCGGTTTGAATCTACCTAAGTTATCTAACGTAGACTCCTACAGGAACTAAGTGAACTAAAGTCTAGAACTTGAACCTTGGTTGTAAGAGTATCAGTTGATAACAACATAATAAAGACATGACAATAAAGAAGTAAAACGATGCATTAAAGGCCATGCATCCTAATCAGGGAATCATGATTGATATAGGAAACAACCCTATTCCTTATTGCGGCCCACACAACATCAATCACTTAGTTGAAGTCTCTAAGGATGTACTGCTAGCATCCTGTCCTAGGACTTGACTCTATTCAGAGACTAATCTCTTACTAACTTGCAGCTTATGACACTAAACATGTTTTCAGGAGAGAGACACACAGATGCATGAAGCATCAAAAATAAATTTACATAGTGTCATCAATTCACCTGACAACTTGTTATTACCACATTGAACCCAATTCGTAGGATCTCCACTCTTTTGGGTTGGGTTGCTACTGCCTATGAATAAGAAGGGGTTTCCGTCCCATCCCCAACTTGATTTTCTCAACTAATGTCATATTAAGACATATAGTCAAAGGATTGACTTTATAAAAAAGGTACCTACGTAGTCAAGCCTTGACCCCACAAGACGCTAACTCCCTTACAGACATAAGTCTGACTTGGATGTGTCAATGTTGTTTTAATTATACTTGTCAATCTTTATATCTTTTATAGTTGTATTGTTATTAATATGAAATGAAATTGCAGGAATCATATTTATTTTCGATAGTCAACTTAGATTAGAATCTATGCAGCCATTCAACTTCCAATTCAATTTCATATATAAAACAACGAACTAAGCTTCAGAAGAAGACCAAGACAATCCATAAAACAACACATTTTCTTATTACAAAAATATATCACAAGACACCATTACTCCTAGAGTTCATGACAAACTGGTATGCATTATTATATCCTTCGACTACCAAAGGATATTTTTCATAATGAAGTCAATGTAACACATTCCCTTTACAGACCTCCATACTCTATCAAGAGATTTCTAAATGGGTCTTAGCAGGATCATTGGTGGGTCTACTCAACTTGCACATAACAAACATAATGTATGTTCATGTGTGGTTCTTAAGATACATCAAACTTCCAATATCCAAAAAGTGTCATAATTAATTCATTAGAACTTCAGTCACATTCTTATACAAAACATTTTGATGAGTTCATATAGAATCTTAACATGGTTGCATGATGTGTACTCAAACTTCTCTAGTATCCTCTCAATAGAATGAGACTTTTAGAGAGTTATACCATCAGTAAACCTCATGATTTTAGGCCTTAAAATCATATAAATGACTCTTATATATATTTCATCTAAAACTTGTTACATAAGAATGATAGTTTAATTTATTACTTTTATATTGGAAATAAAACATCATCTATGTATAACAACATGAATCAAACATTGACGATTTTTACAGTAGATATATTTATCAAAATTATTAGAAATGAAGTATTGCATTTATAGTACTCTATCAAACATCTCATATCATTACTTAGGAGCTTGTTTCAAGTCATGCAACAGCTTCAATAAATTTACACACTTTTATGCTCGTTCCTACAAGCACAAATCCAGCAGGTTGTTCCACACACACACACACACACACACACACACACACACACACACACACACACACACACACACACACACACATATATATATATATATATATATAGAGAGAGAGAGAGAGAGAGAGAGAGAGAGAGTCAGGCTAGAATACACTCGAGTGTACGGATCACACGAATACACTCAAGCGTGTTTGCATATCAAGACTATTTTTTGCAAAATGTAAACCATTGATCTTCACCGACATACTATAACTGGGCTACATACAAATTTTGAGCCTATTTGGATGAGTGTAAGTCACTCATCCAAGGGCAACAAAATCGACGCGCGAAACTAATTTGAAATGCATAATTTTTGCGGTCTTCATAACATGAGCTATACATATCCAAATGTGCTCAAATTTTGCGTATGAGTTGTTCACGAGATGTTTAAGAAGATCAACAGATTAGATTTTCAAAAAAATATTGCATCATTAAAAACTACTTGAGTGTATTCCGCTCCGGATACACTCGAGTGTATTCTAGCCTGACTCTCTCTCTCTCTCTCTATATATATATATATATATATATATATATATATATATATTCTCGTGAATATTACCATGTAAGAAAACAAAATTCTCATTCATTTATTGAATATGAGATTATATGTGACAACCAATGCCTTAAGCATTCAGATTGTGTTCATATAGGAAACATAAAATATGTATCAAAATACTTTATTCCTTCGGAGTGTAAAATCCTTAGCAACTAGCCTAGCAAAGTACGTTATTGATTATCCAGTCTGAATTTATTTTCATCTTAAGGATCTATTTACTAACAAATTTAGAACAACTAGAAGACAAATCTATAAATTCTCACAATTGATTTGAGAGAATTCATAAGATTTATTTGTTAACAAATTCTTTCCAAAAGTAAGCTTCTGGAGAATCCATAGCATGTTTTGAAAGGAACAAGATCATCTTCGATATTATAAGTGAGAAACTCACTTCTATCATCCTTGAAAATCTTAGTAGTTAACTTCTCCTTTGTTCAGCCATTTCATCAGAATCAATAAATTCAGAAATAGCAAATTCTAAGTTGCCCCCCTCATTTCTCATCCTTTCTATGTACTCGAGAAAAGACCATGTGTATAATGAATCTTTTATGAGATATTTCTTTAGATACACCCATTTTTCATGGGAAACAAATTATCACAGAATGTTGTACGTAATATCACAATTGTATAAACCTTATAGCCTAAGATTTCAGATTCTACAATCGTAAATCTAAAGGCGTAACTTGTCTTTACATGACCCAGTAAAATGACATCAACCACTTTTCTAATTTCTTTTCTTTTGTGTTCAGAGACATATACTTTAGTAAAAATACCCCCACATTTGAAGATATTAGAGGAACAATTCTTTCTCAATCAATAACTCAATCAGGTTACTCTTATTATGTCTAAGAAAAACTTTATTCAAAATTTGGAAAGTCATAGTCAAAGTTTCTTCCACATATGTATGAGTAAACTTGAGGTCTGGAGAAAATTATTAGCCATTTAAATAAGGAATTAGATTTTACGTTCTACAATCCCAATAAACCATGGTGTATACAGAGCAACAACCTTCATGAACTACACAGTGAAGTTGTTAAAATTCCAACAAACAAGTTCAAGGTATGTTCTTCTCCCAATCAGACCTTAATCATTTAAGTACATTACTAGTTTGAGTTTTAGCTTCCATCTAAAATATTTTGAATTTTCTAATGTCTCAATTTTACTTTTAAGTAAAATGACATAACAATATCTACACAAATCATCCACATATGTTATAAAATAACAATTTCCAGTTCCTATAAGTAACTTCATTAAATTCATAGATGTTATGGAGAACTAAATCTAGAATTTTAGAATTCTTATTATAAAAAGAAATTATTCTAGGAAATTTAGTTTACATATATATTACATCTTTCAGAATTAATGTCGGAATTTAGAACCAATTCATGATTCATCATTTGTTACATTGAGACAACAAAATATGTCTCAAACAATAATGTTATATATTAGATGAAACAAGATTCATGCATACAAAACTATATTCATTCAAATTTTAAATTGTAATTTGAAATATGTTCAGTAAGAATCTTAAACCGGTTCTCCATGTTACACAAATATCACTTGCTAAAGAACATAGTATCACGAAGGTATGTAATAATAAATTGTTACATTTTACAGTCTATTACAAAACCATCTCATTTAATAATTGAGATTTCAGATTTTAAAGACACATACCCATCATTAAGGTTCAAGAAAATAATTATCTAATTATAATCTCCTTAATTTCAGATGTGGCAACCTTCTATCCTTTGTATATAAAAGACATACTTTGTTCTTATCCATAGATATATGTATTATCTTTAATTTCTTATCTTTGGTCTTAGCACTAAAATTAATTGTCGGGTAAGAACTAACATGTAAGTTGACATTTGTATCTTTCAGGTATACGTCTTGTTTATTAATGTCTAACATGAGACTGCACATTGACATTCTCCTTTATATTTGAGATATATGTCAAACGACTTCCAAAAATATTAGGAATATCTCAACTATAGACATAATAACAAAATTTTCAAGCAATTAATGCATGCATCCAAAATTTTATACATCAAGAATTAAAACATTAATTACTTGTTCAAGAATAGATCTACCTCTACTAAATAAAATGTTTAGAAATATTATAAACTTTGAAACACAACACTGTTTAGTACCCTTATTCTCAGTTTTATATTTTATTTCTATCATACCTATATAATGTTATGGAAATAAGCAATACTTGCTAAGAGTATAAATTATATAGTTTGTATTTTTAACATAAATAAAATCAACTCTTTGCATCTTGTACCAATCTATTTCCAACTAGAAATAATATTCACATTGTTGGGATCTGTTTTATTTAGTTCCAGCTATTCCTATTCTTCATACCCATATATTATGCCAATTATATATTCAACATTGCTAATATACTACGTTCAAAATAATAAATTTTCAAGCATATGTTAATTGTTAATTTTAGCGCACGTACCATGATCTCCATTGTTAATTAACGATAAAGAATGATTTCTTTAAGATTATTAGATAATTTAGGTGTAAACGTCGTTACATGCAACAACAAACAATTGCAAATAATTAACAATTGCAGGTACATCAAGATAAGATATACAAGAATAAAATACTGTAGGAGAACATAAATAAAAGAGTAAGAAACTCCTGACCAGATCGTCTCGTTGAGAAATAAGACATGTATATTTATATACATATATACTTAGAGAAATCATTGCCTTGCAATCCTTCAGATAAACGATGTTCTTTAAGTCCATCCAGTCATTAAGAATGCAGCAAAGTATATATCATTGGCTCGTCTCGCTAACGCTTGACGTCAAGTCATTTGTCTAATCTCACTGTTGTTAGACGTCGATAGCCTTGCTTGTTACGTTGACGCCTAACGCCACGTCGTTTGGCTGTCATGTAACATATGACTCCACGTCGTTCGACTCATCTGGTTAACGCTAGACGCCGAGTTGCTCCACATGTCTACTTGCGTTTAATGTCACTCTACCGGCACGTCAATTTGACGCTGAAATATTTGCACCACCAGTGCAGTCCAGCGATCACAGGTAGCACCACCCAGACAGATCGTGTCAAAGGAATAGAAGGATGACGTTGTTTGTCTTGTTCAGGAGAAGGATCTCCATGAGACAACTTTTCCGAATGCTCGATTTGTTCCGAAGACAAGACTCCACGAAGCAGCAATTCAGATGGGCGAAGGGAAAGAAGAGAAACACTCCATCAAAGTGACACATCTCTCGTCTCTTGCAAACAGCGGCTGACGGCTGTGCGTTATGCGGAGAGAGGCATAATTTATTATATGTCCAACCCTAATGACACGTTTTCCTTTTTATAACCATTTTACGCCCCATGTCCTAATCCTAGACGGACACGATCACTCTTGTACACGAAACGTACATGTATGTACCGTTAAGGAAAGAAGACCATTAATTATATAAATAATTAACTTCAACTCTTATTCACATAACGAAAAGTTACTGTTTCGAAAAGATACAATTAATTAAATCAATAATTAATAATGTAATTATCCTTTTATACAAAAAAAAAATAACTTATGTTTCTTTCCATTATGTACTGGCTGCACTACATTGGGCTTAACCCATGCTAAATAATACCTGCAAAAGCTATATATCCAACAACATCACATAAATTTCTAAAGGTGTTATTGGTAAAAAATGATAAACAGAAACATGATTTTGTAGAACGAATCACCTGTATCTTGCCTGGCAAACCTAGACAACAGCAGAAAAAATGAATGATCACTGCAAGCCGAAAATGGTGTAGTGTTCTTGCTTGGCATGTTCTCGTACCCAAGGAAATGGTTTAGAAGGAAGGCTGCCTAAACTCAATACTATGGTATCAGCATTAGTGTCAATGGAGTTACAAAGCAGATCAAACTCATGCGTGAATAAAAACTTTATCAGTATAGAGGTCTGTAGACTACGGTTCTGTGTTGAACAGTTGAAGTAAGAATTCAACGATTCATGCTGGTGCTCAATGTTGTATCAAAAGCTAAATCATTAATTCACGAGGCGATCGATCATATAATGGCGAGGTACTAGTTTGCTTTAAAAAAAAAATCATACGCAATACCAGATCTTCGACCTGACTCTGCTGTTCATGGCTAGACACAAGGATGTCACAAAGTCGACTTAGCATCCAGTAGACGGCACAAGCATGTATGATTAGCTCGTGGCGGCCAGTGCTGTGGCCGTGCCCCAGAAAGTAACAACGATTGGCTGAGCAGCCGTGTAGCCGCGATTATAAATTAACTGTACTCCACGTTATATGGTTTTTGCAACCACGTCTCTGCTGATTAAGAGCATTTTCACCGAAAAATAGGGTGATGCCTATGCCTCATGGGCCTATGCGTGGCTCCGCCACTCCCCTGTGCACAATATGGAGATGGAAACTGAGAA
The DNA here is from genome assembly GCA_963693085.1 of Alisma plantago-aquatica. Lineage (NCBI taxonomy): Eukaryota > Viridiplantae > Streptophyta > Magnoliopsida > Alismatales > Alismataceae > Alisma > Alisma plantago-aquatica. The sequence goes on from OY856412.1 coordinate 513,670,593, forward strand.
ACCATGCTCATTGTTAGGTTGTAGTCCTAAATTCTTAGTTTATATTGTATTTGTAGATAGATTAAGCAGTGGTAGAAAGTGAGGATACATTGCGGACAGTGGGCACTTTTCCAAACACAAATAAAATTCTTATAAGCAGAACGTGATTTGCAATCCATGTAATTTTTGAAGTAGCTCTTTTATGCATTCTATTGGCAGATAGTAATGCCTTTAGTGTTTTGCTTGATATGAAAACTAAGCAAGAATGTAAGTTGTCCCATTAAATTTATTTCAGATTAATTCTTTATCATTTTAACTAAACAATAGCATAAAACATCATCGTTATCAGATCTAGAAGTAATATTACACACATGGATTTGAACATCTATAAAATATCCATTATAATCTTAGAAAATAATGTAAGATTGATCTGTCAAATAGAAAACTCATTATTTATAAAAATGTTGGAGTCACTCATACCATGTCCTATAGTTTATTATAAATCATATTATGTTATCTTAAGCTTATATACATAATCTTCATGTTTTATAAATTAGGTGGTTGGGTGATATAAATTTCTTCATTTATTCTATTTTAAAAGGTGATCTTTATGTCCATGGGAAAAAGTGTTATACTTAGATAGCTAGCTAGTATAAAAGACACCCGAATGGACTCAGTCTAGTTGTTAGCGTGTATGTTTCATCTATACCAATTTCTTCTAGTTGATAATTACTTTGGGCAAGAGATGTGCTTTATCTCAAACATTAAAGACTTCATTGGGTTTATTCCTATGAACCCACTTAGTGCCAACAATTGTTTTGTTGGGTGGTATAGGGACCAAATCGCTAACTTTATTTTTAACAAACTGATGAAGTTCTTCATGCATGTCAAAGTTCCAATAGTCATCATCAAGAACACACAAATGGTCTTTTGCACTAGTTTTAATGTAAAGGTCATGTTGTCTTATTTTGTAAATGGAGACCGAGTCTTAACTCTATCTCTAGGATCACCTATAATCAGACTACTATGATGATTTTTGATGATCCCATGAGTGGATTGTTTAGGTGAAGGTTCTTTAGCATGATATTTTCAAATTTATCAACTGATTGATTACTAAGGTTGATGGATTTAGTTCAAATATGAGCTCCCCAAATTGTGGGATAAAATATTCTCTATTCTATTTTTATGTATCTTCAATAAACTCTATGTAAATTGCTTCTTCAACTTTTTTAGGAAGTAGTTTGAATATCATATATTCTTTATTGTTTGGGGAGTATCCTATAAAGACCAATTTAGAGGTTTTGATATCAAATGTATCTCTATCATCCTTGTTATTTAGGATATATCATGTGAAACAAATGTACAAAAACAACCAACTTTGGGATTTTTTTTCTCTGTAGACAATCATCTAGGATGGTTTCAAAGGTATGGTGGATGAAAAATCTATTTTAGATATAACAAGAGGTTTGGGAAACTTCAGTCCAAAATCTTTTTAAGTATTATGTTCAAGAAGCATTGTCTAAGCCAACTCTTGTAATGGTCCATTCTTTCTGGCAACTAAGTCATTTGTTGACTAGAAAATACGTGCCTATATCTTCTTGATCACCAAATCTTTCAAACTTGTTAGTTTCAAACTTTCCATCACGATCACTCTAAATGTGCTAATCTTAAGTAGAGGCTCTTTTTTCTGTAGTGCAAAATCTTATGAATGTGTGAAGAGTATTGTTCTACAACTAGAAGATGGATCCAAGTAGATCTAAAGTAATTATGAATAATAACAATGCAATACCTTTTGCCACCAAACTTTTGTGTTCTCATTGGTTCAAAGGGGTACATATGGATCTCTAAAGGTATACATGCAAAAATAAATTCATTAGACTTGAATGAACTTTTGGTTTTCTTTCCCTTTATACAAGAGGTTCACATTCTCCTTCTATCTCAAAAGAAGTTTTGAAAGTCCTCTTATTAGATGTTTGGCTATTTTGTGAGCAAGGTTCATGTTGACATGTACTAGTTGATCAAAGGAGTTCATTTTCTTCATTGTCCACAAGACATTTTTGGTTGATTGGACTACTTTGAATTGGGCTTCATGATATATAGTCATTTGTTTTTCTTTACAACATATATAAGATTGTTAGAAGCCTCAGATAGGATTTTGCATGCATACCTTTTAGTTAAGACATCATATGCAATATCAAATAATTGGCTAAAACTAAAAACATTTTGACCCAATACATCTACTACTCAAGCATTTTTATGGATAAAATTATTACCTATACTTTTGATTCCAATCACTTTTTTTTCCATCATCAACAAATATCAATGTTCCTACTTTCTTTGTCACCAAACATTTTAATTTCTATTTTCTCCAGTCATGCGCTTGGAGTGACCACTATTAATCACCCAATGCTATAATTAATTTTTTTAGTCCCCATGTGTGTGTCCTTAATGGTTAGGATGATAGCATTATACAACTACATTAATTAGTATCCAAGAGAAATATTGTTGGATAAGACATAATATATTTAGATCATCAAAGAAAATAGATGTTTGGTTAACATATTTGAAACTTGAAAGACTATAGTTTGGTCAATTCGAGTTTGACCGACGATCTTCTTGACTTAATTGTTAGTTTGATTTTACATTGTACTATTTTGCAAGAAAATTCAGACATTTGTATAAGTTAAGCATAAAAAGTAGCAATGTATACTCAGATAAAAAATAATCTTATGAAAAACCTCCACCAAGAATTTAGCTTTGATGTACTTATCATTCTCGTGGCATCTCCAACATCAAGCATGATAGTGGAGAGATCCTTATCCATCAGAGTATGATCCTCAAGGAACATAGATAATGTGTATTGTAGAGAATTCTTCTTGGTACTCACCTTTGTAAAAGTATCCATAAACTCAAGGGTGAGTTCCTAATATATGAGCTGGATATGAAAGGAAAAAGTGAGTGAGTGTTCTCTGTACAACATGTCATCTACATATTCATCAATTCCCAATTTTAGCAACATATCTGTGCATGCCTATCAGGACATTTGAATGCCAATCTTATTCATAGACTTGTAATTTATCTTGTGTTCAACCGTGACTAGAATCTTGTATTTTCTAGGAATGGGTGTTATGCAAACCTCATAGGCTGGTGAATAGGGGCACGATTTAGTGTCCCATAGAGGATTGGCATTGCGATGGTGGCTTTTGGTAGAAGAATGCCCAGAGGCCCAAAGAACTTCCTCGGGTCCTCCCAATATACCATCATATCACTTGATCATAGAGCACAACATATGGAACAGTTGCATCGTTAGAGATAGACTCATAGCCCTAAGAAGACTCCAGTATATGAGAGTTGATAAAAGCTTGTCTCTCTCTAATTGTAATCCCACCCCTACTAGTCTAGTGAGTTGACAGGGACCGAGAGAGAGGTGCTTCCTTTTTATTCTTATTACTTTTCCCAAGGTCTTTATAGCACACTTCAGTTAGTCAAGGGAACTAGAGAGGCCTCCCATGGTCTTAGGCATGCTGGCACAGGAGTGGTGGAGCAAAGAAGGGAATGGAAGCCCGATGAGAGTTAGCTGACTCAACTAACAAGGTGAGACGATCGAGTCTGATTGGTTAGGGAGTTGTTAAAGTGGTGAAATGATCATCTAGTTTATCATCATGATTGTCTTAGTGGTGGAACTTTTGGGTTGGAGCAACAAAATAAATCGATGAACTGGGTAATCAAGCGGTCAACTAGAAATGGTTGAGACGTTCATCCGGTTAAACTAGATGATTGTCTGAATGGTGAATATGGAGCTTGTGTAGATGACATAACCAACCAACTAGAGTGACAAAGCAGTCAATTGGAGGTGTGCAAGATGATCTTCTAGATCAATGAGTCAATCCGCTAGCTTGTACGTGCAACTTGAGGAAGTTAATGACATAGAACTAGGGTTGATGATCCAATGGAGTGAGATGGTGATGGCTAAGATATTGAGATTGGAAAAGGTGGTGATGGTAGATTCATGGTGGTTAGGATGATTCTGGGTGGATATCTCCTCCTCAAACCCAATATGTGTAGATAAGATAGGGAAGAAGGTGAAATAAGGGAGGGGAAGGGTGCATGCGGTGGTGGAGATATGGAGTCGTGGTTGTCACGTGGTGAATGTCTTCATCAACTGAGATGGATAACTAAGGCATTGGTGAGTGCATATTCAGTGGCATCAAATGAGGCTTGGTATCATCTGGATCATATCTTGCTCGATCAAGGGCAAATGAGGAAAAGGGGTAGGATGAAAATAGATCCATGACCTTAAGTGAATGTGACTCTTGCAATGAACCAGTAGATTGTCTCAGGGCGAGATGACTGGCTTGACATCAACCTTTAGGATCAATAACTTCTATTTTCAGCTTGATTGGTGAGATGATTGGTTGAGCTTGGAATATTAAAAAATACAAGTGATCTGATTAGTTGGGGGATGACCCGATTGGTTTGACAACTTGGAAAGTTATTGACAATATTCACACATGCTCTTCAAAAAGTTCAACCAACCATATCATGAGAGAGATGACCAACATGCTTGGTGAAGCCTTTTTGCAACTACAGGAGAGCCATCGATAGGGTGGCCAGTCATCTATCTCACAAGCAAGAAATATATTGATCATGTGGCACAAAAATCCATATGAATAACTATGGCGTGATCCAATCAATTACCATGATGAATATATCTCCTATTATAGCTGAGTTGATAACTTGGGTAACCCAATGACACACCTAAACTGTGTGTGCACAACGCAAGTGTAGGTTTCGAGTAGTATAAGTCTATGAGGCACAAATATCAAAACTCAGGGAAACACACTCCAAAGACTACTACTAGCTATAACCTAATCAGTTAGGCCTAGAAAAGATTGATTGGTTATTTGTTTATAACTAACTACACGAATTGGAAACTAATTTGAGTGGATTGTGATTATAGATTTATGGATTTCTTAGGATTACCATTTCACCACAATATACATTAGATTTACCTCCATTTTATTAATAATCATTTACCCCTAACCCTGGACTAAGGGACTTGCACCAAGTATTACCCACTTCTACAGTATAATACACTATCTATACTAAAACAAATCCCACTTCTATAGTGATTTAAGAATTAGATAGGTGCATTAGAAATTTCTCTAGGTCATTCCCTTTATAGCTGTAATCCCTCTCTCGAGGCATGATATAGGATGTGTAAATCTATGACTTATCCAACCCTTAATCCCTCTCCCAAAGCAATTGACTATATATTCAATTGAATGTGGTGATCAAACACAAACAATTCATTAATAAATCATAGATTTACATCCAAAATTAAGGAAAACATATAAATCATTAGAGTCAAATACAATACAAAACGGGCTACTCTCGGGTCCTAAGGAATAAGAGGATTAGATCTGCATGATTTATATCAATAAAGACATATAGGGAGAGAGAGATGAAGAGTTAAATATCTGTAAACTAATGAAAAATCCTAGAAAAACTGGTCTAGATGATCCCCTCTGGTGAGCATCTCGATCTGTAGCTTTCAGGCTACAAATTCACTATATGGAGGTGCTCGAGTAATTCAGAATGTGATCGTATCCTTATTCTTCCCCTCCTCTATTAGCTCTGTGCTCAATTGTAATGTGATAGAACTTGATATCTCCATCTGGTCAAACTCCTCTTAGGTCATAAATGGGACTTGATCCTTCAATAAGCCTTAGTCGTTATATCTGTCTTAATCTTTAATCTACTCTGATCGCAAAAAGTTTTCACCACAGACAGGAAATTCGGTGGTACCGAGTTGTCGACTGACTTGAAATCCAAAAAGTGTTAGTACTACCGACTGATGTATTGATAGCACTGAGTTGATTCTTGTGAGTTCTGAATTGTTTTGACTACAAAAGTCGATACCACCGACTAGCCTATCAGTGACTCCAAGCTCATAAACTATGCTACTGGCATTCCCAGGAAATAAGTTGGTAGTACCGACCACACATTTTGGTAGCCTTAAACACCTCCTTGGTAGCACCTAGATTTTGAGATTTTCCTAATTGATTTTGCCGAAATTCGGTACCATCGACTTTTGTATCAGTAGCACATAGTTGTGTTGTAAATGCTAAAGCAAGAGAAATCCAATATAAGTCTAAATAGAATATAATTATTTAACTTAATTCCATACAAATACTAATAATTTGATGAAATAATGTTTCACAAGCTAATACTGAGCACTTTTGTATGAAATACATGGGAAATTCTCCTGTGAAAAGCAAATAAAATCAGTGCATCAAAATCTCCTAAACTTCAATGTTGATTTCTCTCGAGCAACACTACCTTTGGATCTATTGGAAATAAGTCAATAAGAGCATAAACAATATAAATCACATTTCTCAAATATCCACGCGTACGGTCCCAAACTGGCCCTTACCAACCACTAAACCAATAACTACTCTATAGTGAACAAAAATGTTCATTAAAGATATACACCCTTAGATCAATGGAACACTATTAATAGAGAACGTAACATTCTAGTCAATAGGGCATCCGCTTGACATATGACGTGATTTCCTATCTACAATGCTATTATCTACCTACCAAACTATGTTGTAAGCAATTCCCCATATGAAAATGAATGAGGGGATTAATCATATCTATGGCCTACCATAAAGAGAAATGGGTGGAATGATATAGGTGGTTGTGAATAAGAATCACATGTGACATTCAAATCATTTATGTAGAAATGAAATGCTATGAACCTATGGAATGAAGGGAATGAATATTGCACGAATCCTAATGACTACTATTTTAGTGGGATGATAATGCACTAAAGGTCTCATCTAATTGATGAGTACGGTAAAAGAATGCATACATGTAACTATTTTTAGTTTCCTTGAAGAAAAATCTAATTTGAGTTCAAGGCATCATTTTCTCCCTCTTTATTTGATTTTCTTTTTTCCTACCCTATTATTTTAGCATAATTAATGATTGATGCTCGAGATTTTCTTCAACATATCATCAATTTTTTTTTTCATTTTTGAAGGATATGGATGTGTATCCTTTCACTTTATATTTGAGGGAAAGATATAGAGATACATGAAAGAATGATGCAAAAAGAGAATGCAATCCACATGAAATTTGTTATGCAACTAATTGTTTATGCACATCTCTCTATATAATTTTCTTTCTTTCTTTCTAACTAATGCACTGCAAAAAAAAACTATCATGCTACCTATTATGCTATGAAATGCAGTTAAGAGGAAACAATTTGGGTTACTTGACCATCTTAAAGTGGTGGATGAAATATAATGAAAGGCAGGTGGAACCACATGATTAAGATACAATGCATGTCTTTACTATGATATGTCCCTCTCCTATCAACTTGTGTATAGGGTAACCTTAGGGTTTCTTTCTAAAAATCCCATTTAAGGTCTTGTTAATTGTTTAGTTGGTTTGGGCTCAAACCCCATCATCATCCACAAATATTCTATAAATGAAGATTTTCATTCATATGAAATATCCTCAAGATGACTACTCCCTACACTTCCTCTAGTTGGCGATGCCTTATACTTTGCAAAATAAGCTTACAAAGATGTGATTTACTTTTCACTGCAAAGGCAAGAAACACATTTTTCTTTGATGATGGATGAAACCATGATAATTAAGATCCATGATTTCAACTAGATAGATGTGGATCCTATACTTGTAAATAAAAACTAAACAAGATAAAAGATAAAACAGATAAAGTCGTTCCAACAACCCCTAAGTTTGAAATTGATTGTGTCCTCATATTAAGAATTCAAATAAAGAGGTGGAATGGGGGTATCATGTGCTCAGAAGGTGGTGGTGGATGAAATGTTTCTGACTGCATCTCAGGATCAGGAGGGTAGAAGGTGCAGATGAATGTGGGTGGGTCTGCTAACATTGTAGATGGTTGTGGGTAGCTAGTAAAGTTTCCCTGACTCCAATAATGGTCATAGAACAACTGATGGTGGTAATCAATATGTTGCAAGAGAGTGTACATGCTCTCCTAATTGGCTAAGAGAAGGCACTCATCGACAAAGATTGCTAGTTGTTTCTGAAGGAGATTCTCTTAGACCCCATGTATTTGTGTCAGGGCAGCTAACTATTGTTGGTGACCCTGTTGAATGGCCTACAACATCCCATACATGCCCTCCATGGAGAAAGAGTCTCCCAGTGGTGGAGATTACGGTAGCACTATAGAGCGGGATGTTGTGTAAATGTGTGGGATGTTGTGAAACTATCTCCTCTGAGTAAAAGGCATGGCCTCCTCTTCTTCTTCTATGGATTCCTCTTCTTATTCCTCCTCAACATCCTCTCCTTTAGGTTCATGTTGAGCGTCACATTCCATTCAACGAAGATGGCACACACCTCATAGATGAAAGATAGGACCCGTAAGGGCCCTTTCCTTCATCTATTTATTGATAGAGCAGTAGACATACACCCTTCCTTGGCATTTGGCTAGAAAGTTGCCCACTTGAAGTGCTTGAAGCCTAGTGTTGATGAAGTCTTCAAAGTAGTGACTTTTGAGAGGTCAAGTGGCGTAAGCAGTCCCCCAAAGTGGATTGGGTGTTTACTCTGAGCTTCCCACTTTACCACTAGCATGTGGTGGAGGAAGAACAATCCAATATTGATCGTCTCCTTCCTCAAAGAAAGGAGCACCCATAGAACAAACAAGTATGTCTTCTAGACCTTCCCCTACCCTTTAGTGGACCTGGTGAAAATTGTATTTGTCCGGTAGCGATGTAGAACTCTGGAAAATGGGTGCTCAATATTCGTAATTGATGATTGATTCCAGTTGGCGGTGAATCCTTGAGGTAGGGCTGTCATCCGTCTTCAAGCCAATGTGTAGTCAAAGTCTCCTAGTGTGAAATGACACCCTCCCATTAGCCAACCATAGATGGTGTTGAACTCGGCCAGAGTGAGATGATGGTTGATGTTATATAGCTGGAACTTCACCCAACCTGACTTCTATCCTTCTCCATGCTCGGGGATGAAACAAATATCCAGTGTGGCAAGAAACTCACACATGATCTCCTGGTATGTGGGCCAATCACCAAACAAGATGTGATTACCCGTCATACCCTGCTAGGTGCAGACTTGGTGCAAAATGTCAGTGAAGCTGGTATCCTTGATGAACATGCAGTCACCATACCGCATTGGTATGATCTCCCTCTTCATCATGATGGTGAAGAGTTTCTTCTGATCTTCATCCAGAAAACCCATTCTTGAGGTCTTGAGCACCGTCTGATCGGACATGCCTACAAATGATGCTTGCCTCGCCATGGTTACCAGAATGAGGAATGGGGGAAAGGAAGGGACCCTGATCTAAAGTCGGGGACGTTAGAGAGATGTGGAATCCTTCAGGATCGCTTGGCGTCTTCTCTTTTGCAAGGGGAGTGCTTTGGGTGTGAATGAATAACACTCATTGCCTACCCTTATATAGTTGTTGATCAACCCTAGCACACCATGTCGGTACCAACAAATTTGATCCCTATCAGTGGGTCTTCGGTGTCATCTATTGATACCGACACTCGTGACTTGTCAATATACTGCCAAAGTTTGTGGTACCGAATTCCTACACATGCACTTAAATCAGTGCCATTGAGTGTTGGATATGAAAGATCTTGAACGTCGATGTTGGTTCCATAGAATCTGGTCTTCTGAGTTGGTACCAACAATAGGGAGTTGGTGGTACCCAACTGTGATGATGTTTGCCTCTGACATTCATTGCTGGTATCATTGACTTTTTGTGTCAGTGGTACCGAGATGTGTTTATTCTTTTAGATGGAGTTGAATGAGTTGGTACCACCGAGTAGCCTCTCAATGACATTGGCTTGAATTTTTTGTGATGTTGTTCTTTCTTGCCAAAATCTCAATGCTACCGAGTTATTTGTCGGTGGTACCAAATTCTTGCAGAAATCCACCTAATAACTTATCATCGCCACCGACCAATCTTTTGGTGGTACTGGAATTTTCTAAAATCCCTATTTAATTTTAAGTGCAAGTCGGTGCCACCGACCCCTCTGTTAGTGGTACCAAAATTTCCTGTGCCTGCAGACCAAACTGAAAGGATCAATGTACCTTTTTTATACTTGTAAGATTTCCATAAAAAAAAATACTAAAAATATATCAAAAGATGGTAGAGGACACATAAATGATATAAATTGAAAATGAATTGGTTGCCTCCCATGAGTGCCTTTGTTTAATGTCTTAGGCCTGTGATAATATTTTACATAAAAGATCAATGAAGCTCAGTGAGCTTCAACTCCTCTCCCTCATGGACCACCTCTCCTCCATAGTAATGTTTGATGTGTTGTCCATTTGTCAAGAACATTTTGACTTCATCACCGATCTCAATGGCCCATGAGGGAATGCCTTGGTTACCACATAGGATCCACTCCACTGGGACCTCAACTTCCCAGGATGCACTTTCATCCTGGAGTTAAACAATAACACAGGTTAACCTGATAGGAAAACTCTATGGAGAATGTGGCGATCATGCATTTTCTTCATCCTATCTTTGTAGATTCTAGAATTCTCATAGGCATCTATCCTAATTTCGTCTAATTCATTTAGTTCTAATCTACACTTCTTTCCTGTACTAGAAAGACCAAAATTGAATTTCATCGGGACACATTTGGCCTTATACTCTAATTCCTCGGGTAAATGACATGCATGTCCATAGACTAGCTTGTAGAGTTTAGTGCCTATGGGTGTCTTAAAAGTCATCATGTAAGCCCATAGAGCATCATTCAGTTGCATGCTCCAATTAGTCCTATTGGTTAAACAATCTTTTCTAGGATCATTTTTATTTCTCAACTTGACCTTGCTTATTATGGTGATATGGGGTTCCTACATATGCTTCACTCCATATTTTCTCAATAAATATCCAAATTTCCTATTAGTGAAGTGGGATCTCCCATCACTAATGATCACTCTCAAACTACCAAAAATATGATCCTTAATAAATTTACATACAACCTAAGCATCATTGGTGCGGGTAGGAATTGCCTCCACCCATTTTGATACATAATCAACTGTTAGCAAAATGTACAAATTTGAATTAGAAGACACAATAGGTCCCATGAAGTCAATGTCCCAAAGATCAAAAACTCTACCTCTTGAAAAATATTGAGGGGCATTTCTTGTCTTCTAGAGATGTTGTTGGACTGTTGACAAAAATCACACCTTCGCACATAGTCATATGCATCCTTAAACAATGACGACCAATAAAAATACACTTTGTAAAACCTTAGCCACCATTCTTGATCTTGCATGGTGCTCCCTAGTGGGTAAAGAATGACAATGAGAAAGTATGCTCTCAAACTCACACTCTGGAATGCACTTCCTTAAAATGCCATCCCTACACAATTATAGGATAGGGTCGTCCCTTCTTTTATTCTCTTGATATCCCCAATCCTTAGGTATCTCTCCACATTCCAGATATTTTACTATGTGTGCAAACTAGGGAACCTTGTCCCTTATGGAAAAAAGTTTCTCATCATGGAACTACTCAATAATGGGTACCACTAGCCCAGATTCATCCACTCTCTCCAACCTAGACAAGTAGTCTGCTACTATATTTTTGGCTCCAACCTTGTCCTTGATTTCTATATCAAACTCTTATAGTAGAAATTCCATCTAATTAGCCTTAATTTAACATCCTTCTTCTGCAAAATATACTTAATAGATGCATAATCAGTCCACACCATCACTTTTGCCTCTATAAAATATTGTATAAATTTATCAAAAGCAAAGACTATAGTTAGGAGTTCTTTATCTATGGTGGTATGATTTAGTTGTACATCATTAAGTGTTTTAGATACATAGTAAATGACTGACAGAACTCGATCCTTATGTTGCTTAGAACAACCCTCACTGTAGAATCTGATGCATCACACATCAACTCAAACTATTGACTCAAATTTGGACCCACCAGTCTAGGGCTGTCAACGGGGAAGATATGGGGAGGTAAGGCTTTACCCTTACCCTTATCCTTTATAGTGTATTAGGTAAGGGTAATTACCCTTTTAAGCAATCCCCTCACCCTTACCGTCTTCCCCACAGGATAAACGAGGAGGGTAAAGGGTAAATGGGTAATTTTGATATAATATGAATTTTATCAAAAGCTAACTTATTTTGAAGGAGGTTCATAGGGCGATAAAGATTAAGTCACATCTTTCCTGACTTGCATTTTCACAAATGTGAATATAAGCAAGACAATGTTATACTTGCATAATATGTTTAGACAATCCAAAGATAACTTATTTTAAGGTGGCACAGTCATCCTTTTCCCATTATTCTACAACTCTATCAACTGATCAACATTTGATAATAATATACTACAAGCATTTGAGTGTGAGTGGGGGGAGAAAGCCGCTACCCACAAGATTTCTTATTGGAAAAAATAGGGTGGAAATTGAACTAGAAGCTTCTATATAGTTATATATCTTTTTTAAATAAATGTGGGTAAAAGGGTAAAAGGATATGGATAATGTCCATACCTTACCCTCCCCTTTTAATGTGGTGGGGAAATGGGGAAAGAGTAAATGGGGAACGGGTAACAAAAACCTTTACCCTTATACTTTTTTCTTACCCTACAAGGCATGGATAAAGGGTAAACAGGTAATACCCTCCCCATTGACATCCCTAGTCACCACCCCCGATGCAAAAATCAATTTCTCCTTCAAAACTTCAAAAGCGTTTAGGTAGTGATCATCAAATTTAAAAGCCACATATTTCTATAACAATTCAAAAAGTGACATAACAATTTTTGAAAAGTCTTTTATAAATCACCGATAAAATCTGACATGTCCCAAAAAGCTCCTAACTCCCTTCACATGAGATGGTGTAGGTAGTTTAGAGATCAACTTTATTTTTATCGAGTCGACTTCCATCCCTTTGTTGGACACTTTGTGTCTCAATACAATTCATTCACTCACCATCATATGACATTTCTCTCAGTTCAAAGCGAGATGAGGTCCTTACATCTTTACAAAACTTTATTTGACTGGCAAGCCAATCCTCAAAAGACTCTCTTTACACTAAAAAGTAATCCATAAAAATCTCAAGACAACGTTTCACCATGTCAAAAAATATTCCAAGCATGCATCTTTGAAAATTGCTGGTATATTACAAAGACAAAGGGCATTCAGCGGTATGAAAAAGTACCACAGGGGTAAGTGAAGGTATACTTCTCTTAATCAAGTGGTTCAATGGAGATATGATTGTAACTGGAATACCTATTAAAAATAAAAATGCGAGCGGCCAATGAGCCTCTCAAGAATTTGATCAATAAATGGAAGCGGGAAATAATCTTTCAAAGTAGCAACACTCATACAATAGTTTTCAATGCAAACACACCACCCAATCACTAGCCTAGTTGAAACTAACTCACTAGCAATATTTATAGTGAATGTGATTCCCCTTTCTTAGGAGCAACCTATGCAGGACTAACCAATTTAGAATTAGAGATTGAATAAATTATAACTGTCGATAGAATTTTAACTACCTCTTTCTTCACCACCTCCATCATGATCAGGTTTATACACTATTCAGGTTGTGCTACATGTTTTGCTCCTTCTTCAACCCGAATCTTGTGTTGAGATAAACTATGGGAGATTCCCTTTATGTCTGCATTGGACCCACCCAAATGCAGACATGTGATTCTTCAGAACTATGAGTAGCTCCTCCTCCTTCACGCTAAGTGATGCTGAAATCATCACAGGGAGTTTGTTGTCCACTACCAAGAATGTGTATTTTAGATGTGGTGGTAGTGGCTTCAACTCCATCTCAGGAGGACATTGTAGAAATGGGACTAATGCTGGTGGTGATGGTTCCAATTCTTCACAGTGTCTTGAGTATAAGCATGGTAGGGTTTATAGAAATAGAACACACTCCATTAGTGAATGATAGCGGTACAAACTTCTACCAGATTCATGAAACATGCTTCTAAAGATAGTTGTGGATATCCCTGCATCATTGTAGAGAACACCACATCTGCAACTGTCTTCATGTACTCCTCTTCTTCTGGATCATCATGATACTTCACAACTTTGGTCAAAGAAGTCTATTTTGTATGCTTCATTATATCAATAGTGAGAGTGCCCTTGTCCACCTTTTTCATAATATGTGCCATACCCAGGAATGGTTTCCCAAGAACATGGACACCTTACTTCCCAAGTGTTGCATCATGTGACATTGTGAGCTTTCCTTGTCTAGTGGTTGATAGTCAGGTAGCTTTATCTCAAACTTGCCATCTTGGATTCCTAATGTCAATATTCCTCCCCCCATTTCTAAAATAACGCATGTTGTGGCTTGGAATTTCCTTCCTAAAAATAGTTCATTGGCATAGTCATATTGCATATCCATAACAACAAAATCTTCTAGAGATATGAATTTGTCAACCTTGACTGGTACATCTTCACAGATGCCAATCGGCCTCACTACAGAGTTGTCTGCCAGGTAAATAGTTATGTTTCTTTTCCTAGATTCTTTGAGCCCTAATTATTTAAATGTAGTCAATGGAATTAGATTGATACTTGCCCTAGAATCACAAAGTGCATCTTTAAACTTGACCATGCCAATGTAGCAGGCTATGTTGAAGTACCATGGGTCCCATCTCTTCTATGATAGCTTTATTTGTATCAAAACACTGACTTCCTCCTTTAGGATGACTACATCAAAATCACCTATCCTCCTCTTCTTGTTGATGATGTCGTTCAAGAACTTTCCCTGGGGAGGAATTTTCTCAAGAACATCAACCATTCGTAAGTGGATCTAGAGTTTTCTGAACACGTCTAGAAATTTCTTGAACTGGTGATCAACCTTCTTGGATTTTAAGCTATTAGGAAATGGCACTGGAGTCACAGTTTTCTATTGATGGGGAGGAATATAAGATTCTTCTCATTCTCCTTCTTATCAATTGACTCCTCTTCTGGGTTATCCTCCTTTGGTATGGTTATCTGTCATTGGTCTAGAGGAATAGTATCTTCCACATCTCTATGTCATTTGTGGTGGTGTTCTTATTTGGAGCCACCTTTTGATAGTTCATCAACACTTTACCACTATATAGGAGCATTGCTTTCACTCAGTGTTTCCTGATGGGATATTTGTGCTCCCTATAAATTCTTGCTGAACTAGCTTCTTAAGTGATGCACTTCGCTGCTAGCTGAGAAATCTGGTTTTCTATGCTATAGATTTGTGCCTCTTGATTATGCTGCTCTTTCTTTGTATGGTCCAATAGTGCCTTGTTCTGAGTCAACAACCTTCCTAGCATGTCATTTATACATTCTCTCTTATTGGGGACCTTGTCCTGCTGCTATGACAAGTTTCCTTGATGTTGTTTAGGTTGTTGTGCCTATGAAGGGTCCTGCTGAAAATTGTTAGGATCTTTCCACAAGAATTTGAGATCCTTTATCCATTAATAGTCATTTCCTCCCCTATTGTTCTATTTTTGCATGTACATGCACTCTTCTTCCTCACCTCTAGATGAGTTTCCAGATTTGTGCTCTAGATTCCTTACAAACTTCTCCATCTGAGCCTTCAGTTCTACTATCTCTTTAGATTCCATAGGGATCTTGATTGTTGTCGGTGCTTCTCTTTCCTCACCATAGGATTGGTTTTTAGCAATGTTCTTTAAGATCTCATGACACCTAGAGGCTTTATTGTTTAGAAAAAAAATTGCTCCCTCCTGCACTATCAAGTGTAGTTCTCTCCCCCTTGTGTATCCCATAATAAAATGGCTTTGCCTGGCCATAAAGATCTACTCCGTGATGAGGGACCTTCATGAGCATGATCTGAAATCGCTCACAGGATTTAAAATAGGACTCCTCAGCATGCTACTTGAATTTATGATTTCTTCTCACTAGTTCATTTGTCTTCTGAGGTGGAAAATATAACTCAAAGAAAGTGTCACTCATCTCGTCCCAAGTCTCAATAAATTTTGGAGGAAGCTTACAAACCATGCCTTAGCTTTTATGACAATGAATAAGAAATCAACTTTATGTCAATGACCATAGATGGAACCCTATCGAGTTTAAGCATATCACAACTCTCCAAAAAACTATTGATATGTGTCATATGATACTTGATGTTGAGGCCATGAATTGATTGAGATTTAATCAGTGTCACCAATTTGAGATCTATTTTGTAACTTCCCACATTAACTATCTACTTTTTAATTGGTCTTAGCTGCATTGTGGCAGATGATGTCTTAACCTTTTCCCAGACAGTCTGTTCTTCAAGCTCATCCCCAGCATGCTCTTCAATGTTTGGGTTCATATTCATTGATAGTGCCTTCTCTTCCTCTGATGCTAGGGTTGGAATAAGCTTCTCCACTGACGTACCAAACTCTCTTTCTCTATGCAGAATTCCCGCTGGGCCTGTACCTGTTGAAGTGGATTCTCCGTAGTCAGTGATTCTAGTATGAACCACGCACTAGTACCTAAAAGTGGGATAGCGGTGAGTGGGAAATAGTACTAGTAAAAGTAAGAATATTTCAATTTGTGAACAATTTCAAAGAAAGGATTTGGAAAGTAATTTAAAAGAAAAATAAAATGGCCTAGAGTAGTCAGACACAAAACTATTAGTGTTGTAGTTTTTGTCTCCCAGCAAATGCGCCAAAAACTTGAGATGCCCAAACTTTGTGTGCAAAACACAAGTATACATGTCGAGTAGTACAGGCATATGAGGCCCATATATCAAACTCAGAGAAACATACTTCAACAACTACTACTAGCTATAACCTAATCAACTAGGCCTACAAAAGATTGATTGGTTGTTTGTCTATAACTAATTGCAAATATTGAAAACTAATTTAAGTGGATTGTGATCACAGATTTGTGGATCCTCTAGGAATGCAATTTCACCATGGTATACATTACATTTAATTCCATTTCATTATTAATCATTTACCCCTAACTCTGGACTAAGGGACTTGTAGCAAGTATTACACACCCCCACAATGTAATACACTAGCTATACTAAAATAAATCCCACTTCTGTAGCAATTTAAGAATTAGATGGGCAGATCAGCGATATCTTTAGGTTATTCCCTTCGCAGTTGTAAGCCCTCTCCTGAGGCATGATATAGGCTATGTGAATCTATGAATTATCCAACCATTAATCCCTCTTCCAAAGCAATTAACGATCTAAGAAACTGAGTGTGGTGATCAAACATAAACAATTCATTAAGCAATCATAGATTTACATCCAAAATTCTAGCCTGACTTTCATATATATATATATATATATATATATATATATATATATATATATATAATCAAAGTCAAATAAAATTCAAAATTGGCTTATTCCCGGTCCTAAACAAGGGTAATAGCCTTGCATGACTTCTATCAACAAAAATATAGAGGAAGAGAGAGACAAAGATCTAAACATCATGAAACTAATAAAAACTCTGGAGAAATCGCCCCTCTGATGAGTGTCTTGATCTGTAGCTTTCTGACTGCAAATTCATTGTAAGGAGGCATCAAAATCATCCAGAACGTGACCATCTCCTTAGTCTCCTCCTCTCTCTTCTATGTGCTTGGTTGCAATGTTATCAAATGTGATATCTCCATCTAGCTAAACTCCCCTCAGGGCATAAGTGGGAATCCTCACATCATTAAGTCTCAATCATTAGATCTATCTTAATCTTTAGTTTGCTTTGATTGCAAATAGTTAGTACCACCAATTAGAAAGTTGTTGGCACAGAGTTGTTGGCTGACTCAAACCCCTAAAAAGTGTCGGTACTACCAACTGATGTGTCAGTAGCACCAAGTTGATTCCTGTGAGTTCTGACTTGTTTTGGATGTAAAAGTCGGTACCATCGACTAGATTGTTGGTGGCATTGAACCCTAAAAATTTGTACTATCGTTCCTAGTCAATAAGTTGGTAGTACCAACTACACATTTTGTAGAATCAAACATCTTCTCAGTAGCACCAGAGTTTTGAGATTTTCCTATTGGATTTCCCCAAAAGTTGATACCACCAACTTTTTTGTCATTAGCAATGAGTTGTGTTATACATGATGAAACAAGATAAATTCAACATAAATCCGAATAAAATATGATTATTTAACTCAATTTCATAAAAAACTCATAATTTGATGCAAAAATGTTTACAGGCTAATAATGAAAAACAATGCCTAAAGAATGTCAAAATGAGCACTTTTGCATGAAATACATGGGAAATTGGCATGTGACAAGCAAATAAAACTAAGTGCATCACCCAACCTACTGTTTTGGTGATCTCTAGTCATACTAAAAGTACAAAAGTTCAACCAAATGACTTGTTTGGTGAGGTGATCATTTGGACCAATGAAGAATTTGTGACGCTATAGGTGAGTCAACTGATTGGATGAATCATTGCTCTTGGATTTTACTATGATTTTGATCCTCTTGCCTAGATGATTTTACTGGTGATCCATTCTACCAACTCGACTACCCTGAAATGTAGCAAATTTAGCAATGTAAAATCTTACAATTGCAATCCAATAAGTGCCTAGTTTAGGACCACTACTTGGAAATTAGTTATAAAACCACTATAGTCAAGATGAATGCTATGAAACACTATCGAACTTAACTAACAAAGAAAATGTGAATATAATAAAGCAATAAACTGTTGATTGTATGTCTTGAGAAACATCATATGATGATGTAATAGGGAAACATTCTATATGATTTGATTCTTAATAAAAGAAATTCAACTTATTATGTTTGTTTCAACATTTGAATAATTAGTAATTGTAATAATGTCCTAAGAATGTCTTGACTAAGTGAGATATGGTTTTATGTTGAGGACTTGAATGTGAGTTCATATGTATATTCAAGAGTATTTAGTTTTTATGTCCCTAGTCAATTATTAGCATGGTATTTTAGGACAACAATAATACACTAGTGTGTATGTTGAATGATGACTATGTCTCTTTAGTCATGGTATTGGATATCAATTCAGATGCATGGATACATGTTAGAGAACAAGTTTTACTGGACATTTTCATTTTGAGAATGACACATGGAAGCCGTGTTATGGTAATCAAAGTCATATCTCAATATGACAATCTTGATTGTGATCCTTAGACATGTAGTCACTATGATAATCAAATATTGTTCTATTTACTTGAACACTACCCAACATGACATTGAATAAGGGTTGCCATATAGGTAGTAATTAGGTACAGTGTGACACTTCTGGATTATTGTGAGTGATGTAGATGGTGTTTATCCTTCGATTGGAATGATATCATGGCCACTTGTTAAGTGAGGTTATGAAATGCATATCCATGATCATGTGAGCCAATATATGATATTGAGCTCACACAATCTCAATTTTCTACTCTATTTCAGGAAACATAGATTGAATGTTAAGAGGATGAAAACTCCATTTCTTGGTTTCAAACTAGATATCTTGTGACAAAAGGATTATATGCTCATAGTAAAATTGGCCACTTTTTAGGTTGAAGTTGTTCTCCAACGAATTCCAATTTTATGGGTGCAATGAGGTGTTGTTCAATACCAATCTTTGTTTGTAATGTTTAGGACATCACTGTCATTGTAATAAGAACATATGGGTTCACATACATAAGGATTCATAAATTAAAGTTTGCAAACACACATATAATGAATCATGTGCAACTGGGAAAAAATCATTTGATTGATGATCAATTGGTCGGTTGTGTGTCAATCCTATGAAGGGTTCTATAGTGTTTAGGGCATCTAATTTCTAATTCATTCTTTAAATTAATGGTTCAAATATCAAATCAACATTTCTTAGCTGAACCTTGTAAATAGTTCTTTTCACATATTTTCTGTAATAAGTATTGTAAACTGAGCTACTGAGCAACACTACTTATCATACTGAGAAAGATAAAATGATATTACTTAACTTACTGAATGCCCTATTCTTAGAATTCATTTGCCTCATTCACATACAACATGACTCACATAAGGATTTACTGCATCATAAACTTTAACAGGTAAAAAGATTGCTTCCAATGCTTCACATACAACCAAAGACATATATGAAACCCCAGTATGGAACTAAACAAGGATTTCCACACCATTCATTGAAATACCATGCATCAAGAATAGCCTTGAATAAATAAATCTTTAATGTTAAAAAGTATCACTTATATTGGAATTCATGATGTCTATTTGCAAACTTCCACCTTTCCACTCATCTAAGATTCACCCTCTATACTGAGATATCAAGAAAATAATGATAACTACAAATAAATCCCTAGATAATATATGATATATGTATACGAAACATTCAACTAAAACAATCAATTAATAAATTAGAAGATTCAATAGAAAAAATTCTTCACTTGGCTGTACAACAATTTCAGGCATAATAAAAAACCCTAGTTTTTGATATATTCTTCTAACTTCTACCATAACTTTAGAGATTCTACTCTAGATAGGTTGTATCCATTTCTAATATGATTTCATCATATGAAGTTCATGAAGTTCATTACATCAGGAAAACGATCCATTTATTGATCATCTTGTAAAATCTAGAAATGAATGCAGATTTAGGGTCTATTGTCGCATATAGAAAGAACTGAAGATTTATCAGATTCAATCCATTTTAGTGTAATCTTCTATTAAATGGAAGTGCCCACTCCCCTAAGGTGTAAAACACCTTAAATTTCGTAGCCCAACATCTAAAATTCTTGAATCCATATCAAAAATCAAGCAATTAATAGTTTTCTTCTTCTTCCAACTCAAAAACTCTAGGAATGGAGAATCATAGAGAAAGAATAAGAAAAGATGGTAATTTGATATCATTTTGAATAAAATCAGAGGAGGGACGAAATGCATACATGTGAGTGAAGAATCACCAAGCATAGCTATCTAACTATTACTAACTTACTTGATTTCATCAAATTTAGGAAGAGAAAGCCTTAGATCTCAATATTTGCCACTTTTTCCTTCCAAAACCTAAGTCTTGCAATCCCCAAAGAATTTCATTTCTCTGAAATGAATCACAAAATATGGGGGATATTAATGTGTTAGGTTACTCATATATAGCAATTAATGTGCTTGGACCAATTACAAATTAACCCCTTCTTACATTTTCTTTTATTTCAACAGAATTTTCTATCCCAAAATTTTACTGAAAAAAATGCTTACTAAATAGGTCAAAACTCCTCCAAAAACTATGGAAATTAGCATGTTGTCTGATATAAAGTTTTAGAGCTCCAAAAAAAATTTCAGGTCATTTATATTTACCAATAAATAATTGAAAATCAAACACTACACTGCTATACCGCAGTCCACAATATAGTCGGTCGAATTACAAATCGACCAACCAACAGACTCAAATAACATCCAAATATTTTTAAATTTTGCACTAACACACATAACTGAGTTATTCAAATCATATCCAAAAATTCGACCAACCAGCAGACTCAAAGAACATCCAAATATTTCTAAATTTTGCACTAACACACATACTTGAGTTATTCAAACCATATCCAAATTTCTCATAAATCCAAGTTATCTAGAAAATAATTAAATAATTTGATACCATTTTTAATCAAATTCTCTATTAATATACCACTAAAACCCTAATTAGAAACTACTAGGGTTTATACTTCACACGTCCTAATTATTAAAAACAAAAGAATCTCTTGAGTTTCATTAGGTTTAAAATATAATAATTGGGTTGGTGCATCACCAAACATTCACCATTTGTGTATCAAAATCGCAATGATTAATGATGGTAGCCCAATTATTAAATTTTAAATCATGACATTGTGGTTGGTGCATCACCAAACATTCTCCATTTGTCTATCAAAATCATAATGATTACTGTGACACATATTTTTTTATTGTAGAGGAGGAAGACAAGAAGGCTAGATCATGGAACACTATGACATAGTAGTTTGTGGTTGACTTTTTGTAGCATTGAGCATATAGTGGATCAACCAGTCGGTGTGGATGTTTTGTGACATGCATAAGGATGTGCATGCCCTGTATTTGGCCTTATGTTTCAGTGCCAATCCTTGTCTAACCAAGAATGGTGAAATCAGTAGAGGACTCAAGGGGCGGTAAACACTAATCAATTAGATGAGGTTGCATAGATTGCCATATTCATGAGTAGTGAGTAGTACAATTTGAGAAAGTATTGGGAATGGAAATATTTGATTGTAGCACCCGATGCATACTTTGGCATACAGCATTATGGATTGAACATGTTGGTTCCTTATGTAGAGATGGAGAATTTAATACCCCACCTATATTCAGAAATATTGTATTTTGTCAGTCTTTCCTATATCAATGTACAAAACAAATAACGTCATCAAGTGATTCACATCCATTGTATTTACCACAAAGGGTCCATAATAGCATTGGGCTAATGTTTCTACTCGAATATATGGTGTCAAGAGTGCTTCGACCAATTGAATTTATCTCCACCATGAACCCATGTAATTGCAACCAAATTCTACACCAAATCTTCTATCAACTTGTTCCACTTTGAAATCAAGATTAGGTTCTCTGTTGCATACATACCATGATGAAATAAGAATAGCACAATGAACATTTAATTAAGTTATGCATTGTAATGCAAACAATGATAGTTCTACAACAACAATTTAGATACTCATTTATATGGTCAATCATTTAATTATGCAACTTAACAACAAATGTAGTTGTTACTAAATTAAACCATAATAAGTATATTTAGATTGATTATAGTTGCATCTCTAGTCATATGTTGAGTAGTCAATGAGCAAAATGTAGTTGAGAACTTGTTATCACGTTAAAAATGCAAAACAATTATGGATGGCATCTAGGTAGGAGAGTGTGACCAAGAAAAGAAGACCTTACACATAGACAATACTCATGAAAGGGTAACCTTGCAATGAAACAGATAGCATCGAGGGCCTCTATGCATGCAAACAATGACCATTGAATCCAATGTTTAATTTATCCATAAACATTTCGGTTGGAGGAATTTTTGTTCTCATTAAAGTAGTATTTTTTATAACTAAAACATTTTTGTCACATGTAATTGCAGTAGTGATAGTTGGAGCTTTTTCTAGATTAAAAAAAATGAAAATGATTCCAAGTAATGTCTACCTTCTTGACCAATTAGAGGTAGTAATACAATCTAGAGGCATAATGGATAAACAGACACCAGGAGAAGATAAGAAGAATAAATATAAATAGTGGAAGGAAATAGTAAGGAAAGTATTAGAAGGGTAGTCATATATTCCTAAAACACTAAACACCGAGTAAGACTGAATGATCAAATAAGGTTGACTTTGGTGATATCAGAGCCCATGTAAGACCTATTGCTCATGCAATTTGTTTGGTCAACCTGTTGTAGAATTACTCTAGGGGGTGCTCTTGGACCTATGAATAGCACTTATTCCAGTGTTTATCAGTTGTGGTATACAATCAAAACGCACCAATGACTATCTTTATACCATTTTTTCTATTATTTCTTTCTGCTATATCTTTAGCAACATGTTGGTTACACCTTTTGAAGTTCAAGGAGGTCACTCACGTCTCCCAGAAGCTAGAATGTGTTAGCCAATGCACTCGCCCATTCCGTCGTGGATTATCATTTGACCCAATCTAAGGTTTTGAAAGAAAAGATCAAGCATGAGTTTCAATTGTTTTAGGAAATTGGGTTTTGGTTGAAACCCCTTCCCCTTCTTAACTATTACCTATCATGGGAGGGCATTAATTGAGTATGAGTAGTTCATAGTATAGCTTTCCTTTTACAGCAGGTAAAGGATAAAGAATTGAGTTTGATTTTTTCTGTGTTCTCGCTAACACAGATGAATGGAGGGTGCATAGATAGATGAGGTTGTTTAAGCATCTAGAAGTTGAACTTGCTGTTCTGGAGGTGCTTGTACCCAATCTTGACGGCACTGGTAGTGAGATGCACATTTTTTGCAATCAAACTCCTTTAGGACACAGTTCATGTGGGCACTCAGTATGTTGCTTGTTTGACCCTCCCCTTTTAGTCGTTCAATTACATCAAACCTTCTCCCTCAGTTCTTTCTTTTAATAGAAATAGTTGGGACTTGAGATCTTCCACATCAAATGGGTGAATGAAAGAAGATGAACTTCGCTCATGCTTTTGGTAGAAGATTTCCAAATTCTCTCCAAATTCAGAGGTTAGAAAATCTTCCCCTCGTCCATCGTATGGATGGATCTTGATGTAAAAAAAAAATAGAACTAGGACCCCTTTTGTGGCAACACATCCCACTATCACACAGACAGCGAGGTGTTACGTGAAAACATGCGGAAAACACCATAAACTACAAATTACCAAAAACACGAGTTAATTAAAACTGATTTCGGAAAGCAGATAAACTAAGAAACTATTACATTTAGGTCCTCATCCTGCATAGAAACATGTTAAATAAGCGTTTACGAGTTTTGATATGTGTCCCTAGCTTAGAGGAACAGCTGTCCTGTCATAACATGAGTTCATCACCTATTTATACATACATAACGGCCCTCATTCGGCCAGCACCAGGGTACACAAAACATCAATATCTATACATCGTGAAACAACGTCAAAAAACCTCCAAGGACCTGAGAGTATAGGGATGACTCTAAGACTCTACTACAAACAACCAAAATAGTAGCATGTCCATCGCTTGCCTTCTACTACTCCTCTTGCTACTCGGCCGCAACTCCGTGACCACCACCACGTCTAGCTCGAACACCTAAAAAGGTTATAAACCAGCGGGGTGAGACACACAGTCCCAGCGAGAAACATAACTCCCCGCCGAAACCATAAAACTAAAGGAAGATTAAAGCAAAAGTAGCAGATAACTGATAGAAGGTATAACAAGAGCAGTTTATATAGCAAGTCTATTCATACCATCAGGCTTACCAGATGTACAGAAGGCATAACACCAAATATCTCTTTATGGAACATGATTAACAAGATAAGATTCATAAGATCTTACTACGTAACATGAGGCACATATAAGTAACTGCAAGTGTAACAAGATTAACTACACAAGCAAGGCCTCAATCAATGTTCTGTGTTTTTCTTTAAGTAGTAAATACTATTCGACTGATTACGTATTATTATGCCCTAAGGAAGTGAGCCGTACCGCTCAAATCCAACCTTCAGTTGTGAAACCCAAGCCGGTGCCATACAAGGTCAATGGAAGATCCAGACTCCACGACCTCCCACCTCGTGTTCAGTGCACGAGTACAACACAAGTACGACCGCAGTCTCATGCTTAAGTGGCCCCAGCCACAGGGTCAGGCTACCCTCTACCTAGCCTACCTTAGTATAGGTATCAGCACTAGTGAAACTGAGCCACGGGCATGTTCACCGTGCTCTGAGCCATGAACGCATTCATGCTCCCATATCACATATCCGGAGCCATGGGCCTGTTCACCATGCTCTTCATATACTTGGGCTACGGGCCTGAATCTGCACCCTAGAGTCTACAACTGAAGTTGCACTCTTACCTCCTCATTTTCAGCTAGGATAAACCACACATATTCAATAATATGCACTTCCAGGTTAACCCGGAGGAGAACCTGTTTCACCATCACCAGCTCCTGACGATGATGGATCTATGGCCAGGGCAACTACATGATATATTCCACTGTGATTAGTTAGTATCTTTTATGTGGATTGCAAGATTCAACCAAGTTGTATAACATGCAACTATAACAAGAATAAACAGCATGAAACTCAATATTATGCTTTTATTGTAATCAACATCATCCTGATCCATCACAAGGATCCAACATTACATGTTATCACTTGGCCTCTTACCAATCATCTAAATCCATCTCAAGGATCATCACATTGCCATGGGATCTCAATCCCTTATCACATAGTGCCACTGCCTCTCAAGGCTTACATCATCAATAGGGGATAACAACTCATTATCAGAGAATAACACCTCATCAAGGCACTTTTAGCCAACTCATGTCCTCAGACCAAAATACATCATCAAGAGTAACCATCAATCAGTGTTACTCAAATACATATATATCGCATAGCCCTTTTCCTGGCTATGCATTTGTACCTGCATGGTTAGTATGCACAATCATCATGGGTTATCAGAAAAATTATATTATCAACATAGGGCAACATTGATGATTATATGCTTAACATTCATGCCTCAGCCTGTGACCATAGACATAGCATAGGTCATAACATTAAATAAAGCAGCTTATATGTTCATCATTTATTCAGCATTATACATATCATTCCAGATGATCATAAACACATGTAAGGTCATGCCAAGTTATATGGATATAATCTACTACCTCCAATTACTATCAAGCATATCAAGGGGTCACCATTATAAGCCAAACGTGATACATACATAAGGTCTAGCATAGATGCTTTACGGAAGGAACAAGACCCTCACTATAAGTGCCCACTACCCTCACAAGAAGTGTGACGGGTAGGGCACCCTCACTAGAGGTGATATCGGGCAGGGTATTCCTCATATCATCCAACCACTTCTGCCTCATCTCGGTCAAGCAACCAGCAAGGGTGTCGGGCTACCTTTCCAAGTTGTATTGTGCAACATTGCATCGTCCACCTCTTTGTCGTGCAACGGCCAGGATTACTACATGTTACTATATCGGGCATCAGCACTATGTAGTGACGCCCAACACCAAGCTAGCCACATAGCTCCATATCGTCCAAGGTAAGACGGCCACTAGACTACCTCCTCAGGTCAGGTGTATCAGGCAGCAAGGACCTGTTGTGTGACGCCCAACACACAAAGGTCAACAACCAGGAGCATGACGCCCGACACAACACCACAAATTAGCTAACAAGCTCCACACCTCAACACACAATGACATCAAACCATCACATAGGCTAAGTGTATCGGATAGGTTACTCATCAAGGTGTGATGCCCGACACACACAAAGAAGGGACCAAGAGCAATGCCCGACACAACCACAACATGTGTCGTCCAAGGCTCAAGATCAAGAGGGATATTGGGCAGCACCTCCCCCAAGATCATAACGGTCAAGATGCAACTCCACAAGGTCATCATCATCCTCAAGCACAACGGCATCAAAACCCTAATGGATCAAGAAGATGACTCACCTCTCAACTATCAAGAGAGAGGGGTCTTTCCAAGCTTCTTGACACCAATCAGGCAACACAAGGTTCAACCACAACCAAGGTCCACAACCACCATTAAGCTCACCTTTCAAGTCCATTGTGAGAGGAGGGTGTTTCTCAAGCAACTAGAACACAAGCTCACCTCTCAACTTAAATGAGAGAGGGGTATTTCCCATATTACTAGAACTCAAGCTCACTCCTCTAGACCAAGGATAGAAATGAGTGTTGCTCAACAAGAAACCCTAGAACATAGGTTCGGCCAACAAGGTACAACTAAGCAAGAAACTAAACTAGCAACACACATAGCGGATATGATCATAGCAACATATAAGAACATAAAAGAAGGTAGTGTAGTTAGGGTTAGGAGTTATGTAACCCGCCTTAAGCAAGCTCCAAGATCCTAGATCCAAGCTCCAAGCACCACCAAGGAAGAAGATCAAGGCACTCTAGGGTTCGACCACCACTAGAGGAAGAAGGAGACTCCAAGAAGGATCAGCCACCAAGCATGCAAAGGAAGAGGGTGTCATGCACCAAGGGAGAGGGAGACTAAGGAACTAAAGGGATCCTTAGCAAGGGAAAGGAAACACATATATAGGAGAGGATGGGGGAGAAACCAAGGTAGAGAAAGGCAAGGTGTCGCCCACCTAGGGACACTTGTCCATGAGCATTGCCACCACTCTAACATGCCCTAAACACATGTCCAAGGCCATTTCCACATGCAAGCATCAAGCACCAAGTGTCCACTAGTAGTGACACAAACGAGGTCAAAGAGAGTCAAAGAGTCCATGGGCGACACACCTCCACCTCATGGCCGACACACCCACACCATGGCTGACACACACCTTGGGCGACACACCACTGGCCGATACAGGCACAGGCCGACACACCTAGGCCGACACAAGCATGCTCTTGCCCGACACAAGGCCCAAAGAAGCAAAGACAAGGCACCACAAAGCTCAACCAAGCCCAAAGGAACTCAAGAAACGATCCTAACCCTTCCTCTCAACACTAGAGGAAGAAAGGAGAGGGAGGAACACCTCAAAAGGTGGCAAACTTGCCCACAAACCCTAGACTTGGGTTAATTGCAAGTAGCACCTCCAACTCTCAACAAAGCACCAACAAACCCTAATCACCACCAAAGGTGATTAGCAAGAAACTAAGCATCAGGGTTAAGCAAAGCAAACATGATAATCCATAAATAGTGGTCAGGGTCCTTACAAGCTAACCCCCTACAAAGGGATTTCGTCCCCGAAATCCAAAGAGAAAAGCGAGGGATACTTCCTCCTCATCTCTTCCTCAAGCTCTGACGTGGCTTCCTCAATACCATGATGATGCCAAAGAACCTTCACAAGAGCCAGGTCCTTCCTCTTCATCTTCTTAACTCTTTTGTCAAGGATCGCCACAAGACCTTCCTCGTAGGTCACATCTTCATCAAGCTCAAATTCAACTGGTTGTATCATTGTTCCCGAATCTGAATGACTTTTCTTCAGCATACTGACATGGAACACTGGATGTAACCTGTGCAACTCTAGAGGCAGCTCTATCTCGTAAGCTACCTTGCCAACACGTGCTATGATCGGGTATGGCCCCATATATCTGGGTGCTAGCTTACCCTTCTGGCCAAACCTTAGCTCACCTTTCCACGGCGAGACTTTAAGATACACTTTGTCTCCTACCTGGAATTCCAAAGATCATCGGCGATTGTCTACGTAAGACTTCTGTATGTCCTGTGCCACTTTCAACTGTTGTTGTATCACCTTGGTCTTTTCTATCATCTGCTGCACTAACTCAGGACCCAAAAGATGATATTCACCAGACTCATACCAACACAAAGGAGATCTGCACTTCCTGCCATATAAGGCCTCATAAGGAGCCATGTCAATGCTCCGCGGATAACTATTGTTGTAAGCAAACTCTATCAAACTGAGATGTATGTCCCAACTGCCTAGGAACTGCAAAACACAAGCTCAAAGGAAATCTTCCAAAGTCTGAATAGTCCTCTCAGACTATCTGTTACGACCCCATCTGAGCTTAACTGGTAAACTAGGGTTTACCTAGACAATCACAAAGATTAATTAGAATAATCATTCTTGAAATCTAATTAATAACGATAACACAATTAGGATGTTTTAACTATGATAAGAAGTCTAAATGTTCTTTTGTCTTGAGAATTAGGGTTTGAGAAACATAAACCCTAATAGGCCCAAAATAGGGTTTTGATGATACATGAATACAGAATTTAATAAGTAGAATGTCTCACTAAATGATTTTTAGTATTTTATGTGTAACTCTGATTTACTCCAAATTTGGATATGATTTGGATATATAAAATGTGAACAACATTGGATAATATCAGAATTTTTGAAGAATGCTCTGACCTGTTTGTCGGCCGAGTTTCAAACTCGACCGATCACAATTTCAGAATTTTATAGCAGTGTGGTAATTGAATTTTATCTTTTTATTGGTATATCCAATTGATCTCAAATTTTAGAAGTATTTAATAAATACAATTTTAGACACTCTGTTAAATTGGAATAATTTTTGGATGACTTTTGAATCCCTACAGTAAGGGTGTCGGTCGAGTTTGTGCAGGACAAACTCGGCCGAATATATTCTGCAGACTGCAATATAGCAGTGCACCGTTCGATTTTTAATTATTTATTTCTAACTCAAAATGATCTCAAATTTTAACTGAAGCTTTATAGATCAATTATAAACATCGTGCTAAATTCTCATAATTGTTGGAGAAGGTTTGATCTCTGAAATAAACGAATTACAGTAACTTTTGTATAACTGAATATTCAGCCTATATAATTAAAGTTAAGTGTTGGGTCAATATGCAATTGACCCAAGCAGCTCAATTGACTTATATGAACGACCACACACACAAGCAGCTCTCATTCTTCGTCATTCATTCCAGAGAAACGAGCTCCTAGAGAGAGAGGGAGAATTAGGGCTTGAGTGGAGAAAGTGGGGGAATTGCTGAATTAGGGTTTTGCGATTCCAGGAAGGATGAAATCAAGTAAGTTCGGATTCCTTGCATAGACTTTTATGGTGAATCTTCTCTCTTATGTCAAGATTCCATCCATGCTCTGATTTGATCCAAGAGGATGTCGAAATTCCCTCTTTTCTCACCCTTTCTTCATAATCCCTCTTTTTCAAGGTTCCCGAGTTGAATGGAAGAAGAATTGGGAGATTTGCTAGGGATTTGAGGGGAATTCGAGATTTCCCTGAGTTGAGCTGCAGTTTTAAGGTGTTTTCACACCTTAGGGTGAGTGGGTTCTTCCTTCAAACATTCTAATGCACGAATTTGATTATAACATCCAAATCCCTAAATGCTTAGCATGTGAATTCTAAATCCTGAAATGTCCATTTGATTTAAGTTATTGTAAATTGATATGATATGGATTCCTTCTCTGTTTGAATGACTCCTAAACGGTAGATTCATATCAGATACGTATGCAACACTTCCTATTGAGGATGCTTTTAGATTTATATCAAATGATGTAATTAGGGTTTGACCTAATTGGAATATCGCTAGAGTTTCAACCTATTTAAAAAGGACTAGTAATCCTATAAGTGGTTAGGATGTACCTCGTGGGTTATCTTAATTGAATCTTATTCTGGATACATGATATCGCAGTGATGATATGGAAAACCTAAATTTAGTTAAATTTCCATGGTTTCATGTCTAATTTGATTGCATACGATTTGTTGAATACAATCTTTATTTAGTGAATGCTTATATCTTATGAAATCATTATGAGAGCCATGTGACAAGTGAATGAGGTAAATGAAAAGGTGAATGAGTCAAATGCAGCCCTAAGAGTAGGGTGTTGGCATGTGATGAATGAATATGGTAAATGAAACCCTAAGGATAGGGTGTTCAATGAATCATGCTATGGTAATATGAAAGGTCTCGATATGAGATGTGGTGATGCTTAACTGTTGAATTGTATGTTTCTAGTGCATTTAACTTTATATGCTTGTTCTCTCTGAAATGATATCTATATACTGCAGGACTTCTTATATTTCAATATATATCTCGTAAATTGCAGGTGATGAGATATGACATGCCCTAGAAAGGGATGTTACTGAGATATGATATATGTTGAATACATGAGTTTTGATGTTGCTATGTGATAGTTCGGTTAAATTGTTTATTGTTAATCAAGTATAGACCTAAGTGCCCTAACACCGTAGAACCCCTAAGTGGTATCTGCAGCTTTGGGGTGAAACTCGTGTTGCAACATCATCCGTGCGTGTGTCGCGGACAAACGAGGAAAGAGAAAAAGGGCAGTGTCTAACAACAATTGTGCTTGTGTCACAATGGCACTGCGGTTTCACCAGAAAACACGGTTATCTAACACCATTCGTGCGGAGTCGCGAAGGTAACCCTGTGACCCTCCGCCTGTGTGCTCAGGTTAGTAGGAGGAGTCGAGAGAGCACTCGGAGTAGTGCATTGAGGCCGGAGAGCCTGTAGGCCGGAGAGCCTGTGGTCCTGGGGCAGAACAGGGCTGGCGTCAGACTTAGCATTCCCGGGTGTGTCGCTAAGTCTTGTACGGTGGGGCCGTAGCATGGACTTGTTGCGGACCTTTATATGCAGAGTACACTGCATATATTTAGGGCATAATCTAAAATATGATCATATAGGTTCACAGAGTTACTTATAAATGAAGAGTTAAGAATGACTAGAGCATAGTTTTCTAGTAGTTATTCTTTGGATGCAATATTTATATTCTTTGCTATTTCAATTATATTGCTTTAGAACTGCTCAGTGTAGTATTTATTGTTGTTAAATTTCATATCGTTTAATCAAATTATATCTTTGATCACATTAGTGCATTAGTCTATTTCCATGAAGTACTCATTCACTGAGCGAGTAGGCTCACCCCTCTACTCAAACATTTTAGGGTTAACCGCGTGGACTTGAAGATGATCAGAGCATCAGTGTAGACCTGCCACAGGAGTCAAGTATGAGATTAGTTGAGTCAGTCGGTCCTTGTCACTCTAGGTCCTCAGTAAGAGATAAGAGAGAGAGTTGTAATTACAATGTGTAATATTGTTTCTCTTTGATATGTATGCTAATTAGCAAGTTTCATGTGCATAATGTGTGAAAGACATCGTGAATGCTTATACATGTATCTTTTCTATTAAAGTCTGATTAGTAGAAGAAATGTTCAGATTCCTTGTTAAGATGTTATGTGGTTCAATGCGATGAAACAAGAGTTTAAAAGAAAAGAAAAAGTTGAGGGTGTTCTATGTGTTAAATATAAATCCTATCTTACGCCCTAATCTCATGATTTGAGGAAATTGTGAGATCGGGGTGTAACAGCTTGGTATCAGAGCTTAGGGTGAGTTGTCAAGGACCATTAAGTTAGTAAGTTAGAGTTCTATGTGTGGCAGATAGGAGGTGTTTGATGTTAGCTTAGGGGATTTGAGTATTTGGATATCCTGGCCCGATATCTAAGTACTTGGATCAACCAGTACAAGCTACTCTGTCTATTCTCTCACGTATACCCTGGCCAGGTATACAGTGGAAGAATGGGCTAGAGAGGAACCCTAGAAATGTTAGGGTTAGAAAACAAGAAAAGAAACAAGAATTAAGAGCATAAATGTAAAAGGAGATAGAACTTACATTTCATAATGTTGTTTCTGTTGGAAAAGTACAGAAATGCTCTTATATGTTGAAATTGAAATATTCAATACCTTGGAATATGGGTCTTTAATATCTGTTGTACACTATGCAATTGTAGCATTTATTGATTTCATTCTTTGTAACATGTAGATTAGAAATCATCTTGAAATGAGCTTTTGTTTCTATGGTTTTGCCCGCTGATTCGAGTGAAATTGATATCAGCAGGTCT
Source organism: Alisma plantago-aquatica (assembly GCA_963693085.1). NCBI lineage: Eukaryota > Viridiplantae > Streptophyta > Magnoliopsida > Alismatales > Alismataceae > Alisma > Alisma plantago-aquatica. The sequence continues at coordinate 513,703,557 of OY856412.1, forward strand.
GTTTAGGTTTTCAGTCTGTGCGCGGTTCGGCCGAGTTCGCGTTTTGGTCGGCCGAGTTCCTTGTTTAGGATTTCAAATAGCGTTTTGGTCGGCCGAGTTTGGTCTTGAATCGGCCGAGTTTCTTTGTAGGTAAACAAGTAGTGTTTCGATCGGCCGAGTTCCCCAGAGGATCGGCCGAGTTTCCTGCTGATCGGCCGAAGTTGGTCGGCCGAGTTTCAGAATCTGGAAGGCGATCGGCCGAGTTCCATAGTGATCGGCCGAGTTTCTGAGCTGTGAGTGGCAGTTCAGGAAGAATGTAATCCTTTGTAGTTCTTGGCTTCAGGATTTCAGGTTTGGCCTGGTCCGGTTGGTAGGATGCGTTATTAGGATCTAATGAATCCTATTAATAGCATAATAAGAATAGAATTGGAATATTTAGACCCACATCAGAGTAAGAATGTACATACAGTAAGGTGTTGAAACATATGAGCAAGATCAGAACAACTAAGAATTAGTTGAAACTGATATCTGAGGTTTAACTTTGGGGTCTCAAATGTGAAACCCTTAAGTGGGAATAATAGAACATGATATGAAGCTCATAATCAGTTTATTGATTAATATTATATGAACTATACATATGAAATATAGAAAAGATATGTGAAATGTAGGTATGGTTCAAGATAGCAAGAATCAATCATGAAGAATGAATCATAGAATAGAGTATAATGCTTTTATGAACCCTAAAGCAAAGGCTAAGTAGAGAATAGGGTTGAGCATTCAATAGGTCCATAGAAGTAAAGAGTCTTCAAAAGAGTAAAAGTGAAGAGGATCGTATGAACATGTAATTCATAAGACTAGAACAACAAACTAGTTTCTAAGCAAAGAACATAGGTGTAGTTTAACGAATGAATAAGTCATACAAAGGTGGACTGTATTCAGAAGAGAAAAACTTGATTGAAAGAGAAACTATGTTTGACCCATACATGATCCACTTGATTTAAAAATGAAGAATATGTAATGTATTCAACATGAGGAAAAATTAATAGAAGGACTATTAATTTAGAATGTTAACTTCACAATAGTATAAAGGTAAAGGAGGAAATATGTGAAACATGGTATACATGACCATACATATGAATAAGCAACATGGTCATAAGAGAAAAATTTAGAATTAAAGATGACGGGTTAAAGAGTAGTATATAGTAAGAGGACTATGAAACGTAAGAAAGGGTTTGAAATATGATGAAGAAGTTATAAAATAAAGAGGTTGTGAGATTCAAGCAAGTACTAATTAATCAAATATCTCTGTTGATAACTAAGTAAATCTGCATACGAGAATGTATTAAGGGAATGTTTGAATACAAGTATTCCAAGTCTTAAAATCATCTTCTCTTTCATATATTCCTTAATAAGAGCAAGGTGGGAATGAAATGATAAGAGAAAATGAATCATATATGAGGCATAACTACCTTGGTGGGGTCATCTAGTGAATGTAATAGTAACATTCAATATGATGAAGTGCGATAAGAAATAAATTCTTGTGTGATAGCAAGAATGATGTTTATTGTATATAATCATATGAAAGGATAGGTAGCAAAAGGTAAAGAAGTAATGAATGAGCAGAAAGATATGGGAAAGCACTAGCTTTGTTTAATATGTGAATTTGTTTTTACATGTATGATTTGTTGAAGGCATATTAAGGTATGAAAGCTGGTTCTACATATGATTTCAGTGTATGTGTGCAAGCTATATGTTAAACTAAAGGCGTATGATAGTTGTAGTAATTCATACCTGATATGCATCTTACTATTGTGTATTTGTGACATGGTGATACGGTTTGGATGATGTCAGAACACATGGAAGGATATCCTGAATAAGGTAGTTATACCTATTCACTCATATTAATAGAAAGGGATGATAATCAGATTGTCTGGACAAGTAACCCTAATGAGGTGTAGCTTGTTATACCTAGCTCTAATATAACTGAGTAATGGTAATTGAGTATGATTAATGCTTGAATGACTGATACAATCGTGGATTACCTTATTACTGTTGTTGAAACCCTAAAATGATATAATACGATGGTTACACTTTGAATTGTGCGTGGGCCTATAACCCACAGATCACAGGATAGTATGGGATGAGGTGGTAATGCTTCACCTCATGTATCCATGACCCAATGGGGATGCCAAGAGTAGTATTGTGCAATTGATTGTTGAATTTAGTCTTTTAATTCAAGACTGTTTTGCTATTTGAGTAGCATGTTATTAAAGTTTAAAACAGCATGGTGAACTTGCTTTTGTCACTTAAAGGTGATACAGAACAATAGAACTCTCTGAGCAGCATAAGTTGAGATAGTTGTATCAGAGTTGCGCAGCGAAAGCGTGGTGGTTTATCTTTGCATTCTATGTTTGTCTGTGGCATAAAGAATTTGCTTGATATCATTGAGAACTATTTGAAATATGTTGTGATTTAGTAAAGAATTAAAAGATCTAATGTTGAAAACTACATTCAGGTATGAAATACAAGAATATGATGACATGGAAGGCTTTAGAAGCTTATAATAACCTTGAATGTATCTTTCTTGTAGGTTCATGTTTCGAGGACGAAACATTCTAAGGGGGGGAGAGTTGTTACGACCCCATCTGAGCTTAACTGGTAAACTAGGGTTTACCTAGACAATCACAAAGATTAATTAGAATAATCATTCTTGAAATCTAATTAATAACGATAACACAATTAGGATGTTTTAACTATGATAAGAAGTCTAAATGTTCTTTTGTCTTGAGAATTAGGGTTTGAGAAACATAAACCCTAATAGGCCCAAAATAGGGTTTTGATGATACATGAATACAGAATTTAATAAGTAGAATGTCTCACTAAATGATTTTTAGTATTTTATGTGTAACTCTGATTTACTCCAAATTTGGATATGATTTGGATATATAAAATGTGAACAACATTGGATAATATCAGAATTTTTGAAGAATGCTCTGACCTGTTTGTCGGCCGAGTTTCAAACTCGACCGATCACAATTTCAGAATTTTACAGCAGTGTGGTAATTGAATTTTATCTTTTTATTGGTATATCCAATTGATCTCAAATTTTAGAAGTATTTAATAAATACAATTTTAGACACTCTGTTAAATTGGAATAATTTTTGGATGACTTTTGAATCCCTACAGTAAGGGTGTCGGTCGAGTTTGTGCAGGACAAACTCGGCCGAATATATTCTGCAGACTGCAATATAGCAGTGCACTGTTCGATTTTTAATTATTTATTTCTAACTCAAAATGATCTCAAATTTTAACTGAAGCTTTATAGATCAATTATAAACATCGTGCTAAATTCTCATAATTGTTGGAGAAGGTTTGATCTCTGAAATAAACGAATTACAGTAACTTTTGTATAACTGAATATTCAGCCTATATAATTATAGTTAAGTGTTGGGTCAATATGCAATTGACCCAAGCAGCTCAATTGACTTATATGAACGACCACACACACAAGCAGCTCTCATTCTTCGTCATTCATTCCAGAGAAACGAGCTCCTAGAGAGAGAGGGAGAATTAGGGCTTGAGTGGAGAAAGTGGGGGAATTGCTGAATTAGGGTTTTGCGATTCCAGGAAGGATGAAATCAAGTAAGTTCGGATTCCTTGCATAGACTTTTATGGTGAATCTTCTCTCTTATGTCAAGATTCCGTCCATGCTCTGATTTGATCCAAGAGGATGTCGAAATTCCCTCTTTTCTCACCCTTTCTTCATAATCCCTCTTTTTCAAGGTTCCCGAGTTGAATGGAAGAAGAATTGGGAGATTTGCTAGGGATTTGAGGGGAATTCGAGATTTCCCTGAGTTGAGCTGCAGTTTTAAGGTGTTTTCACACCTTAGGGTGAGTGGGTTCTTCCTTCAAACATTCTAATGCACGAATTTGATTATAACATCCAAATCCCTAAATGCTTAGCATGTGAATTCTAAATCCTGAAATGTCCATTTGATTTAAGTTATTGTAAATTGATATGATATGGATTCCTTCTCTGTTTGAATGACTCCTAAACGGTAGATTCATATCAGATACGTATGCAACACTTCCTATTGAGGATGCTTTTAGATTTATATCAAATGATGTAATTAGGGTTTGACCTAATTGGAATATCGCTAGAGTTTCAACCTGTTTAAAAAGGACTAGTAATCCTATAAGTGGTTAGGATGTACCTCGTGGGTTATCTTAATTGAATCTTATTCTGGATACATGATATCGCAGTGATGATATGGAAAACCTAAATTTAGTTAAATTTCCATGGTTTCATGTCTAATTTGATTGCATACGATTTGTTGAATACAATCTTTATTTAGTGAATGCTTATATCTTATGAAATCATTATGAGAGCCATGTGACAAGTGAATGAGGTAAATGAAAAGGTGAATGAGGCAAATGCAGCCCTAAGAGTAGGGTGTTGGCATGTGATGAATGAATATGGTAAATGAAACCCTAAGGATAGGGTGTTCAATGAATCATGCTATGGTAATATGAAAGGTCTCGATATGAGATGTGGTGATGCTTAACTGTTGAATTGTATGTTTCTAGTGCATTTAACTTTATATGCTTGTTCTCTCTGAAATGATATCTATATACTGCAGGACTTCTTATATTTCAATATATATCTCATAAATTGCAGGTGATGAGATATGACATGCCCTAGAAAGGGATGTTACTGAGATATGATATATGTTGAATACATGAGTTTTGATGTTGCTATGTGATAGTTCGGTTAAATTGTTTATTGTTAATCAAGTATAGACCTAAGTGCCCTAACACCGTAGAACCCCTAAGTGGTATCTGCAGCTTTGGGGTGAAACTCGTGTTGCAACATCATCCGTGCGTGTGTCGCGGACAAACGAGGAAAGAGAAAAAGGGCAGTGTCTAACAACAATTGTTCTTGTGTCACAATGGCACTGCGGTTTCACCAGAAAACACGGTTATCTAACACCATTCGTGCGGAGTCACGAAGGTAACCCTGTGACCCTCCGCCTGTGTGCTCAGGTTAGTAGGAGGAGTCGAGAGAGCACTCGGAGTAGTGCATTGAGGCCGGAGAGCCTGTAGGCCGGAGAGCCTGTGGTCCTGGGGCAGAACAGGGCTGGCGTCAGACTTAGCATTCCCGGGTGTGTCGCTAAGTCTTGTACGGTGGGGCCGTAGCATGGACTTGTTGCGGACCTTTATATGCAGAGTACACTGCATATATTTAGGGCATAATCTAAAATATGATCATATAGGTTCACAGAGTTACTTATAAATGAAGAGTTAAGAATGACTAGAGCATAGTTTTCTAGTAGTTATTCTTTGGATGCAATATTTATATTCTTTGCTATTTCAATTATATTGCTTTAGAACTGCTCAGTGTAGTATTTATTGTTGTTAAATTTCATATCGTTTAATCAAATTATATCTTTGATCACATTAGTACATTAGTCTGTTTCCATGAAGTACTCATTCACTGAGCGAGTAGGCTCACCCCTCTACTCAAACATTTTAGGGTTAACCGCGTGGACTTGAAGATGATCAGAGCATCAGTGTAGACCTGCCACAGGAGTCAAGTATGAGATTAGTTGAGTCAGTCGGTCCTTGTCACTCTAGGTCCTCAGTAAGAGATAAGAGAGAGAGTTGTAATTACAATGTGTAATATTGTTTCTCTTTGATATGTATGCTAATTAGCAAGTTTCATGTGCATAATGTGTGAAAGACATCGTGAATGCTTATACATGTATCTTTTCTATTAAAGTCTGATTAGTAGAAGAAATGTTCAGATTCCTTGTTAAGATGTTATGTGGTTCAATGCGATGAAACAAGAGTTTAACAAGAAAAGAAAAAGTTGAGGGTGTTCTATGTGTTAAATATAAATCCTATCTTACGCCCTAATCTCATGATTTGAGGAAATTGTGAGATCGGGGTGTAACACTCTTGGTCCCTGCTTTGTGTGTGTCGGGCATCACACCTTGATGAGTAACCTTCCCGATACACTTAGCCTATGTGATGGTTTGATGTCGTTGTGCGTTGAGGTGTGGAGCTTGTTAGCTAATTTGTGGTGTTGTGTCGGGCGTCATGCTCCTGGTTGTTGACCTTTGTGTGTCGGGCGTCTCACAATAGGTCCTTACTGCCCGATACACCTGACCTGAGGAGGTAGTCTAGTGGCCGTCTTACCTTGGACGATATGGAGATATGTGGCTAGCTTGGTGCTGGGCGTCACGACATAGCGTTGATGCCCGATATAGTAACCTGTAGTAATCCTGGCCGTTGCACGACACCGAGGTGCACGATGCAATGTTGCACGATACATCTTGGAAAGGTAGCCCGACACCCTTGCTGGTTGCTTGACCGAGATGAGGCGGAAGTGGTTGGACGATATGAGGAATACCCTACCCGATATCACCTCTAGTGAGGGTGCCCTACCCGTCACACTTCTTGTGAGGGTAGTGGGCACTTATAGTGAGGGTCTTGTTCCTTCCGTAAAGTATCTATGCTAGACTTTGTGTATGTATCACGTTTGGCTTATAATGGTGACCCCTTGATATGCTTGATAGTAATTGGAGGTAGTAGATTATATCCATATAACTTGGCATGACCTTACATGTGTTTATGATCATCTAGAATGATATGTATAATGCAGAATAAATGATGAGCATATAAGTTGCTTTGTTTAATGTTATGACCTATGTCTATGGTCACAGGCTGAGGCATGAATGTTAAGCATATAATCATCAACGTTGCCCTATGTTGATAATATAATTCTTTTGATAACCCATGATGATTGTGCATACTAACCATGCAGGTACAGATGCATAGCCAGGAAAAGGGCTATGAGATATATATGTATTTGAGTAACACTGATTGATGGTTACTCTTGATGATGTATTTTGGTCTGAGGACCTGAGTTGGCTAAAAGTGCCTTGATGAGGTGTTATTCTCTGATAATGAGTTGCTATCCCCTGATGATGATGTAAGCCTTGAGAGGCAGTGGCACTGTGTGATAAAGGATTGAGATCCCATGGCAATCTGATGATCCTTGAGATGGATTTAGATGATTGGCAAGAGGCCAAGTGATAACATGTAATGTTGGATCCTTGTGATGGATCAGGATGATGTTGATTACAATAAAATCATAATATTGAGTTTCATGATGTTTATTCTTGTTATAGTTGCATGTTATACAAATTGGTTGAATCTTGCAATCCACATAAAAGATACTAACTAATCACAGTGGAATATATCATGTAGTTGCCCTGGCCATAGATCCATCATCGTCAGGAGCTGGTGATGGTGAAACAGGTTCTCCTCCGGGTTAACCTGGAAGCGCATATTATTGAATATGTGTGGTTTCTCCTAGCCAAAAATGAGGAGGTAAGAGTGCAACTTCGGTTGTAGACTCTAGGGTGCGGATTCAGGCCCGTAGCCCAAGTATATGAAGAGCATGGTGAACATGCCCATGGCTCCAGATATGTGATATGGGGGCATGAATGCATTCATGGCTCAGAGCACAGTGAACAGGCCCGTGGCTCAGTTTCACTAGCGTCGATACCTGTACTGAGGCGGGCTAGGCAGATGGTAGCCTGACCCTGTGGCTGAGGCCACTTAAGCATGAGACTACGGTACTGCTTGTGTTGTACTCGTGCACTGACCACGAGGTGGGAGGTCGTGGAGTCCGGCTCTTCCATTGACCTTGTATGGCACCAGCTTGGGTTTCGCAACCGAAGGTTGGATTTGAGCGATACAGCTCACTTCCTCAGGGCATAATAATACGTAATCAGCCGAATAGTATTTACTGCTTAAAGCAAAACAATGAACATTGATTGAGGCCTTGCTTGTGTAGTTAATCTTGTTATACTTACAATTACTTATATGTGCCTCATGTTACATAGTAAGATCTTATGAATCTTATCTTGTTAATCATGTTCCATAAAGAGATATTTGGTGTTATGTCTTCCGTACATCTGGTAAGCCTGATGGCATGAATAGCCTTACTATATAAACTGCTCTTGTTATACCTTCTATCAGTTATCTACTGCTTTTGCTTTAATCTTCCTTTGGTTTTATGGTTTCGACGGGGAGTTATGTTTCTCACTGGGACTGTGTGTCTCACCCCGCTGGTTTATAACCTTTTTAGGTGTTCGAGCTAGACGTGGTGGTAGTCACAGAGTTGCGGCCGAGCAGCAAGAGGAGCAGTAGAAGGCAAGCGATGGACATGCTGCTGTTTTGGTTGTTTGTAGTAGATTCTTAGAGTCATCCCTATACTCTCAGGTCCTTGGAGGTGTTTTGACGTTGTTTCACGATGTATAGTTGTTGATGTTTTGTGTACCCTGCTGCTGGACGGATGTGGGCCGTTATGTATGCATAAATAGGTGATGAACTCATGTTATGACATGACAACTGTTCCTCTAAGCTAGGGACACATATCAAAACTCTTAAACGCTTATTTAACCTATTTCTATGCAGGATGATGACCTAAATGTAATAGTTTCTTAGTTTATCCGCTTTCCGAAATCAGTTTTAATTAACCCGTGTTTTTGGTAATTTGTGGTTTATGATGTTTTCCGCACATTTTCGCGTAACACCTCACTGTCTGTGTGATAGTGGGATGTGTTGCCACAAGTTTTGGTATCAGAGCCCTAGGTTCACTGAGTCTACAGGGATTTAGGACTAGGTTGTGTCTGTTCTTGTGAGTTTTCTAGATTTTCTTACAATCATCTTCTGCCCTCAGTGGAAGAAAAGCCAAGATATCTGGGAACCATGAAGAACATGCTGCTGAGATCAACGATGCTGCATCAGTTGATGGAGCTATAGGGCAGACACATGAAGATCGGGTGCCTGAGGTTCCCCAACCTGACCCAGTTATTCTTGAACACCCTGCCTATCAACAATTTATGGGGCAGCTGATGGCTACGATGAATCTCATGGTAGAAAGATTGCCAGTGCCTCCGCCGAGAGCATAGGCTCCCCATGGTGAAACATCGGGTATTGGGAAGACCTTTGAGCAGCTTCGCCGAGTCGGAGCTTCGGATTATGCTGGGACAGCTGACCCAGTGGATGCAGATCTGTGGCTGACAAGTCTTGAGAAGGCTTTCCAGATCCTCGACATCCCCGAAGCAGACAAACTCAGGCACGCTGTCTACCTTCTGAAGGGTAGTGCTGGTCACTGGTGGACCATCGAGGAAGAGAAGTGACCTGGTGAGGTGATCGGTTGGGAGGTTTTCGACGTGAGTTCGTCAGCAGATACTTTTCGAAGACATATCTGGATGAGAAGATCAGTCAGTTCGAGCGTCTGCGCCAAGGAATGATGAACATCACTGAGTATGAAGCCAAGTTCATGGATCTGTTGAGGTTTTGTCCTCACATGGCAGCAACAGATGAGGAGCGGATCAGACGTTTTGAGAAAGGCCTGAGTGCTGAATTGACAACACATGTTTCCACATTGGAGAATAGAGAGCGGTTTGCTACGTTTGTGGAATCTGTCCGGAGGATCGAACGGTCAGTCAGGGAGAAAAGAGAATCCATGTCTAAGAAGAGGCCTGCGCAGTTCCAGGGACAGAGGTTTGATGGCTTCAAGAAGCCCATGTTTTCAACACCTTCAGTGATGAGAGGTTCCAGTATACCGTCGCAGTGGTCCCCGAGTAAGGGAAGAGGTTATGTTTCTTCATCGTCAAAGGCACACAGTACAACTTCAGTGGCAGTGACAGGGCCATCTAGGCCACGATTTGAAGTTAAGACATGCTATATCTGCGGTCAGACGGGGCATTTCAAGTCGAATTGCCCAAACAGAGATATTGAAGTGACGCAGAAGCTGAGGCAGAATCATCAAGGGTCAGATAGACAGCAGCTCAGTGGTAGCAGAGGGTGAGGACGCGGTCAAGCGTCGCAAGCGGGATCGTCTGCTCAAGGAAGCAGAGGACGTGGACAGCAAGCAATGGCTCGATTCTATGCTATGAGTCAGCCGAAGGCGATAGTCAACCTGCGAGTGGTGACATGTCAGATGGAGTTATTTCATTCTGATATGTCTTCTTCTTGCTTTATATCTGTTCTGGTTGACCCGGGTGCTACACAATCTTTTATCGCCTATAGTATGCTTGAGAACTGTCGTTTACCTGTTAGCTGTAAGAAAGATAGCTTGTTGTTAGAAACCCCTCTTGATGGTTCCTCGATGCTTCGAGAAGAGTGTCCATCTTGTGTCTTATCTTTTTTGGGGCACAGTATACAAGTGGATCTTATACCACTTGATATGCATGGTTTTGATGTGATCCTTGGGATGGATACCTTGGAGAAGTATAAGGTTGTTTTGGACTGTGGTTCCAAGCAGACTGTGTTTGACGATGATGGAGAGAAGTGGATCTTCCAAGGAGATAGGAAGATTCTTCCAATGTGTCTGGTATCAGCTATGGTGGCAGAGAAGTTGCTACACCAAGGATGTGAGGCGTTCTTAGCTCATGTTGTGGATACCGTTGTAGATACCAAGGCGAAGGGTCCTAGTCTCGAGGAGGTGTTGGTTGTCTGAGAGTTTGTGGATGTGTTTCCTGATGAGTTCCCCGATGTTCCTCCACCCCGAGAGATTGATTTTGAGATCAATCTGGTTATAGAAACGCAACTAGTTGCACAGACACCGTATAGGATGGCTCCAGTAGAGATGGCAGAGCTTAAGAAGTAGTTGTAAGAATTGTTGGAGAAAGGTTTCATCCAACCAAGTACGTCGCCTTGGGGTGCTCCAGTGTTGTTCATTAAAAAGAAGGACGAGATGATGCTGCTATGTATAGATTACTGACAGTTGAACAAGGTCACGATCAAGAACAAGTACCCATTACCAAGGATAGATGATCTGTTCGATCAGTTACGTGGTGCTACCATGTTTTCAAAGATCGATCTACGATCCGGATATCATCAGTTGAGGATTAAGGCAGATGACATACCAAAGTCAGCTTTTAGAATGAGGTATGGTCACTTCGAGTTTGTGGTTATGCCGTTCGGGCTAACCAATGCACTTGCTGCTTTCATGGATCTGATGAACAAAGTGTTTCGTCCGTTTCTAGATCAGTTTGTTGTAGTCTTTATAGATGACATCTTGATCTATAGTCGAGACCGGTAAGAGCATGAGCGACATCTTCGACTAGCGTTGACTCTTCTTCGCCAACATCAACTGTATGTCAAGTTCAGTAAGTGTGAGTTCTGGTTTAAGGAAGTAACTTTCTTGGGTCATGTAATATCTACGGAAGGAGTCAAAGTGGATCCGAAGAAGGTGGATTCCGTTGCAGAATGGGAACAGCCGAAGACGCCGACAGAAGTTCGTAGTTTTTTGGGTTTAGCAGGATACTACCAGAGGTTTATCAAGGACTTCAGTGTGATTGCGTTGCCGATGATGAAGTTGACTAGAAAGGATGTACCTTTTATCTGGGATGATCGTTGCCAACAAGCTTTCTAAAGTTTGAAGGAAAAGCTGACCAGTGCTCCAGTGTTAGTGCTGCCAGAGCCTGGAAAGGGCTATGTTGTTTTCTGCGATGCTTCCAAGAAAGGTTTAGGTTGTGTGCTGATGCAGGAAGAGCATGTGGTTTCTTTTGCTTCGCGACAACTTAAGAAACATGAGGAGAACTATCCGACTCATGATTTGGAGTTGGCAGCAGTGGTTCATGCGTTAAAGATTTGGAGACACTATCTTTACGGGGAAGTGTGTCAGATCTTTACGGATCATAAGAATCTGAAGTACATCTTTTCGCAGCATGAGTTAAACATGTGACAACATCGATGGATGGAGTTAATCAATGATTACGACTGTACTATCGAGTATCATCCTGGTAAGGCGAATGTGGTAGCTGACGCGCTTAGCTGAAAGTCTTCTTCTTTTCCTTTAAAGAAGGCACAGTTGAGTTCCCTGGTATGCCATAGACGGGATATGCTTGTTTCCTTGCGGAAGATGAATGTGCAGATGGAAGTTTCCTTGTTAGATGGACTTTTTGCACAGATACAAGTCAAGCCTACACTGAGACAGCAGATCAAAGAGCACAACAAATAGATGATACAGTACAGTTAATCAGATCATAGTTTGGCAGTGAAAAGTGTGATGGGTTCCATGAGACCGAGGATGGACTAGTCTGCTATCGTGATAGGATGGTGGTCCCCGATGCTGATGATCTGAGGAATTTAGTACTCGAGGAAGCACACACATCAATGTATGCTATGCATCCAGGAGTCACCAAGATGTATCGTAGTCTGAAGGACTTGTATTGGTGGCCCGACCTAAAGAAAGATGTAGCCGAGTTCGTGGCTAGGTGTGTGGTTTGTTAGCAAGTCAAGGCTGAGCATCAAAAGCCGGCAGGTACGTTGCAACCCCTGCCGATACCGTAGTGGAAATGGGATCATATAACCATGGATTTTGTAGTTGGTCTACCCAGGACAACTAGGAATCATGATTCCATTTGGGTAATAGTGGACAGATTGACGAAGTCTGCCCATTTCTTACCGGTAAAGACAACATATACAGTTGAGAAGCTCACTCGGGTATATGTGGATGAGATAGTACGTTTTCACGGTGTGCCATCGACGATAGTTTCTGACAGAGGTCCTCAGTTCACGAGTCATTTCTGGGAACAGTTGCACAAGGCGTTGGGAACACAGTTGAGGTTCAGTACTGCCTTCCACCCACAGACAGATGGATAGTGTTACGACCCCATCTGAGCTTAACTGGTAAACTAGGGTTTACCTAGACAATCACAAAGATTAATTAGAATAATCATTCTTGAAATCTAATTAATAACGATAACACAATTAAGATGTTTTAACTATGATAAGAAGTCTAAATGTTCTTTTGTCTTGAGAATTAGGGTTTGAGAAACATAAACCCTAATAGGCCCAAAATAGGGTTTTGATGATACATGAATACAGAATTTAATAAGTAGAATGTCTCACTAAATGATTTTTAGTATTTTATGTGTAACTCTGATTTACTCCAAATTTGGATATGATTTGGATATATAAAATGTGAACAACATTGGATAATATCAGAATTTTTGAAGAATGCTCTGACATGTTTGTCGGCCGAGTTTCAAACTCGACCGATCACAATTTCAGAATTTTACAGCAGTGTGGTAATTGAATTTTATCTTTTTATTCGTATATCCAATTGATCTCAAATTTTATAAGTATTTAATAAATACAATTTTAGACACTCTGTTAAATTGGAATAATTTTTGGATGACTTTTGAATCCCTACAGTAAGGGTGTCGGTCGAGTTTGTGCAGGACAAACTCGGCCGAATATATTCTGCAGACTGCAATATAGCAGTGCACTGTTCGATTTTTAATTATTTATTTTTAACTCCAAATGATCTCAAATTTTAATTGAAGCTTTATAGATAAATTATAAACATCTTGCTAAATTCTCATAATTGTTGGAGAAGGTTTGATCTCTGAAATAAACGAATTACAGTAACTTTTGTATAACTGAATATTCAGCCTATATAATTAAAGTTAAGTGTTGGGTCAATATGCAATTGACCCAAGCAGCTCAATTGACTTATATGAACGACCACACACACAAGCAGCTCTCATTCTTCGTCATTCATTCCAGAGAAACAAGCTCCTAGAGAGAGAGGGAGAATTAGGGCTTGAGTGGAGAAAGTGGGGGAATTGCTGAATTAGGGTTTTGTGATTCCAGGAAGGATGAAATCAAGTAAGTTCGGATTCCTTGCATAGACTTTTATGGTGAATCTTCTCTCTTATGTCAAGATTCCGTCCATGCTCTGATTTGATCCAAGAGGATGTCGAAATTCCCTCTTTTATCACCCTTTCTTCATAATCCCTCTTTTTCAAGGTTCCCGAGTTGAATGGAAGAAGAATTGGGAGATTTGCTAGGGATTTGAGGAGAATTCGAGATTTCCCTGAGTTGAGCTGCAGTTTTAAGGTGTTTTCACACCTTAGGGTGAGTGGGTTCTTCCTTCAAACATTCTAATGCACGAATTTGATTATAACATCCAAATCCCTAAATGCTTAGCATGTGAATTCTAAATCCTGAAATGTCCATTTGATTTAAGTTATTGTAAATTGATATGATATGGATTCCTTCTCTGTTTGAATGACTCCTAAATGGTAGATTTATATCAGATACGTATGCAACACTTCCTATTGAGGATGCTTTTAGATTTATATCAAATGATGTAATTAGGGTTTGACCTAATTGGAATATCGCTAGAGTTTCAACCTGTTTGAAAAGGACTAGTAATCCTATAAGTGGTTAGGATGTACCTCATGGGTTATCTTAATTGAATCTTATTCTGGATACATGATATCGCAGTGATGATATGGAAAACCTAAATTTAGTTAAATTTCCATGGTTTCATGTCTAATTTGATTGCATACGATTTGTTGAATACAATCTTTATTTAGTGAATGCTTATATCTTATGAAATCATTATGAGAGCCATGTGACAAGTGAATGAGGTAAATGAAAAGGTGAATGAGGCAAATGCAGCCCTAAGAGTAGGGTGTTGGCATGTGATGAATGAATATGGTAAATGAAACCCTAAGGATAGGGTGTTCAATGAATCATGCTATGGTAATATGAAAGGTCTCGATATGAGATGTGGTGATGCTTAACTGTTGAATTGTATGTTTCTAGTGCATTTAACTTTATATGCTTGTTCTCTCTGAAATGATATCTATATACTGCAGGACTTCTTATATTTCAATATATATCTCGTAAATTGCAGGTGATGAGATATGACATGCCCTAGAAAGGGATGTTACTGAGATATGATATATGTTGAATACATGAGTTTTGATGTTGCTATGTGATAGTTCGGTTAAATTGTTTATTGTTAATCAAGTATAGACCTAAGTGCCCTAACACCGTAGAACCCCTAAGTGGTATCTGCAGCTTTGGGGTGAAACTCGTGTTGCAACATCATCCGTGCGTGTGTCGCGGACAAACGAGGAAAGAGAAAAAGGGCAGTGTCTAACAACAATTGTGCTTGTGTCACAATGGCACTGCGGTTTCACCAGAAAACACGGTTATCTAACACCATTCGTGCGGAGTCGCGAAGGTAACCCTGTGACCCTCCGCCTGTGTGCTCAGGTTAGTAGGAGGAGTCGAGA
Source organism: Alisma plantago-aquatica (assembly GCA_963693085.1). Taxonomy (NCBI): domain Eukaryota; kingdom Viridiplantae; phylum Streptophyta; class Magnoliopsida; order Alismatales; family Alismataceae; genus Alisma; species Alisma plantago-aquatica. Next base: position 513,718,658 of record OY856412.1, read on the forward strand.
GAGCACTCGGAGTAGTGCATTGAGGCCGGAGAGCCTGTAGGCCGGAGAGCCTGTGGTCCTGGGGCAGAACAGGGCTGGCGTCAGACTTAGCATTCCCGGGTGTGTCGCTAAGTCTTGTACGGTGGGGCCGTAGCATGGACTTGTTGCGGACCTTTATATGCAGAGTACACTGCATATATTTAGGGCATAATCTAAAATATGATCATATAGGTTCACAGAGTTACTTATAAATGAAGAGTTAAGAATGACTAGAGCATAGTTTTCTAGTAGTTATTCTTTGGATGCAATATTTATATTCTTTGCTATTTCAATTATATTGCTTTAGAACTGCTCAGTGTAGTATTTATTGTTGTTAAATATCATATCGTTTAATCAAATTATATCTTTGATCACATTAGTACATTAGTCTGTTTCCATGAAGTACTCATTCACTGAGCGAGTAGGCTCACCCCTCTACTCAAACATTTTAGGGTTAACCGCGTGGACTTGAAGATGATCAGAGCATCAGTGTAGACCTGCCACAGGAGTCAAGTATGAGATTAGTTGAGTCAGTCGGTCCTTGTCACTCTAGGTCCTCAGTAAGAGATAAGAGAGAGAGTTGTAATTACAATGTGTAATATTGTTTCTCTTTGATATGTATGCTAATTAGCAAGTTTCATGTGCATAATGTGTGAAAGACATCGTGAATGCTTATACATGTATCTTTTCTATTAAAGTCTGATTAGTAGAAGAAATGTTCAGATTCCTTGTTAAGATGTTATGTGGTTCAATGCGATGAAACAAGAGTTTAACAAGAAAAGAAAAAGTTGAGGGTGTTCTATGTGTTAAATATAAATCCTATCTTACGCCCTAATCTCATGATTTGAGGAAATTGTGAGATCGGGGTGTAACAAAGAGCAACGTCCGAAACAGCCACAACATGTGTCGTCTAAGGCTCAAGATCAAGAGGGATATTGGGCAGCACCTCCCCCAAGATCATAACAGTCAAGATGCAACTCCATAAGGTCGTCATCATCCTCAATCACAAGGGCACCAAAACCCTAATGGATCAAGAAGATGACTCACCTCTCAACTATCAAGAGAGAGGGGTCTTGCCAAGCTTCTTGACACCAATCGGGCAACACAAGGTTCAACCACAACCAAGGTCCACAACCACCACTAAGCTCACCTTTCAAGTCCATGGTGAGAGGAGGGTGTTGCTCAAGCAACTAGAACACAAGCTCACCTCTCAACTTAAACGAGAGAGGGGTATTGCCCATATTACTAGAACTCAAGCTCACTCCTCTAGACCAAGGAGAGAAAGGAGTGTTGCTCAACAAGAAACCCTAGAACATAGGTTCGGCCAACAAGGTACAACTAAGCAAGAAACTAAACTAGCAACACACATAGACGATATGATCATAGCAACATATAAGAACATAAAAGAAGGTAGTGTAGTTAGGGTTAGGAGTTATGTAACCCGCCTTAAGCAAGCTCCAAGCTCCAAGCACCACCAAGGAAGAAGATCAAGGCACTCTAGGGTTCGACCACCACTAGAGGAAGAAGGAGACTCCAAGAAGGATCGACCACCAAGCTTGCAAAGAAAGAGGGTGTCGTGCACCAAGGGAGAGGGAGACTAAGGAACTAAAGGGATCCTTAGCAAGGGAAAGGAAACACATATATAGGAGAGGATGGAGGAGAAACCAAGATAGAGCAAGGCAAGGTTTCACCCACCTAGGGACACTTGTCCATGAGCATTGCCACCACTCTAACATGCCCTAAACACATGGCCAAGGCCATTGCCACATGCAAGCATCAAGCACCAAGTGTCCACTAGTGGTGACACAAACGAGGTCAAAGAGAGTCAAAGAGTCCATGGGCGACACACCTCCACCTCATAGCTGACACACCCACACCATGGCCGACACACACCCTGGGTGACACACCACTGGCCGATACAGGCACGGGCCAACACACCTAGGCCAACACAAGCATGTTCTTACCCGACACAAGGCCCAAAGAAGCAAAGACAAGGCACCACAAAGCCCAACAAGCTCAACCAAGCCCAAAGGAACTCAAGTAATGAGCCAAACCCTTCCTCTCAACACTAGAGGAAGCAAGGAGAGGGAGGAACACCTCACAAGGTGGAAAACTTGCCCACAAACCCTAGACTTGGGTTAATTGCAAGTAGCACCTCCAACTCTCAACAAAGCACCAACAAACCCTAATCACCACCAAAGGTGATTAGCAAGCAACTAAGCATCAGGGTTAACCAAAGCAAATAGGATAAGCCCTAAACGGAGGTCAGAGTCCTTACACTTTTGTTGCATTTTCTTTCTTTAACTAAATTTGCCAGAAAAACTCATCGGACTGATGACCTATGTCTGACCAACCAGGCCGTGACTTTTCTTTAGAGAGTGTCAGATGCCAAATTCTCTTAAGCACTGAATCATGACTATTTGATGAATGGATGCTTCTCCAAACAACACAAGATCATCTGCAAAGCAGACATGCGTAAGATGGGGTCCCAATTTTGTCTAGTTGGTTTCTAGATTCCTCCTTGCACCTTCAACTCTATGAATTGGCTCAACCATACAAGAAAATATAGGGTGAGAGAGGGTCACCTTACCGAACTCCTCTGGAGTCCTTAAATGCTTCCCCTCTCTGTTCCACAGTTCGTTCCCGCCTTCTCATATGTCTGTTTGATTTATTCCTTTCCTAGCTCCTTGACTCCGGCTACAGAGTTGGATAGATGCCACTTATCCGGGACACATCGATTTGGAAGTCGGTAACTAAATGAGAGAATGGCTCTAATAAAATTCACAATCTCTTTCAGCTCGTGCATACACAGAATAATTCTATCCTTGCGCACGGGTGAAGGCTCTGTACTGGACAAGTGTTGCTTACAGATGTCGCGCGATGAGTGCGCGTCGGATGAGGTTGCAGCCGATTGGGGGGTGGTTGAACACACAATAAGGATACCTGGCTTGGTGGAAGTGCAATCTGAACTAGATAGCAAGCACTATGAGGGGGCTTTTACACCTACTGAGTTTGATTCCATGTTTGCTTCGCAAAAGGAAAGAACTCCAGAACCATTCGAGGTTGTTACATCGTCTAGAGGGTGTGAAGGTTGAGATGGGAAATGCAATTGGAGGTTTGATTTATTGGATAAGTCTGTGGTTTTGATCTAAGCGGTGACTGTCCCACAGAGATAACCGCATCGATGCTATCGCTTCAACTCATTGTCTCTCACTGGCAGGCATGTTGCTTTCGGAGAGAACTGCTGCCCACTTCATTGAGCTGCTTCTCAGAGTCATATCGACCCACCTTTCAAAATATTTCCCCTCCTGGGAGCCCCTACTATTACAAGAGGGACAATACCGATTCTTATACGTGAGGGCAGTCGATAAGCGGAGTCCTATGTGGATGTCTATTTGTCGGGCTGCCCGCCCCCGCCTAAACAAGAGGCATATTCTTGTTCTCTCTCTCTGCTCGCGGAGCGGCATATCAAAAATCTCTCTCCCTTACGGTCAAGCTATTTCATCCCTCACCGAAACCGCACCGCACCTTATGGTCTCCCCTCAATTTCTTTTCCAACGATGGCAAGAATCTACGAAATAATATTTTCTCTTCTTGTCTTCTTACTAAATGGCATCACAGCTACTTGAGAGAAAGCGATGTTGCCCACTCGCCGAAAAATGGGGCCGCTTTCTTCAACCATCAGGGTCCAACAAGCAGCATAATTCTGTTTCGGGCTGCCTTTCATTCCTGCAGCAATAGTATATGGTTCAAAGCGCCTTGTTCCATCCGATGCGAACCCCCTCCACTAAATCATTGTTCCCATTGTGTCTTCTAGGGTGGCGTAAGTCATGTTGCACCCTGCCGCAGGTGTGTGAGGTGAATTGTAGGAAAATCTATGGATGTCCATCTGGACATAAGGACGACGTGCATGCATTTGGTGGATGCAAGCTCGCATTGTTGCAGGTCTGCATCTTCATGAGAGTCGTGTGCATGATTAGTTTACGTAGGTGGAACCAGTGCGGAGAATACCTCTGAAAGGATGTCCCGGTGCTTTCTATATGGAGCCACATGCATCCAGTTGTCACTTTGGCACTTCTTGGAAGTATTGTAGACCAACTTGAGGAAATTGTGTAGCCATTTGACTCTGCCGATCGGCGAAGACCTCTGGCAGGAACACAAGGAACTTGGCCAGGATGCAGGTTCAAAGATGATGTGGTGGGGCACCTTGCCATTGGGGTTTGTTGCGGGTGACGATGACTTCAAGGTAGGAGTTGCCCCCAATGGGCCAGGCCGGCATTGCGCATCAGCTTACGAATGTTGAACGATGTTGTCACGACAGAGATGAGGGAATGGAGAGAAGGAAGGAGACATATGAGACCGGTTTTGCAGTGAGAGAAGACGGAATAGGTAGGTTCATGATGTCAGATGATGCGAGAGAAGATGGAAATGAGCCCACATGAGGGAAGTAATGGAGAATAGAGGAAAAAATAACATACTTGACTGTGAGTCAATCTCATCTCATATTGTGTAATCTTGTTGATCTTATATTCTGAACGGATGGTTGAAAACTTGTGTGTATTGAGGCAATACACTCTAGTGTATTGTATCTCTCTCTCTCTCTCTCTCTCTCTCTCTCTCTCTATATATATATATATATATATATATATATATATATATATATATGAAAGTCAGGCTAGAATATACTCGAGTGTACGGATCACACGCTACATTTAAGTGGTGTTTGCATATCAAGACTATTTTACTATAATTAGGCAACATACAAATTTTGAGCTCATTTGGATGAGTGTAAGTCACTCATCCAAGGGCAACAAAATCGACGCACAAAACTAATTTGAAATGTATAATTTTTGTGGTCTTCATAACATGAGTTATACATATCCAAATGGGCTCAAATTTTATATATGAGTTGTTCATGAGATGTTTAAGAAGATCAACATATTAGATTTTCAAAAAAGATATTGCATCATGAAAAACTACTTGAGTATATTCTAGCCTGACTATATATATATATATATATATATATATATATGTGTGTGTGTGTGTGTGTGTGTGTGTGTGTGTGTGTGTGTGCGCGCGCGCGTGTGCACGCACACACACACAAAAAGCCAACAACTAACACTACAAATAGCCAATTGAAAGGTAAGAATTAGAATAATATTGGATACATATCCGTTATAGTTCATGATCTTCAACGCTCATCTATATAGAGATTCTTGTAATCCAAATCATGATGTTGTCATTTTTGTTCTTAAACGAGCATCAGAAAGCATAGCGATATTCCACAAGAAGAACAAGTAACATGTCTAATAAAGAGAATAACAAGCATTTCATCTTATAAATGTAGGTTCATTCTTCTTATTTTACTCTCATTTTTCTGGAACATTGCCAATAAATTTTTTTGCATACATGATGATGGTGAGAATGCAAGATATTGTTCCATATATTTCTACTATTTCAAAATTGTAGCTCAAGACCTCTTAAGAGTTTCATATTCCTTGGTAAAGAGTCTTTGGTAGTATAAATTAAGAATCTTCTAGTACTAGTAAGATTATCTTCAAGCATAGAAATTTCATCATTCAAATCAACATTTACTAGAAGGGTAGTGTCACATTCAACATGTGAGTAAAGAATTGGTTGTTTCTTGACATCTGTCAACTTATCTAAAAGGTATAACTTGAGTTTGTAAATAATTATTTTGATAAGAAAGATCATATATTATTTTTGTTTCACTAGTATAATGATCTAAGTCCACTAAGTTCACTTCAAAGAATCAACACTAGTAGCTGATTTATTTATCCTTTTCTTATATTTTTACCCTTTTTGAAGTAAGTTCAATCAATTTATTTTTGGAAAAAAAATATAAAGATACCACACTAACATCACTTTGTGCACCATCTTCTTCTTGTTCATCATTTTTATTATGTTATGTGATGGAGCAGTCAATTACATGATGGCAATTATCTTCCTCATCTTTGACCCTAGATTTTAAGAAGGGTCCCAAGAATCATGATGCCCTCTTCTTATACTTGAATTTCTTATTCTTTCTCTTACTCTTGATCTCTGAGCATTCATCCTTCTAATATCCTTTTCACCACAAAAAAGGCTTCTAGTAGAAAAAGATCTACAATTTTTGTTAGAAGAAGAATTTGACTTTTTATCTTTTTTGTCGCTACTAGATGATCCACTATATGGCAAAGTAGATTTTTTTAGACCCTTTACTTAAGGATTGTGTTGTTTTTCTTAGCATGATTCTCTTCCTCATATTTCATATTACCTTATAGAGATTGACTTCATAAGTCTCTAGAATACCTATAAGTTTTTCAAGATACAAATTAGAATGATATAAAGACTCTTCTATGGTAGTTTCTTTATTTTCATACTTTGAGGTTAGAGAATACAATATTTTAGTTACAAGCTCTTTATCCTCAATATACTTTCAAAGACATAAAGACTTTTATATTTTAAGTAAACTATGGATCATATTTAATATAGTTTCATATATTTCCATGTTAAATAACTATAATTTATGAGAAAGCATATTGATTTTAGTATTCTTGACTTGGATAGTTCCTTTACAAGTAAAAAAAGTTTCCTCTATATATCATAACTAGTTTTATAAGAGGAGATTCTATAAAACTCACTAGGAGAAAGGAAAGAATTCTAAAATACTTATGGCATGGTGTATAAGTCTTAGAGTAGATGCATCTCATTACTCAATATTTTTTCTTCGAGGCACATATGGTTGGATGCACATCTTTTAAAGGTTAAATCTAGATCATTGAAAGAAGAATGACATACACAACTTCCTATATGTGTAGTTGGGGTTGTAGAAGAGAGTGGGTCAGTAGATGTGTGCTCCTTCAAGGTTGAGATGGCCTAACATGTTTACCCATCTTTAAGACTTGTTAAAACCCCTTGAAGCCTTGCTCTAATACCAATCGAAAGATGCATAGCTGGGGTTGAACAATTTAATTTTGATTGTATGCATCTTGAAACAAAAGGAAGTTTAATTTCAACTATATTAGAGAATGATACATTAGAAACTAGAGCAAGTAACCCATTAGAAAAACAACCACAAAAGACACACAATGTGCAGTGGTTCCAGCTTAAAATGTCATATCTACACTACCTAGTTGTTGCGAATTAGGATTTCTTAATATGTATTTGATTGCCTATTCCATATTGATAAAAAAAATACAATAATTGATTCTTTTTGCAGATTGGGACCATCCTATTTTTCAAAAGCAATGATAACTTTAACCTTCTTTATGGGACTTGAGAAAATCACCCTCTTTGAAGAAGATAACAATCTACCTTCACCATCTTTCAAGACAATCATTTCACAAGAACTAGCTCTAGATCTCTTTGATGCATCCTTCTCATATGAAAAAGACTAAATAAAATAATCAAACCGGAAATTTAAATGGAAGGAGGAAACTACAACTTAATCTCACAATATATATAACTGTAGCACTATTTAACAAGTGATGATCAACTCCACAAGGCTTAGAAAATGTTGTATTTGGTGGAGTAAGAAACTAGAGTTAGGCTAAATTTAGACTTTCTTGGTAGCAGTTGGATGTAACAAACTTAATTCTAAGCTAATGAGAGATAGCATGTAGAGACAATGATCAAGTGTACTCCATGTGTCCATAAGGCACATGTATATATAGTAAACACTTAAACTTAGTTAAGATAGTTGCACGATGAGTTTACTGAGAAACTAGCAGTTACGGGATAGCTCGTGGAATTAAATTTTGTTAATGTGTACTAAGTGAAAATTCTACAAAACTACAATCGGCCGAATTGTAGTTTCACTAAGTTGCATCTCTTTCAAACTACATTTCGGCCAAAACACAACCTCACAGTCCATTGGCCTAACTTATATATATCAATCAAACTATAGTTCGACCAACATGCATTTCAATCAAATTGTATGTTAACTAGAAAACAACATGCCTTAAGAAATCCAAAAATTTGGAAGACATATCAATGAATTTGAAAAAGCTATCTACTTATTCTAATGGGTGTATACAAGTGTACAACTTGATTTAGGATGATCTTTGGACGTTCTTGCATCATTCTTCTCAAGTCTTATAGTTGCACATATACAAGTTATAATTATAGGTATAGCCGGATTTACAAGCATCTAAACTCATATTATTATACATTCCTCATCATGGATCTTGTCTAGGTTTATTTATCTCAGGAAACGCTTAATACACTTACTAGCAAAAAATATTCAAATCATTGAAATAAAGAGTTGTATATCTAAAAAAACAATAATTATGTCATTGTAATTGTTACAAATGATGATGTGATTATTTATTATTTGAGTTATGCTACTAAATAGTGGAATGTTGACTATTCTTTATTATAAAAATATCAAAATGGACTTGATCGAATAACATTTTTATATCGTGACTTGGGTGGCAATAGTGCTAACAAAATTCTGAATCTAGGCGGGGTTCATGTTGGAAAAGCATTTTTTTTATAATTATACTCAGAATTGACCAAATTTAATTTTAGACATTCTATTCAAATATAAACATGAATTTATTGTTAAATTTTTAATCTGAAACTCACCTATTATGCTTAATTTAAAATCTAAAACCAACTCAGATATAGATATGGATCAGTCCATAGGTTGGTGTCAATATTTTAGTTACTCAAACCTAGATTTATCCAAAGTGAACAGACCATGATTGGGATAATTAGAGCATGTAACCAACACATTCTCAAATTTAGATACGTTTATTTAAACCCAAAACTAACATGATTTTCATAACTACAACTCAAAACTCTTTTTTGGGTTTAAGTTCGTGGATACCGATGGACTTTTGACAACCCTAGGTGGCTACAACTTGTTCATCTATTGATGTTACACGGAACACAAATGTATCAAATACAAGGTGGAAGATGAGAAGACATAATCATGTAGTAATCAACAAATCACTTAAAATAGAATGCTATATACAAGTTCTATGATGGACTTATATTTTTCTTCTTGGAACCTTCTTCACTTGTGTAGATACATGGAGGTACGGATAGACACATGCCCTACCCGTGCTAACTAGAAGTAAAATGTGGTAATGACATGCTAGTATTTATCATAACCACTAATATGTGGAGAGCGTACAATACCCTATCCGGTTTGGGCTTCCGATAAAAAATCTCAAATTTGTTCATTTTGTCTGAAAGACACGGTAATGATGACTTTTCCATTTTTACTGCAACAAAGTATTAATTTCGCCAAGTTTGATTTGTATTTAAACTAGTCTAAACAAGATTACGTTCAAATCAATTTGCATATCACTAAAACTATTATTATGATAGGCTATACTTCAAGCATAATAGAGCAAATTGCCTTGTGCATTCATTCCTTCATCACATGCCATCTTGATACATGCTCTTTCACACCATTGTTTATGATATATGTGGCTCCCAAATAGATTCTTACTACAAAGGGTGCTCTCCCTTTAAATCTTATCCTTCATTCCGTTGGAGATAAGTGAAATCTATATATATGTTATACAATGTGAAATACTATTGTTGACGGGAATGTTGTACTGATACGATTCTGGATATGACAAAAATTTGTTATGAAAGTGTTACCGAAAAGCGTATAAATCCAAAGAAGAAACGTCAGCTTTAACATGAAAACTCTCCTAACGAGAAGAGAAAAACCACAGGGCAATGTTGGTTAACAAGCACTATGTAATTAGATTACGACTCACATTGTCTGGATTTAACTATCCCTAAATTTGGATAGACCTTTCCATATGAGAACAAAGATGAGAAAGAACAAAATCACAATCAATGTGTACAAAATGTCCCTCTTTACTTGATCTTCTCACGACGCCACTGTTGTTGTTGGGGACCGCTTGGTGCCGATGTGACCGCTGACGGGGGTGGACTATTTGCACTATGGAAACATTGTATCTGTAACCACTAACTGCTACTTCACTTCAAGGAAAACTTGCTGACCCTCTCTTATCAACCAAGAGAGATCCTTCAATTGTTCTTATTTTCTAGATCTTCTAACACAGAAGGCACCAACAAACAACTGGAGGGATGAACTCAATGCCCTCCTCTAGGGCCTCTATCTGAAGGCCTCCATGGTATGTGGTTGCAACTAGAAATCCTACTCCAATTCCTAACCCAATACTATGTTACACATAGGAAAACATCTTCTTTCCCTTTTAGATTTGACTCCTATTAGGATTGGTAGTAGAATCCAACTCCTACTCAAGTCCAAATCCAACTAGGACATGGGCCGGATCCCTTTTCTTTTTCCAACAATCTCCTCCTCCTGCTCATGAGGAAGATGTAGTTACAGAATCATCATTGAAAATGTATACTGCAAAATTCTTTATAGATCCAATTTGTCTCACGTCACCACATTGGTCATCATATCAGAAGCATTCTTCTCAGTATAGATCTTATTTAGAGTCAGTAACCTCTTATAAATCACATCACGGTGACAACAATATCTCACATCAATGTGCTTTGTTTGTGCATGATGCATTATTATGTTTCTGAAAGTCAATAGCACTCTGACTATCATAGAAAATAGTTGGGTCAGCCGGATTCACCATCTTTCCCAAAAGTCTCACTATCCAAAGTATTTCTTTTCATGCTTCCTGCCAAGATATGGATCCTCCTATAAAAGTGGAAACATGCCCAGAGGTAGACTTCCTGTAATCAATATCACATGCCATGTCAACATCAATGGAGCCCTTTAAAACTGGTTCAAAATTACCAAACATCAAACATGTGATGCTCGTGCCTTGTAAGTATTTGAAGATCCACTTGACTGCCTCCTAGTGATTTTTTCTGGGGTTTGAGAGAAGCCTGAGCACAACGACAATCGTGTGAGAAATATCAGGATGAGTATACACCATTGTGTACATAAAACTCCCCACAGCATAAGAATAGGGAATCCTGACCATCTCCTTCTTCTCCTCATCTATAGATGGGCATGACTTCTTCTCCTCATCTATGGCTTTGGCTTTGCTCATGTTGAATCGCTCAAGAACCCATTCAATATCACTCTGTTATGACAATCACAACCTGCGTTGTTTCCTATCACATATGATCTGCATTTCCAAAATCTACCATGATGGTCCCAAATCCTTCATCTCAAAGGATTTGGAAATCTTTATCTTTGGTTTCTTGATCTAACTGACATCGTGTCCCACTATCAACATGCCATCCACATGGAGTGGTAGAATAATGAATTTTCCATTGAGAAACATCCTGACGTAAACACATGGATATGCACTTGTCTATACATGAAAGAATCAAACTTCTTGTACCACTATCTGGGAGTTTGTTTCAATACAAACTTTTCTTCAATCTATAGACTAAGTGCTCTTTTCCCTTCACCTAGAAACATTCTGACTACTCCATATAGATCTCCTCATCTAGGTCACCGTGAAGAACTGTCGTCTTCACATCTATATGCTCAAGCTCTAGATCTAGGCTAGCAACCAAGCCTAGAACCAATGTAATAGAAGTCATCTTCACAACATGAGAAACTATCTCATTAAAATCCACCCCTAGTCTTTGACCAAAGCCCTTGACAACAGTCTACCTTTGTATCTGATATCCTTTCTACTATCATCTCTCTTCATCATGTAGTCCCACTTGTTCTTTAGTGTTTTCTGGCGCTTGGGGAGAGCCACAAGCTCATATGTATCATTCTTATGTAAAGAATACATATCCTCCCACATCTCTTTATGTTAATGTACTTTTTCTCTATGAGTTTGTACCTCATGATAAGTCTATGGCTCCCCCTGATCAGTAAGGAAAATATACTGAGATGTTGGATATCTGGATGAAGGATGATAAACTTTATCAGACCTCCTCAGCTACTACTCTGAGGACTCTGTCTGGTGATGATCTTGCTCCCCCCACCCAGAAGTCTTTGGTTGTGAGTCTAAATCACTCATCTATGCATATAGAATCTAAACACTCGATATAACTATCACTATGTTGCTCAAGGTGATCATGTTGCTCTTCTTCGTCATCTGAGGATTGCACCTATGAAGAAGCTGAAGCATCCTCATACTCATCATCATAAGAACTATCACCTGATCTTGCAGCCTCTATATCGTCACTCTCAGGATCTATAACTATCTGACTCTCAAAGAATGTCACATCTATGTGTTTGATCATGGTCTTTTTCACATGGTCCCATAACTTGTAGCCAAAATGTTTATCTCCATATACAAGAAAGATACATGGCATCTCTTTATCATAAAACTTTTGAATCTTTTCCTTTGGAACATGTGCATAAGCCTTGCACCTAAGTACTCACAAATGAGCATAAGAAGCATCCTTTCCTGTTCATACCTTCTCAGGTATATAAAATCCCAAAGGAACTAATAGATATTGAATAATCATATAGCAGGTAGTACGTACTGCCTCGCCCCATAATGTCTTTGACAACTTTGCAGTCTTCAACATGCATCTAAACTTTCCCACTATGGTACGTTCACCCTCTCATATGTACCATTGTGTTGTGGTGTGTTGGGCTCTGTTCTTTCATGTCGTATTCTGTGTTGTGTGCAGTAATCTTAGAACTCCCTGGAGGTGTACTCTCGTCCATTGTCTATGTGGAGACACTTTATATTTTTTTGTCTCCCACTCCACCATAGCCTGAAATATTTGAAAACACTAAAAGACTTGATCCTAGGTCTTCAGCAAGTAGGCCCACATCTTCTTAGATGCATCATTATACATGTGACAAAATGCATATTGCCACCCAATGAATCCACCTCAAATGGATTGCAGACATCCAAATGAACCAGTTGTAGAAGTGGTGACTTCAATTTTGATTTTGTCTTAAAAGAAACACATTGATTCTTTCCTGTCTGGCATGCGTCACATGAACTGAGACCAGTGTCCTTGTCATAAAGAATCAATATCTACTTTGATAAAAGCTTCAATCCTTTCTTACTCATGTGTCCTAGATGTCTATGAAAGATGTGTTTGGTGATCCTCAACTGCATATATATGGCTGCCTTTGAGCACCTTAAGTTGGGTCTTGTACAATGTGTGACACAATTTGCCATGTACAATAACCAAAGCCCCCTTAATGATCTTGTATTTCCCACCACCAAAATCTATTTGACAATCTTCCCTATCACATAATGAAATAGATATCAAACTCAATCATAAGTCTAGAATATGAACATCCTTTGGTATGAGTGTGCATCTGACACTTGTTTGACCACAAGTGTCTCCAATCCCAATAATTCTATAGAAGTTAGAATTTCCCATGTTCATCCTCTCAAAGTCTTCCCTCTTGTATGAAATGAAGAATTGCTTACTCGGTGAAAATAAGAAGTTGTAGTATCCACCACCCACTCAGAATCATCATCCTCGACATGCAAACACTGCCCTTGGACTTTCAAGACCACATCGTCATCATCGTCCTTGTCATCCAAGATTGTTGTTGTAGTATTCTTGTCGTCATCTTGCTTGCCTTTGGCTTCAAACTCATGTTTTTTTTCTAAGCCTTGCAATCCCTTTTGATATGACTTGTCTTGCTACAATGGAAGCGCCCTCTACTACTCTTCGACTTGGATCTACTACGAGACTTCATGTAGTCTTGGGACTCACTGTGGCTCTTGGATCTACCACGGTTTCTCTCTATATCCGCACTCATGCTCTCTGTGAAGTGCACCTCTGATCCTTTATCGCCTGAGGCTCGTCATCGAGTCTTTTCATTCAATAGATTGTTCTTCACCTGGTCAAGTGTTAACTTGCCTTTCCATGAAGAATTCTTGATTGTCACTATGAGTGTCTCTCAAATATCAGGTAATGATCTGAGAAGAATTAGAGCCTAGAGTTCATCATCAAGAACTATCTTCATAACCCCAGTTGATTTGTAAGGCTTTGGAATTGATTCATATGCTCGGTGATGCTTGTACCATCCCGATACTTAAGGTTAACCAACTTTTTGATCAAGAAAGTTTTATTTGTGGCAGTTTTCTACTCATATAATTTCTTTAGCTTCTCCCACAAATCTTTAGCATTGATGTCTTGTGAGACGAGATGGAACACGGGAATGTCGAGTCACTTTCACACTGTTCTGACTGTCTTCCTATTTAATTTTATTCAGCCCCCATCAGACGTACTCTCTGGCTTTTGTCCCTCTATTGGATCGTATATATTTTTACAATAGAGAATATCATCCATCTTGGGTTTTTATATCTGTCAATTTGTGCTTGTCAACTTTATCATCGTTGCATCTTCATCCTTTCCCATCTAGACCAATATTTGCAATATGTACTCTAATACCACTTGTTGGGGATATTATATCGATACAGTTTCGGATGTGATGAAAACTTGTTGTGGAAGTATTACCGACAAGCGTATAAACCCAAAGATAAAATACCAAATTTAACGTGGAAAATCTAGTCAAGACGTGAGAAGAGAAAAAACACAGGACAATGTTGACCAACATGCACTATGTAATCAAGATTATAACTCACACTGTATGGATTTAATTACCTCTAAATCTGGGTAGACCTCTCCACATGAGAACAAAGATGATGAAGAAGAGAATCGCACCTGATGTGTACAAAACATCCCTCTTTACTTGATATCCTCACGACGCCATTATTGTTGTTGGAGACCGTTTGATGTCATTGTGACTGTTAACTAGGTCAGATCGTTGCCGCTATGGCTTCACTGTGTTTGTAACCGCCAACCTTTACTTTTCTTCAAGGTAAATTTGTGGGCCATCTTATCAACCAAGAGAGTCGTTGTGTCAGTACACCCCATGTGTCACCGACTATCAACCACTATTTCACTTCAAGATAAAATCGTTAATCTTTTTTTATCAACCAAGAGAGCTCCTTCAGTTGTTCTTATTTTCTAACTCTTCTACCACAGAAGACACCAACAAGCAATTGGAGGGATGAACCCAATGGCCTTCTCTAGGACCTTTATTTATAGGCCTCCATGGTATATGACAGCAACTAGGAATCTTACTTCAACTCCTAATCCAATACTATGTTACACATAGAAAACCATCTTCTTTTCCTTTTAGATTTAACTCCTATTAGAATTGGTAGTATTATTTATGTGTAACATGTCAGATTATTTGACTGACAATCGCTATTGCTATGGGAATACCGGACTGTCATCACTGAGATGATGTAGATATAGAAAGTTTATTTGCATACACATGGCAGCACTTGTTGGAATGATATTTTGTATTCGTATATGACTTAGAGGACGCACACGTACTGAGGCACAAGTACTTCAATCATTGGTACGCCACACCATGTTTCCTAACTTTTATTCTAGAAGGCGGGCTTTAGCATAGAGAATCACATGCAACTGATTAAAATTCGGATGTTACACGTGCACGAATACTTTACCAACATATTTTACATGATCCTATGCGTTATGATATTCATAATTATATTTGAATTAATTTCTTTGTCACAGTTTATCACATTAGAGTATCAAATAGTATACTCAAATGGATTTGTTCAAAGTATAGTATTTTGTTCCGTCATCAAGAATTTTTGTTGGATAAATTCATAACAACCAAGTGATAGTAATAAGTAGTATCTGAAGTTTACTTCATTTAGTGCCCTACCTAATCAAAATTTCTGACTTGGCCATTGTTCACAAGTGGCACTGGTTTGGCCTTACTTTCTTGGTACGTGAGGATGGAAATGACAGGGCACCCAAAGGAGCCATCACTTTGAGTTCCTCTTAGAAGTTCTTGATAAAGAAGCTTAAGCTGAAGCAGAGGAAAGGGAAGACCACTTGAGACGATGGTGGCGAAGACGTCCTGCTACAGCGGCTGTTGTTTTATTTACTATTTTATCTTTTTTTGGACTTAAGGAGGATCTGGGCCCCTTGAATTTTGTTATGAAAAACATTACTTGTGGATCTTAATCTGTGATTAACGTTACCAACCACATATATATTATTTTTTAGGAGGTTTTCTGGTGCTACTTGTACCACTTGCATGTACTCTTTTCCCAAATAATTTCCACATTTGTGACTGCTCTTTTACTTGAATGTAGAAGATGGTCATAATATAAGAAAAAGCCGACGGTGCTACAACATCTTCTAACTAGGGATGGGCATCAAACTTAACCGGCCGGATCCGACCATGTTTCTACATAATCCAACCTAAGTTGGTCCATGCTATTTACATGAACGAACCAAGTCAAAATAGATTTGATCCAAATTTTATACATATTGGGTCAGGACCAAGGGAAATTCAGGCCCGAATACCCAAATATTTAGATTCATCACATATACATGTATATACAATTAGATGTATATACAATATGTGTCTTTCGTGCGATAGATTTGAAAAAAAAAACATTTCACATTATATTTATTTCTAAAATATGTGTTGTTAGTTGTGTTAATAATAACAAAAGAACATTGTAGCAGAGTACGTTAAAATTATATACAAAACTAAATAAATGTACTAGACTACATCTAATCTATGTGCACCCATTTGATATTTGACGTGTATCCAATAACCTGAAATATAGTCCACACTCATAATTTTAATGGATATTACTTACATTACATGTGTCTTAAAAATAAGCTCAAGTGGACTTTGGAGACCGTTCTTTTATATGAAATATATATTTCCTTAGCACGGGCAAGTTGCATATTTCCATTTATAATTGGATGGTTTTTATTAATATCTGACAAACACATAATATATGACTCTAATTTTAAACATGTTTAATCTATATAATATTCTTTTCAATCATTATATTTACTTTAAAGTTATGTGTAATAAATATACGTGATACATATATTGTATGTATTAATCAATTCAAATGTCCGAAACTCTACTAATGACAATGCTTCTATTTATATGTTTGAAAACATCTCCATTTTTAATACATCTGAACCTATCCGAACCGACGCAAAACCCAACTCTGAGATGGAATGAATTTTCAAACATTGTCGAGGCCTCGAGCCAGATCCACAACCCTTTGAACAATATAGGCTTAGACACATGATTCACAAAACCCGATATGATGCGACCCGACACTCATTCCTAATTGACGCATGCACGGGGGCTGAACGATAGATAGCGTCAAAATAGTTCTCTTGCTACGTGCGTTTTCTACTGTGGAGGTTCGCATATGGTTTTATGATTATGAATAGATGACCGGGCCCGACGCCCTCCACTGGCCTTCATGTATCTAGCAAATTGCTAATTCTTATTTGTCCTCGTCAAGACCTGTGACTGTTGCCAGTTAATGTATCGTGAATTAGGGCTCTTGCAATCATATGCTTATCCTATATGATAGAATGAGATATAGTTCCGAATCTTCTGATAGATCAAAATACAGACGGATATTAATTATATATGCGTCAAAATGGATACAGCCATGAATGCACGGAGACATCTTATCACATTTGCTTCAAAATTGATAAAGCTACGAATGCACAGAGATATACTGGTATCTGTTTTTAGCCCTGCTTTGCCAAAGAATATGACTTCTCGGAGTACTTGGATTCTACCATTGCGACATGTAAAAAGGGGACAAGTACAAAACATTGTAGAATATGGAGGTAATGACAATAAGGGGTCATCAAAACCCCAAGTATCCTGTATCATTTTTTTTGCGTGTATGAATACGATTATTTCTAGCTTCTTCCTGCTTTCTCACGTTTACTTCAAAATGTACACAGCCACGTCCAAAATAGATACCGCCACGAATGCGCACAGATATACTTGTATCTGTTTTTTATCCTGGTCTTCCCAAAGGACACAACCTTTTGAAGTACTTGAACTCCACCATTACAATATGTAAAAAGGGGACAAGTGTGAAACATTTTGAATGTGCGTGGAATGGCGATTAAGGGTCATCAGAACCCCAAGCATCCTCTTTCAATATTTGGCGTGCATGAATGCGATTCTTTCTAGCTTCTTCCTGCTTCCTCAGCTCACTGGAACTGAAAGCAGAAGGATTCAGCCCCATTCCTTGAGCTATCAGTCTCCGAGCAGTACTTGTGGATGTCTTCGGCCTTGCATAAGGGGGCTCTAAATCTGTAAAGCATTTCAGAGACAATGTAAAACTGCTAAGAGACAATATGCTTTCGTAACAAAACAATAACTGCTAAGAGAATTTTGCCAGAATGTAATTTTTCGATTTTCTCCATAACGAATAGTCTATTATACCTTTTGGGGACACCTGGTTCAAAAGGTTGTCATTCTCAAGTATTCCACGAACTTTAAAAGGAAATGTCATAGTCTTCTGTGCTTCACTTGCTGTATAGAATTTATAGAAAACGGTTATGAGAACGGGATTCCCAAGTCCACAATAAGATCTATAGTTTTTAGAACAATAGCAGCCTGGATCCCAAAAAACATAGGGCGTGTTGGTTTCTATGTAGTTGCAAGGTTGGTAGTAAATTCTAAAACAGGAAAGCTAATGCTAGGAAACGAAACTGTTGGCATGGCCCAGTGGCGGAGTGGTTTCTGTTGGCATGGGTAAAGCATCATGAACAATAGCATATCTGCTGGACTGGGAGGGAATAGAGTGGGAGGAAGATGCATGTACGTAAGCAGATATGCACGGCAACTCGTAGTTCTGCTGCGTGGAAAATGAACCGTGCCTGATTGGGCTGTGGTTGGTTTTCTCAATTTTCTGTAGAGTTCGAAAACCTCTTGTAGTTCTGCTGTGTGGAAAATGAACCTCATGCAGCTTGCTTTCACACTGCGGATTTGTCCTAAACCCAACCAAATGGAAGAATTTAAAAACGCAGTAGATTTGCAACTGCTCAGTTTTGTTTGTAGCGCAACCAAACGGGCCTACAGCCAGATGCCAACCCCACAGAAAAGATTTAGTAAACAAAAGGTAAAGTTAATTGACAGATGCTTTAGGCGCAGTGTGTGTGCTAATAAGCCCCACGAATCTGAGTTTGTGACTGTCACCATTTCGTGTGCCAAGTCAAATGACACTTCACATGAGCTGTGAATTCACAAAGTCATGTTACCCTTAATGTTTATGATACTAATGTGAAGGGCCCCTATACCACCACCACCTAAGATTTTGCACTTTCTCTTTACAACTTCAAAACAGTGGGCACCTAACTCTGCAGTTGTGAGCCTTTTTAAATAGACTGCATTAAGATACTGTCATTGTGAACCTCAATTGCTCATGTCAGGTAATTTAACTTTCTACAAGTGCGGCTCCTAGCTAGCCATAACTCAAGCATCCAATTTGCGGTCATGATCGGCAATTAGTGAAGCAAGATACCTGAGTTATCTTACCCAGTAGCCTTCGTTGTCAGATTCCCCGTATCCATAAAGAGTCTATAACACAGCAAAGCATTAGAGTGTCAGTTAAAAGATTCTTGGCAATTACTGAAGCAAGATGCCTCAGTCCACATTCCTACTGCATAACTTCAAGGTCTGATTCTGAGATTAACACAATTCTTGATGACTGGTATTTAGGAAATATCATCTTAAAACTAGCGACATAATCCGGAAGATTTCATAAATTATGTTCTTTTACATTGTTAAATGTTGTCAGAATAAAACTCAGTTCTTCCATTTTCACTAGTTTTTACAATTTTTCAGTATTTTTCTGGAGCCTCTTCATGTTTTCTGTTTTCTTTATGACCAGCCATAAAAATACTTTTTTTTTCTTTTCTTTTTTTTTTGCAATGAAGTCGGGAGGTTTATATTCATCTCGCCCTCCTCATGCAAGCTAAATCAAAATTGTTCATACAGTTTGCAATTAAACTATCAGAAATAAACGTGGTAGTACTACTACCATTACAGACTTCCGAACTAATGATGTTCACTAGTTCCATAGGAATGTTTCTATGAAACAAGAACTCATTCCTAGTTTTTTAGTGGCATTTCGCCAATGCATCCGCTGCCTTGTTTCCTTCTCTTCGGGTATGTGACACTCTCCACTCGGTCTTCATCTTCCTCCTTATCTCCATGATACACGGGGCCATTTTGGAGTTTTCCTCTGGTTGTCTACTAGTTGCCGTGCAGGCCCCTGACGAGTCTGTTTCAAAAACAGCAGTCTCTATACCGAGATCAGTCGCTATTATCTGCTGCAAACCCGATTGCTCGTACCTCAGCAGTTGAGACGTTTTCTGTGTTTATCCTTTAGCTCCAGCCTCCGGACCATTGTCCCATATTGTTCCTGCACACCACAGCGATACAAGCTTTACCTTTCTTGAAGGTGGCATCAACGTTGAACTTGAAAGAACCTGGGCATGGGGGAGACCAGCTAGCTCCTGTCTGCACTGCCCTTGACGGGCTCGGGCTCTCCCACGTTTTTTCAACCATCATGACTTCAGACTTTATTTGGTTTGTTTGAGAGCCCAAGGTCCTTGTTTTCTTCTCGAAGATCTCCAAATTTCTGCTTATCGATATCTTGTGACACCCGATCAAGACAGTAGCAGTATGTTTACCTGCAGGTGACATGATACTTTCTAGCCATTTCCAAATCTCCATTTCTCCAAAGAATCGGTTCCATAGAGTCTGCTCCAGCAGCTGCTTCCAAATAGGTGTGACCTTCTCACAATCTCAAAGAGCATGTAGTAGAGTCTCCTCATGACCTCCACAACGTGGACAACTGCTGTCAGTAGTCATGTGGCGAGCAAATCTCCGACTGTTCGTAAGCAGTGCATTGTGTCCTACCAGCCATAGGAACATTCTGACTCTAGCAGGGACTCTAGCTTTCCAAATCAAATCCCACTTCCCTCCACCTGTATATCTTTCTGACTCCTTAGCCTTGTGTATGCAGTTTGTGTTGTAAAGTTGCCGTCTTCGATATGTGCCCAAACCATCATATCCTCCTCCTGCGTGTTACTTGGGATAAAAATACCTTTTAAGTTCCTTTTACACACATACATATACATATAAATACAAACACACACACACATACACACACACACACACGAGAGGTGGGGGTTAGGAAGTATATACCAACCAGCAAGGAATGAGATATCCGATTTCAATGCCATTTTGACCGCGTGGAAACGGAAATTTATCAAAAGTTCGACAAATTTTCCATAAACGCAATTGTGCCCGTTTCGGCGCCAAAATGAACGAATTAAGCCATGAAATTTCATAGGCGTGATCTCTACACCTGAATGCTTCGTTTTATGCAATAAAAATTGATATGGGGATAGGGTTTTTTTTTTTGGAGGGGGGGGGGGGGGAGGTCCTTCATGTGGAAGGTACGGGAAACTTCCATGTTTTTTGGGAAATATCATATTTGGGCAAAAAAAATCGCTAAATTCGACATAGTGGCACAATCGCAAGGTTTTGTAGCAGATGTTGAAATCAAAATTGCGACGAAACTTCATTCCTTGTTGACTAGTACACGTAACTTCCATGCAGCGGCCTTTAAAATGGCACAACTAGAATTCATGTGCAATTTCAGTGAAAATTATATGAGTATGTGTTTTGTTTCATATACCTATTGATTTGATTTCGTTTGGATGCTTGTAACTTGGTTTGGATAGGGTTTCATTCTTGGTTCCTAACTCTAGTACACATTGCCTTATAGAAACCCCTCCCCCAGCTTATGTATATTTTTGAATTAACTGTAAGTTCCAGATTTTGCAGAAATAGATGGATGGTTTTCAACAATATCTCATGATATACAAGAGAGATGATGTGATCTTTTAAACACGTGTAGCTTCTACAATATTGCTTTGATCTATATTGCTGGATTTAGTGAAGGAATTCTAGTTGTGCCATTTTAAAGGCTGGTACATGGAAGTTACGTGTATTGTCGGTACATACTTCCTAACCCCCTCCCCTTTCTCTCTCTCTATATATGTATATAGAGAGAAAGAAAGGGGGGTAGGAAGTATGTACCATCCAGTAAACGTTACTTCTGTGTACCCACCTTTAAAATGATCCACACCAAAGGTTTGGATAAAGCCTTTGGCAACCAGTCGTGCCTTCAGGCGCTCGATAGTGGCATCAAAAGTGGTGTTTGATCGAGAATAGCCACTGGCAGCGAACAATGCTCTTGCTAGGTGGAGGATCAACTAGGTCCCATGTGCCAATGTCGCATAGAGCTTGCATTGCGTCCATTATAGAAGCTTTCCATCCAGGATGTCGGAGAGCATCTATTGTATTTTGGAAATGGAGGTGGTATTCAAAGATGTGGCAAAAGCATAAGCATGTATACCTTTGTGAAGTGCTACCAATAAGTCTGATTAGACTGAAACTAACGATGACAAAGGGGCAGTTGCTTGGGTCAACTTCTGTGCATCTGGTGATAAACCTAGGAGAAGAAATGAGGTGGTGTAGAGGACGCTAGTGTAGAAGCTGGTGGCGGTGGTGAAGGTGGAGGAAAGGGGTCTGGAAGCAAGACTCTCATTGAGATTGGTTGACAAAGAAGAGAGGGAACAATTCTCCTCGTGAAAAGTGACTTCGGCGGAAACATAAATGTGAGTGGATACCAAAACAATCATTTATACCCCTTTTGAAAGTAAGGGTATCGTAGAAAAACTGTTTTGGGGAAAAAGTTTGTCCGCCTTGAGGTCAAAACTATGAATGAAGGAGACAACCAAAACCCAAGGAGATAAGGGAACAGTTATTTCTTCGGATCGAGAATCAGAAAAAGGAGTTTTCTTTTTAAGAACAGGGACTATTAACGGTTCATCAAAAAACATGTGGTGCAGGTAGAATCAGACGAGAGGTATTTTGGAAGATTAGCATAAATGGATAAATGAGTGTGTAATGTCAAGAAGATGACAATTTTTATGCTCAATGATACCATTTTACTGAGGAGAATAAGTGCACGGGTGTTGATGAATTATCCATACCGTGACAAAACAAAGGGCACATAGTGTACTCAAGGGCATTGTTAGCATGGAGAATTCTAATGGAAGTAGAAAATTGAAACGAGATCATTTTACAAAATGCACAAATAAGGGGAAAAACCTCACCACATGTTTTAAGAAGATATAACCAGAAAAATCATTCACAAAGGTAAGAACATATCTGAAGCCATATTAGCTTGTTGTCTTGAATGGACCACAAACATCACTATGTGTCAAACCAAACACTAAGTTTTTGTTTTGTACAATGAGCCGGAAATGACACATGGCAATGTTTTCCCAACAAACAAGCATCATGTAAAATTGAAGAACAAGATGAAACAGAATTATCAATTGCTAGTGAAGGACGGTCGAATCAAAAAGCCAATTGAAGTGGAGTGGTGGCAACAAGAGCATTGGGTAGAGACTGCTGAGAAGTGGAAAAGTAGCAGAGATCACTAGAGCGTGCTCCCTGCCCAACCATAGTCGAATTCAACCAATCCTGCAAGACAAAACCAGAAGGCCCAAAGTTGCAAAACAACGGAGGGAATCGAGTCATCGACTAATTTTTCCGGAGACATAATATTGTAGAGAAGATTAGGAAGAAAATGAACAAGGGGTTATTTTAAGGTAGGAGAAAGAGCAACAATGGCACTCTTGACAAATTGTTTTTTGACCCATCTACCAGAGTGACAGTGAAACACAGAATGAAAATCAATAGACGCAAGGTGTGGCATCTTCGTCATGTGTTGAGTAGCACCTGAGTGCACAAACCAATGGGAGTGGGTGGCGAGCATGGAGGTCCCTGGATTACCTTGATGGGATATTGCGAAATCAACTGATGTGATGCGTCTGGTGGGTCATCAACGTGCCAATCAGAGTACATTTGTGTCGATGACGTGAAAAGGAGAGCTTCTATATTGTCGGGATGCTTGAAGCAAGCGTTTGTATTCCTCATTTGTTACTGAGTCATGGAGGAAGGAGCAGACATGGTAGCAGCATGTAGGGGAGTTGAACTATGACCGATTAAAGGAGTCGGAGCCTGGGAACATGTGCAATTCCCCTTCCACGTCCTCGACTGTAGTGAGGAGGATATTCATGTTTGAATGACAAATATCTTCAGTGTGGCCCATCTTTCCAGAGTAGGTGCATTTTGGACGTAGTTTGCATCCTCGTCCTCGACTACGAGTTGCAAAAGCGATGGCAGCTTGGGTGTCAAAGACGCTAGTATGGGAGATGCGAGCAGATTCCAACTCATATTACGACAAGCAAGCATATGCTTGATCCATGGACTTGGATGCTACGTGCCAACAAGTAAAAGTTGACGAACCACAGCGTATCGAGGATGGAGTTCGTTCAAGAAGCATCTAGTGATGAGGGTGGATCTTTCCTTGGTGATGTCAATAGATTTCCTTGGTGAGTGCCTTCATCAAGCAAAATATGTGGACATCGAACGACCACCCAACTGCTCGTAGAAGATCATGTCCATCACCTTGTGAAGGCAAAGACAATTGCCCTCATGCATGTAAAACTATTTCATGTTTCGCATGGCATTATGATGCCACATAGAGTTGATGGTGATATATGATTCCATGCAGGTCTAGAGCCAATATAAGATTTGGTTGTTTCCGGTGACAAATGACATCAGACCCTGTTGGTGAGGCATCCTTTGTGTATTTAAGTTTGTCGCGTGACTCTGGATTGCATTCGTCGAAAGAAGGAATTGTCCCATTTACTTATATGGCAGGGACATTGATAGATGGTAGTTTATAGAACCAAAATTTTGTCATCAACCATAATACAGAATGACAAGACGGTAAAAGGAATAATAGGGGGTAGCGCTAACAAATATAGATACTCGATAGCAAGAAAGAAAAAGAGAGCACTACTGGAATATAAGGCACAGTAGGAAAAAAGATCACAGGAATGATGCATTTTGATATAAAAGCATGAAATCCCCTAATTTTAATTAAGGTGCCCAATCAAGTAGTTTAGGGGAACCATATGAAGAGGAATGAGTCAATAAGATGTGTGGTGCCCCCTTTTCAAAAAAGAGCTTTATAGAACTAACACAGGTTTTTTTTTCTTATATCACACAAAAACTAGAAGAAATGAGGAATAGAGTGAGGAAGTGAAGAAGATAAACTTGAGTCCACGAATGACGCCAGCGACTGCGGTCTTGTGGTGTTGGCACATCTGCTCATGGCTACCTGCTGCAGCACTCTTGCAGCTTCCTATTGTTGGAGGTCGGCGGCGGCTGTCCTTGTGGCAGCATGTTGCTGGCTGTGGTTGGCGGCAGCACTAGTGTGGCAACCCGCCACGCTAAACGAGATTACTCAAAACCAAAGCACAGTCGATTACTAATTAATCACATCCCTACAAAAGGGTAAAAATTAAGATCGATTTATTCTTCACAAGCATGTCCAAGAACATTTATATAAAAGCCCAATATCTTGCATAAACTTATTCCAGATATCATTACAATTGTTCCATGGCCTCAGCCCCAACATATATACAAAGGATGTTATCTACATATACAACATATACAAGCCTCAGAAAACTATCAAAACTCGAGTCGATGAAACATCATATACAAAACTTTCCCGCCCGAACCTAAGTACAGGGACGACTCTAGGACAGACTAGACATTTAAACAACCTTCT
Source organism: Alisma plantago-aquatica (assembly GCA_963693085.1). Lineage (NCBI taxonomy): Eukaryota > Viridiplantae > Streptophyta > Magnoliopsida > Alismatales > Alismataceae > Alisma > Alisma plantago-aquatica. The sequence continues at coordinate 513,744,160 of OY856412.1, forward strand.
TCTAGGGTTCTTCCAAACAGCTCCTCGCTGCCACGGGTCTCCTGTCGCTGTTGACGACCACCTAAACATATGTGGTGACTCACAAGGTGAGACCCATGTCCCAACGAGAGATATAACTTTCAACAAAATTAATTGCTCACAGCAAATTATAGAATTGAACAGATATAGTAAGTAATATAACATGATGGAAACATCAAATATAAAAGCTTCATTAAGAGCAGTCATAATCAAAATCTTAAATGTAGGATTGATAGGTTAACATTATTAACAAGAGACCAGACATACTTATCATCATAGGCATAACTATCATCATAAGCATGTCTAACAATATAAGCATGGCTAACAACATAGCATGGCTAATAGTGTAAGCATATCTTACAACATAAGCATGACTAATAGCATAGAATGTCTAACAGCATACCATGGCTAACAGCATAAGCATGGCTACTTTCTCCTATAGCATCATGTCATCTATATATATAAAAGGAGCAAAGCAAGGGTTATCATCTAATATGAAGTGTTGTATAACCCTAACAGTTATGCTACATGGTTGGATTACATCTTTTATTAAGCCATGGGGAGTTTGAGGCGTACCACTCAAACTTCCAATTGACCACTGCGAAGTCGCAATCAGTTATGTACAAGCTCTAGGAGAGCCGGAATCCTAAGATCTCTTCCCCTCGATTAGTACGAGTCCGCCGCAACGACATGTGTCAAGTTGCAATCAGCCTAGTCCGCCCTTGGTACACAGGCCACGGCACTAGAAATTAGGGTATTAAAAACCCTATCATCTGAGGTACAACCGCAGTTGTCCTCAATCACATCATATACGTATATCTGAGATACGACCCCAACCATTATCACTTTGAGGCATGATTGCAGCCATCCTCCAAACCTTGGAATCATGATGACAAGGATATACTCTCCCTGCACCCGCACATACTCAATAGTATGCGACTCGGAGTTTCCTTTATGGAATACTAGTTTCCCTATCTAGCAAGTTCTAACACTGGAATAGTTCTACGGCACTGGGCACTACATGATTAGGGTTTCACTTGATTAGTTATTGCCAATTGGATGAATTAAGGCTGCATCAACCAAGTTTTTCATACAAAACCCCAATTCATTTCTACAAAACATTGATATATAACGATTCCAAAAGATATGAACCATATGAGGCATATTCTTTATTACCCATCACAGGATATTGATCCTTGTCACTCAAGCAGAGGATTACACCTTCACTAGGGCTCAAGTCATGCCCAAAGGTCATTTAGACCATTCACATACTCTCTAGCAAGAACATCATTATCTTTCAACACCTTTATAAAGGGTTCACATGTCATCAACACACTTGTTGTGTATAGATTTAGCATAAGATTACATTAACCATAAGAGCCATGATGTTCACAAGGTAACATAGTAGGGTTAGTATAACATGATGAGAGTATCATTCCATCATACCAACATAAAAGGAAGATAGGTATAATTAACCATCACTACTTAATTACTTTATGTTGGGTTCAAGCAGATAGATTGGATTGATGTTATAAATCAGTACTCAAAGATAAACCATCGGTTTATAAACATACTTAGGCAAAAGCATAAACACTTACATCTGACATCCCCATTGGATCATAGATGTCTTAGTCAAAACACAAACCATCGAATCATGTGTATCAAACACAAACCATCGGATCGCATACTATGCACAAGTATGGACTCATATGTAACTCAAGACATGACCATCGAATCATGGACCTCAATCAAACCATCTGATTCCAAAAGATAACACCATCGAGTCATGGACCTAGACAAGCCATTGGATCATAGGGTTCAACAAACCATCGGATGTCATATAGGCAAGACCATCGGATCATGCAACCAGTGAGACCATCGAATCATGGACCTAGTGAAGCCAACAATTGTGAGACTAGAAAGACCATTGTTTGTCAAACATAGAGAAGTCATCGGATGTCAAACATACAAAACCATCGTTTTATAAGGCTAGATAGCCCATCGGATGTGAGAGATAGGTGGACCATCAGTTTCAAGGTTAGGCAAAATCAGAACTTGTACATCAAGGAAAACCATCGCTTGTTAGGGTTAAGGATACCATCAATCGAACCACTAAATGAGAGCATCATGACCATCGGTTCTTGAGGGAAACATGACCATCATTCCTCAAGCTCAAGCAAGTCCATCAAATCAGTAACTAAGAGTATACCATCGGTTCTTCTAAGAAGCTAAACCATCGAGTCATAAGTCAAGAGAGAAATCAATGCATAACACCTGAGGAAAAGCCATTGTTTGTTGCAACAAAGAAACCATCAATTCGTGGGCATGCAAGGTCTAGAACTCCTACTTCTAAGGAAGAAACATGCACATGGTTTAAGAGGTACATCAAGTAAGATTATCTACTCAAGAACTACCACATATACTCAAACCCTAGTCAAAGATTCATCTTTTTACCTGCTACTACGTTTTAGAACAAGATCTATACATAGCAAGTTAAGAGTAAGCAAGAAACGTAAAGAAAGTTATATAACTCGCTTCAACGAAGGTAACGAAGGTCCAAACAGCAAGGTAGCTCAAAGAGAGAGAAAAAAAACCCTAGCTTGAGCACTCCACACGTCCAAACTAGCTCCTTTCTCCAAGAACAAGAAAACCCTAGGCCACAAGAGAAGAAAGAAGGTGCTCTTCAACCATATGCTCAAACCCCATCAAGAACACCATGGATTCGTCCAAGAAGGAAGAGACAAGGAAGGCAGTAAGGAAAACGACAATAGAGATGGTGATCTTACTTGCTTAGGCCAAGAAACAAGGTTAGGAAGCTCCACATGTTCCTAGAGAGGGTAGATCCAAACCCTAAAAGCACATGCAACCAAGCTCGACCAAGCTTCTCCTTCTAGAGCTCCTTCTTCTCCACCAAGCAAAGTTGGCCCTCCCAAGCAGCAAGAAGAAGAAGGTGATGGAGGTGTGTAAAGCGCTCGTTTGGATGAAAGGAGAGAGGTATATAAAGCTTAGGGGGAGAGAGAAAGGTGAGTTGAGGTGTCAAGACATGCATGCCATGTGTCCAAAGGCCAAAACCTCACTTCCATGCAAACTAGGTCAACCATCAATCTTGATGCTAGGGGGACCATTGGTTGTCCACCCCAGGGGCACCATCGAGCTCAAGCATCTAAGGGACCATCGGATCTTACCCTTACTTGGCCACAAAAGTAAACCCTAACACCATCATCAGTTGTGCTCACCATATGCAAAACCATCAACCTTGGTGTTGCCTCAAAGCAAACCATCGAACCTCATGCACCACATGAAAGCCATCGGATCCCACTCTCCCAGGGGAACCATCATATCCCAAGCATTCAAAGGAAAATCATCGAGTTTGGGCACCTAGGTGAGAAACCCTAGGTTAGATAACACCTCTAATCCAATGGTGCAAGTAGGCACCCAAAAGATGCAACTATATCAAACATGTTATGAAAAGTTATGAGGTACATCATACATGTGACAAATTATAGATTAAACCCTAGATAGGGGAAAATTGCATAAAAGCCCTTATAAGCACATAAATTGCAAATCTTACTCGAACAATGTGGACCAAAATTGAAACTTAGTTTTGTCACATGATATCAAAGCACATGTTAAGGTTTGATTAAGGTTTTAAGCATCCAATTAAGTTAAGCAAGCATGTTTAAGCCTTAAGCCAGATTAGGGGTCTTACAGCTAGTTGGTGGCTTAGTAGAGGAAGATTAGGTTTAGATTAAACCTTGCTTTAATAGCATGTGGAAAGTAAAAGTGTATTTCAAAATCAGTAATGAGATACAAGCCCCTGTAGATAGGAGCATAGGGATATATAGGCACTTAAGTGGGTAAATGGATCCTCACTTAAGTGTATTAATTGAACTATTGAAGGCATAAAGATAATAGGCTTAAGCCTAAATAGTTAAATAACCACATAAGACTAACAAAGTGCTTTCTAGAACTGGACAGTCTGGTCTGCAATATCCTCTTGTTTATTCACCACCTGTCCTTTATTGGCTAACTCAAATACAATATTGTTGATTTTGTTATTTTGGTAGCACTATGAAGCAATGATAGAGCTTCGTGTTTCTATCTCCGTCCTTCATCCATTTTTCCATGCTTCTTTACGAGTAATTTTTTCCTTGCCTATTTCAGATCAGCCAAAATCTTTTTCAATTTTTTCTCCATTTGTATCAAATCTTCATTCAGCGGATTCTACATTAAAGCCTTCTTTATCTCATTGTTCTCATTTCTTGTACCACAAGTAGTCTTGGTTATTCACATCTTTCTTTACACACCCCTGAATGACTTGTTTAATCTTTATCAACTTCTTCATAAATCTGAAAACCGATTCCATTTAATTTGTGCCCTAGGCACTGTTTACTGTGTCTTCAAAGCCTTCCCATTCAGCAATAGTTCAAGAATCTAAACGGTCTTCTTTTCTGCTTCTAGCTATTTTTTTCAACTAATATATGCTCATGGTCACTGATATCAGAAGCCTAACCTTTGACACGTGCATTTGGAAATAACTGCAGCAGCCACGCACCATTCACCAACACTCTATGCAGCTTGCTAGCAATCCTGTCATCAATATCCAACTCATTATTCCAGGTGAAAAGGTCCCAGCCAACCATAAGTTCAAACAGCACAGCTTTATCTATGGAACCAATAAGTCATTAATGACAGCCGGAGGCACTGGTAGTCCTCTCTTTTCAGCATGCAGTCTAACATTAGGGTTCAAAGCCATGGGGCTGGAAGTATGTGGCTTGAACATAAGATCCCAATGGATGTTAAAAGCAATAATCATAAAGGTCTCTATCAAGTATTATTGTGGTTGGATAGCAAGGCATGAGACTAGTATGTGTGGTAAATGAAGACTACGCCTCATGGGTCATAGGTATTGCATGCCAAGTCAGACTCATAGGTATTTGTTAGAGGACAAGAGTACTAGACAGACCCGCCTTGTGAGTGACTCATGGACCCCATTATAGGATAGTCATAATCAATGATTCAATTCCGAATACAACAATGGTGTTGTTATCCTTTGACCCGAAGTCACTACAATCATGACATGACAATCATCATACATTCACACTAATCAATGTAATCTTAAAGAAGGTTGTTATAAAGATATTGATTGGGTGTGATGAAAATCATGTTACGCACTATGAGTGATGTAAGGACTTTGTCTCTTTCATATAATAGGATCGACTTACTAGGCCTCCTGAATCGATAAGTCAGACTAAAGAAATGTATGGCCATGCTCATGTGAGTCGGTATGTGATATTGAGCTCATATGTATTAGTTTACTAGATCAAGGAACTTGGATTGAATGTGATGGGGATGATGTGCCCACGCCTCTTGTTAAATCTGGAGATTACTGACTCTAAAATACTAAAAGGCTTCTTATTAGATGAGTAAAACAATTACAGAGGTCTCTCTTTCATAGTGCAAGAGAGTAAAGCATAAAGCAGAGACAAACAATATGGGATAAAAGAAAGAGGCTAATAGACAAGACAAGTCTAAATCCCATAACATCATAATAAAAATAAACCCAGTAAAATATATATAGTAACACTCCCCCTCAAGCTGGACCATAGATATCAATCATGCCCAGCTTGTCCATCAGAGTAGTGAATCTGGTCTTCGGAAGAGTTTTGGTGAAGATGTCTGCAATTTGATTTGAAGTATGTGTATAAGGCGTAGAGATCTTATCAGATAAGACAGCTTCCCGCATGAAGTGGCAATCAACCTCAATGTGTTTAGTGCGCTCATGGAATGTGGGATAGCTGGCAATAAAAATGGTTGTTTGTTGTCACGGTGCATGGGAATAGGTTTAGAATTAGAGACACCAAATTCTTTTAGAAGTCCTCATACCCAAAAGAGTTCACATGTAGTATGACCCATCGCTCGATACTCGGCTTCAACAATAGAACGAGCAACTACAGTTTGCTTTTTGCTTCACCAGGTGACTAGGTTACCGCCTACAAAAGTGCAGCACCCAGATGTAGATCTGCAATCTATCTTGCTTCCAGCATAGTTAGAATCAGAATAGCCAATAAGATTACAGTGCCCATGTTTCTTGTAAAGCAAGCTTTTTCCAGGAGAACTTTTTAGGTACTTCAGATTATGGCACACAGCTTCCCAGTGACATTGTCTGGGCTTATCTAGATATCTGCTAATCAATCCAACAACAGAATTGATATCAGCCCTAGTGGCAGTAAGATATATCAGTTTCCCTACCATTCGTCGATATTGATGATGGTCAGGGTAAGGAGGAGATTTCTCGTCATCCCAGTTTGTATTTGGATCCAAGGGAGTAACAACAGGCTTGACCCCAAGCATTCTTGTTTCAGAGAGGAGATCTAGAACATATTTCCGCTGAGACAAGCATAGACCAGAGGATGATCGAGAAACCTCAATGCCCAGAAAATATCTCAATTTGCCTAAATCTTTGGTAACAAAGTGTTTTTCCAAGTAGTTTTTAGTGGCATGGATACCTGCGGAGTCACTACCAGATAAAATAATGTCATCAACATACATAGACAACCAGGATGACAATACCAAAAATAATTTTCTTAATAAATACAGAACGATCAGACTGGCAACGACAAAATTCAAATTTTTGAAGAATGGAGCTCATCTTGTCAAACCAGACTCGAGGACTTTGCTTAAGGCCATAAATTGCTTTGCGCAAGCGACAGACTTTGGATGACCCCCCCTACTCACAAATCCAGGAGGTTGCTCCCTGTATACCTCCTCATGTAGATCGCCATATAGGAAAAACATTTTTCACATCTAGTTGAAACAAAGGCCATTCAGAATTTACTGCCATAGAAATAAGTACATGAATCGAGTTCAGGCGAGTGCCAAGAGAGAAGGTCTCAAAGTAATTGACTCCATATGTCGGTGTGTAGCCTTAGGCTACAAGACGAGCTTTGAGTCGCTCAATAGTTCATCAGGATGATATTTGACTGTAAAAATCCAGCGGCAGCCAACTGGTTAACAATCAGCAGGTACATCAACCAACTCCCAAGTACGTCGAGCTTGCATTTCAAATTCCATGACTTGACGCCATGTTGCATGCTGAAGGGCCTAGGTGGCAGTTTTAGGAATAGAAACAGCAGATAGAGCAGAAGTGAAGTTCGCAAATTAGTTCCCAAGTTGGTAGTAGTACAGAAATTCCCAATGGGATGTTGAGTGCAAGATCGAGTTCCTTTGGTAAATTGATATGAATATCCAAGTCAAAAAATACCTGAGGCGGAGGTAGATCTGTTGACGAGGATGGAGGACTTGGAGGGGCGACGGAGGGAGTTGGAGCTTTCAATCTTCTTTGAAAAACCTTCAGAGGAGGAGTAGGTGAAACATAAGTATCTGGTACAGTAGTATCATCAATTAGAGGTAAAGGAGTATCCGCTAGTAAATCAGATGTCAGTGTTGAGCCGACAGAAGAATAGAACGGCATGTGCTCAAAGAAAACTACATCAGCAAAAAGCATCCACTTCTTTGTAATCGGATCATAACACCGGTACCCTTTTTGTGTCCTAAAGTACCCCAAGAAAACATACTTGGTAGCACGTGGATCCAGTTTGGTTAGGCCAGGACGCAGATTTTTCACAAAACAGATACTTCCGAAAATTCAAGGAGGCACAGTAAATAGAGGTGCATCAGGATATAGAATTTGATATGGCACTTGATTGCCAAGAAAAGAAGGCATGCAATTAATTGGATAACATGCAGTGGAAACGGCTTCCAGCCAAAAACATTGGGGGATATGGTAGTGAAAAAGGAGAGTGCGGGCAACCTCACGAAGATGTCGATTCTTGCGTTCGGCAACCTCATTCTATTGAGGTGTGTATGCACAAGATGTTTGGTGAATGGTATCCATTTTTCGACAGACGGACTGATGTTTGCATGAATTCAAGAGCATTATCAATACAGAAGATTTTTATAGTTTTAGCAAACTGGGTACGAATCTCAGCAAAAAAGGATGTGATAGTATCAAGTATATGAGATCTATCTTTTAACAAAAATAACCATGTAGATCTAGAGAAATCATCAATGAAACTCATAAAGTATCGAAAACCAGAAATGTTGGAAACAGAACACAGGCCCCAAATGTCAGCATGAACTATATCAAACGACTGTTTTGAACCAATACAATTTTTTTTTATAAAAGTAGATCTAGTCTGTTTGCCCAACTAGCATGTTTCACAGCGGAAAATTGAATCAGAAATATCAGGTAGTAAGTGCTTCAAGTTAGCCGGTGAAGGGTGTCCCAAACGATAGTGCCACTGGATGTCGGTCACAAAAGTAGTCAGCAGTGCAGCAGTCTTCGGCGAGTCCAGGTAGTATAAGTTGTTTGGCCCCTCATGGCCCGAACCAATCGTCATCCTCGTGCACAGATCCTGAAAGATGACACCATCCAGGTGAAAAGTTATGTAGCACTGTAGGCTCTTAACAGTTCTACTCACAGATAATAGATTAATTGGGAATTTAGGAACATATAGTGTTGAACGTAATAAAAGACGGCTAGGATGCAGACAGTCTCGATTCCATAAACGGGTGTTTGAGAACCGTCGGCAAGAGTAACAGGAAGAATATCAGAAATTTAATGCAATTTTGAAAATAAAGAATGATTGCCAGTGATATGGGAGGTTGCACCAGAGTCAATCACCCATGCATTTTTTCCAAACTATGCGAGGAGAGTAGAACTGCCATCAGCAGAGGTAGCCAGTCGTGCTTGGAGTAACTTCTCAAATTCAAATCGGATCCATTTGGCAAAAGGGTTGGACAATTGAAGATGCAGCGGTGTCAGGCTGTTCTGACGTAACTTGATTTGCCCAAGCTGGTTTGCCATGCTTGATCCAGCAGCGGTCTTCAATATGATTGGTTCGCTTGTAGAAGTTGCAGTATTGATTAACCCGTCAACGTGTTATAATTGAAAAGTTATCAGAGATGTCCAGAGAGTAGCGAGAAAGAGAGGGATTGATTTGGGTGGCTAGTCGGAGGGAGATATGGTTGGCAAAGTGGGAGACAGGTGGTGTGGAAAAGAGGAGGGAGGGGAGAAGGTGGAAGCGGGTTGTATGGAGGGAGGGGGTGGCGGCGAGTAGGTTGGATGGAGGTGGTGGTGGTGGCGGGTAGGGGGTTGTAAGGGGGTGGCGGCGGGGGCTAGGAGATGTGGTGGGTGGGGAGATGGGTAGGGAGTGGGCAGCAGTGGTAGGGAGAGGAAGAGGAGGGCAGAGGGAGGTTGCGGCAGAAAGGGTAGCCTGGGAGTGTCGGCGGGGGGAGCAGCAAAGGGGAAAAAGAGGAGGGGGCGGCGGCTAGGGTTAGGTGGGCATGGGTAGGGTTAGGGTGGGAGGGGCTTACGGAGGATCAGATGGGTCTGATACCATCTAAAAAAACTAAAAGGCTTCTTATTAGATGAGTAAAACTCTAAAACAATAAAAGGCTTCTTATTATTGAGTGAGTAAAACAAGTACATGGCACTCTCTTTTATAAGACAAGAGAGTAAGACATATAGTAGAGCCAGGCAATATGGGATAAAAGAAAAGAGGCTAATAGACAGCTAGAAGTCTAAAGCCAAAACACACTAAGCAAAAATAACACAGTAAAATATATACACTAATACTCCCCATCAATCTAGAGCTTAGATATTAATCATGCCCAGCTCGTCAACTAGAATAGTGAATCTGGTCTTCGAAAGAATTTTGGTGAAAATATCTGCAACTTGATCTGAAGTATGTGTATAAGGCGTAGAGATCTGACCAGATAAGACAACTTCTCGCACGAAGTGGCAGACAACTTCAACGTGCTTAGTGCGTTCATGGAATGTAGGATTGCTGGCAATAAAAATAGTTGTTTGTTGTCACAGTGTATGGGGATGGGTTTAGAATCAGAGATACCAAAATCTTTCATAAGGTTGCGTACCTAGAAGAGTTCACACGTTGTATGATCTATTGTTCTATACTCCGCTTCAGCACTAGAACGAGCTACGATTGTTTGATTCTTGTTGCGCCAGGTAACTAGGTTACCACCTACAAACGTGCAGTATCCAGAAGTAGATCTACGATCTATCTTGCTGTCAGCATAGTCAGAATCAGAATAACCAACAAGATTACAATGCCCACGTTTCTTGTAGAGAAGTCCTTTCCCAGGAGAGCTTTTCAAATATTTCAGAATATGGCAGACAGCATCCCAGTGACACTGTTTGGGCTTATCGAGATACCTGCTAACGAGTCCAACAGCAGATGTGATATCAGCTCTAGTGACAGTAAGATATATCCGTTTCCCAACCATGCGTCGATACTGATGATGGTCAGGGTAAGGAGGAGAGTGCTCGTCATCCCAATTAGTGTTTGGATCCAAGGGAGTACTAGCAGGCTTGGCCCCAAGCAGACCTGTATCAGATAGAAGATCCAGAACATATTTACGCTGAGATAAGCATAGACCAGAAGATGACCGAGAAACTTTAATTCCAAGAAAATATCTCAATGTGCCTAAATCCTTAGTGACAAAATGGTTTTCCAAGTAGCGTTTCGTGCCCTGGATTCCTGCAGGGTCACTACCAAATAATATGATGTCATCAACGTAAACAATTAAGATAATAAGTCCATAAGTAGTTTTCTTGATAAATACAGAATGATCAGACTGAGAGCGGCAAAACTAGAATTTTTGAAGAATGGAGCTCAGCTTGTCAAACCAGGCATGGTACTTTGCTTCAGGCCATAAATGGCTTTGCACAGACGGCAAACTTTCGAGGACTCCCCCTAAACCACAAAGATGGGAGGTTGCTCCATGTATACCTCTTCATGTAGATCCCCATATAGAAAAGCATTTTTGACATCAAGCAGAAATAAAGGCCAGTCAGAATAAACTGCCACAGAAATAAGGACCCGCACAGAGTCAAGGCGGGCGACAGGAGAGAAAGTCTCAAAATAATCCACTCCATATGTCTGAGTGTAGCCTTTGGCGATCAGACGAGCTTTGAGACGTTCAATGGTTCCATCAAGTTGATATTTAACCGTAAAAATCCATCGGCGGCCAACAGGGGAACACTCAGCAGGTGCATCAACCAACTCTCAAGTATTTCGTTTGGTGAGAGCTTGCATTTCAGATTCCATAAGCCCTAGTCGCCACCCTCTCCCTTTCCTTTTTTTCCATTGTTGCTAACGCCGCCCCCCTCCCTCCCTCCTTTGCCGCCGCCTAGCCTGCCCCTCCTCTCCACCGCCATCTCCTCCCTCCCTCCCTCCACTACCCACCCCGCCATTATTCCCCATCTCCACCAGCCCCGCCGCCAACACCCCCATCTCCACCAGCCTGTCGCCACCACACATCCTCCAGCCAACCCACTGCCACCCAACAGCCTCCCTGCCGCCCTTCCACCTCCCTCCAACCCACCCTCCACTGCCCCCTCTCCTCCATTCCCTATTCCACATCACCACCCTATCCATCCACTACCATCTCTCCATCTGGTTAGCCACCCCATTCACTCTCGCTCTTCCCTGCTAGTCTCTGGACATTTCCAGTAACATTTAGTTATGGCACGTTGACGGCTTAATCTGGTCTCACTCTCTGTCTGTGTGCACCTCATGGTAAAGTAGCTCTTCCTCCATGTTGGCATAGGTTTTTCTGTATCTTTTACTACCCCTCTGAGGGTTCCTGAGATCTAATGCCCAGATCTCCTACTATTATCTTCTGCCCACAGTCCGGGCGTTCTTAGATCTGCCCATGTGTTGGGTTTCTGCTGCTGCATGCTTCTGTTGACTCCTGCGTCAACCTTCTGTCTACCACTTCTGCCTGCTACTCCTGCCTGCTGCCCCTGCCTGTGTTGACTTCTTCCACTCATGGCGTCCACCGATCTTCTCCGAACCTTATGCGTTGCTACTGCCAAACTAGACGGCTCCAACTATCACTTATGGGTGGCCTCTTTCGAGCTCTATGTCAAGGCTCAAGGGTGCTACTCCCACCTTTCTACTAAAGGCCCAGATGCTCATTCTACAAATGTTGATGACAAGACAAAGCAGGCCTACGATCTATGGTCCAAAGAAGATTATGGCGTTATGACCTGGATGGTCAACAATGTTGAACCTAAAATCAGCCAATCTCTACTCTGACTGAAGACGGCTAAGGACATGTGGGATCAACTTTCTCACTTATACTCTCATCAGCAGAATCCAAAGAAAGTGTTTGAAATTTTCAAACACTTGGCCAAGCAAGAATACTCTCATATTGACTCTGTGGAAGACTACTACAATCAGTGTTGTGCTCTCTGCGATGAGTTCGAGGTTTAGCATCCGCTCTCCACAGACATTACAGAAATCCAACGACAACGCAATGAGTTGCAGTTGGTCCAGTTTCTCGCTGACTTACCATCGTCCTTTGTGGGATTCGTTGATCAAATCATGTCTAGTGATCCTCTGCCTACCTTACGAGATGTTCTGAAGTGCGTGCAGCGTCTTCCCTATGTATCTCAAGCTCCTCCTGATTCCTCTGAAGGGACAGCCCTTGTTGTTAGGTCGGGCGACTCATTTCGTGTACATGGTCGCGGTCATGGACGTGGTCGCGGACGATCTACTACAGGCCCAGGGCGTGGTTCGCCCTCTTCCTCTGACACTAATGAACCACGCTATTGCAACTTCTGCAAAAGAACCAATCACAATGAAGACCGTTGTTGGATCAAGCATGGAAAACCTGCTTGGACAAATCAAGTCTCTTCATACCAGCCCGACACTACTACTTCTACATCTGCCCCACCATTTGCTGACTGGATCAGATCTGAGTTCGAAAAGTTACTTCAAGAACGATTGGCTTCCTCTGCTGAGACTTCTTCTGATGGCAGTACTGCTCTCCTGACACAGTCTGGTAAAAACACATGGGTGATCGACTCTGGTGCGACCTCCCATATTACTAGCAATCCTACTTTATTTTCTAGTTTGCATAAAACTACTGATATTCCTCATGTGACTCTTGTTGACGGTTTGCAAACACCAGTCTCCGATTTTGGGAATATCCACACTCCTGGCCACCCAATTCCCAATAAATTTGTTATCTGTAAGTAGAACTGTTAAGAGCCTAAGGTGCTCCATAACGTTCGACACGGAAGGTGTTATTTTTCCGGATATGCGCACAAGGATGAAGATTGGTTCGGGCTATGAGGGACCAGACGGCTTATACTATCTGGACACACCGAAGACTGTTTCATTTCTGACTACTTCTGTGACTAGCATCCAATGGCACTATCGGTTGGGGCATCCGTCACCGGCTAAGTTGAAGCACTTAATCCCAGATATTTCTGATTCTGTTTTTCACTGTGAGACATGCCAGTTAGGCAAATAGACTAGATCTACTTTTTCTAAAAACCTTGTATTGGCTCAAAAAAAAGTCGTTTGATATAGTACATGCTGATATTTGGGGCCCATGTTCAGTTTCTAACATTTCTGGTTTTCGGTACTTTTATGAGTTTTATTGATGATTTCTCTAGAACCACCTGGATATTCTTGTTAAAAGATAGATCTAATATTCTTGATACTATCACTTCCTTTTTTGCTGAGATAAGTACCCAATTTGTTAAAACTATAAAAATCTTTCGCACTGAAATGCCCTTGAGTTCATGTAAAACCCATGTTAGTCGTTTCTGTCAAAAATTGGATACCATTCACCAAACCTCATGTGCATACACACCTCAACAGAATGGAGTTGTCGAACGCAAGAATCGGCATCTCCTTGAAGTTGCCTGCACTCTTCTGTTTCATTACCATGTTCCCCAATGTTTTGGCCAGAGGCTGTTTCCACCGCATGCTATCTCATTAATCGCATGCCATCTTCTATTCTTGGCAATCAAGTGCCATATCAAATTCTATATCCTGATGCCCCTTTGTTTCCTGTTCCTCCTCGGATTTTTGGCAGTACATGTTTTGTTAAAAATCTACGTCCTGGAAAATCAAACTTGATCCACGTGCTATCAAGTGTGTGTTCTTAGGGTGTTCTAGGACACAAAAAGGGAACCAATGCTATGACCCGGCTAATAAGAAATGGATGGTTTCGGATGATGTAGTCTTTTTTGAGCATCAATCGTTCTATTCGTCAGATCAGATGTGATATCATATGTGATATCAGCAGATGAGATACATGTTAACAAGTCCAACAGCATATTAGTATATATATTTTAGTGTGTTATTTTTACTTAGTGTGTTTTGGCTTTAGACTTCTAGTTGTCTATTAGCCTCTTTTCTTTTATCCCGTATTGCCTGGCTCTACTCTGTCTTACTCTCTTGTCTTATAAAAGAGAGTGCCTTGTACTTGTTTTATTCACTCAATAATAAGAAGCCTCTTATTATTTTAGATAGTATCAGAGCCACCCGATCCTCCCTAAGCCACTCCCACCCAAACCCTAAAGCCAAAACACACTAAGTAAAATATATAATACTAATAAAAACAATTACAGAGGTCTCTCTTTTATAGTGCAAGAGAGTAAAGCATAAAGCAGAGACAAGCGATATGGGATAAAAGAAAGAGGCCAACAGACAAGACAAGTCTAAAGCCCATAACACAATAACAAAAATAAACCCAATAAAATATATGCGCTAATAGTGACAAAGGGATTATACAACATAGAGACATTGGTCGTTTCTGATTTATTTGTCTGACTAATCCTACTACTTGGGTAGCAATGATGTGTTGTTATAAACCGTTGTTTGCTTATGGATTGTAATTCCAAAAAATGAAATCATTGCCAACATAGTATGGTGCCTATAGAATGATAAAGCCTTTATTTGATGTGTTTTTAACAAATACGATGTTCTCTCTTTTATAGGATAAGAGTATAGTAAGAAACATAACTAGGCAATAAGGGATAAAAGAAAAGCTAAAGGCAAGACAAGTTTAAAGCACATAACAAAACACAACATAGCATAACGCAATAAAGTATATATACTAATACTCCCCCTCAAGCTGGAGCATAGATATCAATCATGCCTAGTTTGTCCATTAGGGTAGTGAATTTGGCCTTGGTAAGAAGCTTTGTGAAGATATCTGCTACTTGATCAGAAGTATGAGTATATGGAGTAGAGACGTTCCCAGATAAGACAGCTTCTCGAGCAAAATGGCAATCCACCTCAATATGCTTGGTGCGCTCATGAAACGTTGGATTGTTGGCAATGAATATAGCAGCTTTATTGTCACAATACATAGGAATAGGATCAGGAAAATGTCAAATTCCTTCAGAAGACCACGGACCCACAACAGTTCACAAGTAGTATGAGTTATAGCTCTATACTCAGCTTCAGCACCAGAACGGGCAGCCACAGTTTGTTTCTTGCTACGCCAGGTAACAAGATTACCTCCCACAAAGGTCCAGTAACCATATGTACGTTTACAATATATCATGCTGTCTGCATAATCAGAATCAGAATATCATGTGATTTTACAAGGCTCGTATCTTCTGTAGAATAAGCCTTTTCCTGGGAGAATTTTTCATATATTTCAGAATGACACACAACATCTTAATGGCATTGTCTGGGTTTATCCAGATATCTACTTACTATTCCAACTGCAGAAGATATATCGGCCCTTGTAACAGTCACATATATAAGTTTACCAACTAATCTACAATATTGTTGGTTATTTGGGTATGGAGGAGAAGAATCATCATCCCAGTTGGTATTAGGATCTAAGGGAGGAGTAGTAGGTTTTGCTCCAAGCATGCCACTTTCCGATAAAAGATCCAGAACATATTTCCTTTGTGATAAACAAATTCCTGAAGAAGAGAAAGAAACTTCAATACCCAGAAAATATCTCAATTTTCCCAGGTTTTTAGTTATAAGTGTTTTTCCAGGTATTCTTTAGTAGCCTAAATGTCTGCTTGATCACTCCTAGATTAGATGATATCATCAACACAAGCAATCAGAATTACAAGGCCAAAGGAAGTTTTCTTAATAAAAACCGATTAAGATGAGAGCGGCGGAAGCTAAATTTCTGAAGAATATGACTCAAATTGTCAAACTAGGCACGTGGACTCTGTTTCAGTCCATAGGTAACTTTGTGTAACCTACATACTTTAGAACACTCCCCCTGAGCAACAAACCCAAGTGGTTGTTCCATATATACCTCCTCATGCAGGTTACCATATGAGAAGGTATTTCTGACATTCAATTGAAACAGGGGCCAATCACAGTTCACAGCCACAGAGATAAGAACACGGATAGAATTTAGACATGTAATAGGAAAGAAAGTCTCAAAATAATCAAGTCCATACGTTTGGGCATAGCCTTTGGCGAGAAGATGAGCGTTCAATCTTTCAGTTGTGCCACATCCTACAGGACAGCGATCGCAGGAGCATCAACCAAATCCCACGTAAGTCGATCAGTAAGGGTCTGCATTTCAATCTCCATAGCCTGGCGCCATACAGGATGTTGTAAAGCCTCAGCAGCATTCTTAGGAATAGAGACAGCTGATAAAGCAGAGGCAAAATTGGCAAAGCTAGTGCCCCGATTAGCAATAGAACAAAAATTTCCAATAGAATGCACAATGCAAGACTGGGTCCCTTTTCGTAGACCAATCGGAACATCTAAATCAGAAAATATTTGTGGTTGTGGGGGATCTGTCGACGAAGATGTAAGAATTGGTGTAGGAGGGGCCATGGAGGGAGTTGTAACTTTCAGTCTTCGTTGATACACTTTCAGAGGTGGAGATGTTGCAACTTCAGTAGGAGGCAAGTCAGTTTCAACGGAGACATGTAGTGGTGTATCAACCATCAGATGACACAGTCGATCCCGCTACAAAGTAGAATGGCATATGCTCAAAGAAGATCACATTGGCACTGACAAACCTTTTTTTTGTAGAAGGATCATAGCATTTGTACCCTTTATAAGTCCGAGAGTAGCCCAAGAAAACACATTTGGTAGACCGCAGATCAACCTTAGTTAAGCCAGGACATAAGTTTTTGACAAAGCAAGTGCTTTCAAAAATCCGAGGAGACACAGCAAAAAGGGGGGGCATAAGGGTACAAGATTTGATAAGGCACCTGATTGCCAAAAATAGAGGAGGGCATGTGGTTAATGAGATAACATGCAGTAGAGATAGCTTCAGGCCAAAAAGTTTTGGGTACATTATAGTGAAAAAGAAGGGTGCGGGCAACTTCTAGAAGGTGACGATTCTTCTGCTCACCAAACCCATTTTGTTGGGGGTGTACGAATAGGAAGTTTGATGAATAATACCCAACTTGCGACAAATTTGGCTGACGGAGGATTGCACAAACTCTAAGGCATTATCAGTGCAAAAAACCTTAATTGGTGTATCAAACTGAGTAAGGATTTCAACAAAGAAGGTGTTATAGTATCTAGCATGTGAGATCGGTCTTTCAATAAAAACAGCCATGTAGTTCTAGAAAAATCGTCAATAACGCTCCAAAATACTGAAATCCATATGGACTCGGAACAGAACATGGCCCCAAACATCAGCATGCACAATATCAAATGGTTATTTTGAACCAATATAGGTTTTTTTTAAAACTGACACGAGCTTGTTTGCCCAGTTGGCAAGTTTCACAATGAAAACAGAACCTGAAAAGCAGGGATTAAATGTTTCAATTTTGCAATAGATGGATGGTCCAGTCGATAATGCCATTGTAGGCCTATCACAAATGCAGTCAGCAAAGCAGTAGTCTTCGACGTATCCAAGTAGTATAATTTGTCTTGTCCCTCATGGCCCGAACCAATCCTCATCCTCGTGCGGAGATCCTGAAATACACAACCGTCTGGGTCAAAAGTAATAGAGCACTGAAGGCTCTTCACAGTTCGACTAATAGATAACAAACTCAACGGAAATTTGGGAACATAAAGAGTGAAGCACAATAAGAGATTGCCAAGAGTACGGATATTCCCTATGCCAAAAACAGGAGTCTGAGAACCATCAACAAAAGTAACATGTGGAATAGTAGAAGTTTTATGGAGTTCAGAATAAGTGCAGAATTGCCAGAAATATGGGAGGTGGCGCCAAAATCAATCACCTGTTTATTTTTACCATAAGATGCTAATGAAGCAAGAAGAGCAAAACTTCCATCAACAGAGGCATCAGTAGTGGAGGAAGTGAGACAGGATTGAAACAGCTTTTTAAACTCAGAGCGTATCCAATCCGTAGTTGGCTGGGACGATGAGGATGGTGCGGAATCAGGTTGATCTGCAGTGACCTGATTGGCCCATGCAGGCTTACCATGCTTAATCCAACAACAATCTTCAGTTTGGTTTGTGCGTTTATAGAAATGACAGTATCGCTATTCAGAAGAGGATAGGTCTTGACCAGATGATGAAGAGCCATGACCAGGACCAACAGCAGAGCGGCCACGACCACGACCTGTGCCTCGGCCATGGCCACGGGAGGAGTCTCTTGAGTGCACAACTAGAACGACAACATCAAAGTGGTCGGGTGACAAAGGGGAGACAGAGAGGAGTCGTTTGACCCATTTCAGGACATCACCTAGTGCAGGCAACGGGTCATTGGACAGTATTTGATCTACCACTCCGAGAATGAGTGTGGCAAGCCCGCAAGAAATTGCACTAGTTGGAGTTCTTTGCGCTGACGTTGTATTTCAGTGATATCAGCAAAGAGGGGGTAGTATATTTCAAACTCGTCCCAGAGAGCGCAACATTGATTGTGGTAATCCTCCACAGATTCAGTAGCAGAATACTCCTTTTTGGCCAGGTGTTTGAAAATTTGAAACACTTTCTTCAGGTTTTGTTGTTGAGAGTAAACATTTAAGAGTTGGTCCCACATGGCTTTGGCAGTTCAGAGACGAAGAAGCGACTAGCTAATCTTGGGTTCAGCACTATTGACCATCCAGGTCATTATGCCGGAGTCCTTAGTCCACAAATTGTAGGCTTGTTTAGTTTTATCATCGGCATTATCTGCAGGTACGACTGGAGTATCAGACGTGAGATGCGAGTAGCGACCATGAACTTTGACATAGAGCTTGAAGGTTGCAGACCAAGTGTGATAGTTGGAGTCATCCAACTTCACAATAGTGATGCATAGCGTCCAAAGCGACTCAGTAGATGCCATCAGAAAGATTTGTAGGATGACAGATACATAAGCAAGAAGCAGTAGTAGAGAAAAGGAACCAACTCAGGGGCAACAGCAGTAGTCAGCAAGCAACAGTAGAAGAAGTAACCTAACGCATGAGCAGTAGTAGGTCCGGATCAATAGATCTGAAGAAACTAACAACGAGGCAGTAGGCAGTAGGCAGTAGCAACAGATCTGGATCACAGATCTAAGAAACATGTCTAGGGGCAAGTAGAAAAGAGAAAGACCTACGCCATCACGGGGAGAGTTACTCCACCATGAGGCGTAGGCAGGCAACAAGGATAGTCCTTTTAGATCTTCCACGGGCTATTGTGAGGAAGTATCGGGACACACGGAAGGAGGAAGGTGGAATGGAGGGTTGTAGTGGGAGGAAGGGAGGTGGCCTGTTGACCGAAGGCCTCGGTTGGAGAAGAAAGGGAGGGGCGGGGGAAAGGCTGAGAGTGGGGTGGCGGCAGGATTAGGGGTGGGTTTGAAGAGGGGCAGGTGGGCGGGATGGGCTGGATGGGCGAGTAAGCGAGCGGGGGGGAGTGGAGGTGGGGCGGCGGTGGGTGGTTTGGATGGAGGGAGGGAGGAGATGGGAGATGGGTGGCGGCGGAAGCAGGGGAGGAAGGGAATGGCGGCGAGAGGAAGAGATGTGGAAGCATTACGATTAGAGAGGTTAGGGAGGATTGTAGCCGTCTGATAGCATATAGAATGATAAAGCCTTTATTTGATGTGTTTTAAACAAACAGAAATAGGCAATATGACGCACTGACTGTCAAAAGTTTTCTTTCTTTTTAATGTACTATATGGAGTTATGGACTACTAAGAGCATATGGGATAAAAGAACTAGGCAAAATGACGCATTGACCGTCAAAAGTTCTCCTTTTTAATGTACTACATGGAGTTATGGACTACTTAGAGCATATTTTCTTGCATAGTTTTGTGTCTTGGAAGTCTACATATTGTGCTTGCAAACTATAATGACTTAATTCATTGATTTCACATCGAAAATTGACATCAAAATTCTCCATCGAAATCCCCATCGAAATAGTTCAGGGTCCTTCACTCACAAATGAGGAAACCCCATCCCCCACATATCCAACATGAAATATTATTGCATGTTTTAGTATATTTGTACGAGTAGATAATTTTGGTGAAATTCATATAATTCATTAATTTTTCCATCGAAACGTCAGGAACACATTTGTCGAAATTTCCGTCAAAATTTCAATAAATTTCTGTTTCTGTGGCAATGGAAGTTGGACATTTTCTTCCTTGCATACACAACTAAACATGTTGGGTGGAACATGATATTGTGGCTCTTATGATTAAGAATAGGAAGAGGGATTGATCATGGAGCATGTAACTAAAGAGATAAGTGGTAGTAAGGACAACATCTCCCTGAACTCCTTTGGAACACGCATTTGTAGGTGTACGGGTAGTCCCAATGATATGACGATTCTTATTCTCCACCTATTTCGTTGAGGTGAATGTGGACAAGATTGATGAGAATGCCTCATGAAGAAAGGAATTGAGTGATTTTTTGCTAAAATAGCCATTGTCAAAACAAAGAAATTGGGCATGTTTGCAAATTGTAACTAAAGAGATAAGTGGTTGTATGGACAACATCTCCCAGAGCTCCTCTTGGGACACGCACTTGAAGACATGTACGCATAGTCTCAATAATACAACGATTCTTACTCTGTAGCTCCACTTTTAGAGGTGAATTGTGGAATGATCATGGAGAATGGATGATGGCATGTAATTAAAGAGATAAGTGGCAATAAGGACAGCATCTCCTACAGCTCCTTTGGAGCACACATTTATAGATGTGTACGCGCAATCTAAATAATATGACGATTCTTACTCTTTGCAGCTCCATTTTGTTAAGGTGAATGAGGACAAGATTGATGATAATGCCTCGCGAGAACGGATTCAATGCAATTTTTGACCATTGGCATTTTCAAAATGTAGAAATTGAATCAACTTCCATACAAAAGGATGTGAAAATAAACAACTACTTAGATTTCATTTGTCTCTTCATTATTTAAATTCATGTTACGCGACAATGAACATCTATAAAAGTAACAAAACATCAATAACCCAATTTCGATGATGCACGACGGGGAACCCATACTTTAAGTAGAATGAATTAAATCAAAAATAGGTTGCTCAGGTGTGCTCCCTATACTTTAAAATTGGTTGTCGGTGTTTACTCGATTAACACAACTCACGCTAGCTTCTTCAAACTAAACAAGTCTAGAATCAAAGTGAACAAGGTGATGATAGACATGCCAAGGTGATGTCGCAACACAAGGCGTGCGTGACTCTCCTAAGCAGTAAAGGTCATCAAGCTCGTAACCTCTATCAATCATTTTATGTGTCGTCATGTCATGTATGATACGAGCATTGGGTAAGGAAGTGACAGAAGCTTGGAGAGAGGAAAGGAATGAGTATAAAAAAATGTTGACTTCATGTCGGGTGTAGGGAAAACAGACCCAGTGTCATGGACAGCAATTGTAGATTCATTAGCTAAGGTGTAGTTGGGTAAGATGGGTTGTTTGATTAAGGAGGTGAACGTCTCATATTTCCTATGATGTGATCAGTGGCACCTGAACCAAGGATTCAAGAAGACATGTTGCATTGGAGGTCCGTCTGAGAGATGCATGATGAAGGATCTAGTTCTTAAAACAAAGGAGGGAGGCATACTTGAAGATGCATCAAGTGGTTACCCTCATCATGGACAAAGATTTGGTGTGTAGATTCATCTTCTGTGTCCTCAATAGTCGATGCCATATTTGCAGACTTAGTTGGAAACCCATGCAGCTCATCACAATTTCCCTTAGTGTGTCCTTTCCATGATGAATGCGCTATAGACATTGACATGTTACACCATGACTGCCACATGTTCCTCCGTCTCTACTATTGCATCCACGACCACGTGTTGAGAAGCTAGAATTAGCCTGAGCAACCATGACAGACCACGTGTTGAGAAGCTAGAACTTGAGAAAAGCACGCCATACCCTAGAATAAGCTTCAGTGAGAGATGGAAGCTCTGCTCTAGAAAAAACTAACTGCAGACTCTCTCATAGTCGTCTCAAAGACCTGCAACAAACTTAATTATTATCATTTGATCCTTCTACTTCTACATTTTCTAGATATCCTTTGTGAGAGGGAGTAAACCATGAAAGTCATCAGTCAATTGTGTGACTTCTCCATATATTGAATTAAGGACGTATCCCCATGCTATAGGCCATAGAGTTCGACCTAAACCATGAAAGTCATCAGTCAATTGTGTGACTTCTCCATATATTGAATTAAGGATGTATCCCCATGCTATAGGCCATAGAGTTCGACCTGCGTATCATACATCTCAAAATGTTATTGGAGTACCAAACTGTCAAATAAACCCGCCATTCCTTGCAAGTCTCAAAGTAATTTTCCATGTCTACTAATTGAAGTTCATGGAATCCCACATTGTGGATAAGAGATTAGATTGTGTT
The DNA here is from genome assembly GCA_963693085.1 of Alisma plantago-aquatica. Lineage (NCBI taxonomy): Eukaryota > Viridiplantae > Streptophyta > Magnoliopsida > Alismatales > Alismataceae > Alisma > Alisma plantago-aquatica. Next base: position 513,766,749 of record OY856412.1, read on the forward strand.
GTTCATGATGCGTGAATGAGACATCTGTTGAAGCAGGATGACTGTCAATAAGATACTAAGATGATAATATTTTCCCAGTCCTTTGAAGATCTTCACGGTATGACCCAATGTGCAAAATTCTTCTCGTTTAGCTTATAGTTTGTAATATTTCCAATCTGCATTGTTACCAATGTATTAAAAAACGGGAAGCGGGAGGCGTGCGGACGGGACCTTCTAGCCGCTCAAGCGGCAGGCGGGCGATTTTTGAAAAAGCGGATGCTTAAACTCTTATATATTTATATACAAAATTACATGTATGTGTATATAAAAAATATATTTCTAAGGAAATCAGTAATACTAACCAGTAGTATCAATTACTAATGAACGAAATCTGCAAGAATATCAGTAAAATCAGTAAAACCATTAGAAGTATAATAGAGTAATATGATATTTACTTGGATATATTACAGCAGTACCCTATTATATACAGCTTACATACAAAGTTTGCATTCTAAAGTAGGACTAGGTATATCATAGAATATTTAATGTATACAAGCTTCATATATTATACTCAATACTACTTGGATTATATAATTAATTAACATTACATGCTTACAGCAGCATTTTTTTTAAAAAGCGGGAAAAAAGCGAGAAAAAAAAGGGCAAAAAGCGGGTGAAGCGGGAAAAAAGCGGGTGTTTTTTGAAAACCCACTCAAGCGGGCGCTTAAGGGCAATATTAGGCGGATGGGCTTTGCTGCCCGCTTAAGCGGCCAGGCGGCCGTTTTTTAATTCACTGATTATTACCAAATAGCTCCACAAGCATGGAACAAAATTTCGATCTAAATTGCAAAATTTCGCTTGAAATTTCGTTTGTTTTTTGCAATCGGACATCGAAACGTCAGTATGCAGCAACTGGTCCGCAATTCCACAAAAAATTTGCAGCTACAGTCGAAATTTCGCAAAACAGGGGGTATTTTAGTGCAAAAAAGTCCAATTTAGGCCTGGATATTGCGAAATCAGTGCGAAATGCAGCACCTATTTTGTGAAACGATGTTCCGTCGACTGGATTTGTTGGGACTTTGATCTTTTAGCGATTTTTTTGTGATATCTTGCTCTCGAAGGCTGCTCTACTTGATTCTAAGGTATGTAACCCCTCTCCCTAGCCCATTTACTCCTCCTTCTATTTCTACTCCCTTTTAGACATATCTTAATAGATACTCTGAAAATCCTAAATTTCTAAGTGACATTTCTCTTAAAATTCTCAAAATCTTGAAGGAAACTTGTAAATTCAAGAGAAACAATAGTGTAAAATACGTATATATATACTTATTTTGAAAATCTAATCAATGTACTTCATATTTATACACAAAATGGCTACAAAAGTTCGTATATTTTTGTATTTTTCACTTATCTAACCCTATATATATTATAATAGCAGCCTTATACAAAATGTTAAGTGTATGTAACCCTATATATATTGTAATAGCAGCCTTATACAAAATGTTAAGTGTAAGTTGTAACTTGTAACCCTAAATATATTTTTTTAGTATTCACTTATGTAACCCCAAATATATTATAATAGTAGACTTATACAATAAATATACTAACCTGCAATATTGTAACTTGCAAGTTGTAATTCTAAGTTATAAAGTCTAGTACTCTAGTCGTTTTAACTTGAAGTTTGCATGTTTGTAACAGTCTAACTGTCTATCAGACTTGACATTTCTGTTCATTTGTGCACTCACTCATCAGACATGAATCTCACCCTAACCTTTAAACATACAAATTTATTATATAATCTAGTGTGTCTATGTTTAAACATTGTGTTTGCGAAATTCCATAACTTAATTCCTTCATTTTATCATCGAAATTGCCATCGAAATTCTGTCAAACTTGTTCAACTTCCTTCACTTACAAATGTGGGAGACCCCCCCCCCACATATCCAATATGAAATATTATTGCATATTTGCGTAGATCTTGGCGATTAGATCGTCCTGGTAAATTTTTAGGATTTAATTTGCTTATTTGGTCGTCGAAATCGTTAGGGCCGTAAAAAACGAAATTTCGGTCGAAATTTTGAAAAATTTCTGTTTTTGGGCCATCGGACACGACATCGAAATCAGACATTTAATTCTATGTCCACAAGCAATTGTAGTTTCCTTAAGCCATGTCGACCAAAAGGGTAATATATCACAACGAAACCAAGAAACTTGTAAAGGAACTTCAAACAGAGTATGGATATGTGCTGATGTACACTTCTAAGTGTTGACCTAGAGGTTATACATTACCTATATTTTGATAATGATTTAACCATTCCACTCATATGTATCTAACATGTGTGTTTAAGATTGTTTGCAGGCATTAGGCACATGAAAAGGATCTAAAATCCAAAGCCCTAGAATGGGCCAAGTTCAAGTCAAATTGGCTACAAGTGTGCGTTTCGGGATTTCTATGTAAACGGCCTTAGAACATCTATGTAATCACTTGTAATGATGAATTAACTTGTAACTTAGAAGAGAAAAATGTTTGGGACAAAATTCACCAAGTGTTAATCACTTTAAAATGCAAATTAGAAAATTGATTACAGGCACTTGGTAAACTCGACCGATCATCCTTGGTCGATTTTCTGAAGATTGCATCGGTCGAGTTGTGCTTGCACAGAACTCGACCGATCAGGTAACTGACCATTTCGAGTTTAAATGGTCAGTCGAGTTTTGTCAGGACAAACTCGACCGATCATTTGAATATCGGTTTTGTCTTTTACTTGATCGGTCGAGTTACCCCTATTGAAACTCGACCGATTGCACTGTACGGAATTTGCAGAAAAAAGTGATGTGACCGTTGGTGAGTGTTTTGGGCAAAAATAGAGTCGTTTCCTTGAACAAAAAACGGCTATTTTTGCATCCAAGTGTCCCACAACTTAAAGGGACACCCTCAACTATAAATAGACCCCCTTGGAGTTCATTCCAAGCTGCTCTTCCATTGCAAACTTGGAGCTAGCATAGTTGAGAGTGTTCCAAGCCCTTGAGCCCCTTTCTCTCTCTACCTACAAGATAAAGTTGTGAGCTATGAGTGAGTTAGGTCCATGTGTATGAGAGTTATCCCTTGTATGATGTAAAGCTCTCCTTTCTCCCTTCCTACCACATATTCCCTTTGAAGATTGATTGAAGCTGCTTCTCCAAGTGAGAGAGAAGTTACTGTTGCTCTTCCCCGAGTGAAGGTGAAGATGGTTGCTAGTCTTCAAGAGTGAAGAAAGCCAGCTGCTCCAGATCTCCTAGTGAAGGAGAAACGTGGAAAAGCTCTCCAAGTGAAGGAGAGGTGCAAGGCAAAGCTCAAGTAAGATAGGTAAATCCTGCAAGGCTGAAGACTAAAGCAAGAGTGGGTAAGTCCTTTGAAGAAGGCTGAAGACTACTTGCAAGTGGGTAAGTCCTTGATAAGGTAGAAGATCTTAGCTTGAGAAACTAAGTCTTTGGTTGTGTGGTTGTTGTACCTTGTAATCTTATTGTGATATATAAGAGAACCAAGTTGCAAATCCTAGAGTCTAACCAACTCTAGGTAGTGGACTGACATTGTTCCTAAGTTTAGGACGTGGAACCACTCTAAACCACCTGTCCAAGTGCTTGCAATCCCTTATCTCTTATCCTTGCTTTGAATGCTAGATTAGGACATCAAATTGCTGTTTGGTTTAGTTTCTGCACTAAATTTAAATTGGTGGTCTAATTGATTTTGTGAAGTGTGTGTAGCTCTATTCACCCCCCCCCTCTAGAGCCCATTGATCCAACACTAAGTACATCACAGATGTAGGAGAGGAAAGGAGCATCATTGCTCCCTCATTGTAACTCCTGTGCCCTTGACATCTTACGGCGATAAAGTAGGATTAGAGATGTTACCAATGGACTAGATTTAAAGGAGAAAACAACCACTAAACCCTGTCGTTAAGGTCAAACTTTTGGCTTAAAAAAATTTATTGATAACAAGTTAGCAACCTTGAAGAATAGAGATTTGGAGCAACACAAAGGCACAACGTTGGTCAGCGACACCATCAGGCCACTAGGACCAAGGGGACGTAGCACGCAGGAGGGTTGGTCCCAAGTTCAACCAAAGAGAGAGAAACAACCACCACAATGACCAATGTATTACAGCACGGTGTTGTAGCAATTGACGGAAAAAGGCAGACTTGTAGTTCTTGAAGGTTGCAATCCCTTAGACCGTGATAACAGCTTGCTAGGGTTTCCTTGGAAAGTTTAACGGCTCTCTTAGGGTTTACATGTAGCTTATTACCTTGTAATGAATATTCAGAAGTCACCTTAAGCTCCTGTAGAAAATAATCCCCTTCTTTATATAAAGAATACATAAGGACCATTTACATGTGGACACTCACGTATACTCAAACCGCATTGAATTTTTGTACCATATATTGATATAACCCATAGTTGACAAGAATTTATGCAATGAGTTTTATAGTCTCCCCCCTCCCTCATATTAAACAAACAAGTAAATTGTATTAGAAGCTATTATAATAAAGATTATATACATATGACCCTTTTAAAGATGGTCCCTCTCTGGAAGCCCAAGCCCGAACAAGATTGGTGTGGTTATCCTGCAATAAATTTGGGAGGTAGTAAAGCAATCCATGTGCATTATGATGTGCAAGTCATTTAAAGGGAGATTTACTTAACCTGCAACTAGTTGCCTTCGATTCTAGTTCTTGTTCCTTAAAAAAATCACGAGAGATGTAGTGAACTAAGACAAATTGCCCTTCAAATATGTGCACAAAATTGGTATCTAAGATTATTGTATAGAAGTTGAAACCCTACATGCCAAAGTTGATGTCACTGTTGCAAAGCAACTTTGTGCATTAGAGGCGAACCCATAAAATCATTCTTTTATAGGAGATTATCCACTAAAAGTGCATCCAAAGAAGGGCGAGAAGCATATGGCAGTCACACTCGATTTACATAATGCTTATGGTACATGGTGAGCTAAGCATTCAACTAAGACACTCTTGTGTCGCACGAGTATACTTCATGATCGAAGATTTTTCATCACGCAAATCATTTGCTTTGGAAGTACAAGAAGCATCTGGAATGGCAAAGTCCTAGAGACATATAATTCCACAAGTGAGTTCCGTCAAGGTGAGTCTCTCTTTCCTACATCTTCTCTATGTGCGTTGAGTGATTGAGCCAACAAGTACATCTGGAGCACCAAAGTGGACAATGGGAGATGATGCCAATCACCAAAAGTAGTATTTCTCTTTTCTTGTATGGTTTATAAACGGTTTAATTCCTTTTGGAAAAGCAACAAAAGAACAAGTAATCTCAACTGTCACGTGTAAGTGAGCCTCTAGCGAGCTTACCCAAAGAGAAAATGATGTAGGACAGAAGCTCTTACACGAGCCCTATCAGGTTTAATTAGTTATTTTTAGCCATTGTAGAGTAGTTTAATTGAATGCATGATCTCATTTGTTATTTTAGATACTTCATTTTCATTCATAGACTTATTTTGTAAGTTCCAAGTTTTTGTTTCATTTTACATTTATTGTTTAATTGAGCCATTCGTTTAGTGATTAGTCCCAAATTGTCAATCATTAGGGGTTTAGTCATTTATTATATATACTAGGCTTGGGTAGTCGTCCAGAAGAGTTTTGATCAATGAATCTGCTTTTTAAGATTGGTGGCTATCATTTGGTATGAGAGGCCAAAGCCTAAACATTATTTTTAGGATTGGGCCACCCTCCCAACCAAGGTCTAGGATTGATCCCATCCCTCAAAGCCACACAAAAAACTATTGCATGCACTATTCCTACAGTACAACGTTGCCTCCTCTAAACCCAGTCTTCCTCCAGTTTCCTTCCTTCTTCGATTCCACAGCTCCACCTCCCTTCCTGCTCTTCCTAACTCCACTATGTTTTCCGTTTCCCCTTTCCACCTTTCTTTTCATTGTCTTTTATTAGCAAACCAAACAAAGGTGACCACAACACCTCCCCCACTCGCTACCTTGAGACTATAGCAGCCCACCAAGGGCAAGCAAGGAGATGCATTCGGTCAACCCTTAGGGAAATCTATACCCACTCTTCTTCACCGTGTAAGAAATGGTTGATAATCACCGAACCAACGCAGCTTAGTCAACCATAGAGGAGTTTTGCATCTCGGAGACACCATCCCTAGTAAGGCCACACTCCCTTCTATCCGATCTGAAGATTCCAAGGCCAACTAAAGCACGAGGAGGGAACAACAAGCTCCACCAAGGGCTTCCTAATGCGACTTAATTACGGTAACAATAGTGTCTGGGCTTGTTCCCTTATTACTTTTAAGGTGGCTTGCTTCCCTCTCCATACTTCATCTTTGGCCCCCAAGGCCAGGTACATCATATATGTGATTTCTAACACTGCATTGGCTGCTACATAATCTGCAGACATCTGGACCCATATATTTTAGATTTATAAATTCCATATAAACTTCAAAGAAACCCATCATTCTGAGTAATGAATATTACACTACGAACACCAATGAGATCGAAAAATGGAGTTGTGATTCTAGACAAGGACAATGTCAAGTTTTGGTCAAAACTTCCGAAGATATGCCACCAACTTGACAGCCTACTAACTAAACAAACCTACAGCAAGAGAGCCTCCTTGCACCTGCAATATGTCATGGTCCTCCAATAGAAGTAGTTTCCAGGACGCAGTAATATGTCATGGTCCTCCAATAGAAGTAATTTCCAGGACACAGTCATGCCTCCCATATGCTACGCCAGCCTAACCATGTTGCATTCAGTTTCTTCTTCAACAGCGTCGATGCAAACACATCCATACCTAAGCATCGTGCTGAATGATCAATGCTTTTATCTAAGATATAGCCTAAAGCTTATGGGCCTCAGGGAAGGCAGAAAATTGTCAAATTCACGATACTCTAGAAGTTGAACATTATGCCATTTGGAAAGGCATTGTACATGTTATTTGGAGGGAAGGTACTACAACTTGATTATCGAGTTGGATTCTCAAATATCCTGCACCTTATTTAACTCTAAAAAGCCTGTACCAGTTAGACGCTGGACAATTGATAGTAGAATATGCTTGCTCAAGCAGGAGTGCACAAACATTATCGTTAAACTTGGAAGACGAGAAGTAAACATTTCTGCTAACACACTCGCTGAGGCTCATCTCAGAATCAAGTCCTTTTTCTTAAGTTTTTATTGGTTACTTGAATTGCAAGCCAGTTTTATTTTGCATGTAATATCTTGATTTGCATGCAAGAAGGGGGGTGGCTTTGCTAAATATAAATGAGAAGCAGCTATGCAGTAACATCCAGGTTGGTTCAATGAAATGTTTGTATGTGAGAGGTCGCAGCTCCGATCTCATTTTAGCCCAGGGACAAATTTATTATTCTTTTAGAAAATTACGGATTAGGGATAACCTAAAGAAAGAAGAATAGAATGCACCAGCAGATGAGACGACTTACCAGCAATTGGAGTCTGGAAAACAGCCAAAGCACATGTGTCATGGATCCACCTTATTGCAACTTCAGGAGAGCCTTTATGAAAGAGCTTCTCCAAATCCGTAGTTGTCATCTTGGGAGGGAAGTCGTACAACACAAGCACATGGCGAGTGCCGAATTTCCCTGATCAAGCAAAAGGAAATATGACTAATCTGCATTCATCATGTTATTTCTTGAAAGCGATAATGCATGTATTGATAATGCATGTATTGCTTGTCCACCGGATCCTTACATGTTTTTGTCACCGTCTCGTCAACTTCTATGCTGTGTTGATCAGAGCCTTCTTTTGCACCAGAGGAGCAGACATTCCCACCATCATCACTATACTGGTCGCTGTATAGACTGTCCCTTTTGTACAAGAAGCTCCCCCTTCCGCGACGCTTGGGTGAGTTGGAATTCGTGGACGTTCTTCGGAATTGCACTGGTTCCTCTTCTGGAGCTTTTGAAACCGCTACCTGTGGTGGAGAACGATCGGCAATGGCCTCCCAGTCTACAGATGACAGAGAGTTATTATATTAAATCATTTGATTCGGCGAGAGAGATAAGAGCGTAGGAAATAAAGCTGTCTGACATACCGTCTTCATCATCATCCTGCTGAGACGCCAACAGGCCATCTTCATCCTCTTTTTTCTTCTCCAGCGGTTCCAAACTTCTGCAAAGGAACCGAAGAAAAAAAAATCAGAATAGTGATTGCAGATACACGATCAGATTGCGCTTAGAACCCCCGCAAATCAACAGACCTTACCACCGGCGGCGACTCATTCAGCTGCTTCGGGTGCGGCAGGGTTGGAGAAGAACGGGAGCAGTCGGCCCGTGCACGGACAAGAAGAGAGCGGGAGCGAAGCTCGTCAGATTTTAGGGAGTGTCCTGTCGAGGCGTGGAGGCCTGCGAGGTCTTCGAGAGCTGCGGCAAGGCGGAGGTCGTCTGTAGTTGAGTGGGAGGAAGAAGACGGAGGACGGCCTGTGGTTTCCAAGCGAGAAACAACGATTTCAAGCATGGCTATGGCGCCGTCTACGTCTCCTGCGTCCACTAGGTCGTCCACCCTGTCAGTCCAGTTGCCATCGCCGGTCCACTCCACACCGCCGGCGCCTCCAGCGCCGCCGCTGCTCGCCATTTGGGCTCTCTCCGGCACGACTCTACGCGACGGATTCGATTGAAGTGGGTCTCTTTCCCAAAGCCTCCTTTAGCTTTGCATAATTTCAAACAATCTCCTCAGTCCCCTGCGCTTTTTTTAACGATGGAGTTTTTTTTTTTTTTAAACAACGATGGAGTTGTTAGTGTCTCATAGATTGTAAAGTTTATATAACCTTAGTAAAATTTTAAGGAAATTATATATCAATAAATATGACAATTACATGGATGCCTTTTCAGAAGCGTGGACGATAAATTAGGCTATCAAGTCATTCTGGATGGCGAAACTTATGGATCTAAATATAAAATTATTGAATGTAGATGAAGGTGATTCATATTTGTTATGTGTTAAATGCGCTTAAGAAGAGAAACGACATGGCCAGTAAGTGACCAAAGGTATCAAAAGTGAAAGATAAGAAATGAAGGTGATTTACCTCACAAGCTGCTCTATGCTTATGAACCTTTATTAATCCGACATCAGAGGTTGTTTAGCCTGTTTTAAAATTATTTGATAGGACACATGTCAAGGGAAAAACTTCAGTGAGGTCAACACATGTGTGTCGCACATTTATCCAATCAAATAATAAAATATCAGCAGATCGTTAGGAGTGAAGGTCATCAAACCTTGTGTCGAGGAAGGCCACATGTGTTTCCTTCATGACCTTTAACCCAGCACAAGAGACGGCATCAAAGAGAGCATCACGGACGACATCATGACGAAACTTATAACCAGGTCGTGTGCAGAAATGAACAACATGATTACTAAATGCATTGAGGTCTATAGTAGCCTTGTGCATGTTTGGCTTGTAGAGAAGTAAGAACAGTTCGTTGTCGCAGGGATAAGCCACTTGCAGTGAATTGTTGGATGATTATTTTATAGTAAGTGTTTGCCAAAATCGATTGGGTCTTTGGGGTGGAAGAAGGCGTATGTGACAACTTAGACCAGCAAAACGACGACAATATATTGCATACAACCTCATGTGTAGCGGTAAAGGAGATTCTTTAAGTAATAGAGCCAACCTCACGTAGAATATGGTGTTGGATTTCTACAGAGTGAAGATGAGAGGAGACATAGGCATGTTTGCAGACATCATGGGAAGACTTGATGCCTAACCCGCCGAGATGTATATGAAGTGTGGCCAAGCACCATTGAAGGTCACCAAATCTCAGGTCATCACCAACAACAATACGAGATAGGCAACGATGAAGGCCACGATCAAATCATCTAAACTAGATGCAATAGAAGTAGGGGGTGTTGTTCGAAGGCTAAATAACATCTTATGTAAGGACCCTAACCAGGGTTTTGGGCTAACCCTGTTTGTTTTGCCTAAGTAAGTTATTTAGAACTTGGGGGGGCAGTTTACGTCTTCTTCTGCCCTCGCCTCCTTCCTGATGTGTGTAGCTGTGAATAGCTGAGCCCAGAAATCTGCTGGCGGCGGGTGGCCTTTTGGGTCGCCCCAAGATGTTGCTGTTGTGCCTCATGTTCGTGATGGATCTCTGCTAAAGCTGTCTGGAACACCCTCAAGGTGTTTGACGTTATGCTTTAAGCATACAGGTGCTTTACGGGGGTTGGGATTAAGAGAGGGTCTCCTCTTCTCTTATTCTCTGGTCGTTTGCTCTTGAGTGTAGGTGTTTGCTGATGTGTATCAGCGCTTACAGATAGATCAAGGCCCAGTGCTGATGAGCAGCCATGTTGATTGGGGGTTGTCAGCTTGAAGGATCTCCCTTATTCTAGCATAGTACCACAATTTGTGGGTACCCTTATTAGATAGTTGGTGTTGTGCTACGTATGAAGGAGTGATTTGGAGATAATTTGCTTCCTAATCCTTGTTGTTTGTTTACGTTGGCTCTTGTTCTTTTGTGTTTTGTTTCAGCTTTATGCTGACCTGTTTCTAGGAGTCCTCTTTTTGGGTTTCACCCTTTATGGTTCCTGGTGTTGGGATGCTGAGAAGGCCTGAATCCTCATGTCTAGCTACTGGCTAGTTTGCCTGTGGTTGGTCTATGTCTTGTTGCTATTACTCTTTGTGGGTATGCTGACTGTATGTAATAGTGGCTTGTGGTAGCCTTCTCCTCGTTGGGCTGCCTGGACCTAGCTTGTTAGGTGTTTGGGTTTCTTAGTGGTTCTCTGCATAGAAAGTTGTATGTCCCCCTGCGTGGGGATTTTGAACCTTATCGAGCTTTATAGCTTTCTGTTGATGTAATGGGGTACTTAGTGCCCAAAGTTTTTGGTATTAATAGTAACATGCTTTTTGACCGACCAAAAAAAAAGTTGTTTACAACTTTAATATAATCCTTCGAGGTGTTTTGTAATCATGTGACACACTTACGTTTCAAGTTTGGTCATATTTGGATAATGTTTTAGCAATGCTTGCTTGTTTTGGACTTGAGTGCAATTTACCCAAGATGAAGGGTTATCTTGCAAACTGTCACATGTTGAACATGCCCATAATTCTTTAGCATCATAAGAGAGAGAATAATGCTAAGGGGCGGCTTGTGGAAAGCATAAGTTCCAAGTTGAGGTTGTATGGTTGATGCTTGTGCTTTATGTGCTAGTTTTGGTGCAAATTACAAATTACCCACAAGTGGAGGATTAACATGAAATTTACCATCTATAGAGTGTTCCTTCTCTTGCTTAATATAATCTAGAGGATAAAGAAAGAGGTGGGAACCTTGTTTGGATATCGGCAAGGGTGTGTTTTGACCTTGGAAGGTAGTGTATCGATTTGTTGTGGTATAGTGTATTGGTTTGGAGAAGTGAAACCCTTGGTAGGAAGCCAATAAGACAATACTCTACCTAGATTATATCACCATAACCTTGCATGTTAAGCTAAGTGGTTGCATGTGGCCTTTGCATGTGGACAAGTGTCACCTAGACCCTTAAGGTGATGACTCCTCTCTCTTGATCTCTCTTTCTTCCTCCAAGTATATAACCCCCTCCCTCTTCACACAAGTGAACCCTTTCATCCATTCTTGTTCTTCTCATCTTGGTTGACAAGCTTGGGAGCTTAAGGAGCTAGAGGCAGCCCCCATGGATCTTGGAGGATTAGTGCTTTTTGCATATAGCCGATTAGGGTATTACATCATGGATATTATCACCAAACCCTAAACACACCATTTCCAATTTCTTGGAATTGATTTAGGTTGGAACAACATTAGTTAGACATGAATAGATCATTGTGCCATCATCACTAGGTATCACCATTTCATAAATGCATATGTATATCATCTCATTAAGTTATGTGTGGGTTACAACAATGCATTATAGACCATGGCACCAACATGTTGTTTCATCATTATGTGACCCATATGTTGTTACTCTTCACAAGTTATCAACCACATTATCATGCTAAGGAATGTCAAACCTTAGATTACATAACTAGAGGGTTTCACTTCAAATTATACACAAGGTACTCATTATATAATTAAACTTGTTCATGTGATTTCTGTAAAAGCTAATACTCCTTGATTCCAATAAGGCTCATCCCCACCATCATGTACTCCCATAGTAGTTTCATTAACCTCTCTCACAAACTATGATCATGTAGAAAGGAACATAGAAGAAACTTGCCATGGATTACAATCTTTCAGTAAGGTGTGCACATAAGTCTTACCATCTTATGATTAGGATCAATGTATGGTTACTTTACCAATAAACCCTACTTCCATTACCTTCCACCTTATTAGAAAGTTTTAGGGCTAAGCATCATAATTAAGGATTAACCACTCATAGACTCGACATCTTAGATGGATCACCACATTAGGTATTAGCTATGTTCATACACAAGAGTATATGTCTAACGACCTCTGAGAACTCATTACACTAAATGAGATTACTCAAAATATAAAACACAATCAATCACCAATTAACCACATATCCAAAAATATGGGTAAATTAAAACTGATTTCAACATCAACACCTGCTCAGAAACATTTGCATAAGGGTCCAATATCTTTCTTGTATACATACTATGACAAGAATTTGATATGAATTGTTCTATTGCCTTAGCCACAAAATTTATACACAGGAGAACAATATTTATATATGCCACAAAAATAAGCATTAATCTGCTAACAAAAGTATGATTAGTTTGAAACACCATATACAAACTTTTCTTGCTCGAACTTGAGAGTACAGGGATGACTATAGGACACACTAGACATCTAATCAACTTTCTCAAAGATTAATTACTATAGCTCCTATTTGCTGCCATAGGTTTGTTTTTGTCACTTCTGATTACCTAAAAAAATGTAGCAAACCACAAGGATGAGACCATATCCCAGCAAGAGATATAACCTCCAACAACGTATATTGATTCTAACATTTTTAGGTAATGAGACAGTTTAAGCAGTTTAATCATATATAACAAATAATCTCAACAACACTGATGATTAACAAAACACATAAAGGAGTAGATTATGACTATCTTCATTAGCCAGACTATTCTCATATCCCTATTAACAATATAAGGAGTCTAGCAACATGAGCATCTCTAGCATCATGAATAAGTCTAGTATCATAAGCATATCTAACAACATCAACATGTCTAACAGGTTGAACATATCAACATCATAAGAAGAGCTAACAACATAAGCACAACTATCTGGATAAGCATGATTAGCAGTATATGCATATCTAGTTACAAAAGCATGGCTAGCATGCTAAACATAACTAACAACATGACATAGCTAGCATCATGATTATAATCAGCAGTAGCAATATAATTATCAACATAAGTATAGCTATTGTATGTACACATCTACAATCTTAAGCATATCCACAACCTAAGTATATCTACTATCTCTTAATTGCACTAAGCATCATCTTTATGTAAAGATAACAAACAAGGGTTATCATCCAATGTGAAACGTCATGTATAACCCTAAACAAATATGTTACATGACTGTATTACATCTTTTATTATGCCCTGGGGAGTTTGATTCGTACCACTCAAAGTCCAACTAACCACCTCTTGGTCGCAATCAGTTCCATATAGGATTTGGGAAGAGTCAGACTCCAAAATCTTCTCCATACTCGGTCAGTACGAGTCTGCACCGCAATGACATATAGTCAAATTGCAAAATAGCGACATATAGTCATGTAACTAGCCCACCTTAGTACAGGTCACGACACTAGCATCTAGGGTATTCAAACCCAATCACTGAGGTACAACCACAGTTGTCCTCTAATCACATCATGTTATAATCACTGAGACCCGACCAAAGTCATTCTCAAAAAGTAGGCTAGGTATGACCGCAACCATCCTCCCAAAACACTTGGTGTCAGGATGACAAGCATCCCGCATACTCAATAGTATGCGCTCCAAGTTTCCCTCAGCAATACTCGTTTCACCATCCAACAAGTTCTGACACTGAAGATGGTTCTATGGCACAGGGCACTACATGATTAGAGTTTCACTTGATTAGTTATCTCCAATTGGGTGAATCAAGGCAACATCAAACAAGTGGACATACAAACCCTAATTCACTTCTAGCAAGCATATAAGTATCACAACTATGTGTGAAACATAATGTCTCATCTCATCATCACATGGTACTATTCACTTGCCATTCATGAGACTACACTAGTCATCATACTATCACAAGATGTAAATCCTTTTCACAATATCACAGGGTATCAAACCTTATCAACACAAGAGGATTACACCTCATTCAGGGCTCAACCATGCCCAAAGGTCATTAAGACCATCATACTATTCCCTGCAAGATCATCATTATCATTCCATGCCTTATAGCAAGGCTCAACAACATCACTTACATATAATACACAAGATCAGCACAATATTGCATTAATGAGCTAGGAGATATTCATAAACCATCATAGAAGGGTTATATTAGCATTAAGAATATTCCTTTATTACATCAACATGCAAGGAATCTAGATATGATTAACCCTCATCATATTCATAATGCACGTGTTTAGCATAAGAAAGTATCAACCATGTGTCTATGATAACCATCAATTAACACATTAAGGTTATGATCATATTAAGGAGGTTATTTCACCATCATGCCATCATATAAGAAGGTTAAACATGAATACTCATCTTTATTTATTTGCATTAGAGTTAGGTTCAACAAGATAAATTATATTAATGTTACTAATCAGCACTCATACCCAAACCCTAACTCACAACATCCCCATTGGATCATGGATGCATAAGGTGAAGCATCACCATCACATCACATATTATTCTCAAGTATGAACCCACACATAAATCAAGGTGTAACCATCAGGTTATAGCATACTAGGGTTTCAACAACAATAAGAGAGTACTCCATGATCGTATTAGTCATTCAAGGACTATTCATACCCAATTACCATCATTTAGTTATATTAAGTTAAGTATAACAAGTTATACCTCATTAACGGGTTACCCATTAATTCATTATGGTGATTATAATTCATAATCATACGAGGGAAAGGGTAATACTACAAGTTTAAGGCATTGAACCATCAAATTCTCATAATCAAAATCATAACATTACACTACACGCTTCACCCAAAACAATAGGAATATCGAGGCATCAACTTCTTAACCATTAAATGTTGAAAAGGTAAAGCCATTGGTAGTTTACATAAGTAAACATATTGAACAAACCACCTATGAAGTCATTGAGTTGTGCTCTAAAAAGAGTTACCATTTTACCCTAGACATCCCTTGATTAACAACATAAACATTTCCATTGAGAGGAGGGTAAAACCCACAATCGATTGTTTATTTAAAACAAGTTGTCAATAAACGAGCTTCTTAAGTTGACCTCATAAAGGAGGCCATATAATTCAATTTATTAGGACCAACATATTACATTAGGCATCATTCCAATTTATTGAATGAAGAATCATTAGATCTTAACCATTGGGTGAATTTCATATATTAAAACCATCAATTGGAGTATAGGTCCAACCATTGCATCAAATGACCCAAGAAACCATTGGTTTAAGTCTTAATTGATGCTACATCTACATAATCAACTCATCATAGGTTGTGGGGACCTGATCTACCATCACTAGTGACCATTAATTTACCATAGGTTGTTAGATCAGCACTATATTCATTAATCACCATCGAATATCAAGCTAATGTCACCATTGACTGATAACATCATTAGGGTACTTAGTTGTTGATCATTAAGATTATAATTAGGCCAACACCTGACCTAAGGGGTGAACGTCACTTGACACCCTTGGTCACCATCATCAGTTGTCATGAAGACAACACCATCGATTGTTGCAATGGTACCACCATTGAGTCATGTGTTTATAAAAGAAATCAGCTTTAAACCCTAAAATTGACCATTGGTTGATAGGTACTTAGCACCATAGGTTGTCAAACCAACCCGATCCAAGTCATATTATACCTTAGAAAGAATGTACACATCAATACAAGTTCTTCTAGAATTGAAATCAGAATAGGAAGCATTATAAAAATCAAAATCCAAGTCAAGCATAGATTTTTAGTGCATGGATCATCATTTTCAAGCAAGAACATGAACTAGCAAGCTAATGGTAAGCAATAAACGTGGATAAATTTATAAAACTTGCCTATAATTAGAAGATAAACTCCCAAATAGAAGAAAACACGAGCAGGTAGGGTAGGACATCCATGCATAAGCTATGAACTCGTCCATCTAGCACCTTTCTTCATCAAAAGTAGGGTTTTAGAGCTTTAGAGAAATTTCTACCATGGAACAACAAGGTTCCGACCTGGATAAAGGTAGTAGGAAGGATAAGAAAGAAAGAAATAGAGGAAATAAGGGGATTCATACTCTTTCAGGTCAAGATCACTAGAAGGAAGCTTTTTAAACCCTAAAAGGAAGTCAATTGCAACCCTAGAGCTTTTTCCCCAAGAAGATCCCCACTTTCTTCTTCCTTGGACAGGAACTTCACATCAACACAGAGGGAGAACGAGGTTCATAGGAGGAGGGAAGTGGTGGAGATAAAATGATTCGTTTGGGTGCTTAGGGATAAGTATATAAAACTTTAAGATAAAGAAAAAGAAAAAGTTAAAGTTCTAGTATCTTTCCAAGTGTCCATGGCCTTAAACTACTAAGAATATACAAACACACACACAAGAATCTCCCCCACCATCCATATAGACCTTCTTAGATCTCCTTTTTCGAATTTCCAAGCCAATCAAATAATTCATTAGTTGATAGCTACTAAAGGTAGCTCATCCATGAAGGGGTAAACCCTAAATACCCTCAGAGAAAACACCTTCAAAACAAGGTTTAACCAGGAGCCCCATGGCTCAAAAAGATCAAGAATGATAATATAACATCTAACAAACATAATTCACGTGACCCTGCAAAGAAAACCTCTCGATTGGATAAATTGTAGAAAAGTCCAAAATGTACATAAAATCGCATAACTTGCTCAAGCACTGTCTAAATTGGACAAAATTTGAAACTTAAATTTGTCTTATGATTTCAAAGCATATCACAAGGTTAGATTAGGGTTATAAGAATTCAATTATGATAATTAAGCTTGTTCAACACTTTAAGCAAGGTTAGGGGTCTCACACGACCCATCATTACACATGTATCAACTAATGAATTGCATGGTATCTCGGTCTCATCCTTTAACCCTAGATGTCGGTTTCACCTTCAACTTAAGGCATCAGTTTATCATCAACCGTAGGTCCCGATTTCATCCCTCCCAAGGTGTGTCTGCTCCTCACTCAACAGGGTAGTATCTCGGCTTAGCCTTACTAGGTCGTGTCGCCCTCTTACTCAACATAGTGTATCGGTCTAGGCATCAACAAGGTATATCAGTTTACCCAAACAAGGTGTCGGGTTAGCTCATCTTCATGTCAGCCTCTTACTCAAACAATGAAATCTCAGTTCAACTCCACCCTGATGTGTCAACCACTTACTCCACAAAGTGTGTCGGTGTTGACACATCAAGACGATATTGGTCATAAGCATAACATACTGTAAAACTTTCACCATATCTTGGTGTATCGTCCACATCATGGTTTGAGTGTATCAACCATAGAATCATCAAGTGTGATAGTTTAGATATACCTAAGTTGTGATGGGTTAGCTATACTTGAGGTGTATCGAGTTAGGCATTGCCATGTTGGTTTCTTACTCAACCAAGGCATCACGTTTTGGCACTCCAAGATATCACCCTGGTCATGACAGGCTAGCACCCTCTTATATCAGTCTTACTCTCTAGAGCATGTCAGTTTAAGCATATACTCTAGAGTATCAATCTCTCCACTGTTTTGTGTGTCGGTCAAGGTTTGTCACCTATCACACTTGTGTCGGGCAAGGTGTGTCGAGTTATTAGGGTTAGGGCATCAACAAGGTATAACAGATCACTTCATCAAGGTGTATCGGTTTAAGCATTCGTTGGGCGTCACGATTTGACCATCAATTAGGTGTCACAATTTGAGCATCTGGGCGTCACAATTTGAGCATCACAAAGCATGTCAGATTAGCACCCTAAAGGCATGTCGGGTTTGAGTGTCGTTAGGGGTGTAAATAGTGCGGGTATAGTGTGGGTCTGGCCATACCCATACCCATACCCATCTAATTTAGCAGGTCCAGTTCCGATTCTAGACCCGCATAATACAAAACTTGGACCTGCACCATACATGTACCTGCAATAATAGCGGGTATGTGGGTAAGCGGTTCTATAAAATATCATATTGTTTATGTAAGAGAAATGACTATGTTATATATATTTAACACAACAAGATATTGTTATCATATAGTATATTAACATGTAATAGTTATATTAGACAATGCTATATTCTATACAATAAATTAATTGAGTAATTGTTTACATATTTTTAGTCATGATCATAACATTTAATTTATGTAGAAATTAATGTAGATTAGTAGACATTTTGATTTTAAATTTACATATGGTATTCGTTATTGTAACTAGAATGGTTAATTCTTAGTTATATGACTAGTCTCAACCTTAGAGTAGGATATAATCTCAATAATTATATTAATTAGACTAGTAAAGTATGATATATATAGCATATTACTTTAGTAGTTACTTATGTATAACAGGTACACGGGTCTAGCGGGTCTGGGTCCAAGCATACCCATTATTGGACCCGCTTATATGCGGGTCCAAGGGTATACAGGTCCAAGGGTATGCGGGTATAAAATATTAGACCCATGACGGGTTTTTTAAGGGTCCGGATTTGCGGGTCCGCGGGTCTACCCGTACCCATTTACAACCCTAAGTGTCGTCTAGCTCAAGGTGTGTCGATTTAATCATCTTCAACCTTGGGATGTCGGCTACTAGCTCATCTATTGTCATAGTAGGAAGATGCAAGGTATGAACAACAAACTAAACAAAATTCCTTCATCGAATCAGTTCATAAGACCATCCAACATATATATGAGACAAACGATGGAGAGATGAGAAACAATATAAGCACATGAAAGAGTGAAAATAATAAAGAAGGCTAAGAGTTATATAACCTGCCTCAAGAAGGTCTACATCAAGGGTGCAAGCGCCATGATCAAAGCTCCAAAGTACACATTCTCAACATGGAATATAGTCCATCAAGAGTCCCAACTCGACCTCAACATCACCTCAAGAAAGAAGAAGGTTCCAAGGTTGTGATAGCTCAAGAATAAAGGAAAGAGAGAGAACCACATCCTAATCAACCTTCATCCAAGGTATGATCCATGGATGAGAGAGGAGGAAGAAGAAGATAAAGAAGAGAGCTCAAAGAAATGGCCATTAAAGAAATATAACTCACCAAGATGGAAGTTGTACAAGGAATCACCATGAGCAAGGAATTGAATGTGTATGAATAGAAAGTATGATATTGTACTCTCTTTTTTAATTACATGACTTTAACCTTGAGAGTTAATCAAGTATTATAACTAGTGAATACCATGAAGATGGTTAAATAATATCAAGCATTGACTGTAAGCCACGACAAGGGAACATGGAAAGTATAAATATGTGAATGTGCACACTTAGTTATATTGTCTAATTCTTAGCTTCATACACTCCAATTTATGGGAAGTAGTGAAGGTCAGTGAAACTAAATAGAATTATGCTTGATAACCCTATGTGGAATAAGCATGAAGCCTAATCCTAAATTAGGGAACTTATGATGCATTGCTTGATTTACTTAAAGAGGTTTGATGTGTTGAAACATATTATTTCTCTATTTATATAATATTAGCTTTGCTACAGAGATGGATGTAATAGCTAATGATGGCTATGGTAAGTATTTTTGACATGGCATGAGTGATGCTTGGCATGAGAAATGCTTATGTGTTCATTGAAGCTTGACGGGATAACACTGAATTACAAGTGTGATGTGATGGGTCTTAGGACCTGGCAAGGGCTTAGTGCCTAGTTGAGGTGATATCTTCTTGTATTGGAATGAGGGGTTGATATCCCATGATAATATGTTGATGATGCCAACTTTGTGGATGGAAATGATACAATGTTATGAGGTGATGGGAATCAGTTTATAGTTTAAATGATGATATCTGCTGTTGTCATACTATGCCACTTTCTTTTGAAGGATTTGTTTATGGTGTGTATGTTGTAACTTGATTGATGCTAAAAGACACTTTAATTGGTCTAATTAATCTGGAATATAATCATGTAGCTTTCCTTGTGCCATAGATCCATTCAGTGTCAACAATTATTTGATGGTGAAACGAGTAACTCCTATAGGAAACTCAAAGCACATATTGTTGAGTCTGTAGGGACGGCTTGGTACCCTAATATCAAGCAATTTAGGGTGACTTTGGCCATGCGTGAGCCTCAGATCATGCCTTAATATTTGTGATATAATTGATATGTGACACAAGATTGGATATGGGCATACCCTGGAAGAGTGTGGCTTCAGGCCATAGCTCAGTGATATGTGACACATGATTAGCTACGGGCCATACCCTGGAATAGTGTGGCTATGGGTCGTAGCTCAATTTCACTAGCACCGTGACCTGTACCAAGGCAAGCTAGGTTTGCACAACTAGACTATATGTCGTTGGAAGCAGTTGACTCGTGATGTCACTACAAGTTCACTCATACTGACTGAGGGGGTGAGGTCATGGATTCCAGCTCTTCCACTAGACCTTGTATGACACTGATTTTGACTTAGCAGCAGTCAGTTGGATTTGGGTGGTATGACTCAAATCCTTAGGGCTTAATAAAATACATTATCATCCGTGTAGCATACATGTATAGTATCAAATACGAGAACATTGGATAGGTATTACTTTGCTTTTATGCTGTTTAGTTTGTAATAGCTATACATATTCTTCGTATTCCTTTTCAAGCATAAAGATAATATATTATGTAGTGTAGATGCCTAAACTGTTTAAACAAGGGATAGTTGCTTTACTTAAGAGAATTTTCCAAATATGCTCATCTTATAATAATATTCCTTTCTGCTTAGTTATCTGTGATAATAATAGAGCTGGCGGAGAGTTATATCTCTCGTTGGGACTTTTGTCTCACCCCATTGGTTAAATATTTTTTAGGTGGATGTGCATGCCAAGCTAAAGTTCAGATAGATGAGGACATAAAATGAAGAATAACTACACCCAGTGGATCATGGTATATGGATTGTGTCTAGTAATAGAGTCCTATGTGTCATCCCTATACACTCAGGTCCTTGGGGGTGTTCTTGATGTGTTTTGATGACATGATGATCTACATGTGGTTTTTTGGCTCGTGTACCTTTGGTGGTATGTGCATACATGTGGAACTATTATCTTATGTAACATGTTGATTGGAAAACAATGTTTAGCACCTTGAACATATGTTATGAAATGCAAGTGTTGACTTTTGTGGAATA
Organism: Alisma plantago-aquatica; assembly: GCA_963693085.1. NCBI lineage: Eukaryota > Viridiplantae > Streptophyta > Magnoliopsida > Alismatales > Alismataceae > Alisma > Alisma plantago-aquatica. The sequence goes on from OY856412.1 coordinate 513,788,174, forward strand.
AATCTCATCTCATGGTGCTTGTTGCAAATCAGTTTTAATTTCTTGTTATTTTTGGTAATTTGTTGTTAATGGTTAATCGTGGCTTAAGTTTTGAGTAATCTCACTTTGTGTGGCAAAGGGTGTCACATCTTAAGAATTCCAACACAAGACTATAAAAGAAGGAGCTCACATTGTCGATTTTGAAGTAAGGACAAGCGACCCATCATGTCAAGAGTTTTGGCTACATGTTTCTTGAGGAGCTCCTTGGCAAAACTTTGTTTTGTGTAAACTGACCTCTTAGAATCTTCACTCCATGTTCTAGTTGAAAATTTTCAATAGGAAACAAGCCTCACTCTAGATCTCGTCTGGGATCAGCAGAAGACCAAAAGATTTCTGTCTTCTTAATATTGAGATGAAGACCAAAGGTTGGACCTTGGGAATGGAAAATAGATAAGCCTTTAGACACCTCACTGGTGTCCCCAATGAAGGTTCCATCATCAAGGTAGAAAGTAAGCAAGTCAAGGTGGCATTCATCCTTCAGTCATAAAATAAGAGGGTGAAGAGACAAATAAAAAAGAAGGGGTCCCAATGGATCACCTTGTAGGACACTAGCTATCAATGGAAGAGTCTACCCAACGTGTAATAGTATGACAGTGAAGACGAACTCTCAAAATATAGTAGATCTACCAACCATATTGAAATAACTGTTGAAGTCAATCAAAGCCATTGTAACACTGATATAGTGTTGTCTGTCATGGACAAGGCAAGTGACTGCATGTAGAAGGGCCTCAACACCACCAAAAATACCAACACCAAATTGACGATCCTTAAGATAAGAGATGACATATGAAAACATACCCTTCATCACAACCTTACAAACAAGGCGACATCAAATCATACCCACGATAATAGGTCAGATTCCATTATCTGGCTTGAGCAAGGGAGTCAAAGGAGCACTAGCACATAGGATACTAGAGAGGTAGGACAATGATCAACAAGCCAAAGGTTGACAATGGTGGAAATTGCATTTAGAAACTCATCTTTAATAGTTGCAGCTTCCCCACACTTGGCGTCAATAAAGTGTTGTGCACAAAGGTCGTTCCGTGCACAAGCAGTCCCTTTTTGAAATGATAAGATGGCATCTTCAACCATAGAACAAGAAGCCATGAAGGGGGAGTAAGAGATGCCAGATGGAGGTAGAACCATAGGTTACAGAAGTTGGGGGTATTTAGCTTCAAGATCCATACCGTAGCTGCATTGACAGGGTCAACACCACTATATGAGAGAATTTGGATGGCGGTGACAAATTGGACATTGTTATTTTATACTTGGCACGATGAATCACAACTTTGACAGATTGATCACAAATATAAGTACGTTGGTGAGCCAATATCAGAGCAAGGAGCTATTGAATATAATCGAGACCTAAATTCCAAGTTTCTATAGCTTTAGGATCATAAGTTGTTGAAGCGAGGTGCATGTAACATCCCTGACCTGGGTTTAGGGCTAACCCTGTTTGTTTGGCTTAAATAAGTTGCTTAGAACTTTAATATAATTCTCTAAAGTGTTTTGTTATCAGGTGACAAACTTATGTTTCAAGGGGTTATTTGCAATCTGTCACATGTTGAATGTAACTCGTGTGTTTTAGCATCATAAGAAAAATAATGATGCTAAGGGGCAGCTTGTGGAAAGCCTAAGTTCCAAGTTTGAGCTTGTTTGAATAATGCTAGTGCCTTGTGTATCAATTTTGGTAAAAATTGTAATTTACCCAAAATATAGGGTTGATATGTAAATTACCACCTCTAGAGTATATCACTTAGAGGAGAGAGAAAGAAGGAGACATCATGCTTGAATCATATTTGAGTGATGGTACTCTTGATGATGAAAAGACTAGGAAAGGGGTTGAATGTGAAACTCTAATTTGAGTTGTATCGGGTTGTGGAGTTCATATGAGAGTGCCTATCGACCAAGGAGCCATAGAGGGAGTCTCATATCAGTTTGTGAACTCTTGGCCTTGTCCATGATGGGCTAAGAACCTCAAGGAGGTGAAGTGTATCGGTTTACAACTTCCTTGAAAAAGTTGTATCGGGTTGTGAATAAAGTGGTGATTGAGTTGAAATATCTTATCCAATAAGATAAGTGATGCCCAAAATTTCATCTATAGATTATCCTCAAGTGTTTTTCATGTCAAAATAAATATGAGTGCATGCATGTACACGTGTCAACCATGCATGGACATGTGGCACCTAGTAGCCTAAAATGATGACACCTCATATACACTCTTTTTCATGAATCTCAACTATATATACCACTCCTTTCACCTATTAGTGAAATTTTTCGAAATTTACCACCCAATTTCTCTTATATATCATGCATAGTGTCATGGAATCATGCATAGGTGAAGGGGTATCATGCATGGAGCCTTAGTATCAGCCATGGCAAGGTGACATCAGCCATAGCATGGTGATATCGGCCATAGCAAGGTGATATCGGCCATGGTGAAGTGATATTAGCCACAAGTGAGGGGATATCTTGCATGAATGGTGAGGTATCATGCATGGTGATAAGGAACAAGCAGGATCTTAAGACTTAACCCTAAGGTGAAGCCATGATCATCTTCAACCTTGGATTAAAGCATGGATCTAGGGTTGTGATCTTCCTTTCTTTTCTTCTTCACCAAATACTTATCCATGGTGATTCTTTGCATATAGAGGAGTTGTGAAGCTCATATTCAACCTTGGGAACGTGAAGCGTTGGAGCTTGGACCTTTGAAGTTGTTCTTGAGATGGGTTATATAACTTGAACCCAATTATGTTATTATTCACATTCAATTTTGTTGTACTTGTTGATCTACTTTCAATTTCAAATTCTCTTGAATAATTGATGATCCTATGAGTTCTAAAAGTTGTTTAGGACTATTGTCCATTAACTAGAATAGTAAGAACAAGAGTCTAGAGGTTGATGATGATGACATCATTAAGGTCCAACCCGATATTGGGCTGAAGCACCTCTAACCTGATATGGTGAGGTGAACATACAACTAGCACGATACAATGTTGAAGCTTATATCTTGTGCATGATATGATGATGAAGTGCACACCATGTGCATGATATGATGATGAAGCATATACCTTATGCACGATATGATGATGAAGTACACATCGGATACAAGATATGGTGTCAAGTACCTCTAACCCGAGATGACAAACCCTAAATTATGAGCAACCCGATATAAGTGATCTAAGTACCCACCTCAAGCACAATATTGGGATAAGTTTATACCTCATGGACGATATGATAACACATACACACATCTCATGCACGATATGGGTTAAATCACACACCTTATGCATGATATGGTGTCAAGTATATACCCCTAACCCGGTATGGTGTTGAAACCTAACATGCTAATGTGAAACCCGATATACATTAGAACCCCAAACCCCTATTCGTTGTACACTTGAGTTGGTATAAACTAACCTGTTATCTAGCCTATCACTTATTACATGGTGAAGGGTAGGCTGATACCATGAAGGTTTGAAGAGTTATGAGTATAAGGGTCTAACCCGATATGCAAACCCTATTGTTGAGTAACTCAATATGGAAGCACACACACTTCTATGCCCGATATGGTGGGAGCACCTCAATCCAATATACTTGATTGAGTAACACATGTAGTGTGCTTTGTCAAATGATACATTAAGATGTAAAGAGTTTGATGCACTTTGATATAGTAGGCCAATGTACCTTGAAGAAAGGGTTGAGCCAACTTAAAAAGTATGATGTAATCAACACCCTAGTGAGGATGATAAAGAAACTCATACTTGTATGATATTCATGTAATGAGCATACATCGATACTCCTAATATGTGTGGAGTATGAATTAGGGTTTGATTCTTGATTATATGTACTTCAAACCCTAATCAGCTTAAATGGGAAACCCTAACCCTAATAATGGGAAGGATGTATTTCTCTTGTATCACATAGTGATGATATGAATCTGAAACCCTAATCAGTTAGAAAGGGAAACCCTAACCCTAGTAATGGGAAGGATGTATTTCTCTTGTATCACATAGTGATGATAGGAATCTAAAACCCTAATCGGTTACAATGGAAAACCCTAGCCCTAATAATGGGAATGTTGTATTTCTCTTGTATCGCATGGTGATGTTATATATTTGCTATTGTTTTTATCATGTAGTGCTAACCATGCATGAATCATAAGATGATGAGCATATCCAACTATGAGCTATGATGTTTCATATAATACAAATTTAAACAGGGCTTGTGAGCCATGCTAAATACTTGTACAACAAGTATAATGCTTATAGGCCTAGTTTGGGTAAGTACTTTTTGAATCCCGGTAATCTTGCACATAAAAAGATATTTTTTGGTATTCTGCTGCAGAGGAGTTCTGACAGGAGTGGGAAAATTGCCAGCTCACATGCACAAAAGACCAACAAAAAAGAGAGTGCGGGAGTAGAGTTGGCAGTCTGGAAGCCCGCCGATCCTGGCGCCACTCACGACTACCATTTTTCTGATAAACCATGTACACAACGGTTGAAAAAGAATACAGATTGACATCCGTTTATGCAATTTTAATGCATCAAATACTGGAAGTTTAAATGGTGGCGGCCAAACTAGGCCATAGGGTTTGATGACCTAAAAAGATAGTTGTTGCCTAGTGAGAACTGACAAGATGTTTAAATGGGCCTTGTAAGCCATGTGAAATACTTATGCAACAAGTATTATGTATACCTTGGTCTGAGGACCTAGAGGTAATATTTACCTGATGAGAGGTGACAATGTTCAAAGATGAACTAAGGGTTTGAATACCCATATCTAGTAATCATGATGACTATAATGCTAAGGGAGAAGAATCCCTAGTAATGTGATAAGGGACTGAGATCCCGAGTGTTATACATTCAATGTGTTCCAAAGATCATGAAAGTACTTGATAAACGTATTACATCTTTCTTTGTAGCATCTGTTATAATTCAAGTTTGTAACTTGGTTGATGCTAAAAGATACTATAATGCACCTAATTAATCAAGTGGAATCTCATCATGTAGTTTCCATGACCATAGATCCATTTAGTGTCAGAATTTGCTGAATGGTGAAATGAGTTTATCTCGGAGAGCATATTTTTAAATATGCGGGGGTGAAGGACGACATATATCCATACATCCTAATGGAGAATTGATGTATCACCTTCTGCATTTATTTTATATTAGGATTGATATGTGAATCTCACAACCAAATGAGGAATTGATGTGTAAATTCTTCTTCATTAATTGATAACGGGATTGATATGTGAATCTCCCGACCAAATGATGAATTGATGTATAATCTTACTTATTATTATAATCTGGGGATGGATAATTGAAATCTCCCAGAAGAGAGTGCATGGTGTGGATGTAGCTCTATAACGAAGATACCAGTATACCTTGGTAAGCTAATTGCAGATGACACAAGATGTCCTGCCAGTAGTCTCGTACTGATCGATACAGATGAGGTCTTGGCAGCTGGCTCTTCCACTGACCTTGTATGGTACTGATGCTTTACGTAGCCGTGGTCGGTTGGAGCATGAGCGGTATACCTCGTCTCCTCAGGGCATAAGTGTGATTGTAAATATGTAATCAGCTGTGTAGCGTATTTGCTTAAGGATCAAATACAGAAAACATTGGCTGATGTACACTTCTTTTATGCATCTTAAATGGATAGATGTTATACATGTTCTTCATATTCCTTATAAAGTGAATAGATGATTTATTTCTCTATCATAGATAGTTGCATTATTTTAAATATGAGATTGCTCTATTTTGCTTATAAACAACTATTAATCTTTCTTATTAATATAAAAGAACCTATTCTCAGTTTTATACTGTTAACCAATGATAATAACATTGTTGGCAGAGAGTTATATCTCTTGCTGGGACTTGTGTCTCACCCCATTAGTCATCAACATTTTTAGGTGGACGCAGACGAGGAGGTAGAGACCTTACTGTAGAGGGAGAACAACTGCAATAGGGGTAGTAGTAACAACTCAAGTTGAGTGTGAGTCTATCGTGTCTTGTAGATAGAAGTCCTATGTGTTGTCTCTGTACTCTCAGGTCCTTGGAGTCAGTACGTAGTGGTTTTATAAACGATCTGAGATTTTGGGTTGTATGCCTCGAGGTTTTATGTTGCTTCAGTATATGTTTTGACAAGGCAACTAGTATATGTTATCCTCGAGATGAGATGGTACAATGTATGTATAATGTGAACCATGATGTATATATTACTTGGGTTCTTTTCTTAAGAAGTTTCTTGGAAATTAATCTCTTTGCAAAATAGTTTTAATTTTTAGTATTTTTTGTTAATTCACTGCTAATGTTTATTCTGTATAATTACTATGACGACTTGGCTATCGGTTTGATAGCGGTCGTCACAAGTTTTGGTATCAGAGCTTAAGGTTCGCTGAGTCTACAGAGACATAGGACTAAGGTGTTGAGTATGTTCTTGTATCCTCTAGTATATCTTATAGTGACTCCTGCTTATGTAGAAGAAAGAGTAAAACTTAAAGATGTTTGGAGAACATGAGGAACACATTGCTGAGAGCAATGTTGTTGCACCAGAAGAAGGTGCAAGGGATCATGCAAGATAAGAATGACTGCCTGAGAATCCCTAGGTTGATCAAGCCATGATAGAGAACCCTACTTTTAATGCTCTCGTTGGACTGGTTATGACAACATTGACGCATATAGAGGATTGGATACTAGTAATACAACCTAGAATACTAGTCCCCAATGATGAAATTTTGGGCTCTAGAAGGATTTCTGATCAACATAGTTATGTTGGAGCAGTAGACAATGTCGAAAAGATTAAGATACGACAAGGGATCAAAGTCTGCTACAAGTGTAGGAAAGCATGACATTTAATAAGGAACTGTCTAATAAAGGATAATGAGGTAGAAATTAAGAAAAGATCTGTCCAAACACAGGAATAGATACCTAGTAGCTCTAAAAAGAGGAAGTTTTTGGTGCCACCAATGCAACAAACACCTAGTACACTAGGGCAGTGGCTACAAAGAAAGGGCAAAGGACCTAATGTTCCACCATTTAGAACACTTAATTTATCTGCTACATCGGTAATAAGGTCGAAAAGACCAGGGAGTGCTTATAAGACATGTTTTAGATGTGGACATGTTGGACATATTAGATCCTTTTGTCTGAAAAGAAAGGAGGGAATGACCCAACCATCAGGGCAGAGTCAACAAGTCTCTCAAAGGCAACAGTTTAGAAGTGGCACACAAGGATGTGGACAAGCGTCCCAAGTAGGTCCATCTACACCAAACGATAGAGTACGACATTGGAAATAGGCAATGACAAGATTATATGCAATGAATCAGCCAGAAGCAGTAATCGATCAACGAGTCTAGACATGTCAGATGAAATTGTTTCATTCTGATATGTCTTCTCCTAATTTTATATGTTAGTTATAAGAAAAGTAGTTATTATTGAGCTTCCTTTGATTAGTCTTATGAGGACATAAGGAAGAGATAAAAAGGATGAGAACTTACATTCTGTTTAGTAATCTTTAAAATGTTTTATAATTACTTTTGTCTATATAAAAGAGGATGAGGTGTAAGAGAGATTCCTGGAGAAATCCAAGGATACTAAGTCTTGTGATATGGATGATATGAAAAGTAAAGTATATGATATAAAACAAGGTGCACACTATCTAATCTCAGTACTTGTATACCCTAGCCATGTTTTCATCTATTGAAGGCAAGGTAAGTATGAGACTCTTAGATTGCTATCTTTCTGATTACTCTAATCAAGTAGTCATTTGGTGACAATATAAAGAGCATAATGAAACTAAAAATATGGCATGGATATTTCTATCACATCCTAACTGCAATGAAATAGAAACTGAGTTTATCTCAAACCAGTCTGTGAGTATGAGGAAGTAAAAAGTACAATCCTCATGATAAGAGAAAGGGAACAAGGGAGATGATCCATGTTCAATAAAGAATCTGTGAAGAATAAATATCTTTTCCATGATGTGAATATAAATAAAATCAGAAAATGTTCATGAACATACTAAACAATAACAAAGAAAGGAATGATGACATGTAATCATCTTTATAATTCCTATGCTTATGGCAAGGAACCTAAGATGAAACAAGATTGAATGACACATGAACAGTTGAAAGTTCATGCAATAATCAAAGAAGGTGATAATCTATTTTCTTTGATAAACTACCCTAGATAATGATGGGGCGATATAAAGGACTATGTTTCCTTGTGTTCTTTCCTTTCAGGGACATGACAATCAAGTAAGTCTTATGACACTTTATGTGCATGGATTAAAAGTAATATATAGATGGGTACTTTGAAAAGTAATAGCTAGTCTTGGATTTTGGTTCCAAGATAAAGTTATATGTGACAAGTAAATTTCCCAAGATGAAAGAAAGGTCCTATTATATGTTTGTCTTTGGCAATAACAATAGAGATATGGAAATGATGAGGATGTGATGTGTTTTTGGCACATGTAATGGATACCAAGGTAAAGAATCCTAGTATCCAAGAACTTTCAATGGTATGAGAAAATGAGAACATGACTCCTAATAAGATGATTAATGTTTGGTTACCTAGAAGGGCCAACTTTGAGATTAGTCTAGTTACATACTATAGTATGGATATCATATGTTAGGGGTTTATGCTCTGCATAAACATAACATCGACAAGGATGTATTAATTGAAGGAACAATTGTAGAATCATCTTGGGAAAAGCTTATCAAGCTAAATATAATTCCTTAGAATATCCCTATCTAGATCTGTTGAGGCAGCTTATACATATAACATCTAGCGTCACCTCTGAGATAGTTCTATTTTGGTAAGTAGCCTCTCCTTACGATAAGAAAATAAACAGCTAACGGGATAGTTGGTACAAGTCATAAGAAAGTTTAGTGTTGTGTCAACATATTAGAGTGGCACAACAAAAATATGATAAGACTTGTAGTCCCAAATGGGTGACAAAATATAACTCTAGTCTTTCCTTGGAGGAGAAATGCTAAACTAGTGAGGGGTATGGAAAATTCCCAAGATCAAAAATCTTATTACATAAATATGTAAGTTGAGAAGGTGACAAATCAATGAGGTTTGACACCTGAGTTATACAAAGTATGCATAGTACTTCTCTGACTTAGAAAGTGTTACCTGACACAGAATTGACACTGTAGTCATTAATGAAAAGGACAGTTGAGTATGTGTCATGTATGACAGATTCTATGATGACCCTGAATGGAAGGACTTTGTGTTGGTCAAAGTTCTATGGAATCTCCATGCCATCAAGATGTTATGTGGAGGCTTGATGATATGATGCATGAATAACCATTGTCTCCCTTCATCTAGGATTTTGGGGACAAAATCCCTGTTAGGGGTTTATAACTTGTAACATCCCTGGCATGGGTTTAGGGCTAACCCTATTTGTGTGGCTTAAATAAGTTTCTTAGAACTTTAATATAATTCTCTAAAGTGTTTTGTTATCAGGTGACAAACTTATGTTTCAAGTTTGGTCTTGTTTGAATGGTGTTTGAGCAATGTTCTCTTGGTTTGGACCAAAATGCAATTTACCCAAGATAAGGGGTTATATTGCAATATGTCACATGTTGAATGTACCTCACGTGTTTTAGCATCATAATAAAAATAATTATGCTAAGGGGTGGCTTGTGGAAAGCCTAACTTCCAAGTTTGGGCTTGTTTGAATAATGTTAGTGCCTTGTGTATCAATTTTGATACAAATTGTAATTTACCCAAAAATGTAGGGTTGATATGTAAATTACCACATATAGAGTGCCCCTAATCCATATATGTATCATTTAGAGGAGAGATAAATAAGTATACACCATGCTTGAATCATATTTGAGTGATGGTACTCTTGGTGATGAAAAGACCAAGAACGGGGTTGAATTTGAAACTCTAATTTGAGTTGTATCGGGTTGTAGAGTTCATATGAGAGTACCTATCAGCCAAGGAGAAATAGAGGGAATCTCATATCAGTTTTTGAACTCTTGGACTTTTCCATGATGGGCTAATCACCTCAAGGAGGTGAAGTGTATCGGTTTACAACTTCTTTGGAAAAGTTGTATCGAGTTGTGAATAAAGTGGTGATTGAGTTGAAATATCTTATCCAAAAAGATAAGTGATGGCCGAAATTTCATCTCTAGATTATCCTCAAGTGTTTTGCATGTCAATATAAATATGAGTGCATGAATGTACATGTGTCAACCATGCATGGACACGTGGCACCTAGTAGCCTAAAATGATGACACCTCATATACACTCTTTTTCATGAACCTCAACTATATATACCACTCCTTTCACCGATTAGTGATTTATTTTAAACGTTACCACCCTATTTCTCTTTGATATCGTGCATAGTGTCTTGGTATTGTGCATAGGTGAAGGGGTATCATGCATAGAGCCTTAGTATCGGCCATGGCAAGGTGATATCGGCCATTGCAAGGTGATATCAGCCATAGCAAAGTGATATCATCCATAACAAGGTGATATCATCCATAGTAAAGTTATATCGGCCACAAGTGAGGGGATATCATGCATGAGTGGTGAGGTATCGTGCATGGTGCTAAGGAACAAGAATGATATCAAGCCTTAACCCTAAGGTGAAGCCATGATAATCTTCAACCTTGGATTAAAGCATGGATCTAGGGTTGTGATCTTCCTTTCTTTTCTTCTTCACCAAATACTTATCCATGGTGATTCTTTGCATATAGAGGAGTTGTGAAGATCATATTCAACCTTGGAATGTGAAGCTTTGGATCTTGGATCTTTGAAGTTGTTCTTGAGGTGGGTTATATAACTTGAACCCAATTATGTTATTATTCACCTTCAATTCTATTGTACTTGTTGATCTACTTTCAATTTCGAATTCTCTTGCATAATTGATGATCCTATGATTTCTAAAGTTGTTTGGGACTATTTTTCATGAACTAGAATAGTAATAAAAAGAGTCTAGAGGTTGTTTATGATGACATCATCAAGGTCCAACATGATATCGGGTTCAACCTCTAACCCGATATGGTGAGGTGAACATACAACTAGCACGATACAATATTGAAGCTTATATCTTATGCATGATATGATGATGAAGTGCACACCTTGTGCATGGTATGATGATGAAGCACATACCTTACACACGATATGATGATGAAGTACACATCTGATGCACGATATGGTGTCAAGTACCTCTAACCCGAGATGACAAACCCTAAATTATGAGCAACCCGATATAAGTGATCTAATTACCCACCTCAAGCACGATATAGTGATAAGTTTATACCTCATGGATGATATGAGTACCACATACACACATCTCATGTACGATATGGGGTTAAGCACACACCTTATGCACGATATGGTGTCAAGTATATACCCCTAACCAGATATGGTGTTGAAACCTAACATGGTAATGTGAAAACCGATATACATTAGAACCTCAAACCCCTATTGGTTGTACACTTGAGTTGGTATAGACTAACCTATTATCTATCCTATCACTTATTTCATGGTGAAGGGTAGGCTGATACCATGAAGGTTTGAAGAATTATGAGTATAAGGGTCTAACCCGATATGCAAACCCTATTGTTGAGTAACCCGATATGGAAACACACACACACTTCTATGCCTGATATGGTGGGAGCACCTCAATCCAATGTACTTGATTGAGTAACACATGTAGTGTGCTATGTCAAATGATACATTAAGATGCAAAGAGTTTAATGCACTTTGATTAAGTAGGCCAATTTACCTTGAAGAAAGGGTTGAGCCAACTTAATAAGGTATGATGTAATCAACATCCTAGTGAGGGTGAGAAAGAAACTCATACTTGTGTGATATTCATGTAATGAGAATACATTGATACTCCTAATATGTGTGGAGTATGAATTAGGGTTTGATTCTTGATGATATGTACTTCAAACCCTAATCGGCTTAAATGGGAAACCCTAACCCTAATAATGGGAAGGATGTATTTCTCTTGTATCACATAGTGATGATATGAATTTGAAACCCTAATCGGTTAGAAAGGGAAACCCTAACCCTAATAATGGGAAGGATGTATTTCTCTTGTATCACATAGTGATGATAGGAATATGAAACCCTAATCGGTTAGAATGGGAAACCCTAACCCTAATAATGGGAAGGTTGTATTTCTCTTGTATCACATGGTGATGTTATGTACTTGCTATTATATTTATCATGTAGTGCTAACCATGCAGAAATCATAAGATGATGAGAATAGCCAAGTATGAGCTATGATGTTTCATATAATACATATTTAAATAGGGGTTTTGAGCCATGTTAAATACTCATACAACAAGTATAATGCTTATAGGGTCTGATGACCTAAAAAGATAGTTGTTGCCTAGTGAGAACTGACAAGATGTTTAAATGGGCCTTGTGAGCCATGTGAAATGCTTGTGCAACAAGTATTATGTATACCTTGGTCTGAGGACCTAGAGGTAACAATTACCTAATGAGTGGTGACAATGTTTAGTGATGAACTAAGGGTTTGAATACCCATATCTAGTAATCATGGTGATTATAATGCTAAGGGAGAAGAATCCCTAGTAATGTGATAAGGGACTGAGATCCCGAGTGTTATACATTCAATGTGTTCCAAAGATCATGAAAGTACTTAATAAATGTATTACACCTTTCTTTGTAGTATATGTTATAATTCATGTTTGCAACTTAGTTGATGCTAAAAGATACTGTAATGCACCTAATTAATCAAGTGGAATATCATCATGTAGTTTCCCTGACCATAGATCCATTTAGTGTTAGAATTTGCTAAATGGTGAAACGAGTTTAACTTGGAGAGTATATTTTTGAATATGCGGGGGTGAAGGATGACATATATCCATACGTCCTAATGGAGAATTTATGTAGCACCTTCCTCATTTATTTTATATTGGGATTGATATGTGAATCTCCCGACCAAATGAGGAATTGATGTGTAAATTCTTCTTCATTATTTGATAACAAGATTGATATGTGAATCTCCTGACCAAATGAGGAATTGATGTATAATCTTCCTTATTATTATAATCCAAGGATGGATAATTGAAATCTGCTTGAAGAGAGTGCATGGTGCGGCTGTAGCTCTATAGTGAAGATACCAGTATACCATGGTAAGCTAATTGCAGATGACACAAGATGTCCTGCCAGTAGTCTTGTACTGACTGAGACGGATGAGGTCTTGGCAACTGGCTCTTCCACTGACCTTGTATGGTACCGATGCTTTACATAGTCGTGGTCGGTTGGAGCATGAGTGGTATACCTCATCTCTTCATGGCATAAGTGTGATTGTAAACATGTAATCAGCCGTGTAGCATATTTGCTTAAGGATCAAATACGGAAAACATTGGTTGATGTACACTTCTTTTATACATCTTAAATGGATAGATGTTATACATGTTCTTCATATTCCTTATAAAGTGAATAGATGATTTATTGCTCTATCATAGATAGCTACATTATTATAAAAGATGAGATTGCTCTGTTATGCTTATAAACAATGATAAATCTTGCTTATTAATATAAAAGAACCTCTGCTCAGTTTTTTTACTATTTACATGTGATAATAACATTGTTGGCAGAGAGTTATATATCTTACTAGGACTTGTGTCTCACCCCATTGGTCACCAACATTTTTAGGTGGACGCGGACGAGGAGGTAGAGACCTTACTGCAGAGGGAGAACAACTGCAATAGGGTCAGCAATAACAGCTCAGGTTGAATGTACTGTCTGTCGTATCTTGTAGATAGAAGTCTTATGTGTCGTATCTTTACTCTCAGGTCCTTGGAGTCAGTACATAATGATTTTATCAACGATCTAAGATTTTGGCTTGTATGCCTCGAGGTTTTATGTTGCTCTAGTATATGTTTTGACAAGGCAACTGGTATATGTTATCCTCGAGATGAGATGGTACAATGTATGTACAATGTGAACCATGATGTATATATTATTTGGGTTCTTTTCTTAAGAAGTTTCCTGGACATGGATCTCTTTGCAAAATGGTTTTAATTTTTAGTAATTTTTATTAATCCATTGTTAATGTTTATTCCGCATAATTACTATGACAATTTGGCTATTGGTTTGATAGCGGTCGTCACAGTGCGCTTCTAAGAAGAGCATTCTTGAGAAGACTTGGGGGATAAGCGATAGAGAACACATGTTAGGAGCAATAAAAGGCGGACCCAAGTTCCAATGGAGCATGGGCGAGCAACTACTTGGTGTAGAGCAGCACGAAGGATGTCAATGAAGGGCAGGAGATAGAGGAGTGGGATACTATACACTGTAGGAACACCCACGTGGAAAATAAAATCTAGAAGATCTGCATAGAGCTTGAGGCAGCCAGTAGGAGGAGGTGGCGGCTCAATATGTTTACGAGCAATCTAGGTGCAAGGAATAGGGACTGAAATGTCAGACTTGATGGATACTGGCAATCCAACTACCAAGTCGACTAGCACCACATCGGGATGACAAGGTAGAGATGTAGTGGCATCGGAGCCATCAGAAGCTCAGTGATGACATGCCTTAGACCAAGGTTGGGTGCCTAGGCTGAAGCCACACATCCAACACTTTGAAGAACGAAGAGATGTCAACAAACCTTCCCATACATCAACATGGCTTTTTTAGTATTTATAAGTTGAGTGTGCTTATATTTTTTTTTGTTCTTATTGATAGATTTGAACTACCTATGTTACCAATAAAGTACCTTTTTATTCTTAAGTATCACCTTGTTTTTATTTTTTAGTTGATGAGGTGTGTCTACTTTGTCACATGCTTAGACACTTTTGGGTAGTATGTGATTCATTGTAGGAAACTCCCAGATTTTAAGTACAGACATTATCTTGTTAGAGATGTTCTCTACGACGTGGTTAGATGTGGGTTGCTACTAAAAAGAGGACATGTGAATTTTTTACTAATCCATAGGAGGGGAGATTGACACATAAACTAACACGTGTCTTGATTTTTTGTTGGATCAAAGGGAAACATATGTGTGTGATCTAATAAGGGTCTTCATTCTTAAAGGTAGAGATTTTACTATTGTCTAAAAATTGACTATGACATACTATCCTAAAAGTTGTTGCAACCAAAGTGATCAAGCATGAGAAAGCTTGTATCAATAATCAACAAATGCTTATATCTTTTAGGTTGATACTTTTGAGATCTTAGCATCAGAGGTTATGGAGCTTCTCAAAAGGGTCATAAAAGTATATGTTAATGTTATGACCCCAAATCTATAGGTGTAGTATTTTGGGGGATTATTTTTGTCATAAAAAAAGTTAGCAGCACAACTATTTTACTATTTGTCTTCTATTTCATAGTATAGATAGGAATGAATTAATTTGAATAAAATAACAAGAATTTACTTGTTACTAACAGTCCCTTCAGTCCTCATAAATGTAGGGGGTCCTTGAATTCTCTTGACCTTAATTAGTTATTTTTGGAATCAAGGGCATGACTGTTCAAAAACTTTGGAGAATGCATTTATGGAAAATAAGCCATACTTTTTTTAACTTCACAGAGTTGTATTTATCCTACTCATTCGGGTTAAAAAAAGGCTAGACATTTGGAATAGTTCATAAGAGCACCTCGAAGTAAGAAAAACAAAGTTATACTATTCCAAAATGTATATTTGTATAAGAGTCTTAACCCTCTAAACTCTCCCAATTAGTTGTTATAAACCTCTTATGTATACTTACCTCTATTTTGTCAAAAGTGACATAGATCTGAAATCCCTTGTGAGGGTTTTCTATATATGTGCACTATCAGGGTGTTGTGGTGCGTCATGTGTTTAGCCAAAGCATGTGCCACTGTGCTATCTTCCTTATTTATGTCTTTGTATATAATGTTGTGCTCATTCATGAATCCTTTGGTTCTCGTCATCCTCTCTTGTTGTCGCTAGGGACCTATTTTTGTGCTTGCCATCATTTCCACTGATGTTTGTAAGTCGAATTCTATATATATATATATATATTTGAGAGGGGACGGAGGGTCCTATGATTGGGGCCCCCGCCAACATTACTTAATTAGGCTAAATCAGCCAAAGAAAAGTTTACAAGACTTAAAGGAAAAAACTGGAAAAGACTAAAGCTATCTACTTGCCCCTTACGTGCCATGGTGGCAACTTCATGGGCAAGCTTGTTACAAGAACGACTAACATAAGAAATGCTGCAAAAATAAAAAAATTGTTTCAGGTTCCTAATATCATCTGCAAGGATCCCCACGTAGTCCCTCCTAGAAGAGGAGTCACTACAAGCTTGGACCACCTCAAGAGCGTCTGTCTCCACCTCGAACTGTATGTCGCCATGGTTGTGTGCCCACTGGAGTGTTGTTCGCAAGGCTACGGCTTCTACCGTTGCTACCTCAGTGCATTTACTAATCTTCTCACCCGCGACCCCTATTAGCACTCATTGGATGTCCCGCATCGCCATTCCTATGGTTGCCTCTCCGTCCTCCCCACATGAAGCATCAACATTTATCTTTACTCGTCCGGGTGCTGCCTTGATCCACCGTGGATTTCCTTCACTACCCAACTGTGCGTTGTTGCTCCTCCTTAGGTTCTTCTCTCCTCCATCATTTTTGACCCATGTCAGTGCCGAACGGTATAGGTAGCCACTGTGTACTTCGCCTTCTTGGAAAACACGCATGTTGCGTCCCCTCCAAACAACCCACATAGCACCAACAATCGCTTCCTTATCTGCCCTCTCGACAACCGCCTCCATGGTGCTAGTGATGTCTTCATCTTTGTAGTCTTCCACCCACTCTTGGGTCCCTCTATCCAGTTGTTCCCAGACCTCAGTAGCATTTGGACATCGGAATAGCATATGTGGAATTGTTTCTTTTTTCGACATGCAAAGCTAACATGTACCATCCTCAATACAGTATCTGTCAAACAACCTCCCTTTGGTGTACACCCTCCACATGAAGTGTGCCATCTTGGGTGTCCACCCCCTCTCCAAATGCGCTACCATAAGTTGACGCCCTACTGCCTTACATGTTGTCGGGCCTCCTCTTTTCCAAGCATGGCTAACCAGTATGTTGACTGCACCATGTATATACCCTTCTTTGTCGGCCACCACGACCATATATCATCTTGTTCATGTATACTGAGCGGTATAGTTTTTATCCTTTCTATGTAAGATGGTGGAAAACAAGCCTCAAGTTTGTCCATGTCCCATTTAAGGCCATCTGGTGTCATAAGCTCACTCACCTTCCCGTAGGGTATGTCATCCGAGCTCTTGAAGCGTGCTAGACTGTCTTCCTCACTCAGCAGCCATGAGTCTTCCCAAATGTCCACATCTTTCCCGTTTCCTACCCTCCATTCCATTCCTTCCTTCAGCAATGCCTTTGCTCCCCATAAGCTCCTCCAAGTGTAGCTAGGATTGTAGCCTCTTCTTGCATCCCAAATGGATGTTCTAGGAAAATATCCGGCCTTCATCACCTTATGCACAAGTGACTGTGGATTCACTCCTAACCTCCATAATTGTTTGGCTAGCAGTGCTTGGTTGAACATATGAAAATTCCTAAAACTGAGTCCTCCACCCTTTTTTGGTTTACACATATTTTCCCAGCTTGTCCATGCTAGCTTTCTTTCATTTCCTTTTGCACCCCACCAAAACCTTACAATGATACTTTGGATTTCATCAAGTGTGCTAGCTGGTATCTAGAAAATACTCATCACATACGTCGGGATAGCCTTTGCCACAACCTTGATAAGAACCTCCTTGCCAGGCTTGGACAGTAACTTCTCGGACCAACCTTGAAGTTTTTTCCAAATTCTCTCCTTCACGAAACTGAAAATATGTTTCTTTGATCTTCCTATCGCTGTTGGGAGACCAAGATACTTTGCGTGCCTGTCCACCTCCTTTACTTGCAGCAAACCCTTTAGTTCTTCTCATTTTGTTGCCGTCACCCCTTTTCTAAAAACTACCTGTGTCTTTGATAGATTAATTTGTTGACCGGATGCCTGTTCGTAGTGGCTGATAATTTTAGCTATCTTCAAGCATTCTGACGAGGTTACTCTAGCAAAAAGGATGCTATCATCTGCAAAGAAAAGGTGAGATATTCGTGGTGCCCCTCTACACAGAGTGGTACCGTGTATAAGGTTGTCATGAGCAGCAATACTTAACATGGTAGAAAAAGCTTCCGCACATATGATGAAAAGGTAGGGAGAGAGAGGGTCACCCTGGCGAAGTCCCTGTGAATGTTTTGATCTCCTGGTCCGGTCCCCGTTGATGGAAAACATGTGTTGGACAGTTGTGATGCAGTCTTAAATCTTCTCCCTTCATACTCCAAATCCCATTTTCTCCATCACATAATTTAAGAAACTCCATTCAACCCTATCATAGGCTTTGGACATGTCTAGTTTCAATGCAAGGCTGCCTTTCTTCTTTCCTTTGTCCCTCTTCATGGCATGAAAAGTTCATAAGCAATGATAGAATTATCGGTGATCAAACGCCCGGGAATAAAAGCACTTTGATTCTCTGTTATAATACTATTCATGAGAGGCTTTAGTCTATTTGTCATCACCTTAGAAGCAAGTTTGTACAACACATTGCATAGGCTAATCGGGCGGAACTCTCCAACTATTTTGGGTTTTTCAGTCTTTGGGATCATCACTACCAGTGTTTCATTTACCTCCTCTAGAATCCTTTCTCCTTTCCACCATCTTTTAATGTAGCTGGCCACATCTTGACCCAAAACACCCCAGTACTTTTGATAGAACATTGCTTTCAAACCATCCAGACCCAACGCTTTATTAGGGTGCATTTGTTTAAGAGTTGCCCAGATTTCCTAGCTTGTGATCTCTCTTTCAAGATTTTCTTTTTGTTCTTCACTGATCATCCTTCTAATGCCTCTTGCTGCTTGTTCAAACCCCATGGGATTGCTAGTTTGGAACAACTTGGAGAAGAAACCGGTAATGATGGCTGAAATATCATCTGCATGAGTTTTGAAATTCCCTTGATCATCTTCAAGACCCTCTATCTAGTTTCTTCATCTCCTACTCGACACCTTTTGGTGGAAATAAGCTATGTTGTGGTCCCCCTCCTTGAGTTCTTTTACTCGTGCCCGTGCTGCCCAATACTCCTCATCTCGCTTTAGCCAATATTGCAGTTCTCTAGAAATCTCTTCTGCCCTTTGAAGGTAAACATGGTCCGGATGTTGTGCCTGAATTTTCTTTAGCTCGCCTTCAAGTTCATTGATTTTTTTATTCCCAAACTTATTTATAGCCCACCTATTGAGATGATTTTTGCAATTAATTATCTTTGTCTTCAGGTCATCACCACTTGTCCATGCTTCCCCAATAATGGTTTCACACTCCTCCTCTCCTGCCCACATAGGCTCAAAGGCAAAGAACTTTCTTCTCCTTCTCCCTTTTTGTTTTCTATTCTTGACTTTCAATATGATAGGAGCATGATCCGACTCATAGATAGGAAGATGGATGATCTTGCAGTGACTAAATAAATCCCACCATTTGAGTTCCGAAAGATATCTATCAAGTCTTTCTTGCACAAGAGTTCTTTCTGATAGCCCACGTCTCCAAGTGTAGACGTTTCCTTCAAAACCAAGGTCCACCAATTCACAGTCATCAATTGTGTCCCTGAAGTTTTGCATGAACTTTTCCTCTCTAGGTGGTCCACTTTTCTTCTCAGAATTGGAAACTATCTTGTTAAAATACCCAAAGAAAAGAACTGGTTCCTCAGCCTCCGCCTTTAGCTGCCTCATCAAGTCCCATGTCTTTGCTTTGTTCTGCTGATCTGCCCACCCATATATCCCAATGGCACGCCAAGTGGTCCCTGTATCATTGTCTTTGACTAGACTGGAGACATGTCTATTAGAGTAGTTGAGAATTTCCACCTCTGTATCCTTCCACCAGAAACTGATTCCTCCTGCCCGACCTGTGCTAGAGATGCACATGCCATCTTTGAACCCACAACTTATTCGAACTCCCTCTGTCTTCTTCCTAGAAATCATAGTTTCCATAATGAAAACTATATTCAGGCACTCTCTCCAACACCATGATCGGAAAGCCGTGCACGTGTCAGGGTCGCCCAAGCCCTAACAGTTATAGCTGAAGAGTTTCATTGTTCTTCGCGGGATTGGTCACCGCCAATCTCCGCTACTTGGGTCTCACAAACCCTGGTTGAGGTAGATCCCCCTGTTGAAGTTTGCTTTGCCTTCTTCTCACCAGTCCCAGTCATTGGTAGTTCCTCAAGTTCCATGTCACACCACTCTGAGTTCCTATCTTGCTTTCCTAACTATTTTTTCCACATCACCTCCTCCTCTGGGATGCCAAGTCTGGCACCTCTACTCATTTTGTATACCCACGTTTGATGTTTCTTTTTTGCTCGGGTTGAACTCGACAATTTCTTTGCTTTTGGTCCAACAACCTTCCTCCTTTGTGCTCTAGTAATTGCACGATGATCCCCTTTAGTGTTGTCTTTGCTATGTCCCTCGTCGTGTTGGAATTGCAAGAGGGGTGTCGTTGGTCTGGAAACATTCACGTCCTTGCCATTCCCCTCACCACCGTGTTGACCACCTGACTTCCCTATCCCGTCTCCATCACCCTCTTCTTCCTGCACTATAGGTGCATCTTCATTTATCTTACCACTCCCAGCCTAGTCACCTCCTTCATCCACGCAACGCTCCTCCTGTTGCCTACTATGTATCATTACCACTCCCCCGTCACCCGTTACCTCCCCGATGCCCTGTCCTGCTGGGCGTTGCCTGGTGTTACACTGCATTACTCCGTCCCTCCCTTCCTTCTCCGCTTGGCCCCCGTTGGTTTCCCACCCGTCTACCCATGCGTTCCTCGAACCCCCACTGCTATGCCCACCACTCCGACGACCTTCAGGACGCCCGTCTCCTTCTGGTTTCCCCCTACCCCTTGCCGTCTCTCCTTCGACGCCACCCACAGTAGTCTGCGGCTCCCCACCACAGCCGCCCCTCTTTGTTCTTCTTTCCAACGATGCAGCATCGTCATTTCCCCCCACACCCATCGCCTCCCTACCGATGCTGCGTTCATTGTGATGTTGCGTTGCTCTGTCACGCGTATCCGTAAACACTACCCCATCGGTGCCACTCGATGCATCCCCGACGCTGCGCCCAGACAAAATTTGATGTGCCCCTTCCATCTCGTCATTACTTTGATTCTCCGACTGTGCCTCGCCTGATCCGCTGTGTGCACGACTTCCCTGTTGGGGCTGCATCTCTGTCTTATCTGTTCTGAACATGAGTTTGCACCTTGCTGGTCCGTTGCGCCCCCCGCTGTCGCGCTCGAGCCTCCGTTGTTTCCATGGTGACGCCTGCAGCCAGTTCCCCCACCGTTGCACATGGTCTTGCTCGGCACTGGCTCCCTGACAGTCTTTGTCTATGTGCCCAAGCACTCCACACACAAAGAAAAAATTGGAGAGACATTAGTATTTCACCTCTATCTCCACGACGCTGCCTCCTTTCATTCTGATCTTCAGCGTTCGCTTCAAGGGTCTGGTAACATCCATTAAAACCCTAACCCGGGTAGACGCATCCCACCCTGATCCGTCAGTGTCCACTTTTGTTACTTCTCCGATCTGCCCAGCAATTTCACGAACCGTGCCTTCTCCTCTATAACCTAGAGGGAGTCCATACAAGCAAATCCAAAAGGGGCTTGACGCAATTTTACCGTGCGTATAAACGCAAGTGAACGCGTCGAGTAGTACATGCCTTTGTGAGGCCCGATTTGAACTTAGGGATACGTGCAATCGTCGGGGACTCCTATTAACTACTCGTGATCAGCTAAGCCGATTAACAAGTTGAGAGTTGTTGTTAAAAATAAAAGAAAAATAAAAACAAAATAAAAGAAGCAATCGATTAAATGTTGATTTAATCAATTCAAAAGGGTATCTTTAGGATTGCGGTTTCACCGCGGGTTTTCATTGTATTAGATTTTATATAATTCCTCAATTTCATCTCTCTATCCGGGTAGTGGCCTGAAAACAGAATTGCCCACTGTCGTGGTGCAATTCACTACCTAAGCTTAGGCCGGTTCCACCGTCGTAGTAACCTATAGCCTAAACTAGGTGCATTATGAACGATCTCTCAGTTCCACCATTAATTTTACACCACCTTGGTCAAGGGATTTATCGATTAATGTAGATTTCGTCTCTTTTCAACCGTTAATCCTTCTTTCAAAGTGATTAAGGGCATTAGGTTATTATTATGGTGATCAAGCATAACAATACATGGAGAAAACGAAATTATACCATGGATTTGAGGGATAAAGTATGATTCACTATTATAAAATCGTCATACAATGAATTCCCGGGATACTCCCGGTCCTAAAGATGAAGGGGATTAGCCCCGCATGTTCATCTCACACAAGTACATGGTAGAAATAGGGGAAAACATGTGAAAAACGTGGAATGAAAGGGAAAACCCCTGAACGGAGAAGAACTGGTTGATCCTTTGCGTAGAACACGTGCTCTCCCGCCTTTCGGTGGTGAAATCCGTCTTCTGCGGTGTCCGAATCAACAAGTATGAGCTTCTAGCCTCCGTTCTCCTCTCTACCACTCCTCGATACTCGTGCAATGGCTAATCAGCTGACCCCCCCGTATGGGCAGCCATCATTAGGTATATCTCGGTCATTAAGTCGCTAATTAATTGTAGCCGTCCGATTGAGATCATTAGAAAGAAAACTCATATCCTACGGTGTCGATACCATCGACGCGAGTCGATGGTATCGACCCGCTGCAGTAGCGAACCCTTCCTTTGTCGCGCCCGACATCATCTCGATACCATCGACGCGAGTCGATGGTATCGACTTCCTGTAGGCATCAGTTTTGTCGTTTTGCGTCGCTGTAGCCTCCATGCGTCGATGGTATCGACGTGGTGTCGATACTATCGACTTCTTCCTCACCAACAAGCTGATGGTATCTCGATACCATCGACATCCCTGTCGATAGTATCGACGCTTTGCTGCTCCTTTCGGCTGGCAACCTGTGATCGAGTCGATGGTATCGACGGAAACAAATACTCGTTTGTCCTGAAGTTCAAACATAAGATCACATAAATTCACACAAATAATAATATTTTGACAATTAATGCTCAAAACGATGAAATAAAAGGGATTTGACATAAAACAGTAGCAAAGGCCAAAGTGGATGAATTATGCCACATTAACCATAAAAATGACTAATAAAAGCATAAAACATATATGAAACAGGTCTACAAATGCGACTCAAAATCATCACATCAAACTCCCCTAAGCTTGAACGTTGCTCGCCCTCGAGCAACTAATCCTTAGAATAGAATTGCTAATGTCAACTGAAGAACAACACACCACAACCAACATCCCATATGACTCCCACCGGACATTCACATACCGGCCCTCTCTAACCACGGAACGGTAATTACCCTGAAGGTGACAGTAATCATTCATAAAAGAAATTGACCTTAAAACTGATGAACACTATCACATAAGGCAGTTAGCATAATAAAATTCACCGGTTCAGACTTGGTGCATCTTGTGATCTCCTATACTACGTTGCTCGCCCTAACTACCATCTACATGGAAGCAGTTCTTCTGATATACTTTAGTGAGGAGAAATTCACGGTGGCCTACCAATCCGAGCAACGGGTGGATGAAGATGGGTGGTTCATGGAAGAAAATGGAAGTATTACACAGTTTCAACATGCACAAAACAAAAATGTCCTAAATGATGAAAATGCACATGAAAAATGCCCTAATGCCTAAAATTGGGTGGAATGATGCATGTACTTACCATCCATCTCAAAATGAAATGGACATCTAATTAAGCTACATCATGTACTCAATTATCTCGAAATGCAGGTGATATTATGTTCCTTTCTCCTTCTTATTCTTGTTGCTTCTACATAACTCTTTTTTTTCATTATACAGATTTTCTTTCAGATTTTTTTATTTTCTTTTATTTTTCAACCCTTTTATATCCATAATCGATAATGAATATTTTATCGGGCTTATTTTCTTCATAATTCAGAAATTTGCACTATTTAGAAGGTATGGAACAATTTAATTCACCATTGGAGAAAAATTGAGACACATGATATACTTTATGCATGAAAATTAAGAATGCAACTACATGACATGCACCTAAGGGTAATGTGCATGTGTTACTATTCTATTTTTTTTAATATATGCAAAACATATGGAAATAAATTTAATGCAAGACCTATCTGTATGCAATGCAGTCAAAGAAGTTAAAACTGTAAAGTACTTCCAATTCTTGCAGTGGACTGTGAAAAGCGAAGAGGTGGAAAGATCACAAGACTAGGTGACTGAACCTTAGAAAGATATTATGTGTCCCTCCTTACTGACTTGTGTAGTAGTCAAGAGGTTTCTCTCTCCTACTTCCAATTAAAGTCACATTACCATTTGGTCAGTTTAGGCTCAAACAACCATTTCCGTCCACTTTCATGAATCATTAGGAGTACAGTTGTGAAATTTTGTTTTAAAGTTGACAAAACCAATCATTTTCGTAGGATATGTGCCCAAGGTTAAACAAGACAAACTTTCCAAACACACAATTTTTTTTTTAAATTTCCCTCGATTTTCCCATGCACAAATAATGAGATGACACAACTTTATGACATCCACGATTACACTAGATAGCATGTGGATCCTACAAAAACTAAAATTGCAAGAAACAAATAATAAGAACAAAAATAATAAAGTTAAAAACTAAAAACAGTAAAAGATAAAGTTGTTCCAACTACCCCCCTAAGCTTGAATTCGACTATGGCCTCATAGTCCAAAACAAACTTAAAGATTGGAACAGTGATACCAGATCACTCTTGTGGTGGTGGAGGTAGGTACTGCGGAGCCGTAGGGTCCCACGAAGGATACTCCCCCTGGAAGCTTGGATCGAACTGGGCCCTGGGTGGAGGTTGTGGATAACCTCCAAAATAATTTTGGCTCCAATAGTGGTCATAGAAGGGCTCCTGTTGCGTCTCCATTCGATACAACCGATCATGTATCTGTTGTTGGTTGGCAAGGAGAAGACGCCCATTGTCGAACATCTCCCTTTGGTTATCCCGTATCCGGTTCGTAGTGTCTTGAATACTGGTATACATCGCCATGTGCTGCTGCTGCGACTGCTGTATATCGTGCAACATAGTGTACATGCCCTGCATGGAATAGACATCCTCGCTTGGCTGCGAGGGCGGTGGAGGTGGCGGAGTAGGCTGAGATGATGAAGATGCACCCGGATGCATCCGAGGATGCTTCCGTGGTGCCACTCGTGCTCGAAGAGGTGTAAATGCCTCCTCTTCCTCCTCAGCCTCGCCGTCATTTCCGTCGTCGCCACCGTCGTTGCCGCCTTCTTCATCGGAGTCGGCGATGGCTATGATTGGCCATCAGAAGTGTTGCACCCCATCGATGTTGAAGACCGGATCAGGCAATGGGCACTCCTGATAGGCGTGGTTGACGTGGCAATGCGCATACGCCAAACCATCTCGAAGAAGTAGGAGATTGGACCGGTGCAAATGTTGCAAGTTCACCATGCTTCTAGTAGATAGAGGAGTGAGGGTTTGGAAATTCAAGCCAAGGTATGATGCCAGCTTGGTGATGAGCCCACCGAAGTGAATCGACGCTTTCCTCGTACTCCTCTTCACCGACAATACTCTCTACCAGAAAGAAGGCACCCCAATTGCATTCTTGACGCTTCAGGAGCTTATATAAGAAGAAAAGATTCGGCTCCTGGAACTTGCTAAGGGACAGATCACCCCTATAAAACATCGTCGAACAGAGCATCCGGTGCAGAATCTGGACGAAAGGGTGCTCGAAATCAGCTACCGCAGCATTATGGTAGCTTACTGACTTCCCCGGCGGCACCGTAACCAGCTCGGAGAAGATTGCGTCATAGTCGGTGCGGTTATCTGGCTGCCGGTAGTCGTACTGCGAATGGTTCCAGTTGAAGATCGCGTTGAACTGCTTGAGCGTGAGGGTGTAGTCGTGGTTGTACAGCCGGAAAGACACCTGACCCTGGATCCACTCACGATCGGTAGCTACTATGTCGTTGGGCACGACACAGACGTCCAATGACGCCATGAACTATGCTACCAATTCCTTGTACGTGGGCCAGTCACCGAAGAACGGCTGGCCATCTTGGTGAAATTCCAGCTCACCAGGCCTTATCGGTGTGTGACGGGCCTGCCCATTCAGAACATAGGCCAAGTTGGCCTCAAATCCAAGATCTCGGATCATCTCCCAGTCCACATACCGGGTGGGCTCGATCTTCCTCCGCATGATCTCCTCGTAGATCTTGCGGACCTCTGAGGAAGGATGGACGAGTCGGGGATGTGCGACCGACAATGGCGGTGGTGGCACGAATTCCGATGGAGTCACGTGTGAGGAAGAAGCTCTGGTCACATTCACCATGTTGGCGACGAGAAACGGGGATTAGAAAGAGAGCTCGGTGAAGAATGGAGAGTTGAATCTCTGCTCGATGAAGATTGTCGCTCGGTGCTGCTCGTCGTCGGGCGTGGAAGGCTCGGGGGAGTGCTCGGCATAAAGGGAGGAGATTGCTCTGAAGGTGTGACGTCAACTGACGTAATGAATCCCCTTATATAGACTTGGCCGGCGCCACTGTCGACGCGTCGATGGTATCGACACTAGTCGATGCTATCCGCCCCCATCGCGAGTATCGACGGTTGTCGATGGCTGGATCTTGAAACCCGGATCGCTGACGTGTCGATACCATCGACGCGAGTCGATGGTATCGACGCTGCACCCGGATCAACTGTCTTGAAGATGCGATCGCCGTTGATTCATTTGCGCGGATCGGTGACGTGGATTGTTGATACCATCGACGGGAGTCGATAGTATCGACTATCCTGTTTAGGGTAAATCCTCGTGAGACCGGCCGCCGCCTTTTTCACTTTGAAATTTCGATACCATCGACACGCCCGTCGATGGTATTGACTTTACTGAGTCGATTTCTTCTGTAAATCTTCAGAGATCTCGATGGCATCGACTGGCATGTCGATACCATCGACTTTTATTTGTCGATCTGCCTGTAGGTCTGTCGATACCATCGACGAGGCCGTCGATGGTATCGACGTAGTGCAAAATCTACAATCGTCAACCTGTTCCTTGGTCGATACCATCGACCAGTGTGTCGATGGTATCGACTCTGTCTCAGCCTGCACATCTAACAAAATGATCACAGTATCTTTTTTACATGAAAAACTAAGTAAAAACAAATGAAACTATGAATGTAAATGAACTAAACTAAGCTACCAATGGTTGGGTTGCCTCCCAACAAGCGCCCTTATTTAACGTCTTAGGCTAGACAGCTTTCGGTACTTCATGCATCCGGAACGGAAATGAGTTTGACCTCATTCACCTTCCTCTTATAGTTCTCACCAAAATAGAGCTTCAACCTTTGTCCATTTACCAAGAACATGGTATCACCATCACGCACTAAGATCGTGCCGTGTGGTTTGACCTCCTCTACCACGAACGGTCCACTCCACTGGGATTTTAGCTTCCCGGGATGCAACTTGAGTCGTGAATTGAACAACAAAACACTGTCTCCCTTTTTGAACGTGCGCAACTGGATGTGGCGGTCGTGGATTAGCTTTGTGCGCTCCTTGTATATCCGTGCGTTCTTATACGCTGTCATCCGTAGCTCATCCTACTCGTTCAATTCCAGCAATCTCTTCCTTCCCGCTTCATTGTAACTCAGGTTTAGTCTTCTTAGCGCCCAATGCGCCTTGTGCTCCAACTCTACCGGTAGGTGACATGCCCGGCCATACGCCAACCTAAAAGGCATGGTGCCTATAGGTGTTTTGTAAGCCGTCCTGTATGCCCACAAAGCATCCGGCAGTAGGGCACTCCAGTTCTTCCTCGTGGACGCCACCGTACACTCTAAAATCGTCTTAATTTCGCGATTGGAGACCTCCACTTGGCCTTGAGTTTGCGGATGATATGGGGTACCTATGTTGTGCTTGACCCCATATTTCTTCAATAATGTCGAGAACTTATGATTCCTAAAATGCGTACCCCCATCACTGATTATCATTCGGGGTACTCCGAACCTGCAAAAAATATTTTCTTTCACGAATCTGCACACTACAGTAGAATCATTAGTCCTAGTGGGTATTGCTTCCACCCACTTCGACACATAATCAACTGCTAACAAGATATATAGATTGGAATTTGAGGACACAAAGGGTCCCATGAAATCTATTCCCCACAAATCAAATACCTCCACTTCCTGAAACACATTCAGGGGCATTTCCTGTCTCTTTGAGATGTTACCGGCTCGTTGACAGGAATTGCATTGCCTTACAAATTCATAGGCATCTCGGAACAATGTTGGCCAATAAAGACCGCTTTCCAAAACTTTAGCTACCGTGCGCGAGCTGGCGTGGTGTCCTCCCGTAGGTGATGCATGGCAATGACATAAAACGCTCTCATACTCCACTTCAGGCACACACCTGCGTAAGATACCGTCCCTGCATTGCTTAAGAAGAATCGGGTCATCCCAAAAATAATACCGTAAAGAATGAAAAAAATCTTTTCTTCTCCTGATATGACCAATCTTCCGGGATGATCCCGCAAGCCAAATAGTTTACAATCTCAGCGAACCAAGGATCCTTAGAGTTAATTTTTAAAATCTGTTCATCCGGAAACGTCTCGGTTATGGGTATATGTAAATCTTTTTCATCCACCCTTTCTAACCTAGACAAATGATCAACAACAACGTTTTCAATCCCAGATTTATCCTTAATTTCGATGTCAAATTCCTGTAAGAGCAAAATCCACCTAATGAGTCTAGGCTTTGCATCTTTTTTCTCCATTAGGTATTTTATTGCGGCATGATCAGTCCATATAACTACTTTAGATCCAACTAAATACTGCCGGAATTTTTCAAAAGCGAAAACAACGACGAGTAATTCTTTCTCAGTAGTTGTATAATTTAATTGGGCATCATTTAAGGTTTTCAAAGCGTAGAAAATCACGGCGGGTTTATTGTCCACCCGCTGCCCCAACACAGCTCCTACCGCAAAGTCTGAAGCGTCACACATTGGTTCGAACGGTTT
The DNA here is from genome assembly GCA_963693085.1 of Alisma plantago-aquatica. Lineage (NCBI taxonomy): Eukaryota > Viridiplantae > Streptophyta > Magnoliopsida > Alismatales > Alismataceae > Alisma > Alisma plantago-aquatica. The sequence goes on from OY856412.1 coordinate 513,817,297, forward strand.
TGTCCAATCCGGCGTTTGAACAACCAGTGCAGAGATCAGTTTTTCTTTTAAAACATCGAACACATGTAGACAATTTTCATTAAAATAAAAAACAGCGTCTTTCTCTAAAAGCTCGGATAGAGGTTTTGCAATTTTAGAAAAATCTTTTATAAATCGACGATAGAACCCGGCATGTCCCAAGAAACTTCTTACCCCTTTAACAGAATTTGGTGGGGGCAACTTGGAAATGACTTCAATTTTGACCGGATCTACCTCTAAACCTTTGCTGGACACCTTGTGTCCTAGCACTATCCCCTCAGTCACCATCATGTGACATTTCTCCCAGTTGAGGACCAAAAGTGTGTCCTCACAGCGCTGTAAAACTTTGTCCAAGTTATTGAGACATTCATCAAACGATGCACCATACACCGAAAAGTCATCCATAAAAACCTAGAGACAGCGCTCTACCATGTCAGAAAATATGGCGAGCATACAACGTTGAAACGTCGCAGGTGCATTGCATAAACCAAAAGGCATTTGGCGATATGCGAAAGTACCATAGGGACACGTGAAAGTAGATTTCTCTTGATCCAAAGGATCAATCGAGATCTGGTTGTACCCCGAGTACCCGTCTAGAAAACAGAAGTGCGATCGGCCGGCAAGACGCTCTAGGATTTGATCAATGAAAGGTAAAGGAAAGTGATCCTTTAGCGTGGCTGCATTCAAACGGCGGTAATCAATACAAACTCGCCACCCGATTACCAATTGGGTGGTGACAGGTTCATTCAACATATTTTGGGTGATAGTAATTCCCCCTTTCTTAGGGACTACCTGTGTGGGACTCACCCATGTCGAGTCTGATATGGCGTAAATAATACCTGTAGCAAGAAGTTTCATAACCTCCTTCTTCACAACCTCCATCATGCTTGGATTGAGACGTCGTTGAGGTTGAATCACGGGCTTGGCTCCCTCCTCAAGCCGAATCTTGTGCTGACATAGAGTAGGGGAAATCCCCTTAATATCTGCAACAGACCACCCAAAAGCTCCTCGGTGGTTCTTCAGCACTATCAACAGTTGGTCTTCCTCATCCGCACTCAAATAAGCAGATATGATCACTGGTAACTTGTCCTCCTCAGCTAGGAAGACATATTTGAGATGCGGTGGCAGCGGCTTTAATTCTAGCTCCGGCAGACTTATCAAAGATGATTGAAGTGGCGGGGGAAGTTCACCTAGATCTTCATAATGCCTCGCATAGAAGCATCTGTAGCATCTTGGCGCACTCCTTGAGTGAGTTGCTCCTCATCCAATCATGTGTAATATTCACCAAACAAGCCTCTAATGGTAACTCCGGATATGCGTCAAAAACAGAAATAGCAATAACATCATCTTCCATGGAAGGCAGAATGTCCTCCTCCTCATCATTCGGGAATCCTACAGCTTTGCACAGAGAAACTACTTTGGTCTGCTCCATGATATCCACAGCCAAAGTTCCATTGTCCACCTTGCTCATCACATGAGCCATGTCCAGAAATGGCTTCCCAAGACAGAGTGAGATGTTACTATCCAGATGATTTACCATATTGCATTGTTCCTTTGCTTTAGACGACACAGTACTAGAAGGCATGACCATTTCAAAGCGGTCATCGGCTATGCCCAAGGTCAAACGACCTCTTCCCATATCTAAGATCATATCGGCTGTAGCTTGGAAAGGACGCCCAAGTAACAGCTCGTTGCCATGTTCATCCTGCATCTCCATTACTACAAAATCTGCCGGAAAGACAAACATATCCACTTTTACTAACACATCTTCACAGATTCCATAGGGCTTTACCACAAAGTTATCTGCCAATTGAATAGTCATATTGCTTGGCCGTGACTCCTTCAATCCCAACTTTTTGAATGTAGAAAGGGGCATCAAGTTGATGCTTGCCCCTGAGTCACATAACGCTTCACCAAATTTAACCTTCCCAATATAACAAGAAATGTTAAAGCACCCTGGATCTTGCCTCTTTGGCGGCAAAGTGCCCATGATGAAGGCACTCACTTGCTCCTTTAGCACGATGACCTCTGTATCCGAAATTTTCCTCTTCTTAGTAATGATGTCTTATAGAAACTTCCCGTATGAAGGAATTTGCTCAATGGCTTCCAGTAAAGGGATATTGACTGAAAGCTTCCTAAAACTGTCCAAGAACTTCTTGAACTGCGCATCTGCCTTCCTTGCCTTCACACTATTTGGATACGGGACCGGAATGGCTTGTGCCCTTTGGTGAGGTGGCACATAAGGTGTCTTTTTCTGAGGTTCCTCCTCTGCAACCTGTTCTTCAGTATCATCCACGGCTGTGTCCTCAACCTGCCCAGTGACTGGTGCGGGCTGCTCCTCATTGGTTTCAACTTCTACTTCAGTTTGTGGTGTGCTTGTTTCCTCAGCTCTTGGATTCGACACTTTCTTGCCGCTTCTAAGCAGAATAGCCTTTGCTTGCTGATTTCCCCCGGGAACATTGGTATTCCCCGGAAAACTTGGATGTGCCGGTTTCTTCAAACTGGCAATCTCAGCTGCCATCTGTGCCATGGATGTCTCAATGGTCCTCATTTGAGCCCCATGGCTCTGCAATGTTTGCCCGAATTGATTCATGTACTCTCCTTACTGCTTGATTTGCTGGCCAAATGTATTCATTAGCTCTTGATTTTGCTTTATAACCTGATTGAGTAGCTCCGTGCTCTTGTCTTCTGCGACTGGCGAGGGCTTGGCATCCGGATCCTGCAGAAAATTGTTTGGATCCTTCCACGAGAACTTTTTGTCTTTTCTCCATGAATAATCATTGTTCCTATAACCTTGCTATTGTCTTATGTATTTGACTTGAGCCTCATCCTCAGACTCATTATCCTCCTTTTCCAGTAGCTTCTTTGCGAGAAGATCCATCTTCTCATTCAGCTCTTTCATTACCTTGGACTCACCTGCTACTCGAACTTGCTCTACCGGGCCTCTCTCTCTCACCCCATGATTGCTTTCTAGCCATATTCTTTAGTATCTCCCAGCATCTGGTGTCCGTATTATTAAGAAAGAATCCTGACCCAGCTGAATCCAGATTACTCCTATCGTGCTCGGAGAGAGCAACATAGAAGATCTTCACATGCGTCTCTTTATCTAGCCCGTGATGTGGGCACCTCCTCAGCATGACCTGAAATCTCTCCCAAGTCTCAGAATATGTCTCACCGGTCTGTTGGGTAAAGTTATGAATCTTCCGGATCATGTAGTTAGTCTTCTCAGAAGGGAAGAACCTCTCAAAGAAGACCTCCACCATATGGTCCTAGGACTCCACAAACTCATCATCTAAATTATGTAACCACTCTCGTGCCGCTCCCGCTAATGAACTCGGGAAAAGCTTGAGATACAGTGCATCCTGTGGAAACCTATCAATTTTTACCATGTCACAGTTCTCCACAAACTGGCTGATGTGAGTGACGGGATCCTCATTCTTAAGCCCATGAAAAGCATTCGACTTCACCAGATTTATCAAAGCCGGATCAATCTTATATGTAGGTATGTTGATTGCCTGCTTCTTTATAGGCCCTTTTGAAGCAGATGAGGAAGAAGCCTTGATCTTCTCCCACATAGTCTGTGGCTCGGCCATCTCTTCCTGTTCAAGTTCGGAATCTAACTCTTCTTGTTGCTCTTGCTCGTGATTATCCTCGTCCTCAGGTCCCGGCGGCGGAACCTCGGGTGCGCGACCTGCGTAGTCAGTACTACGCGTCTGCACCATGCACAGTACCTGAAATAAGAAAATTCGAGTTCAGTACAGTGCTATGACGAGTATAAAAATTATCGAACAAATTAGAAATATTTGAAGTTGTTTCAAGATAATAAAAAAAATGTGGCCTAGAATGGCCGCTCGTAGCACTCAAAGTGCCAACAAATTGTCGTATCCCTGGCAACGATGCCAAAAACTTGACGCAATTTTACCGTGCGTATAAACACAAGTGAACGCGTCGAGTAGTACATGCCTTTGTGAGGCCCGAGTCGAACTCAGGGATACGTGCAATCATCGGGGACTCCTATTAACTACTCGCGATCAGCTAAGCCGATTAACAAGTTGAGAGTTGTTGTTAAAAATAAAAGAAAAATAAAAACAAAACAAAAGAAGCAATCGATTAAATGTTGATTTAATCAATTCAAAAGGGTATCTTTAGGATTGCAGTTTCACCGCGGGTTTTCATTGTATTCGATTTTATATAATTCCTCAATTTCATCTCTCTATCCGGGTAGTGGCCTGAAAACAGAATTGCCCACTGTCGTGGTGCAATTCACTACCTAAGCTTAGGTCGGTTCCACCGTCGTAGTAACCTATACCCTAAACTAGGTGCATTATGAACGATCTCTTAGTTCCACCATTAATTTTACACCACCTTGGTCAAGGGATTTATCGATTAATGTAGATTTCATCTCTTTTCAGCTGTTAATCCTTCTTTCAAAGTGATTAAGGGCATTAGGTTATTATTATGGTGATCAAGCATAACAATACATGGAGAAAACAAAATTATACCACGGATTTGAGGGATAAAGTATGATTCACTATTATAAAATCGTCATACAATGAATTCTCGGGCTACTCCCGGTCCTAAAGATGAAGGGGATTAGCCCCGCATGTTCATCTCACACAAGTACATGGTAGAAATAGGGGAAAACATGTGAAAAACGTGGAATGAAAGGGAAAACCCCTGAACGGAGAAGAACCGGTTGATCCTTTGCGTAGAACACGCGCTCTCCCACCTTTCAGTGGTGAAATCCGTCTTCTGCAGTGTCCGAATCAACAAGTATGAGCTTCTAGCCTCCGTTCTCCTCTCTACCGCTCCTCGGTACTCGTACAATGGCTAATCAACTGATCCCCCCGTCTGGGCAGCCGTCATTAGGTATATCTCAGTCATTAAGTCGCTAATTAACCGTAGCCGTCCGATTGAGATCATTAGAAAGCAAACTCATATCCTACGGTGTCGATACCATCAACGCGAGTCGATGGTATCGACCCACTGCAGTAGCGAACCCTTCCTTTGTCGCGCCCGACATCATCTCGATACCATCGACGCGAGTCGATGGTATCGACTTCCTATAGGCGTCGGTTTTGTCATTTTGCATCGCTGTAGCCTCCATGCGTCGATGGTATCAATGTAGTGTCGATACTATCGACTTCTTCCTCGCCAACAAGCTGATGGTATCTCGATACCATCGACATCCCTATCGATAGTATCGACGCTTTGCTGCTCCTTTCGGCTGGCAACCTGTGACTGAGTCGATGGTATCGACTTCCGTCGATGGTATCGACGGAAGCAAATACTCGTTTGTCCTAAAATTCAAACATAAGATCACATAAATTCACACAAATAATAATATTTTGACAATTAATGCTCAAAACGATGAAATAAAGGGGATTTGACATAAAACAGTAGCAAAGACCAAAGTGGATGAATTATGCCACATTAACCATAAAAATGACTAATAAAAGCATAAAACATATATGAAACAGGTCTACAAATGCGATTCAAAATCATCACATCAGCTCCTATTGATGATGACCTATCCTGGTTGTTCCTCCTTGCAGACCTCTTTGAACATCATAAGCCGTCCATCAAAGTGCCATGACGCCCCATCGATGACGCTCTGCCTATCGTGCCAGTGAGTGAACTGCATTACAATATTTCCCGTTCCAATTGCTTGAAATCAACCTTCTCTTTAAGACTCCATGCCTGCGTTAGTGCCCTCTCCATAGCTAGGAAATTGTATGTGCGATCTGTTAGTAGTTTCCCAATCAATGCCAACTCCGTATGGTCCTCCTCATCGCCGCTGCCCACTGCTTGAACATCAATGGGTTCCTCTTCCTTGTCCAAGATCTGAAGACCTGCATATTTGTTGACTAACCCTGCCGCCATCTGGGGACGGGACCAGAAGCTAACCTAAATGCTTGAATCTGCAAGAGATGAAGCCCTAGAAGGGTGGGAAGAACGTCCACTGCCCGGAGCCCTACTCTCTAGAGCGACGGGAAGCGAGGGGATGAGTTTTCATATAAAAACTTTCAGTCGAATTCTATATATTGTAGCATGAGTTCACATATTAAGCAAAGGTTTACGACATACTCAGTTGCCACTAAAATGATATCGCTTGATTCAATCATCATGACTGTTGTAGAAAAGGCCAAGCTGACTTCATGCTCATGATTCCTTATGATCCCTCCTATTGTTGCTAGCATGGATCTATTTATTTTGGAACCTAACACAACTAGGTTTGGCTTCATTTGACCTCCTTATAGTGTTTCCCACCTAATGATTTTGATATTTCTATCTCTAGTCCTTGGTTTTGGAAGGTCTTGGTACAAAACGATGTTGGTGTGGTCTTCATCCTCCACATGTCATAATTAGAGGTCTTTACACACAGAGGCTGCAACAAACTTTATACATTTTCATAGTCTCAATGTTGGCATTTTTTTGTTCTCATATATTTTCATACGTTTTTGTGTCTAGATTTGCAAGCATATGATCTATGGTAGTATATCTTTAAGAAAGTTGGTCATTGAGTTTGTAGACGCTTCATTTCGAAAGTAATATATGGTTTGTTTGATTTATCTATGACTGTATGGATGATGGCATATAAGCTCGTTGGCCTTGTTCCATATCTCCTTCATGAGGTCACTAGTGGAAAGGATTTGTTTTGTGCTTTCTTATCTCACTTTGTTGCAACAACTACATCTCAATGCTAGATTAATGCAACATTCTCCAATATGAGTATCCATGGGGACGGCTTCCTATAACAGCTTCCAAGTGAAAGTTGATACCTTGTTGGGGGATGGTTGAGGATCATATATAGTGATTATTGTTGACCTAAGTGTTATACATTGTCCATATTTTGATGATGACTTAACCATTCCATTCATATGTATCTAATATGTCTTTTGAGATTGATTTCAGGTATTATGTACATGAAAAGGATCAATTCAATCAAGCCCTAGCTTGATATAGTTCAAGTCAAAAGCAATGCAAATGCACTTTTATGGAAATAGCCCTAAATGACTTAGGACAATTTTGTAAGAATTTATATTGATGTTATGACTTGTAACTAAGATGAGAAAAAATCTAGAGAACTTAATTCAAAATATTGATCACTCTAATGACAATTGCTAAAATTCATCACAGAGTGCCTGTTCGGTCAAGCTTCAACCTTGAGAAACTCGGCTGACACCCTTGATGAATTTTGGGAATGTCGATGTTCGGTCGAGTTTATCTCAGGACAAACTCGATTGACACCTTGCAGTGGAAAAATAGATTTAAGCAATCGGCCAACTTTCATCCAACATAAACTCGATCGATGCTTCAAATTTGCTTTGTCTCATAGTGCAATCGGTCGAGTTACCTCTATTGAAACTCGACCGACTGCACTGTATGGAATGTGAAGAAAAAGTGATTCTAGCCATTAGAGTGTTGCAAACATCAACAATAGATCCGTTGCAACACCCCAAATGAGTAGAAATTGTTCCTAAGTACTTCTAGTGGCTAGTGGACATCCCCAACTATATATAGGACCCCTTGTACTTCATTCCAAGTTTGCTCCTTCATGCTATTCAAGCTCCTAGCTATAGTTAAGTTCATTTTGTCCACTAGAGCCTTTTTCTCTCTTTCTTACAAATCAAAACGTCCATATGAGTGAGATAGGATATGTGTGAGAGATCTAATCCATTGTAGTCTTGTAAAGCTCTCAAAGCTTCCCTTTCCCAAACCCTTTCTTTAAGTGCAAAGTTGGTGAAAGGTTCTCCAAGGTGAAGGTGAAGGTGCAAAGCTTCTACAAGTTGAAGGAGAAGGTGAAGGTTGAAGATCCTTGAGAAGAGTGGGTAATTATTTATAGGCAGAAGACTTGTTGCAAGAAGGGGAGCTCCTTGGTGAAGGTGTCCAACTCCTTGCAAAAGTGGGTAAGCCCTATTAGAGGTTGGAGACTCTTGCTCAAAGGATAGGTAAGTCCCTGTAAGGTTTATTATCTCCTTTAAAAGGAAGGTTAGGTATCCCTTTCTCTATAAAGGGAAGGTCTAATTGTATGTCTTATAATGGAATAAAAGTATGAAATGGTTGCTAAATCATAGAGCTTGACCTCTCTAGGTAGTGGAATGACTTTCTCATAGTTTGGAGACTGGAGCCACTATACATGGCTTGTTCATGTGTTTTTTCAATATCTCTCATACTATCTATGTATGTTTAGATTGTACATAAAGTTCCATATTTGCAATAGTCCTACTTGAAGTAATTTGAAGGTCTAATGAATTTTGTGTGAGTGTTTTTAGCTCTATTCACCCCCCTCTAGAGCCCTTTGATCCAAGAAGTGGTGTTAGAGCCACAATCTTCTCTGAAAAAATCTCCCACAAGATGAGAAGATGGGTGAAAACCTTCTAGGTTCTCTCAACTTGGAGGGTGGGTTCTCCATGAGACCTCCAATCTTTGACGATACCAACTTCCTCTATTGGAAGAGAAGGATGTAGTTCTACTTGCAAGGAAAGAGCTACAACATGTGGAAAGTAGTTATCCTCCATTACAAGGAACCAGTTGGAGATGTTGCCACTTGGGATGAAGCTACACTAAAAAAGGCACTACGGAATGCAAAGGCTACAAGCATCATCTATGCAACCCTCACTCCTTCTGCTTCAACTAGATCTCTTCTTGGGATACAACCCATGAGATATGGAACAAGCTGTGCATCACCTATGAAGGGACCAAGAAAGTCACATGCTCAAAGGTCTCCTTGAGATCTTCAAGATGGGAAAGAAGGAGAGAGTAGTTGATATATACACAAGGCTCAACACCATCATCAATGGACTTGCTGCTTTGGGCCACCCCATGGATAGAGGGACCATCAATTCCAAGATTCTAAGGTCTCTATCCAAGAGATGGGAATCCAAGGTGACTTTTATTAAAGAAGTTAGAAGCCTTGGTGACATTGCCACCGAAGAGATCATTGACAATCTTGAAGCTCTTGAGTTAAAACTTGACAAGCAAGAGTAAGATGAGAAGCAAGAAGAGAAGAAATCAAAGAAGATCAAATATAATGCATTCAAAGCTCAAGTGGAGGCAATTGTTTTCCAACAAAAACTTTCTTGCCAATCCTCTCCTCCTTCCTCAAGTGAATATGAATCCCCTAGTGACCATGAAGAAAACTACTCCAAGGGGAAGCACTTCAAAGGAAAGCCCTCCTCCTCCTATACTCCAAGGTGTTATGCACGTGGACAAAAACGACATTACAAGAATGATTGCCCCAAGGCAAAGAAGTCCTACCACAAGAGCATCTCCAAGAATAAGGAGGACTACAAGAAGGACGACAAGTACAAGAGCAAGGATAAGAAGCATAGAAGGATAAAATATGCAACCCATGCCACATGGGAGGAGTCATTTTCTAGTTATTCCAGCTCAAATGAGGGAGAATGCCACCTTGCTCTCATTGCCTCTACAAGTGATGGCATAGATGAGGTAAGTGAGGTAAGTTTAAATGAAATTTATAAAGAATCCCTCATTGATACGCTTAATACTCCCTGCTCTTCTTATTCTCAATGCAAATCAAATAAGAAGAGGTTAGGGAAGATCATTGATTACTTATATGCTAAAACTGATTTGCTTGAGCAAAATGAGAAATTGCATCTTGATAGTATTGATTCTTTTCAAGACCAATTTCTTGATCTTGAGCCCCGATACATTGGAGTTAAAGTATAGAATGGTATCTACCTTGAGAACATCAATAGTCTTAAGGAGGAAAACCAAAACCTCCTTGATAAGCTTGTCTTACTTAGAACTAAAAATGATGATCTTACACTTGCTTGTGAAGTTATTAAAGATGAAAATAGAATCTATGTTGATGAACTATCATGCTTAGAACTGAAAAGTATAGATTGCATGCTCAAATAAATGATCTTTATTCTAGACCTCTATTGCCTAGTAATGAAGTATCTAGCATTACTCTTGATAGAGATTCTTATCATACTAAAACCCTCTGTTTGGAGGTCAACTTTCTTCATGATCAAGATGATTTAACTAATCTTTCTTCTACTATCATTACTCTTAGTGATCATAATCACAGCCTTAGAGCTTCCTTGCAGAATTTCCTCAAAGGAAAAAAAGTCCCTCAATGAAGTACTAGATCACTCTACCAAACATAATGGTAAAAGTGGTTTGGAATATGAGGGAGATCCAAAGAGAAAGACCAAGGGTAACGGTACGAAAAAGAGCAAGGGAACGTCTATCTTCCATGGAGAGTCATCTGGCTCTAAGAACCCTATGGTTTGTGTACATTGCAAGAGTTATGACAATTACTCTACTTATTGTCCTTACAAGGTAAAGGGGGCTAACCCAAAGATGAAATGGGTCCCAAGCTAACTCTAGATCCCAAGGTTTGAGTTGGGCACTGAAATCTTTCTTTCTTTTAGGTAAAAGGATATTAGATTGTTGATAGTGGCTACTCCAAGAATATGACTAGTGAGATAAGACATTTCAACAACTTCATAAAGATGAAAGGAGGATTAATGACTTTTAGTGACAACAAAAAAACTAAAATGATAGGTGAAGGTGATGTAGGTTATTCACTATGCATCAAGAATGTTCTTCTTGTAGATGTCCTGTTGGTATGTATGTCCAGAGAGCCAATCATATGATGATTGTAATGACATATCTTATAAATGATTTGACCAATAAAAAAGGCAATCTTCCAATTTAATTTGTAATCTAATTATGAGATAATGATGTAACACAATAAATGTCTAAAGAATGATATTAGTCAATGATGTATGTCTTTAGGTAGAGGACCTAAATGATGAGATCATATGGATGTCAAGAGTGTATGCATTCTTGTTATGTCCCTAGTTAGATGTTATTGTGAAAGGATAATAGACAAATGACACTAAAGACTAGAGTGTGGGTTGGTTGATGACAGAATCTCATTAGTCATGATATGTGATATCAAACCAAGCACATAGATACTTGTTGGAGAATAGTATATCACACAGACCAACCTTGAGAGTGACACATGGAAACTGTGAATGATAGTCAGAGGCATGTATCATAGTGATGGTGGTGATTGTGGTTCTTAGACCTGAAATCACTACACTCATCACATGTCATTTGGTGTGCTTTGACATCATCCACTATGATCATGAATAAGGGTTACCATAAATGTGGTGCTCAAGTGAACCGTGACACATGGGGATGATTGTGAGTGATGTAGATAGGATTTTTCCCTCCTACATGAGTTTGATATCCTAGCCACTTGATAAGCAAGACTGAGAAATGCATGGCCATGCTGGTGTGAGTCAACTTGTGATATTGAGCTTACACGTATCTAAAATTGTCTGCTCTAGTTCAAGGAACATGGATTGAACATTGAAGAGGATGATGATTCCATGCCTCAAGTTCAATCTAGATATTAGAGACAAATGAATTATACAATCAACGTAACACCAGTGACAGATGATAGGTTAAGTTGTTCTCCAACTTCTCTAATTACTTGGGCAACAATGAAGTATTGGTAGATACCAATCATTGCTTATGAAATCATAATAAGATTATGAATATCATTGCCAATGTAATGTGGAGCCTACCGGGTCACACACATAGGATGTGATTTGAATAGGAGTATAATTGTGGACATGATCAAAAATGTTCAGAATCAAGTTGATTACTAAAACATTTAGGTAATCTATTTGATTAAAATTAGAATATAATCTGAGTTAATTGGTTAAAGTGTTTAAGCCAATTAATTAGATTCCATTGTTAAGTCGGCTGGCTGATCTAGAGCGATAAATTAGAGATGGATGATGAAATCAATTAATATGATTAATTGGTTAATTAATTGATTCTAGAATATTTTTTTAGTAGTCCATGAGCGGCTTGTCTTAATTACAACCACAACCTTTTGTTTACCCAAAGGTTTTGGGAAACCTTGTTTCCTTCTTTTTCTATTTATCAGGGCAAAACAACCTGATTTCATAGATGTGCTTGGACAAATGCTCTTGTATGTGAACCCTAGTCATCATCGTGCCCCAAGCAAGAGAAAAGGAGAGCAACTGACACTAGCACGTCATCAAGAAGGAGTCTGCTCTTTCCCACCAGCTTAAGGTAGTGAGATGTGAAGTTCCAATCTATCTGTGTGGACAAAGTAGAGATACAGACTCAGAGTTGCCTATGTTCAGAGGACGGTTGAGGACCGTCTGTGCACGCTAGGAGTGACGTACATCACCAGGTAAAGGGATGCCACCAGACTTGCTCTGGGACAAGGTATATCCCTACACCCTCTTTCTGAATATGTTGTTGTTGATGAGATCCTCTAGCATGGTATGTTTGGAGAAAATTCTATTGCTTCCGTTGCGCCTATCACCTCCACAAAACCCAATAGTGGTATCAGAGCCACATCGATATAAGGCATATTTGGATTTAATTAAATATGATCAGAATTTTGGTATACCATTTCCTATGGTTGTATGCGATGCGAACTTAAACTATTAATATGCATATCTAAACCTAATTCCACATACGCCACATGCCTACTATTTTTGACCTGACGGACGGGGTAAACTACGAAAAATATGATTTTTTTTCTAGTGCATGAAAGTAAAATTTCACATGGACCCTCCCACTGAATGGAGCGTTGCCACTATGTACCCCACCTATTCTATGTGGAATTTAAAGATTGTTTAATGAGGAGAATCCCACATCAAAAGGACTGCAATCTTTATATATATATATACTTATAAAATCATAAATGTCACCATTGAAAATGTTTTGTGTGGTGATTGCATGCATGGTTATGTCCTAGGACCCCTTATGTGAGTGATGTTTGTATATCTTATGCTTGGATGTAAACGGTTGTGCATGGATCCTCTATATAAGTATTCAACTTGCATGCCGAGACTCATCTTTTATCTCCAAATGTAATAAATTCTATTGCCTCTAAACTCCCCTCGAATGTAAATTGAGGTTCTTCTTTTACACGTGATATAATAGAGATAGGAATATATTTAGTTGGAAGACTTGTTGTGAAGAGGCAACTTGAAGATCCAACTCCAAGGAGCTTCCATGAAGAGGCAAACTGAATATTCAACACCAAGGGGCGTCCATGAAACTGTTCATCTTGATGTTGATCAAGTGCAAGTTCATATTCACATGTTGTCGTTGCATGAGATGTGAAAGATCATAGGTGGATAGTAATCCTTTGAGGCTCTAAAAGACTACAATAGTATGGCCATAATCAGTGCTTTTATATTTATGGATTGCATGTCCGTGGAATGAATTTAGTATGTATATGATACATATTATAAGTGTGTGGTGTTTGGATACATATGAGTATATATATAAAATCCCTCAATAAAATATTAAGTCTTAGATGCTTTTCATAAGCAACACACATGAAAATCTTGACCGACTAAGCATAGGTTATGCCAAAGCGTGGTGCATTGTCCATCTCGTAGAAGTGTGATGGTAGATATGTAGATCTGCTAAAGCATGGTGCATATTCTTTCATGTTCACTTTTGGGTCATGCTTAACTAGGTGATCTTAATGAGATTAAGTACCTAGAAGCATAGAGATGGAATATGACAAAGAGTTGTACATACCATCTATCCAAGAGCCACATATGATGCAATTGGCAAAAGTTGTCTACCTAAATAGTCATGTCGTGGGCGATCAACCAAAGCTGACTCATGATGTGATAAAATATGGATCTTGGCTCACTAGAGTATTGTACGATGCAATCTTCTGAATTAAGAAGTGAGGGTTATCATTTTGAACAAAATTATGGGAGCGATAACTAATTAAAGGCCTAATTACATATTATTAAATCTTATTTTAATTAAATAAAAGCAAAAGTGTTTTGACATATTACAAATTTTCTCATGTAGAAATAAATGACGAAAAATAACACATTTTCCTTGCGATCGGTCCTTGAGAAGGACAAATTAAATGGGAATAATTTCCATTACTGGTTCAGGATGCTGAGAATTGTTCTCACATAGGAGAGCAAGCTCTATGTCTTGGAAACACTAGAGCCATATGAACTTGCTCCCAATGCGCCTAAGGCTGACAAGGATGCTTACAAGAAGCACTCTAAAGATGTCGTGGATGTCAAGTATCTAATGATGTGCTCAATGAACTATGAGTTGTAGAGACTGTTGGATCCTAGATGGATGGTTGTATGCTCCATAGGGGGGTGGGGGTGAATAGAGCTGAACGCACTTAAACAAAATTCATTAGACCTTCAAGTTATATCACAAGATAAGGTTGTTAAATAGGAAATTTGAGTGCAACTAAAACACACATAGCAAGGGAGAGAGAGAGAGATTGAACAAGCACCGTGTGACAAGCTATGTAGAGTGGTTCCACACTCCAAACTAGGAGTATGTCAGTCCACTACCTAGAGAGGTCAACCTCTAGGATTTCTAAGTGTGTCTTCCTCTATATATTCACTTATAAGAGTTACAACACATGACCCACCAAAGGACTTACCTATCCAATATAAAGAGTCTTCTACCTTACCAATGTCTTACCCACTTTGCAACGAGTCTTCGGCCTTCTCCAAGGACTTACCCACTCTTGCACAAGTCTTCAACCTTCTAGGAATTACCCACTCTTCTTGGATCTTCAACATTTGACTTCACCTTCACTTAGAAGAAGCTTTCACCAAGGACTTAACCACTTGAGCAATGAGTCTTCTTCCTTCACCAAGGGCTTACCCACTCTTTCTCTAAGTCTTCGGCCTTGATCTTCACCAAGGGACCCCTTCCCTTGCTCTTCTTTAACTCTCTTAGCCAAGAGAGAGAGAACCTTCATTTTCATGGTTGAAAGAGAGATTCAGAGGTGGTGGAAGTGAGAGCCTCACAAGATATACATGTAGGACTAGCTCTCTTACAAATAACCTACTCACTCTAATGGATGATGCAAGTGATTAAGCTCAGAGAGAGAGAGAGAGGAGGTTGTAAGTCACACCCGCATCCCACAATTACCACTAATCATGAGATTAGGGCATAATTTTGATGAAATATCTGCCATAATTTTTTTCTTCTCTAAATATATTATAATAACACTTACTGAATGATAAGTCTTGATTAAACATAACAACAAGATACAACAGAACTTGTCTTATTACATAGAAGCAAGAGTTTCACACTTAATATACATCATGTACATTACATTTCAAACTTCTCTCTTTTCTCGCTCTTTCTATCCCAGGATCCAGTGGAAGGATAAGAGACCCTCTAACTATTCTAATTATAATTCTTTCAAGACCTCTGAGCTAATCTTGATTAAAGTTGGCTTCTGACTCCTCAGGAAGAGCAAATCCTTTACCTAAAAAATTGTTCAGTAGGTTGGTGAGCTACTGGATCAGTGAGTAGAAAATCAACAGGTAACCAAGATATTTGTGATGTTTACAAGTAATAGAACTTAAATGCAATCATGTAAGCATGGCAGTTTAAAAATGTAATTCATTCAGCATGGTAGTTTAAAACTGTAATTCACTCAGCATGGTAGTCGTACACATATTGAATGTAATAAAAGGATAACCTAACCATTTACATTATTTCAAATCTAGTTATTATGTCGTTGGACCCACATGAGGTGTACCACAACATGTGGAAGTATCATTGCAAGCTACGATCTCACTGTACAAGACTTAGAAGCATGCCTGGGTTCCTAAGTCTTCAATTTCAATACCATGTCTACAACTGGCATTGGCACGTCTGCCTCTCGACGGCTAATGGGAGCGGTCAGATATCTCAGACTCCACCTCTCAACTTGGGTACTCAGGCGGTGAGTCAAAGCCCTCAGGCTTAAAGTGCATCAGTGGACCTACCGACCACTGATTACTACAACATGTAGCACACGTACCATTGGCATTCCTGGTTGGTGTTGGGTACAACACAACTGTAAGGAGTTTGCCCTACTAGTCAAACCCCCACACCCTACTAGTACACTCCGACTTACATCGATTTGGACTATCTCCAATCGGGAAACCGTTTCCTCCCCACAGCGCAAGCCTCATCCTGTGATAATTCTACAATGTCCATGGCATCTAATGTCTATTGATGTTTAGTTAATATAACAACTATCATCATCATAGCTAATGATTACCCTATTTCTAACAATTTAGTGTCTCACATTTAAATAATAAATCACTAAATAATTTTCACATATTGCACAACCATACTCCAACTCTTAAAACACGAACTAGGGCAACATGTCTTTTTGGTGCCTCAATTTACACATTCATCACCTGTCGAATCACGAAATTTGCAAAACAACTTTCAACATGGTAATACATCACTATTAATATGATTAAATAAGCATTTTAACTACTAATTTTCACCACATATGTTTATTTAAAGCATCACAAATATCATAGAGCAAGAATCAAACATTGGATACTATTATTTGAATTGGTATGCTTTAAAATCAAGGTTAAGAGATGATTATATACTCACATAATTCATCTAAGATCACTGATCTTAGCCCCTTTGCCAACTAATCTCAGATCTTATCTCACACAAGATAGGATCAAGCTTTAAACCTCAAGATTTTGTTCAAAACAACCTTTTAATGTGTTTCCCGACCCTAAAGAGGATCTGTTGTAGGAAGAAGATAAGATCGGGGGTCAAGACAAATCTCAAAATCACTAGATTAGGGATCTCAAGAAAGATAGAATTAATAAAATGAAGAATCAAGGGTTAAACCTACTTACCAAGTAGAATATATAAGGTTAAACCTACTTACCAAGTCGAATCTATAACAACCCTTTTTGATTTCCGTCGTTCTTCACGTTCTTCCCCAAAAATTTCCCTATAAATCACCTTCCAGGTCGCCTTCTCATCAAGCAAGTGGTCTGGGATGATAGAGGATCGAATCACGGTTCCAAGCACTCTATTTCGTTGAAAATAGATAAGCATAGCTCGAGATACGATCATTCTACGATTTGCTATCTTGGGTGGCGTTGATCGCGGTCGCAATGTCGACACAGTGTCGCGGTCGCAGTGTTGACTCAGTGTCGCAGGTTGTAGTGTAGACCGCAGTTGTGGTGTCGATGCAGAGTTGGTCGCGGTATTGACGCAACGTCGCGGGTCGCGGTGTCGACGCAACGTCGGTTGCAGTGCTCAGTATATGTTTACTAAAAAGGGCATAACTCTTTCATTTTAACTCCGATTTGGTTCATTCTTTTTTTTGTTGGTATCATAATTGAATTTTCTACAATCATACAATATTATTTTGATAATATTCTCAAATTAAAAACCGTTCATTAATTTTTCCTCCAATGTCATTAACTCTCTTCTTGCACACATGTATGGGTTAATGCTATATTAACCCCAACTCAGATCTTTATAGTATGCTGAAGTCATGATTATGAGTTACCCAAACAAGTATTTAAGGTTACCAAAGTTAAGATAAAATATTACTAACAAAAACATGACAAGCATTAAGATTATCTTAAATCTCTAGGATTACCAGCAAAGCTAGGAACAAGTTGTAACAATTCTCCCCCTTTAATAAAAAAATTCATCTCAAAATTTCTAAAAGAGGAAATGATACTTGTTAAACATCTCCATCTCCACTTCCTAGGTAGCTTCTTCTACACCATGATTCCTCCAAAGAACCTTTACTAGGGGTATCTCTCTCATTTTAAGCTTTCAAATTCTACGGTCTAGAATTTGAATTGGTCCTTCAATATAAGAGATATCCTCTCTCAACTGTATAGGATCTGGGTCTACAATCTTTTCTGTACCAGGATGACACTTCTTCAACATCGATACATGAAACACATTGTGTAAATTGGCTAACTCCAATGGAAAATCCAATTTATATGCAACTGATCCAATTCTTTGAATAATTGGATAGGGAACCATGTATCTAGGAGTTAGTTTGCCTCACTTTCCAAACCTTAGAACACCTTCCCATGGTGAAACTTTTAAATAAACCTCATCCCTAACCTCAAATTGAAGTGGTCTATGCCTTTTGTCTGCATAGCTTTTCTGTCTGTCCTGAGCTACCTTCAACTGTTGTCTGATCACAAATATCTTTTTTGTGGTTTCTTCCACCAACTCTGGGCCTAAAATTTGCCTTTCTCCAACTTCATACCAACAAATTGGAGATCTACATTTTCTTCCATACAAGGCTTCATAAGGGGCCATGCCTAAGCTAGAATGGTGACTGTTGTTATAGGCAAACTCCATTAGACTGATATGATCATCCCAACTACCACTGAACTGCAAAACACATGCTCTCAGCATATCCTCTAGGGTCTGAATTGTCCTCTCTGACTGTCCATCTATCTAAGGATGAAAGGCTATGCCAAATTTCAACTTTGTTCCCAAGGAATGTTGCAATTTATTCCAAAGCCTAGATGTAAATTTAGGATCTCTATCAGATATTATAGAAACATGTATTCCATGCAATCTAACTACCTCATCTATATAGACTTTGGCTAACTTTGGTGTATCCCACATTGTCTTAATTAGTAGAAAGTGAGAAGACTTTGTTAGCCTATCTACTATTACCCAAACTGAGTCAAAACCATGTGGTGTCCTAGATAATCCAACCACAAAAGCTATGATGATTTGCTCCCACTCCCATTCAGGGATAGGAAGTGATTGTAGAGTACCTGCCGGCTTCTGATGTTCAGCCTTGACTTATTGACATACATCACACTTAGCCACATACTCAGCCACATCCTTCTTCATACCTGATCACCAATACAACTACTTCAGGTTACTATACATCTTTGTGTTACCTAGATGCATTACATACATAGAAGAATGATATTCCCCAAGAATTTGCTTCTTTAACTCAGTGTCATCTGACACACACAATCTATCACGTAGATACAATAACCCATCATTTGAAAATATGAACTCTGATCCCTTTTCTTTTGTCATCATGAATGATTTGTTGCAATTCTCTGTCACTATACTGAAGCTCCTGAATCTAATCATAAAATGTAGGTCTAACCTGCATTATTGCAATTAGTCCACCTTGATCAGATACATTCAGATCCAAATTCATCTCTCTCATCTTAACTAACATGTCTCTTTTTACACATGCCATTGAAAACATTTCCGCAGATGATGTTGACTTTCTACTCATAGCATCTTCTACTACATTGGCCTTTACAGGATGATAATAAATAGTGACATCATAATCCTTTATAAGCTCCAACCATCTACGTTGTCTCAGATTGAGATCCCTTTGTGTGAAAATATACTTCAATCTCTTATGATCAGTAAAGACTTGACACGATTCACCATATAGATATTGACGCCATGTCTTTAGAGCATGTACTATTTCTTCCAACTCAAGATCATGTGTGGGATAGTTCTCTTCATTCTTCTTAAGTTGTCTAGAAGCATAGGCCACCACTTTCCCTTCTTGTATAAGAACACATCCTAAACCTCTCCTGGACACATCACAGAACCATATAGCCCTTATCTGCCTCTGATAATATCAAGACTGGTGCTATAGTTAACTTCTTCTTTAAAATTTGGAAACTTTTTTCATATGACTCAAAACAAACAAAAGGTACATCCTTCCTTATGAAGCGTGTAAGAGGCGCTGCTATTGCACTGAAGTTCCTTATCAACCTCATGTAATATCCTACTAACCCTAGGAAACTTCTGATCTTAGTAGGGGTCGTAGGTTTCTCCCACTGAAGAACATATTCTACCTTCTTAGGGTCAACACTAACACCTTATCCTGATATGACATGTCCAAGGAAAGATACTTCAGCCAACCAAAACTCACATTTGCTAAACTTAGCATAAAGTTGATGTTGCCTTAACAACTGCAGGGCTATCCTCAGATGTTTCTCATGTTGTTCCACATCTTTAGAATATATAAGGATGTCGTCTATAAACACTACTATGAATTGATCAAAATATGGCCTAAAAACCCTATTCATCATGTCCATAAAGGTTGCAGGGGCATTTGTTAATCCAAAAGACATAACTACAAACTCATAGTGTCCATACCTTGTTCAGAATGCTGACTTAGGTACATCAGATGTCTTTTTCCTTAGCTAATGATAGCCTGACCTGAGATCTATCTTTGAAAAGATCGTTGCCTCACGCAGTTGATCAAATAGGTCTTCAATCCTAGGCAAAGGATATTTATTCTTAATTGTTATCTTATTCAATAGTCTGTAGTCTATACACAACTGCATGGTTCCATCCTTCTTTTTCACAAACAGTACTGGAACTCCCCAAGGTGATGTACTGGGTTGAATAAATCCTTTATTCAACAACTCATGTAACTGGGTTTTCAATTCCTTTAACTCCCCAGGGGACATTCTATAGGCAGTCAATGCTACTAGATGGCTATCAGGTAAAGTCTGTATCTCAAAGTCAATGTCTCTTTCAGGTGGTAAACCAGGTAACTCATCAGGGAAGACATATAAAAACTCACACACTACTGGAATATCTGCTAGACTGACTGCTCTTTTCTCTGCCCTAGCAACCACCACATGTGCTAAAAAGGCCTCACACCCCTTTCTCATCATCTTATCATATACAACTGTTGATACTATACATGTGGGCAAGACTTTTCTATCTCCGGTAAAGACACATGAAAAACCACCTCGTTGAAAGATAGCTTCTTTCTTCCAACAATCTAATTGGACATGATATGTCTCAGTCTGGGAAGGGACAATAACCTTATATATGTGCTCTGAGGCAATATCAGTTTTGATAGAGGATCCAACATGACAAGAACAGAATAATATTAGAATATAACTAGTCTAAGTAGCTTTGTGGATGATAAAAAACATGTATATATCTTTCAAACCCAAGATCTCAAATGATGCATGTCACCATGATAGATTGGTTCTCATGCCACGTGAGATCATGCGATATACTATGAAGAAGCATGTATGTGTCAATTGATATGAATTATAAAAACAATTGAGATGTGAGAAATGTTTCCAATTATTTCTTGTGAAAGTGAAAGAAAAATAGATGTGCAAAATGTCATATGTTCTTGAAAGCATAATCTACTATGATGTGGGTCTGCTAAAATGTGATTATATAACTTCAAAAATATGGAAATTTTGGCAAATTTATATTCAACACATCAAAGATAACTTATGGATAAAGTTTGGTCCAATTTAGATGTCGTTTGTGCGAGTTATGTAATTTTAGGTACATTCTGGACTTTTCTACAATTTACCCAATTGGGAGGTTTTTCTTTGAAAATTGTCACATGCATTATAATCCTTAGATATTTCCTTATCATTCTCGATTTTTTGGGCTTTGGGGCTCCTAGTTATACTTGGTTTGGAAGTATTTCTCTTCAAGGACATTTTAGGGTTTTCCCCCTTTAAAAGATAAGAATAAGGATAAAGATAAAGATAAGGATAAAGATAAAGATAAGGATAAAGATAAAGATAAGGATAAAGATAAAGATAAGGATAAGGGTGAAGATAAGTATACAGATAAAGATAAGGATATGCATAAAAGATAGAAAGTATGGGTAGTAACTAAGGGAGGTGTTGCATGGACATAACATGTCTAGGATTTTGACACATGTACACCTCATGGTTGAACTCTTTCCTATCCATGAAGCTATATATATCCCTTCCTAGCTCCAAATTCAAAATCATTTCTCACTCCCTATTTCCTCTAGCTTTGAGCATCATTCCTACTCTGTTTTGCCATAAAGGTGATGTCCCAAGGTAAAAGGAGGTACCAACCTTGGTGAAGAAAGCTCCTAGAATTCCATATTTCTCTATTTAGGAATTGTTAAGCTCCTCCTTGGTGATTTTGACCAAAACTAGGTTTGCACCTCTAAAGTAGAGAAGGTGATCTTTGCTCAAGAAAGGAGTTTGGATTGGAGTAACTAGACATTCTAATCTCGGAATCCTTTCTGTTTGAACCTTCTTACCTTCCTAGAGGCAAAGTAGAACTTGGACTCAATTAAAGTGATGAGAGTTAGTAATTGATATCAGTAAGAGAGGTATGTTGTATCCCCTATTCATCTATAATGAGCAATTCACCTATCTTTTCATTCTCTTGAATTTGACCTACACAATATGTCTTATCTTTTGATATCATTGTTCGCGTGAACTATCTTGAATATTATGGACTTGGATATTTTCTGGATATCTTTTCTTGTGCCCTGGTGCATGTTGGTCTCTTATATTGGTATGTGCCACTTTGAATTGGATGTTATATGCTTGTGTTATCCATTGTGTGATGGCAACCTTTGTATCATCTTCTGACTAAACAATTTACTTGCCTCTATATTTACATGCAATGTGATTCAGTAGCACTAGAGTAGTGTAAATTACTTTGGTTTTGGGGCAGTAATCCCCTATTGTTAATTTTGGAGTGTGGCAGTAAACCACTTCTCTATACCCGAGTGTGGCAGTAATCCATACTCAATTTTATATATTTTTGGGAGATTTACAATATTCCTTTCTCTATCAGGTACAAGTTTGTGCTTGGCCGCCTTTGTGTTTATATTGTTCTAGGGCTATGCTTATCTCACATGCATGTAGGTTATTGATATTGATTGTGGAGTGTGTGCCCTACTTTCTTTATGTGCCAGTATTGCATAATATTTATCGTTTTGTTTATGGAAAGTATCCTCTTTTATCATGTTATGATGATTTTATTCTTTATTCCCGTGCGGGTAGTACTTCTCTTATATGGGAAGCATTATACATTTGATTTCCTTATTACTTAAATTTCTCAAAGTATCCTTTATAATACACATATCGGCTTTTGCTGATATATTTGTTTTCTTATTCTCTTTTGTGGGGTATGCTTCCAACCCCAGGTTAGATCAAGGAGAGTGAACTTCGACATCAACCTTATAGCTGAGCTTTTGGGAGACTTGAAGAGGTGGTTAGATGACCCTCAGCTTGATCTTTGGCTTTTATATTTAGTTTTCCCTTTGGACACCCATATGTGGTGAAGTATTGTATCATGTTATCGAGCTTTGTAAATTGTTGGATAATGATCTTTTCCGCTGCTACTCAATGTGTAATGATACATACATGTTGATTGAATTGGTCTCCATCCCTTTGAAAAAAAAAATTTATGTGGTGTTTGGTTCAAGGGATGTGGTATGTTCTTTCTTTTTAGTAGAGGAGTGGCTTCACTCCTTTACAACATGGTATCAGAGCCACTAGCAGTCGGTTATCTAACAATTTCAAACATGTCTCCCTTAGGATGTTTACCATTATATTAGGCTGCTTACACCTAGTACCTTGCCTTGTGCATGTAAAACCCTAATGGCAGGAGATAACTCTATTGCTAACAACCAATATGGTTACAAGACACCTCAAAACACTAAGTTTGGCCAGGGGACCTCATCTTCTACTGGTTTGGGAGGAGCTATGACTCCAGGGCAAGAGTTGGCCATGTTTCAACAACTCTTTGCATCTTCCATGGCGGGAAAGATGAAAGACCCATTTGTACCTGAGAAGTCTACGAAGTTCTCAATCATGGAGTTCATGAAGATGCAACCACCTTCTTTCAAGGATGAAGGTGAAATAGAGATGGTTGACAAAGCTGCATGTCCTCCACATCAGAAAGTTAGGTTTGCTTCCTACGTCTTGGATGGACCAGCAAGAGTTTGGTGGAATGGAATTGCAAGGACTAGAGATATCTCAACCATGACTTGGGTAGAGTTTTTGACTCTCTTCCTTGGAAAGTACATTTGTACTGCTTCTTTGAAGAAGAAAGAAGCAGAGTTTTACAACTTGAAGCAAGGTTTCTTATCAGTTTCTGCTTACATATAAAAGTTTCTACTGTTGGAACGCTATGCAGTTGGTTTGGGAGAGGAACGTAGGGCTGACCTGTTTCTTCAGGGACTCAAATACAATGTGGGACGTGCTCTTATCCCACAACTACCTTTGACCTTCCAGCAGATGGTTGATAAAGCTTTGGCTGTGGAGTCTTACCCATGGTTTCAACCTAGGGAGTTTGACAAGAAAAGGAAATCCTTAGGTGATGAGCAGAAAAGAGACAGTTGTGCAAAGTGTAATAGACCCCATCCTCCAGGGAAGTGTCCTCATGTTAGAAATCAAGGCACACTAGTGGTATGTCACTATTATAATGAACCTAGACACATATGACCTGATTACCCTAAATGTCGTAATGGTCAGGCTCCAGTACAACAACAACAAGTGCCTCCTCAGAATCAGGGCAACAATAATGGTAACAATAATAGAGGAAGACTTGTGGAAAGAAGAGCTGGAAGAGTTTTTGCTTTGGATGGTGAAGAATTTAATGATGAAGATCAAGAGCAAGTTAACCCATAGTTCCTTAGAATAGTCTTTACAAGTTATGTTTCCTTTTTACATGTTGCATATGTAGTTGGATGTAAGAAGTATAGTTGAACTTTTTGTATCTGAAGTTTAGTTTGATATAATAAGATGAACCCTTTTAAGGGGTGGTGGATAAGTTTTCTTATGGATGTTTTGATTTCGAGGACGAAATCCCTTTAAGGGGTGGTGTGCTGTAACATACTAGATCTCAGACCCTACCTTGGAAGTTGACATTTTGGACTTAGCCAAACAAGGTTGAAGGTTAGACCTAAATAGATGTTTCGTATAATCCCAATGAGCTAATACATTTATAGATCACCTTAATGTAACCTAATGCTCTAACATTAATCTTAGGTTTATAATGGATACATAAAATATGCCACATAACTCATTTTGGTAGTAATATGAAGATAAGAAACTTAATTGGGTGAATAATTAAGATAATGGGTCGTTAATGGGCCATATGACATATCTCATAAAATTAAGTCTAAAAAGTGGAAACAAACTTCAAATTCAAAATCTACATATCAAAATTAGCCTACATGTCAAATTTCATCTAATTTGGACCACCTTGAAATATTAGTATAAGTTTAGGAGAGAGAAAATTAGTAAAAGGTATAAGTAATGAATAATGTGATTATATAACTTCAAAAATATGGAAATTTTGGAAAATTCATATTCAACACATCAAAGATAACTTGTGGATAAAGTTTGGTCCAATTTAGATGTTGTTTGTGTGAGTTATGTAATTTTAGGTACATTATGGACTTTTCTACAATTTACCCAATTGGGAGGTTTTTCTTTGAAAATTGTCACATGCATTATAATCCTTAGATATTTCCTTATTATTCTCGATTTTTTGGGGCTTTGGGGTTCCTAGTTATACTTGGTTTGGAAGTATTTCTCTTCAAGGACATTTTAGGGTTTTTCCCCTTTAAAAGATAAGGATAAGGATGAAGATAAGGATAAGGATAAAGATAAAGATAAGGATAAAGATAAAGATAAGGATAAATATAAAGATAAGGATAAGGGTGAAGATAAGGATAAAGATAAAGATAAGTATATGGATAAAAGAGAGAAAGTATGGGTAGTAACTAAGGGAGGTGTTGCATGGACATAAAATGTCTAGGATTTTGACACATGTACATCTCATGCTTGAACCCTTTCCTATCCATGGAGCTATATATATCCCTTCCTTGCTCCAAATTCTAAATCATTGCTCACTCCCTATTTCCTCTAGCTTAGAACATCATTCCTACTCTGTTTTTCCATAAAGGTGATGTCCCAAGGTAAAAGGAGGTACCAACCTTGGTGAAGAAAGCTCCTAGGGCTCCATATTTCTCTATTTAGGAATTATTAAGCTCCTCCTTGGTGATTTTGACCAAAACTAAGTTTGCACCTCTAAAGTAGAGAAGGTGATATTTGCTTAAGAAAGGAGTTTGGATTGGAGTAACCAGACATTCTAATCTCGGAATCCTTTCTGTTTGAACATTCTTACCTTCCTAGAGGGAAAGTGGAACTTGGACTCAATTAAAGTGATGAGAGTTAGTAATTGATATCAGTAAGAGAGGTATGTTGTATCCACTATTCCTCTATAATGAGCAATTCACCTATCTTTTCATTCTCTTGAATTTGACCTACACAATATGTCTTATCTTTTGATATCATGGTTCATGTGAACTATCTTGAATATTATGGACTTATATATTTTCTTGATATATTTTCTTGTGCTTTGGTGCATGTTGATCTCTTATATTGGTATGTGCCACTCTGAATTGGATGTTATATGCTTGTGTTGTCAATTGTGTGATGGCAACCTTTGTATCATCTTATGACTAAACAATTTACTTGCCTCTATATTTACATGCAATGTGATTCAGTAGCACTAGAGTAGTGTAAATTACTTTGGTTTTGGGGCAGTAATCCCCTATTGTTTATTTTGGAGGGTGGTAATAAACCACTTCTCTATACCCGAGTGTGGTAGTAATCCATACACATTTTAATATATTTTTGGGAGATTGGCAGTATTCCTTTCTCTATCAGGTACAAGTTTGTGCTTGGCCGCCTTTGTGTTTATATTGTTCTAGGGCTATGCTTATCTCACATGCATGCAGGTTACTGATGTTGATTGTGGGGTGTGTGCCCTACTTTCTTTATGTGCCAGTATTGCACAATCTTTATCATTTTATTTATGGCAAGTATCCTCTTTTATCATGTTATGATGATTCTATTCTTTATGCCCATGTGGGTAGTACTTATCTCTTATATGGGAAGCATTATACATTTGATGTCCTTAGTACTTAAATTGCTCAAAGTATCCTTTAGCATACACATACCGGCTTTTGCTGATATATTTATTTTCTTATTCTCTTTTGTGGGGTATGCTTCCAACCCCAGGTTAGATCAAGGAGAGTGAACTTCGACATCAACCTTGTAGCTGAGCTTTTGGGAGACTTGAAGAGGTGGTTAGATGACCCTCAGCCTAATCTTTGGCTTTTATGTTTAGTTTTCCCTTTAGACATCCATATGTGGTGAAGTATTGTATCATGTTATCGAGCTTTTTAAATTGTTAGATAATGATCTTTTCCGCTGCTACTCAATGTGTAATGATACATACATGTTGATTGAAGACACTTTTTTTTAATGTGGTGTTTGGTTCTAGGGATGTGGTCTATTATTTCTTTTTAGTAGAGGAGTGGTTTCACTCCTTTACACTAGGTGATCCCCCTCTAGAACCTAAAGCCACTGAATAACTTGCCTCTCTAACTGGAACCTTCCTCTATGGAGTCTGAAACTATAATTGTGAACCTTGTTCTGAAACATATTGAAGCTTTGGGCAGTCCATTTTTATATGTCCCATCTATCCACAATGAAAACATATTGGAGCGTTAGTTCCCCAACACTGACCAGAATGTGCCCTGCCACAATGATCACATATGGATGCATCATGTATCTACGGTCCTGTCACTGACACTGAAGATCCTGAAGACCTAGTTGGAGGTGTCCATGTAGACTGTGTATTCCATCTACCGGAATTGGGCCTTCCTCCACTTGGTGAAAACCTAAACCCTTGTCTCCCAAAACAACCAGGTCCCTGTCCTATCTTAGAAAAGAAACCACCACCTCCTCTGTATCCACCACTACTTTGTCCCCCTCTAATAAAGTCTCCAGATCTTTTCTTACTCTCAGACTGCTTATCAACATTAACTGACTCTTCTACATGTCTCGCTTCTTCCACAAATTCCCCAAAGTTTTCTCTGTCTCTTCGACCAATGGCTGACACAATGTGTCTAATCTCTGATCTTAATCCTTGTTGAAATCTTTTGCACTTTTCTACATCATCAGGCACAAGTTGCGGATAGAAATTTGCCAACCTTCTGAAATATGCCTCGTATTCACCAATTGTCATACTTCTTTGTCAGATATTCTCCAACTGTTAAATCTTATCACTTAGGAAGGTAGGAGGAAAATACTTAAGGTGAAACTCATCCACAAAGTCCTTCCAGGTCATCTCTGCATTTCTCCTTTTATCTTCCACTCCCTGCCACCACAACTCAACATCTCCCTTGAGTAAATAGACTGCATAATTGATTTGCTTATCTTCTAATAATTCCATTAGGAGAAAGACTTTTTCCAGTTGTCGAAGCCACACCTCCGCCAAAACTGGATCTGTTGTTCCAAAAAATTCAGTTCCACCAAGCTTCTTCACCAACTCATAGGATCTCATCAGATCCTTACTAGAAGATGAAAACTTCCTGTCCATCTTGTATTTTTCTTTTATCTCTAGAAAAATATGATACGTCCTTGTTGCCTCATTATCCTCTTCACCTTGAGCCATTTCTCGAGGGTCAGGGCCATAATGGCTCTCAGCTTGTTCCTCACCATGTCCACGTCCTCTTCCTTCTATCTGCATATCCATAACAGAACACATTTGTTAGAAAATTGTAGTTCAAAGAGCAAAACATCCTAATCCTATTGGTCTCTTATCACCCCTGTCCCAAACCTAAATTCATTTTAGGTTCAACCTATACTCTGATACCAAAGCTGTCACACCCACATCCCATGATTACCACTAATCATGAGATTAGGGCATAATTTTGATGAAATATCTGCCATATTTCCCCCCTCTAAATATATTATAATAACACTTACTGAATGATAAGTCTTGATTAAACATAACAACAATATACAACAGAACTTGTTTTATTACATAGAAGCAAGAGTTTCACACTTAATACACATCATGTACATTACATTTCAACTTCTCTCTTTTCTCACTCTTTCTATCCCAAGATCCAAGGGAAGGATAAGAGACCCTCTAACTATTCTAATTACTCTTCTTTCAAGACCTATGAGCTAATCTTGATTAAAGTTGGCTTCTGACTCCTCAGGAAGAGCTAATCCTTTACCTAAAAAATGGTTCAGTAGGTTGGTGAGCTACTGGCTCAGTGAGTAGAAAATCAAAAGGTAACCAAGATATTTGTGATGTTTACAAGTAATAGAACTTAAATGCAATCATGTAAGCATGGCAACTTAAAACTGTAATTCATTCAGTATGACAATTTAATATTGTAATTCACTCAGCATGGTAGTAGTACACATATTGAATGTAATAAAAGGATAACCTAACTATTTACATTATTTCAAATCCAGTTTTTATGCCATTGGACCCACATGAGGTGTACCACAACACGTGGAAGTATCGCAGAAAGCTACGATTTTGCTATACAAGACTTAGAAGCATGCCCATGTTCCTAAGTCTTTAATTTCAATACCATGTCTGCAGCTGGCATCAACACGTCTGCCTCTCGGCGGCTAATGGGAGTGGCCAGATATCTCAGACTCCACCTCTCAACCTGGGTACTCAGGCGGTGAGTCAAAGCCCTCAGGCTTAAAGTGCATCAGTGGACCTACCGACCACTGATTACTACAACATGTAGCACATGTACCACCAGAATTCCCGGTTGGTGTTGGGTATCACACAACTATAAGGAGTTTTCCCTACTGGTCAAACCCCCACACCCTACTGGTATGCTTCGGCTTACCTCAATCTGGACTATCTCCAGTCAGGAAACCGTTTCCTCCCCACAACACAGGCCTCATCCTGTGAGGATTCTATAGTGTCCACGACATCTAATGTCTAGTGATGTTTAGTTAATATAACATGTATCATCGTCGTAGCTAATGATTACCCTATTTCTAACAATTTAGTGTCTCACATTTAAATAATAAATCACTAAATAATTTTCACATATTACACAACCATACTCCAACTCTTAAAACATGAACTAGGGCAACATGTATTTCCGGTGCCTTAATTTACACATTCATCACCTCTCAAATTATGAAAATTCACAAAACAAGTTTCAACATGGTAATACATCACTATTAATATGATTAAATAAGCATTGCAACTACTAATTTTCACCACATACGTTTATTTAAAGCATCACAGATATCATAGAGCAAGAATCAAACATTGGATACTATTTTTTGAATTGGTATACTTTAAATCAAGGTTAAGAGATGATTATCTACTCACATAATTCATCCAAGATCACTAATATTAGCCCCTTTCACCAACTAATCTCAGATCTTATCTCACACAAGACATGATCAAGCTTTAAACCTCAAGATTTTGTTCAAAACAACCTTTTAATGTGTTTCCCGGCCCTAAAGAGGATCTCCTATAGGGAGAAGATAAGATTGGGGGTCAAGCCAAATATCAAAATCACTGGATTAGGGATCTTGAGCAGGAGAGAATGAATAAAAGGAAGAATCAAGGGTTAAACCTACTTACCAAGTCGAATCTATAACAACCCTTTTTTATTTCCATTGTTCTTCACATTCTTCCCCAAAAATCACCCTAGAAATAACCTTCTAGGTCACCTTCTCATTGAGAAAGTGGTCTGGGATGATAGAGGATCGAATTGCGGTTCCAACACACTTCATTTCATTGAAAATGGAGAAGTGTAGCTCGAGATAAGATCGTTCTACGATTTACTATCCTGGGCAACGTCGATCGCGGTTGCGGTGTCGATGTAGCATCACGATTGCAGTGTCGATGCAGCGTCGCGAGTCATAGTGTAGATCATAGTCATGATGTCGATGCAACATCAGTCGCAGTGTTGACGCAGTATCGTGGGTCACGGTGTAGACCGCATTCACGATGTCGATGCAGTGTCGGTCGCGATGCTCAGTTTATATTTACTAAAAATGGCATAACTCTCTCATTTTAACTCTGTTTTGGTTCATTTTTTTTTGTTGGATTCATAATTGAATTCTCTACAATCCTACAATATTATTTTGATAATATTCTCAAATGAAAAATCATTTATTAATTTTTCCTCCAGTGTCATTAACTCTCTTCTTGCATACATGTATGGTTTAATGCTATATTAACCCCAACTCAGATCTTTATAGTATGCTTAAGTCATGATTATGAGTTGCCCAAACAAGTATTTAAGGTTAACAAAGTTAAAATAAAGCACATGATAAAATATTACTAATAAAAACATGACAAGCATTAAGATTATCTTCAATCTCTAGGATTACCAGCAAAGCTAGGAATGGGTTTGTAACATTGTATGATCACTCAACTATAGAATAGGGATCTTCATAGTGTTTTGCTTTGAATTCTCAACCTTGGAATGAATCCAAATGGGCCCTATTTATAGTTAGGGATCCCTCTTAGCCTTTGGGAACACTTAAGGACAAATACTAGACATTTGGGGTGTTGCAACAAATATATTTTTGAGTTTTGCAAAACTCCAACGGTCAAAACACTTTTCTGCACTTTTTTGAAAAGTGTGATCGATCAAATTTGTAACTGGACTAAACAGATCGGTTGAGTTTGTAACTCGACCGAACTTGGACATTTTTAAAATCCATCAAGGGATCGTTCTAGTTTGTAACTGGACCGATTGACAACATGTAATGAATTTTGAAAAATGTCATTAAAGTGCTTAAATAGTCAATTTAAGTACTCTTGATTTTTTATAAGCTTAATTACAAGTCATACAATCATTACAGGTGATTCACACCATGATTCTAATGGATTTACATCATATTCAAAAAATGTGCACTTGTATTGACTTTGACTTGTCTTTTCTCCAATTTGAGATGTGCACTTTAAGGCATTTGGAGTGTGTCTATACTTAATCTAAAATAACTCAAGTAGAAGCATTAGATACAAATAATTGGAATGGTTTAGTCATCATCAAGACTAGGGTTTAGTCAATTTAGACCTTAAGTCAACATTGACTCAATTGACCTTGAGTCAATAGAGACAACATGAAAACATTGATGTGATTGAGATGGCAACACATCTTAAGAACATGTACCAAGATCAGGAAAGACATGAGAGATATGATGTCTCCAAGGCGTTGTTCAAGTGCAATATGGTAGAAGGAGATCCAATAGGTCCCCATGTGCTCAAGCTTATTGGGTATGTGGAGAACCTTTCTAGACTGGGATTTCCCTTGGGTCAAGAGTTGGCCATAGATGTGATTCTGCAATCCTTGTCAGAGTGAAACAACCAGTTTGTGATGAAATACAACATGAACAATTTTGACAAGACGTTGTCATAGTTGCTTGGCATGTTGAGAACAACTGAAGCACAAATGAAGAAAGACAAGCCCAAATATGTGATGATGATCAATGAAAAAGGGAAGTCAAAGGGTAAAGGCAAAGCTAATAAGAGTTCTAAAACTAGCCTGACACCCAAGTCTTCTACACTCAAAGCAAAGGGAGGGGAGAATAAGGGAGGCAATTGTCACCACTGTCACCATCCTGGGCATTGGAAAAGGAATTTCCTCTCAACCTAGAGAAATTGAGGAAGAAGAAGGAGGGGATAGAAATATCCACTTCACGTATATACGTTATTGAGATACATTTGTCTACTTCTTCATCTTGGGTACTAGATACTGAATGTGGATCTCACATATGCTTGAATATGCATGATCTGAAAAGAAGTAAGCCTGTACAAAAGGATGAGGTTGAAATGTGCGTTGCAAATGGAGCAATAGTTGCTGCCAATGCAGATGGAACCTAATTTATCTCTTCCCATGAGGCTTGTAATAGAGTTAAAGAACTGTTATTTCATACCTACCATAAGTAGAAACATTATTTATGTATCTTGTATGGAAAAGGATGGATATGAGTTTCATATCAAGAATGGTCAATGTTCCATTTCAAAATATGAGATCTTTTATGGCAGTGCCCCAATGTCTTATGGTCTCTATTTATTAGATCTTGAGATGAATGTTTATAATGTAAATACCAAAAGGTTAAAAGTCGACAACTCAAACAAAACATATCTTTGGCATTGTCGTATAGGGCACATCAATGAGAAACACATATCTAGACTCCATAAAGATGGTTATCTAGACTCTTTTGATTTTGAATCAATAAAGACATGTGAGTCGTGTTTGTTGGGAAAGATGACCAAAACTCCCTTCATTGGTAACAATGAGAGGGCTAGTGATCTATTAGGATGCATACACACTGATGTATGTGGCCCTTTTAGAACAAATGCTACAAGTGGTTATCAATACTTTATTACCTTTATTGATGACTTCATTAGGTATGGTTATGTTTACTTGATGAAACATAAGTTAGAAACTCTTGAAAAATTCAAGGATTTCATGAACGAAGTACATGACCAAATTGGTAAAAGTATTTAGGCACTTCGATCTGATCGAGGTGGAGAATACTTAATCTAAGAGTTTGAGGACCTTCTGTGAGCTCGTGGTATTGTATCACAATGGACTCCACCTAGAACGCCACAACATAATTGTGTATCAGAAAGAAGGAATTGCACATTTCTAGATATGGTGCGATCAATGATGAGTTTTACTGATATTCCAACTTCATTCTGGGGATATGCTCTTAGAACTACATCATTTACACTTAATCATGTACCGTCTAAATTGGTTCAAAAGACACCATACAAGATATAGACTAGTAGCATCGGGAAATGTCTTTTATGAGGATTTGGGGATGTGAAGCTTATGTCAAGAAAATGTTTCTTAAAAATCTTGTCCATAGATCAGATAAATGTTATTTTGTTAGTTATCCTAGGGAAACCTATTGACCTAAAGGTTATACAATGTCCATATTTTGATAATGACTCAACCATTCCATTCACATGTGTCTAATATGTTTGTTCAAGATTGATTTCAGGCTTTTGATACATGAAAAGGATCAAATTACACAAGCCCTAGCTTGTCCAAGTTCAAGTCAAATGCAATGCAAGTGTGTTAATTAGGAAATCCCTTCAAACGACCTTAAAAGAATTTTATAATCACTTGTATTGATGATGTGACTTGTAACTAATATGAGAAAAATATGTGGGACACTTAATACTAAGGTTTAATTACCCATAAGTCAATTTATAAAATTGATCACAAGCTATTCATCGGTCGAGTTACAATCTCAACCAATCCTATGATAAATTTTCTGAAGATGACCCATCGGTCAAGTTGTACATTCACAGAACTCGACCGACCGACTCTTTGAGCAAACTCAATTTTAGCTCATTGGTCGAGTTCCCCAGAACAAACTCGACTGATAGTTTGAAAATTGGCTTTGTCTTTTAGTTGATCAGTCGAGTTACCATTATTGAAACTCGACCAAATGTACTATATGAAAAATGTAGAAAAAGTAATTATAACCATTGGTGACTTGGTTTGGATGAAAATAGATTTGTTGCCTTGTGTAAAATGGCTATATTTCTACCCCAAGTGTTCCCCAACTCAAGGGAGCACCCCCAGCTATAAACAGGACCCCTTAGAGTTCATTCCAAATTTGCTCATTCAAGATATTCAAGGTACTTGCTATAGTTGAGTGTGCTACTACTCCTTGAGCCCCTTTCTCTCTCTAGTTTACACTTCATTTCTTGATTTATGAGTGAGTTAGGCATATTGTAAGAGAGCTCATGTTACAACCCACATTGAGGTTTGTAAGTAAGTACCTCGATTAGCGTGAGGTACCTTGATTAGTGCTAAGTACCTTGTTAAACATCATGGTTAATCAAGATAAGCTAAGATGTGAATCATTAGTCGAGATTGATTCATCTGATGTAATTAATGTTAACTGCAACATTAATCATTAAGTTAATTACCTAAGATGATTAACCTAGATAAGATGGTTTAATTATCATGTTTTCATGCCTTGAGTTTGCAGTGGATCTCGTGCTTGAAATTTTTCAAAAGAAATCATTCGAATCGGACCTTCGATGCAAAAGATATGATGTTTTCAAGATTTTTGGACTTGAATGCAATTTTTCCATTAATAGCTTTAATATCTTTTCCTTTATCCCCTTCCTTCGGATCAGTGCAAAGCACCGCTTGAAGCATTGGTGCACACAACAGCACCCGATCGGCCAACAAAGGGGCGATTTTGGGCGATTTTTGAGCTCCATAGCTCTGAGCCAGTAGGTCCTTTCCTTCCACCTTCTTCCTTCCTCCTCAACCTCGCCCTAGATCATGCCCCGACCTGCTTGAGCCGCATACCAGCAGCAGTGTCGGCCGGCCTTGCGGAGTTGGCCAGGGGCCCTTCAGGCATGAGCATCACCACAAATCACTGCCAATGAGTTTGGGCATGGGTCCAAATCACAAATCCGTAGCCACCTAGCCATGAGTAGCGATGATTAGCTAAGCCCCCTCCTTCCTGTCTGTGTGCGTGGAGCTGCTTGCAACAACAGGTCTGAACCAGGGCACCCAAGGTAGAAGAAAACCCCACAGACGCCTGGAAACATGCTTTGGATGTGTTTCCAATCGATTTCGACCATCTCGAACCACTGTGAGTGAATTTCACTCACCAAGCAGTGCTAATTCCACGAAATTGACGATTTCGGTTATATTTGTGTTATTCACGGGTTACAATGATTACCCAAGTGCCAGGAAGTCTTGGCGTTGATCGATTTATCATTACACATTTTTCTTAAATTCGTTTGCACAACCCTAATTATTTAACTATTCTGTGCGATTTGGATTACCAGAACTAGATGGTTGATTAAATTCTAAATTGCTCAGTTTAAAAGTTAAAGACAATAGCACACAACCCTGTATTTATAGTAGCTGTACGGTTTGGGTATAAACCCAGAATGTATGATTTTAGTAATTAATTAGTTGCATGATTTAAAGAAATAGACGATGACACACAATGTCTTAATATAAATATGTTGCACGCTCTCTGTTATAGTTAATGTGTGTGATTAAGTATTTATGCAAAATGGCACATTTCTTAAGAATATTATTAGAAATTCTCAGTTATTAACAATAATTCATGCCATGATAGTAATTAAATCTTGATTGAGTTATGTGATGCACAACTCAAGATTTGGGTTGATGCGCATATTTTCCAAGAAAGTAAAATTAATTTACATGTGTTAATGATGATTTCTCATATGTCAAGCAATTAACTTTTATGAGTGTATTAAGAAGCTCAATTGCATGATTTCAGTGTATATGTGCCAAGTTGACATGTATTCAATTTATTTAAGAATTTTAGTCTACCTGCATTTACAGTATGTTGATTCTTAGTAAATTATAATGTTTTAAATATACTGCTCTACCAAGTTTAGAATGATATACATGTTATATTATAAACTTCAAATAAATATACACGGTACCATAGAAATACCAGAGTCAAGTATAAGTAAGGAAAAGATACAATATAGTAAGAGCTTTCTAGAATAATAAAATAACAGACTTAAGGGCCCTGAAAACCATAGATTCCCTATGAGAGGTCTGCGTCATAGGGATGAAACGACCTAACCCTGGCAGTGTCTAATATATGGGGGTCGGAACGTACTAACAGGTGGTACGGGGGATGAAGCCCTAGTGGAAGTCTCCTTAAAATACATCATGTAGTGTCCAACATCAACCAGAGGTCCTGGTGGCACTAGAGTACATAAAAGCCAATAGGTGGCTTGACTCTCTGCATGTGTGCTCAGGTTAGAGGAGGAGTCCAGTTTTTACTGCACAATAGGTGTGTCGAGGCTAGAGTGCCATTTTCCTGTTGCAGACCAGCAACATAGTCAGGCTTAGCATTCCTGGGTGTGTCAGCTAAGTCTTGTACGGTGAGATCATAGTTCTCTACGAGTCTTCATATGTAGAGTAAACTGCATATGATTAGGGCATAAGCTAAAATATGTTCATATAGGTTTAAAGAGTTTCTTATAAGTAAGAAAGGTTAAGAAAGATTCGGGTACAGTTTCACAACAATCGTTCTTTTAATGTAATATTTACATTCCCTGTGGTATTTAATTGAATTATTTTAGATATGCTCAGTGGAGTAATTCATGTATTTTATTTCAGTTTCATAAACATAAATGAGTTATCTGTGATGGTTGGGTGAAATTCTATTCACTGAACCAGTAGCTCACCAACCTACTAAAACATTTTTTTCAGGTCAACGTCAGCACGAGGAAGCTGAAGGATCTTATCATCCAAGCTCTTAGAAGGTAGTTCATAGTTAGAATAGAGATCTTTTAGTCCTTTCCCCTCAGTCCTTGGGGCATGTGGTGTGGTAGAGAGAGAATGTAATGTAATATGTAGATTAGTTTTAAGTTATCTGTTGTGCTTTAAATTCCGCATGAAAAATGTAATAAGTTGTGTAAATCTACTTTACCTATCTAGTAATATAAATAGTAGTTTCTTCCATAGTTTAGTAAGATTTTAGTATATTCCAAGTTATAAGATTTACCTTTAGGTTAATTTTAAGTGATTAAGAAAAGAAAAAGTTAAGAGTGATCTTTGTATTACATTAAATACACAATTTATGCCCTAATCTCATGATTAGTGGTAATTGTGAGACATGGTGTAACAACTTGGTATCAGAGAGCCTAGGTTGAGTACGTAGTTACTCTAAGTCAATGTCAGGGGACGGTAAGAGACCAATAGGATTAGGACTTAGGTGTTTTCCTCTTTAAACTACAATTTTCTAACATATGTGTTCTGTTATGGACATGTAGATGGAAGGAAGAGGACGTGGACATGGTGAGGAGCAAGCTGAGAGCCATTATGGCCCTGACCCTCGAGAAATGGCTCAAGGTAAAGAGGATAATGAGGCAAAAAGGACATATCATATTTTTCTGGAGACAAAAGAAATATACAAAATGGATAGGAAGTCTTCATCTTCTAGTACAGATTTGATGATATCCTATGAGTTGGTAAAAAAGCATGGTGGAACTGAATTTTTTGGAACAACAGATCTAGCTGTGGCATAGGTGTGGCTTCGACAACTAGAAAAGGTCTTTCGTTTAATGGAGCTATTAGAAAATAAGCAAATAAATCATGCAGTCTATTTACTCAAGGGAGATGCTAAGCTGTGGTGGTGAGGAGTGGAAGATAAAAGAAGAAATGTAGAGATGACTTGGAAGGACTTCGTGGATGAGTTTCACCTTAAGTATTATCCTCCTACCTTCATAAGTGATAAGATTAAATAGTTGGAGAATACCAGACAAGGAAATATGACAATTGGTGAATACGAGGCACATTTCACGAGGTTGGCAAATTTCTGTCCGCAACTTGTACCTGATGATGTAGAAAAGTGTAGAAGATTTCAACAAGGATTAAGATCAGAGATTAGACACACCGTGTCAGCCATTGGTCGAAGATACAGAGAAAACTTTGGGGAATTTGTGGAAGCAACAAGAGTGTAGAAGAGTCAGTTAATGTTGATAAGCAGACTAAGAGTAAGAAAAGATCTGGAGACTTTAGTAGAGGGGGACAAAGCAATGGTGGATATAGAGGAGGTGGTGGTTTCTTTTCAAAGATAGGATGAGGACTTGGCTGTTTTGGTAGACAAGGATCTAGGTTTTCACCAAGTGGAGGAAGGCCCAATTCTAGTAGATGGAAAACACATTCAACATGGACACTTCCAACTAGGTCTTTGGAATCTTTAGTATCAATGATAGGTCCGCCAAAGAAAGAGATACTAATGTGTGATATTTGTGGAAGGCCACACTCCAGACAGTGTTGGGGTGTAGATTTTCAGGGTTGTCATATCTGCAGGCATGTGAGATACTTTAGAAGGCAATGTCCCCAGTTACAACAAGTGGCAACACAGGGTTCCCAGTCACAATACCAGAATGTTCCGAGATAGGCTCCAATTGGAGAAGCGAGTTCTTCAGTGGCTTCAGGTTTGTGAGGAGGAGAAACACCCAGTAGAAGGGAAGGACAACAAGGACATTGGGGGAGAGGAAGAGCTTCAAGACACTTCTTCTCTCTAACACAACAAGAAGGTATTGTTTCTTCCCGAGTAATTATAGGAGAAATGCTTTTCTTTAATTGAATTTCAATTACAGTTTTGATAGATCCGAGTGCTACTCACTAGTTTATACAGAGTTCTTTAGCTTGTGAACTTAGCATGTTAACCCAGGAGTTACCATTTGAGTTGTTGTTGAGGGTTTCGTTAGGTGAACCGATAGTGTTGACAGAGTTTTATCCTGGATGTTTATTGACCTTTGATGGATACACCATCGCGGTTAATCTTATACCCCTAGATATTAACTCTTTTCAAGTTATCTTGGGTATGGATTTCCTAGAGACATATCGAGTTCAACTCGATTATTGGAAGAAGGAGGCTATCTTTCAATAGGGTGGACTTTCTTGTGTCTTTTCTGGAGACAGGATAGTTTTTCCTACGTGTATCATATCAACCGCTGTAGCTGATAAGATGTTGCAGAAAGGTTGTGAGGCGTTCTTGGCACATGTAATAGATACCAGAGAAGAGAAGAGCACAGTCAGTCTATGGGATGTGCCAGTGGTATGTGAGTTCCCAGATGAGTTGTTAGGTCTACCTCCTGAAAGAGAGATAGACTTTGAGATCCAAGTGTTTCCAGGTAGTCACCCTGTAGCGCCGCCAACCTACAGAATGACACCTACAAAGTTGAAGGAACTGAAAATCCAGTTACAAGAGTTATTGGATAAGGGTTTCATTCGACCTAGTTCTTCGCCATGGGGAGCCCTAGTCTTGTTTGTGAAAAAGAAAGATGGTACTATGAGGTTATGTATAGACTACAAATAGTTGAATAAGATCACCATTAAGAATAAGCACCCACTTCCAAGGATAGATGATCTATTTGATTAATTGCATGGAGCGATGATCTTTTCTAAGATAGACTTGAGATCTAGATATCATCAGTTGAGGATAAAGTCTTCAGATATTTCTAAGTCAGCTTTCAAAACAAGATACAAGCATTATGAGTTTCTGGTCATGTCGTTTGGACTGACTAATGCCCCAAAAGCTTTCATGGATATGATGAACCGGATTTTCAAGCCGTTCTTAGATCAGTTCATAATGGTTTTCATAGATGACATTTTGATTTATTCTAGAGATGATGAGCAGCATGAGAAACATATGAGGATAGTGTTACAGTTGTTGAGACAACACCAGTTATATGCTAAGTTCAGTAAGTGTGAGTTCTGGTTAACTGAGGTGTCTTTTCTTGGACATTTCATCTCAGGAGATGGAGTAAGTGTTGACCCTAAGAAAGTCGAATCTTTTCTACAGTGGGAGTAGCCTAAGACTCTTACTGAGATCAGAAGCTTCTTAGGATTGGCAGGTTACTACAGGAGGTTCATCCAGAACTTCAGTGTTGTAGTGTCACCTCTGACATTCTTAACGAGAAAGAATGCACCGTTTGTCTGGTCAGACATTTGTGAGAAGAGTTTTCAGATCTTGAAGAAGAGGTTGACTACAACACCAGTGTTGATCCTGCTCGAGACAGATAAAGGCTACACAGTGTTTTGTGATGCTTCAAGGAGAGGTTTAGGCTATGTGTTGATGCAGAAAGGCAAAGTAGTAGCTTATGCATCTAGACAACTTAAGAAGAATGAGGAGAATTACCCGACACATGATCTGGAGTTAGCTGTAGTAGTTCATGCTCTTAAGACACGGCGTCACTATCTTTATGGTGAGGCATGCCAGGTGTTTACGGATCATAAGAGTTTGAAATATATCTTCACCCAGAAGGATCTGAATCTAAGATAGCAGAAATGGTTAGAATTGATCAAGGATTATGAAGTAACGATAGATTATCATCTTGGAAAAGCAAATGTGGTAGAATATGCTTTGAGCAGGAAGTCAAGTTCAACAACTGATGTATTCTCTATGGTATGTTTTAGGAGAGACCTGCTAGTAGAGATGCGGAAGTTGAACTTAGACTTAGGGGTGACAGAACAGAGTGGTTTGGTTGCACATATGCAAGTCAAGCCTACCTTATATGATCAAATCAAGGAACTAAATCAGAGTGATAGTGAGTTACAACAGATCATGCAGGACACGACAGGGGGAAAAAGAGCAGAGTTCATGTTTTCAGATGATGGTTTGTTGTATCAGCATGACAAGTTGTGTGTACCTAGAGATAGTGATTTGAAAGAATAGATTCTTGAGGAAGGGCATGCATCGATGTACGCTATGCATCCAGGAAACACTAAGATGTACATGAATCTTAAGGAGTTGTACTAGTGGCCAGGTATGAAGAAGGATGTAGCTAAGTATGTGGCTAGGTGTAGTGTGTGCCAACAGGTTAAGGCTAAGCATCAGAAACCTACAGGTACCTTGCAATCTCTCCCTATACCAGAGTGGAAATGGGAATATATCACAATGGATTTTGTGGTAGGGTTGCCCATGACATCTAGAGGTTCTGA
Source organism: Alisma plantago-aquatica (assembly GCA_963693085.1). NCBI lineage: Eukaryota > Viridiplantae > Streptophyta > Magnoliopsida > Alismatales > Alismataceae > Alisma > Alisma plantago-aquatica. The sequence continues at coordinate 513,858,248 of OY856412.1, forward strand.
CTCGATATGGGTGATTGTGGATAGACTAACTAAGTCTGCTCACTTTCTTCCTATTAAGTCAACCTTTGATGTCCCAAAATTGGCTAAGATATACGTGGATGAGATAGTTAGGTTATATGGTATCCCAACTTCAATAATATTAGATAGAGATCCTAAGTTCACATCCAAGTTTTGGAATTAGTTGCATCATGCTTTAGGCACAAAGTTGAGATTCAGTACAACTTTTCACCCATAGACGGATGGTCAGTCAGAGAGGACCATTCAGACTCTTGAGGACATGCTAAGAGCATGTGTCTTACAATTCAGTGGAGGTTGGGAAGAATACCTGAGCCTTATAGAGTTTGCATATAACAATAGTCACCATTCCAGTCTTGGTATGGCTCCGTATGAAGCTCTGTATGGCAGGAAGTGTAGATCACCCATATGTTGGTACGAGGTGGGTGAAAAAGAGATTCTTGGACCAAAGATAGTGGATTTGACTACATAAAAGATTACAGTGATCAGAGAACAATTGAAAGCTACACATGACAGGTAGAAGAGTTACACTGAGAAGAGGCATAGACCTCTTGAGTTTGATGTTGGTGATGAAGTGTATCTGAAAGTTTCACCATGGAAAGGAGTGTTGAGGTTTGGCAAGAGAGGCAAACTGACTCCTAGGTTTATGGGCCCATATCCTATCATTGAGAGGATTGGACCTGTAGCCTACATGTTGGATTTTCCATCTGAGTTAGCTAATTTACATGATGTGTTTCATGTATTGATGCTGAAGAAGTGTTACCCTGGTACAGAGAAGATAGTAGACCCAGAACCTGCACAACAAAGATGTGTCATATGTTGAAGGACCAATTAAAATAGTTGATTGGAAGGTTAATAAGCTCAAGAATCGAGAGATACTATTAGTGAAAGTTCTGTGGAGGAACCACAACCTAGAGGAAGCCACGTGGGAGCTTGAGTCAGAGATGCGTAACAAGTTTCCTTTTCTCTTTTAGGAATTTTGGGACGGAATTCTTTTAAGGGAGGGAGATTGTTACAACCCACATTGAGGTTAGTCAGTAAGTACCTCGATTAGCGTGAAGTACCTTGATTAGTGCTAAGTACCTTATTAAACATCATGGTTAATTAAGATAAGCTAAGATGTGAATCATTAGTTGAGATTGATTCATCTGATGTAATTAATGTTAACTGTAGTGTTAATAGTTAATTTAATTACCTAAGATGATTAACCTAGATAAGACGGTTTAATTATTATATTTTCATGCCTTGAGGTTGTAGTGGATCTCGTGCTTGAAATTTTGCAAAAGAAATCATTCGAATCGGGCCTTCGATGAAAAATATATGATGTTTTCAAGATTTTTGGACTGGGCTACAATTTTTCCATTAACAGTTTTAATATCTTTTCCCTTATCCCCTTCCTTCGGATCGGTGCAAAGCACCGCTTGAAGTAGCGTCACACACAGCAGCACCCGATCGACCACTAGAGGGGCGATTTTGGGCAATTTTCAAGCTCCATAGCTCCGAGCCAGTCGGTCCTTTGCTTCCACCTCCTTCCTTCCTCCTCAACCTCGCCCTAGCTCGCACCCCGACCTGCTTGAGCTGCCGGCCAACAACAATGTCGGCCATCCTTGCGGCACAGGACAGGGGCCCTTCAGGTGCGAGCAACACCCCAAATCACTGCTAATGAGTTCGACCATGGGTCCAGATCACGAATCTATAGCCACCTAGCCACAAGTAGTGATGATTAGCTGAGCCCCCTCCTTCCTGTGTGTGTGCGTGGAGCTTCTTACAGAAGTAGGTCTGAACCAGGGCGCCCAAGGTAGAAGACAACCCCACAGATGCATGGAAATAGGCCTTGGACGCGTTTCCAGTCGATTTTGACCATCTCGAACCACTATGAGTAGAATTTCACACACTAAGCAGTGCTAATTCCATGAAATTGATGATTTTGGTTAGATTTGTGTTATTCGAGGGTAAAAATGATTACCCAATTGTCAGGCAGTCTTGGCGTTGGTCGATTTCTCATTGCACATTTTTCTTAAATTCATTTTCACAACCCTAATTATTTAACTATTCTGTGTGATTTGGATTACTGGAACTAGATGGTTGATTAAATTCTAAATTTCTCAGTTTAAAAGTTAAAGACAGTAGCACACGACCCCGTATTTACAGTAGCTATACGGTTTGGGTATAAACCCATGTTGTATAATTTTAGTAATTAATTAATTGCATTATTTAAAGAAATAGACGATGACACATAATGTCTCAATATAAATCTATTGCACGCTCTCTGTTATAGTTAATGTGTGTGATTTAGTATTTACGCAAATTGGCATGTTTCTTAAGAATATTATTAGAAATTCTCAGTTATTAACAATAATTCATGCCATGATAAGTAATTAACTCTTAATTGAGTTATGTGATGCACAACTCAGGATTTGGGTTAATGTGCACGTTTTCTAAGCAAGTAAAATTAATTTACATATGTTAATGACGATTTCTCATATGTCAAGCAATTAACTTTTATCAGTGTATTAAGAAGCTCAATTGCATGATTTTAGTGTATATGTGCCAAGTTGACATGTATTCAATTTATTTAAGAATTTTAGTCTACCTGCATTTACCAGTATGTTGATTTCTTAGTAAATTATAATGTTTTAAATATACTGCTCTGCCAAGTTTAGAATGATATACATGTTGTATTATAAACTTCAAATAAATATATGTGGTACCATAGAGATACCAGAGTCAAACATAAGTAAGGAAAAGATACAATATAGTAAGAGCTTTATAGAATAATAAAATAATAGACTTAAGGTCCCTGAACACCATAGATTCCCTATGACAGGTCTGCGCCATTGGGATGAAACGACCTTACCCTGGAAGTGTCCAGTATACGGGGGTCGAAACGTACTAACAGGTGGTACGAGGGACAAAGCCCTAGTGGAAGTCTCCTTAAAATACTACATGTGGTGTCCAACATCAACCAGAGGTCTTGGTGGCACTAGAGTAAAGAAAATCCAATAGGTGGCTTGACTCTCCGCTTATGTGCTTAGGTTAGAGGAGGAGTCTAATTTTTACGACATAATAGGTGTGCCGAGGCTAGAGTGCCATTTTCCTGTTGCAGACCAATGATGTAGTCAGGCTTAGCATTCTCGGGTGTGTCACCTAAGTCTTGTACGGTGAGATCGTAGTTCACTATGAGTCTTCATATGTGGAGTACACTGCATATGATCATGGCATAAGCTAAAATATGCTCATATAGGTTTAAAGAGTTTTTTATAAGTAAGAAAGGTTAAGAAAGATTCGGGTATAGTTTCACATCAGTTGTTCTTTTAATGTAATATTTACCTTCCCTATGGTATTGAACTGAATTGTTTTAGATCTACTCAGTGTAGTAATTCCTGTATTTTATTTCAGTTTAATAAACATAAATGAGTTATCTGCGATGGTTGGGTGAAATTCTATTCACTGAGCCAGTAGCTCACCAACCTACTGAAACATTTTTTTTAGGTCAGCGTCAGCACGAGGAAGCTGAAGGATCTTATCATCCAAGCTCTTAGAAGGTAGTTCATACTTAGAATAGAAGTCTCTTAGTACTTTCCCCTCGGTCGTTGGGGCATGTGGTGTGGTAGAGAGAGAATGTAATGTAATATGTAGATTAGGTTTAAGTTATCTGTTGTGCTTTAAATTCTGCATGAAAAATGTAATAAGTTGTGTAAATCTACTTTACTTATCTAGTAATGTAAATAGTAGTTACTTCCACAGTTTAGTAAGATTTCAGTATATTCCAAGTTATAAGATTTACCTTTAGGTTAATTTTAAGTGATTAAGAAAAGAAAAAGTTAAGATTGATCTTTGTATTACGTTAAATCCACAATTTATGCCCTAATCTCATGATTAGTGGTAATTGTGAGATCGGGGTGTAACAGCTCCACTCTTGTACATGTAAAGCTCTCATTTTCTCCTAATTCCCTACCCCCTTCTTACATGAAGAAAAGGTGAAGCAAGCTCCATTGAGTGAAGAAGGAGATGTAGCTGGTCCTCTTCAAGGTTGGTGAAGAGGTGGTGATCTTCTCCAGGTGAAGGAGAAGGAAAAGGCTGAAGATCCAAGAGGAGAAGCAAAGTCCTTCAAGGCGGAAGACTTGAGCTTGAGTGGGCAAGACCATGGTGAAGGCTAAAGACTCAAGATAAGTGGGTAAGTCCTTTGGTAAGGTGGAGATCTCCTTGTGATTGGATGGGTAAGTCCTTTGGTGGTCTTGTGTTGTAACTCTTATTAGTGATAATATGGATAAAAGCACTTGCAAAGTCCTAGAGGTTGACCTCTCTAGGTAGTGGACTGACTCACTTCTAGTTTGAAGTGTGGAACCACTCTACATCCCTTTTTCAAGTACTTTCTATTAATCTCTCTCATCCTTGCTATGCTTGTTTGATAAGATTTCAACTTGCAATTAACCTATTACTGTAAACTTGATATAATTTGAAGGTATAATATATTTTGTGAGAAATTTTGTAGCTTTATTCACCCCCTCTAGAGCCCTTAGATCCAACAAGTGGTATTAGAGCTAAGGTTCTTCTCCAACAATCTCCCATGAGATGAGAAGATGGGCAACAACCTACTTAGTTCTCTCAACCTAGAGGGAGGCTTCTCCATGCGTCATCCAGTCTTTGATGGCACAAACTCCCTCTATTGGAAGAGGTGTATGCAGTTCTACATTCAAGGGATGAACTTTGACATGTGGAAGGTGATGGTCACACCTTATAAGGAGCCTATTGGATCTGTAGCTACATGGAGTGAAGTTGTACTCAAAGAAGCTCAACTCAATGCCAAAGCCATTAGCATCCTCTACGCAGCCCTCACACCTAGGAAGTTCAACCGGATACCATCTTGGGACACCGCCTATGAGATTTGGACAAGCTGTGCATTACCTATGAAGGCACAAAGCAAGTCAAGGAGTCAAAGATCTACATGTTGAACAACCTTCTAGAGAACTTCAAGATGGGTAAGAAAGAGGGGATTTCAAAGATGTACTCAAGACTAAATGTCATCATCAATGGGCTGGCTACATTGGGTAACACTTTGGATAGAGGTATAATAAACTCCAAGATCTTGAGAGTCAAAGGTCACCTCCATTGAAGAAATGAGGAGCCTTGGTGACATCCCAACTAAAGAACTCATTGGTAATCTTCAAGCTCATGATCCTAGACTTGACAAGCAAGAAGAAGAAGCAAAGCAAGAAGAGAAGGAAGCCAAGAAGATCAAAGATAGTGCTTTCAAAGCACAAGTGGGTGTTTTCATCCTTCAAAAAAACTTGCTTGACAAACTTCTCCCTCCTCCTCTAGTGAATATGAAGGCCCTAGTGAGCATGAAGCCAACTACATCAAGGGCAAACACTTCAAGGGAAGGCAAGCCTCCTCCTCTTCTACTCCAAGATGCTACAAGTGTGTCCAAAAGGGGCACTACCATAGTGAATGCCCCAAGTCAAGAAAGTCACACCATAAGGGCAGCTCAAATAAGGAAGAGGAATACAAGAAGGAAAGCAAATACAAGAGGAAGGATAAGAAGGAGTAGAGACACAAGAATGCAGCTCATGCAGCTTGGGAAGCTTCATCTTCAAGCAACTCAAGCTCGAAAGAAGATGGAGAGTGCCACCTTGCCCTCATGGCCTCTACTAGTGAAGATATTGGTGAGGTAAGTGAGGTAAGATTGCATGAATTATCTAAGGAATCTATTATTGACATGCTTATTTCTACCCGTTCATCTTTTGCTAAATGTAAATCTAAAAGAAAACAACTAGGAAAAATTATTGATGATCTTTATGATAAGCTTGAAATTCTTGAATTGAATGAGAAAACCAACCTTGAGAGTATTGATAGTTTGCAAGGGAAATACCTTGGTCTTGAACTCCAATAAAATGGGGTTGAAGTTGATAATGGTATCTACCTTAAGAACATTGAGAATCTTAAGGAATAGAACCAAAATTGCTTCAAAGAGCTTGAATTGCTTAAAACTGAAAATGCTGAATTTAAGCTCCTTGTTGATGCTCGTAGAGAAGAGAGAGATGTCTATCTCAAAGAGATTCAAATGCTTAAATCTAAAAATGGTAGGTTGCTTGCTCAAGTAAATGATCTATCTTCTAGACCTTTATTGCCTAGTATTAATGTTGCTTCTATCTCTCTTGAAAAAGACTCATATTTAACTAAAGATTTATGTCTTGAGGCTGATCTTTTGCATGCTAGGGATGACATATCTAGTTTATCTTCTACCATTGTTTCTTTAAATGATGATAACCATATATTGAGAGCATCCCTACAGAAATTCCTCAAATAAAAGAACTCCCTAAATGAAATCCTTGACCATTCTACCAAACAAAGTGGTACTAGTGGTTTGGGATTTGAATGGGGAGCATCAAAGGATAAGAGTAAAGCCAAAGGTAAGAAGAAGAGCAATGAGACCTCTTTCTTTGTAAGAGAGTCTTCTGGCACTAAGAATCCTATGGTGTGTTGTTATTGCAAATGTGATGATCATTACTCTACTTATTGTCCTTACAAGACCAAGGGGACCAACCCAAGATGAAATGGGTCCCCAAGCTAACTCCAGATCCCAAAGTTTAAGTTGGGAACTGACATTCTCCTTTCTTGTAGGAAAAGGGTAGATGGATTGTTGATAGTGGCTACACAAAGCACATGACTTGTGACATAAGCCATTTCAACAATTTCACTAAAAGAAAGGAGGACCGATCACCTTTGGGGACAACAAGAAAGGTGAAGTCAAAGGTGAGGATGATGTAAGTGAATCCTTATGTATCAATAATGTTCTTTTTGTGGATGGCCTACATCACAACTTAATTAGTGTTAGTCAACTTTGTGATAATGGTTACCTTGTGCTATTTACTTCTTTTGAATGCTTGATTCTAGATTACCTCACCTATCAAGTTATATATAAGGGAACTAGAAGTGGTAATCTTTATGTTATTTTTATTGACTCTATTAAACAAGTTGTTGGTAGATGCCTAGTAGTCAACTTGAATGATATTTCTCTTTGGCATCGCCGGCTTGGTCATGTAAACATGCACCCGTTGAAGAAGTTGAGCAAACAGGACTTGGTCAAGGGACTTCCTAAATTGGATTTTGAAAAGGATCAGGAATGCCAACCTTGTACCCAAGGAAAGAAAACCAAGTCCTCATTCAAATACAAAAGAGTCCTTAGTACTAAGAGAGCTCTTGAGCTTCTTCACATTGATCTATTTGGACCAATGAGAACTCAATCGGTTCGTGGCTCTAAGTATTTCCTTGTTATTGTCGATGATTTCTCTAGATAGACTTGGACCTTCTTTCTCGTTTACAAGAGTGATACACTTGATGTTTTCTTGAGCTTTTATAAACGAGTTGAGAATGAAGCTTCTTGCCGCATTGTTTTCATCTGTAGTGACCATGGGGGAGAATTTGAACACGAGCTTTTTGAGCATTTTTGTCATGAATCGGGTTATGCACATAACTTCTCTTCACCTTGAACACCTCAACAAAATGGGGTTGTAGAGAGGAAAAATAGGTCCTTATAGGAGATGGCTAGGACCATGCTTCTAGAGTATGACACTCCTAAGAAGTTTTAGAATAAAGCTGTCAGTACCTCATGTTTTGTGCAAAATTGGGTTTTTACCCATCCTTCGCTGAAGAAAACCCCCTATGAGCTATGGTGTGGTAGGAAGCCTTCTATTAAGTATTTCCACATTTTTGGATGTCCTTGTTTTGTTTTGAATATGAAAGAATCTCTCAACAAGTTTGATCCAAAAGCGTACAAGGCTTTCTTTCTTGGCTATAGCACTACTAGCAAGGCTTATAGAGTTTTTAATGTTGATCTTGCTAAAGTAGACGAATATATTAATGTAAAGTTTATTAAGACTAACCCCTCTATTCCCAAAGATATTGTTCCAAATGATGATGTTGCAGGTGAAGTAATTCTTATTCTTAAAGAGCTCAACATCACTCAAAAGGGAAAAGAGGTGGCTACTCAAGAAAAAGACAAAGATGATGAAAAGAGGGATCCAACCCCCCAGTTTGCAAAGAATCATTCAAATGAGCTAATTTTAGGTGATCCATTTGAAAGAGTGAAGACGCGGGCTACATTCAATAAAGAATAAGCCAACAACGCTTTTATCTCACAACTCGAGCCTAAGATTGTCAAGGAAGCTCTTGGGGATGAAGAATGGATCCTAACTATGCAAGAGGAGCTGGAACAATTTGAGAAGAACAAAGTTTGGACCCTTGTGCCAAGACCAAGTGATAGAAAGATCATTGACACCAAATGGGTCTACCGAAACAAGCTTGATGAAAGCGGAAATGTGGTAAGAAACAAAGCAAGATTAATGGCTCAAGGCTACAATCAACAAGAAGGTATAGACTTTGATGAGACATATGCATCTGTAGCTAGACTTGAGTCAATTCATATATTGCTTGCATTTTCTAGTGATAAAGACTTTCTTTTGTATCAAATGGACGTTAAAAGCGCATTTTTGAATCGTACAATTGAGGAGGAAGTGTATGTTTTACAACCTCTGAGCTTTGAACATGATAGTCTACCTAACCATGTTTATTTGTTGTAAAATGATCTCTATGGACTCAAACAAGCACCAAGGGCTTGGTATGAAAAATTAAAGAACTTTTTGTTAGATCATGGTTATATCATGGGCAAAGTGGATTCTACCTTGTTTCTAAAACACACTTCTAACAGTTTTCTTATCATTCAAATCTATGTTGATGATATCATTTTTGGTGGAACTAACTTTGATCTTTGCAAAAAATATAGTGATCTTATGTAGAGTGAATTTGAGATGAATATGATGGGTGAAATCACATTCTTCGTCGGCTTTCAAATCAAGCAAACAAAAGACAAGAACTTCATCAAGCAAGGCAAGTACACAAATGAACTACTTAAGTTCTTTGGGATGGAGAACACCAAGCCAATGGACACACCCATGTCAAACACCACCAAACTTGATAAAGATGAAGAAGGTGAGAAGGTAGATGAGAAGCTCTATAGAGGTATGATTGGAAGTTTACTTTTCTTAACTGCCTCTAGACCTGATATAATGTTTAGTGTTGGCTTGTGTGCTCGCTTTCAATCAAATCCTATGAAATCACATCTTATAGATGTTAAGATGATTCTAAGGTACTTAGCCAAAACTCAAAACTTTGGACTATGGTATCCCAAGTCAAGGGACTTTACTCTTACTACTTCTAGTGATGTCGATTGTGCAGGTTGCTTGATTGATAGAAAGTGCACAAGTGGTGCTTGTTTCCTCCTAGGACCATGCTTGGTGTCTTAGTTCTCCAAGAAATAGAGCACAATGGCATTATCAATCACCGAGACTGAGTACATTGTAGTCGGAAGTTGTTGTGCTCAGGTCCTATGGATGAAGTAGATGATCCAAGACTTTAACATTCATTTTGATGCTTCTCCTATCTATTGTGATAATACTAGTCCAATTAACTTGTCATATAATCCTATCTTTCACAGTAGAGATAAACATATAGAGGTTCACCATCACTTTCTTCATGATCACATTGCCAAGAAGAATATCTATATCACACATGTGGACACAGAAAATCAATTGGTAGACATTTTCACTAAACCTCTAGCTAGAGTGCAATTTAACTTTATTAGATCAAAATTGCTTATAACTTCTTTGAATGAATCTGATATACCTTATAGATAGTTGTTATCTATCCTATATGTCTTATCTCTATTTGGATCATCTTTGTTTGCTAATATGCTTAAAATCAGTTTTTCATGTTCATTCTGCCTTGTTTCTCTCTTATTTTTGGGTATTTTTCACAAACGTATGTTTTATAACAAAATAGTACCCAATGATGAGTGATATGTTCCTAAGTATGTTCAATATACAAAATGGACTTTTAAAATAAATTTAATTAGCATTCAAATAGCTAGAAATTAAGTTTTATGATTTTAGGTTAGGTTGACCATCAGTCGAGTTACTCCAGGGAAAACTCAACCGATCGATAGACAAGAGCTTTTTTAAAAGCCAATTGGCCGAGTTTCTGAGTTCATAGACCTCGACCGATGGTCAGGCTGGAGCACACTTAAGTTGGATTTGGCCGACTATTCCCCCTCTCAACTAGAGAAAAGCCGAACGATTCCACCTCCCTTAACCCTAAGCTCTCCACCCTTAACCTCTCCTTTGTCAACCTAGCCCTAATCCGACCTAGGTAGACCATCCTTGACCTCCCCCCTTGCTAAAACTAGGTGTTTGAACGTTTTTGGTGGTGTGTTTTGTGCTTTTTCTTCCTCTTTCCTCTCTATTTCACTTCCATGGCTTCAAATAGAAGGAAGAGAGCCACCCATAGCAATGCACCATCCTCCTCTTCATATTCCTGCTTGATCTCCTTTGATAAGATACTCTTTGTCTCAAATGAGGCTGCTAATAGGTATAAGGACCTTCTCCCATAGAGTCCTTTCCCTTTTTACGCCTTCTTTGAGCCTAGCCCTAGACGCCAAGAGGTCATCGATCAAGTGGCAAAGCTATTACACATTCACCATCTATCTGCCATGGGTGATCCTAATGTATATGATAGCCGAAAGAAATTCCAAGTCTCAGAGGATACCTTAAACGTCTTCTTCTCTGGTACCGATGAGACTGACATCTGACGTAAGGATTACAACAAATATTTTGACCTTCTTGACCCTGAGGCTTTCTACAAGCAATACGATCTCACTCTTCCTGACATCCATCGTTACTTGAAGAAACCTCAATTCCCCTACAAGAAAAAGATCACCCTACCCTCCTCTTCCTTGGATCTCAAGAGGCGCATCCTTGCCTTAATGGTCAACTGCAACATCCATCCTAAGAAAAACCAAACATATATTGCAGAGAACACTGTGGTAATCATGTGTCGCCTCTTATGGAATGTCAGAGTCAAGCGGTCTAGATACATCCTCCACCATATGACTTGCTTCGACTCGGGAAAGAATACCCATGGCACCCACCCTCCCTACCCTACCTTTATATGTGATCTTTTTTATGTTGCTACTGAGAAATCTCTCTTCCATGACTTCTACTATAGACCTGCCTAGAAGGGAGTTTGTATCAGTGAGACCACTATTCAGAAATCTGTGGCTATCCTTTCCTCCACCACATCTGGTGCCTCTGCCTCTGGGTCTTCCTCTACTTAACCTACCTCGACCTCTACCCGATCACCTCCACCTCCTCAACCTACCCGATCTGCCCGTGCCTCATTTCATGTGTCCAATGAAGCCCTCATGGGTTAAATGATACATCAATATGCATACAACCTCCAAGTATAGGAGCACCTACATAAGGATTTATGTTCTATCATGACAAACATGAACATGTCCTGTGTACATCCCTACCCAGCCTACCGGCCTTACCCGGGAAGTGATTATGCATCTTATGCATACAATCACTTTTATCCTGCCCCTCCACTTGATCCCACACCCTATGCTGCTGGTGGACCTGCTCCCATTATCCTGCCTCTACCTAATGGCCCCTTGGCCACTCTACTTTCCGGCCTTGGTGATTCTGCTCCTTCCTTCCCATAGGTGAATGAGCTCTATGCTTTTGGTATGACTTGGGATGAGAAGAATGCTCGTTGGCTCGGTCATTACTTCGGTCCCTCTATTGATGAGGAGATGCCAAACCAAGCTGATGAGGAGACTGCTAAGGCTGATGAGGCTACTGGTGATGGTGAGGATGATGGTACTGCATCTGACGATGATGATGGCTCTGGCGGCTCTGCTGGTGACTCTGGTGATGAAGATGATGCTACTGCACCTTCAGACGGAGATGATGACTATGAGCCTGATGCTGAGGATGATGATGTTGTTGATATAGATAGCTTAGATGTCTATATGTTCTTAGTTTTTAGTCTAGTTTGCTGATCATATATATCTTTTAGGCTATTTTATATTAGAAACATCTGGGTACATGATCTGAGATGTACTATTTTATCATCTTAGTTTTCATTGTTTTATCTTGTAGTTGTATTATGAGAACTTGCATTCTGGGTTGTAATCTATATTTTGTGCACTCTTACTCTTTGATATGTTATATCTTATGAGTTGGTGCCATGTTTCACCATATTTTGATTATGACTTAGTTTGGTTACTTCTCTCGTCTCTGTTTGGTGTACATTTTGAGATTGCATGTTTTGGATATATGCTTGGTTGTGCTTGGAGAAGACCTACTTTTATGCTCTTCTACCCCCTTCCTTTTTGATAATGTCAAAAGGGGAGAGAATTTCAATGTTTTAAAGCTCAACCATATTGCCTATGTGATCCTTTTCTTGTTCATTAAATGCTTTATCATGTGACTTGCTAAAGGACCATATAGAATGTATGTGTTATATTGCTTTGTGTAGATAGACTAACTATGTAGGTTGAAGTAAGCATAGATTGAGGGGGGGGGCAATCCACATTGTATAAATCTTAAAACCCCTTACAGTTCACAAGGCAAATGTATAACTTCAATATCCTTTTCAATATGATTGAGGAATGTTTGTCATTGTAAAAAAGGGGGAGAATGTTGACATAAAGGTTATACATTGTCCATATTTTGATAATGACTCAACCATTCCATTCATATGTATCTAATATGTTTGTTCAAGATTGATTTTAGACTTTAGGTACATGAAAAGGATCAAATTACAAAAGTCCTAGCTTGTCCAAGTTCAAGTCAAATGCAATGCAAGTGTGCTAATTAGGAAATCACTTCAAACGACCTTAGAAGAATTTTGTAATCACTTGTATTGATGATATGACTTGTAACTAAGATGAGAAAAATATGTGGGACACTTAATACCAAGGTTTAATCACCCATAAGTCAATTTAGAAAATTGATCACAGGCTGTTCATTGGTCGAGTTACAATCTTGACCGATCCTATGATAAATTTTCTGAAGATGACCCATAGGTCGAGTTGTACATTTACAGAACTCGACCAATTGACTCTTTGAGCAAACTCAATTTTAGCTCATCGTCTGAGTTCCCCAGAACAAACTCGACCGATAGTTTGAAAATTGGCTTTGTCTTTTAGTTGATCGATCGAGTTACCTTTATTGAAACTCGACCGAATGTACTGTATGAAAAACACAGAAAAAGTGATTATAACCATTGGTGACTTGGTTTGGGTGAAAATAGATCCGTTGCCTTGTGCAAAACGACTATATTTCGACCCCAAGTGTTCCCAAACTCAAGGGAGCACCCCTGACTATAAATAGGACCCCTTGGAGTTCATTCCAAGTTTGCTCATTCAGTATATTCAAGGTCCTTGCTATAGTTGAGTGTGCTACTACTCCTTGAGCCCCTTTCTCTCTCTAGTTTACACTTCATTTCATGGTTTGTGAGTGAGTTAGGCATATTGTAAGAGAGCTCCACTCTTGTGCATGTAAAGATCTCATCTTCTCCTACTTCCCTATCCCTTTCCTACATGAAGAAAAGGTGAAGCAAGCTCCATTGAATGAAGAAGGAGCTGTAGCTGGTCCTCTTAAAGGTTGATGAAGAGGTGTTGATCTTCTCCAGGTGAAGGAAAAAGCAAAGGATGAAGATCCAAGAGGAAAAGCAAAGTCCTTCAAGGTGGAAGACTTGAGATTGAGTGGGTAAGACATTGTTGAAGGCTGAAGACTCAAGCTAAGTGGGTAAGTCCTTTGGTAAGGTGGATATCTCCTTGTAATTGGATGGGTAAGTCCTTTGGTGGTCTTATGTTGTAACTCTTATTGGTGATAATATATAGAAAAGAACTTACAGAGTTCTAGAGGTTGACCTCTTTAGGTAGTGGACTGACTCACTTCTAGTTTGAAGTGTGGAACCACTCTACACCCCTTTATCAAGTACTTGCTATCAATCTCTCTCATCCTTGCTATGCTTGTTAGATAGGACTTCAAATTGCAATTAAGCTATTGCTGTAAACTTGATATAATTTGAAGGTCTAATCTATTTTGTGAGAAATTTTGTAGATCTATTCACCCCCCTTCTAGAGCCCTTAGATCCAACAAAACCAAGGGGTACTACATTAACAACCCAACTAACAACAAAGTGTTTGTCTCCAGGGATTCTGCATTCCTGGAAAGGGATTTCATTTCCAAAGGAATCAGTGGGAGGAAAGTAGAACTCGAAGAGGTTTGAGACCAACAAGAAAGCATTGAACCTATGGAGGTACAAGAGGAAGACAAAGAGTCACAAACTATTTTGAAATTTCAAATTCCTTGTGTGATACATGAACCTCACAAATCTAGTAGGACACACATTGAGCCAGATAGATTTGGTTATATACTAACTCAAGAAGGCAATGAGTCAGTCATTGATGATGAGCCAACTCCCTACCTAGAAGTTAATAATGGACCAGAGTTTGAGAAATGGCTTGAGGCAATGAGATATGCGATGGAATCCATGTAGACTAACAAGGTTTGGGCCTTGGTGGATCCACCTGAAGGTGTAAAACGCACAGGGTGCAAGTGGGTCTTCAAGAAGAAGACCGACATGGATGGTAATGTACAAACTTACAAAGGCTAATTGGTTGCAAAGGCTTTTAAACAAGTTCAAGGTGTTGACTATGATGAAACCTTTTCTCTAGTTGCCATGATTAAGTCCATCAGGATCATGCTTGCCATTACAACTTATCATGACAATGAGATTTGGTAGATGGATGTTAAAATTGCATTCCTTAATGGGAATCTTCTTGATGATGTGTACATGACACAACGTGAGAGTTTTATAGTTATAAAGGATGCAAATAAAGTTTGTAAGCTACAAAGGTCAATCTATGGATTGAATCAAGCATCTTAGAGCTAGAATCTTCAATTTGACAAAAAAGTAAAAAAGTCTGGCTTTAGCCAAAATGAAGATGAACCGTGTGTTTATAAGAAGGTTAGTGGGAGCATGATTGTATTCCTCATATTGTATGTGGATGACATACTATTGATGGGGAATGACATACCTACTTTACATATGGTAAAGACTTGGTTAGGAAATACATTCTCAATGAAGGACTTAGGAGAAGCATCCTATATACTACAAATCAAGATCTGCAGAGATAGATCTAGAAGGCTTCTTGGACTAAGTTAGAGTACATAAATTGACAAACTATTGAAGAGGTTCAACGTGGAGAACTCGAAGAGAGGAAACCTACCCATGTCTCATGGTGTTACCATCTTTAAAGCTCAATGGCCCAATTCTTTTGAATAAAAGGAGAGCATGAATAAGATTCCATATGCTTTTGCAATTGGATCTATCATGTACACAATGTTATGTGCTCACCCAAATGTCTCGTATGCTTTGAGCATGACAAGCAGATCTCAGTTAGATCCTGATTAAGGTCACCAGACTGATGTTAATAACATCCTTAAGTACTTGAGAAGAACTAAGGATCAGTTCCTTGTCTATGGTAGAGAGGAAGAGTTGGTGGTAAAGGGTTACACTGATGCAAGCTTCCAAACTAATAAAGACGATTACCGATCACACTCTAGAATTGTGTTTTGCCTCAATAACAAAGTTGTGAGTTGGAAGAATTCCAAGCAAGAGACAGTTGTGGATTCTATAGACTGAGTATATAATTGCATCCAATGCAGCGAAGGAGGCTGTTTGGATTAAGAAATTTGTCTTAGAACTTGGGGTGGTTCCAAGCATCAATGAGGCAATCAAGCTATATTGTGACAACAATGGAGCTATTGCACAAGATAAGGAGCCTATATCACATCAACATTCCAAGCTTATAGAAAGGCTATTCCATCTCATATGAGAAATTGTACAGTGAGGAGATGTGAAGATTAATGTGGTTGACCCCTTGATAAAAGCACTTTCACATCAGAAGTATGAAGGTCATGTTAGATCACTTGGGATTAAGTTCATGAGTGATTGGATCTAAGTGCAAGTGGGAGTCTCTTGGTATGTATGCCCAAAGAGACAATCATAGGATGATCGTAATGGCATATCTTACAAATGATTTGATTAATAATAAAGGAAATCTTTGAATTTATTCTGTTATTTAGTTATGAGATAACGATGTAACACGACTAAAAAATGATATTACTCAATGACGTATGTCTTCAGGTTGAGGACTTGAATGATGAGATCATACAGATGTCAAGGGTATATGCATTCTTGTTATGTCCCTAGTCAAATGTTATTGTGAAAGGATAATAAACATTAATAACACTTGAGACTAGAGTGTGTGTTGGTTGATGACAACATTTCATGAGTCATGATATGTGATATCAAACCAAGTACATAGATACTTGCTAGAGAATAATGTATCAGATAGACCCACCTTGAGAGTGACGCATGGAAACCATGAATGGTAGTCAGAGTCATCTCTCATAGTGATGGTTGTGATTGTGGTTCTTAGACCTGAAATCACTACAGTCATCACACATCGTTCGGTGTGCTTTGATATCATCCACCATGATCTCAAATAAGGGTTACCATAAAGGTGGTGCTCAAGTGCACTGTGATACATGGGGATGACTGTGATTGATGTATATGGGATTTGTCCCTCCTACAAGAGTTTGATATCCTGACCACTTAATAAGAGAAACTAAGAAATGTATGACCATGTTGGTGTGAGTCAATATGTGATATTTAGCTTACACATATCTCAGACAGTCTGATGTAGTTCAAGGATCATGTATTGAATGTTGAAGAGGAGGATGAATTCATGCCTTGAGTTCAATCCGGATACTAGAGACAAAGAAATTATACAATCACTATAACACTAGTCACATATGATAGGTAAGTTGTTCTCCAACTCCTCCAATTACTTGGGTAGCAATGAAGTCTTGCTAGATACCAATCATTGCTTGTGAAATCATAACAAGATTATGAATATCACTGTTAATGTAATGTGGAGTCTACCGGGTCACACACATAGGATGTGATTGGAATAGGAGTATAATTGCAGACATGATTGGAAATGTTTTGAATCAAGTTGATTACTAAAACGTTAGGTAATCTGCTGGACTAATATTGAAATATAAACTGAGTTAATTGGTTAAAGTGTTTAAGCCAATTAATTAGATTCCACTGTTAAGTCCACTGGCTGATCTAGTGTGATTAACTAGAGATGGATGATGAAATTGATTAATATGATTAATTGGTAAATTAATTGATTCCAAAATATTCTTTTAGTAGTCCATGAGCAACTTGTTTTAATTACATCCACATCCTTTTGTTTACCATGGTTTTGGGGAAATCATGCTTCCTTCTTCTGCTATTTATGGGGCATGACGATCGAATTTGATAGACGTGCCTAGACACATGTTGTTGTACATGAACCCTAGTTGTTAGCATCCCCAAGCGAAAGAGAAGGAGAGAAACCGATGCAAGCACGTCTCAAGCACAAGTCTACTTCTTCCCCTCAGATTAAGGAAGCATAACATACATCTGTGTAGATGAAGTAGAGATACAAATATTGAGTTGCTTGCGTTCGGAGGACAATTGAGGACCGCATGTGCACGCTAGGAGCAACACACATCATCGGGTGAAGGGACGTCACTAGACTTGTTTTGGAATGAGGTATATCCCTGCACCCTCTTTTCAAATAAATTGTTGTCGATGAGATCCTCTAGCAGGGTATGTGTGGAGAAAATTTTATTGCCTCCGTTGTGCCTGTCACCTCCACAAAACCCAACATGGCCCACATCACAATTTAATTAGTGTTATCCAATTATTTGATAATGGTTATCTTATTCTTTATATCTCACTTGAATGCTTGCTTCTATATTCCCTCTCCTACAATGTTATATATAAGGGAACTAAAAATGGAAATCTTTATGTTATTGTTCTTGATTCTCTTAAGTCTATTGTTGGTAGATGCCTTGTTATTGACAAGTATGATATGTCTTTTATGGCACTAAAGGCCTGGCCATGTAAATATGCATATGTTGAAGAAGTTGAGCAAAAAGGATTTGGTAAAGGGACTTCCTAAATTGGAGTTTGAGAAGGATGAGGAATGTCAACCTTGCACACAAGGAAAGTAAACCAAATCCTCCTTTAAATCTAAAGGAGTCCTTAGTACCATGAAAGCTCTTGAACTTGTTCGTATTGATCTATTTGGACCTATGAGAACTCAATCACTTCGTGGTAGCTAGTATTGCCTTATGATTGTCAATGAATTTTCTCACTATACTTGGACCTTCTTTCTTGTTTCAAAAGGTAATACTCTTGATGTTTTCTTGACCTTTTGCAAATAGTTTGAAAAAAAAGCTTCTTTCCACATCGTATCTATCCACAATGGCCATAGAGGAGAATTTGAAAATGACTTATTTTAATGCTTTTGTGAGGAACTCGGTTACATGCACAACTTTTCTTCCCCTCGTGCACCTCAACAAAATGGGGTTTTACAAAGAAAGAATAGGGCACTACAGAAAATGGCTAGGACCATGCTTGTAAAGTATGACACTCCAAAGAAGTTTTAGGCCAAAGATGTTAGCACCTCAAGTTTTGTGAAAAATTGGGTTTTCACTCATCTATCTTTAAAGAAACCCCCCTATAGGCTATGGCGTGGTATAAAGCCATCTATTGATTTCTTTCATGTTTTCAGTTGTCCTTGTTTTGTTTTGAATACCAAGGATTCTCTTGACAAGTTTGATGCACAATCATACAAGGCTTTCTTTCTTAGATATAACACTACTAACAAGGCTTATAGAGTGTTTAAAATTGATCTATCCAAAGTAGAAGAATCTATCAATGTCAAATTGGTGAGATTAACCCCTCTATTTCCAAGAATATAGTAAATGATGATGTTGTAGTTGAGGTGATTCCTCTCTTGAAAGAGCTCAACATTGTTGACAAATGAAAAGAGGTGATAGTTGACAAAGAAGAGAAAGAAGAACAAAAGAAGGATCCAACTCCCCACTTTACAAAACATCATCCTAAAGAGCTCATCATAGGTAATGTTTTTGAAATAGTGAAGACGCGAGCTGCTTTCAAAAAAGAACAAGACGACAATGCCTTCATTTTCCTTAAGGATCCACCGTCAACTACCACCAGTCTTCAATGATGGATATCGAGCATCCCTTTCCCTGAATCTTGCATTGATACCTGACAAACACTACTTTTCCCGAGTCCAATCAGGGGTAGAGGAAGGTCTAAAAGGCAAACCTGAGTGTTCAATGGGTGTTCCTGACTTTAGGGAAGGAAACGATCAATCTTGGGTTGTTCTTCCTTCAACGCATACTAGTAGTAAAGGTGCAAGCTCAGAGAAAACCCCCAATCCACTTTGGGGGAATACTTACACCGCTCGCTCGAGACCTCCGCCTCAACCTCTCTAAGTCCAATTCTTTGAAGACTTCATCGACACTCAACTTCAAGCATTTCAGACGGCCACATCTTGTTGTCAAGTACCATGGCAGAGTGTACTCCTGTTGCACCATCATTGGATAGATGAAGGAAAGTGCCCTTCCTGAACCCATTTTGTGCCTCCAAGGAGTGTGTCACCTTCATTGGTCAGTGAATGATGTTGAGCCTGTACTGGAAGGAGATGATGTAGAATAAGAAGAGGAAGAAGAAGAAGAAGAAGAAGTTGATGATGATGATGAAGAAGAAGATGTTGTGATGCCTTTCAATTAGAGTTTGTGTATACACATCACCCCACACGCACTATGCAACATCTATTTCCACAATTCCCCCACCTCCACCACTAGGAGGAGACTCTTTCTCCATGGAGGGTATGTATGGGATGTTGCAGTTCCTTCATCAAGGGAAGCATCAATAGTCAGTCACCTTGATGCATATTCATCGTGTCCAGGAGCAACTCCACTCAGCAATAATAGGTGATCTCTACCAATGAGAACCTTCTTCTGTCCAACCAAGAGAACATGCACACCCACCTACAACGCATAGAGTATCATCAACAATTGCTCTATGACCATTATTGGACTCAAG
Organism: Alisma plantago-aquatica; assembly: GCA_963693085.1. Classification (NCBI taxonomy): domain Eukaryota; kingdom Viridiplantae; phylum Streptophyta; class Magnoliopsida; order Alismatales; family Alismataceae; genus Alisma; species Alisma plantago-aquatica. The sequence goes on from OY856412.1 coordinate 513,878,153, forward strand.
GCAACTTTGTTAGCTTCCCACAGCTGCCACCTATGCCAGCATACCCACCCGCATTCACAGACACCTTCCACCCTCTTGATCCACAGATGCCACTATGAACGTTTTAACCGCCACCGCCACCACCTTTATGAGTACCTGGTACTACCAATCCACCTATTTGTTTAATTTCTAACTATGAGGACATCGTCAAGTTCAAGCTTAGGGGGTGTTGGATTGACTCCATCTTGTTTATTTTCTATCTTATTTTAGTATTTCCTTATTTGCAAGTATAGGATACACAAATTTATCTAGTGTAATTGTGGGGCATAGTTATCATGAGTTCTTCCATAAAAAAGAATGTGCTTCATGTCTTTGCAATGAATAAAAAAATGATCACATCTTTGTAAGATTATTTGGCAAAGTCTAAGGCAACACCAATTGGAAGAAGTGTATGGGTTAGTCATCTGGAGGACACCTTCTATGAATGAAAATCTTAATTTATATAAGACTTGTACATGATGAGTTTTGAGCCCAAACCAACCAAACAAGTCACGAGACCCTAAATGGGATTTTTAGAAAGAAACCCTAAGGTTACCATGTACATAGGTTGATAGGAGAGGGACATATCATATTTAAGACATGTATTGTCTCTTTGTTGTGTGATTCCATCCACCATTCATGCTATTTCATCCACCATGTTAAGATGGTCAAGTAACTAAAATGGTTTGCTCTTTACTGCATTGCATCACATGATAGATAGCATGATAGCTAGTTTCTTTATTAGTGCACTAGTTAGAAAAAGAAAAAAAATAGGGATGTGTATGTCAATTAGTTGCATAATAAATTTCATGTAGATTGCAATTTTCTTTTGCACCATTCTTTACAACATGTATCTATGTAGTTGTCTCCATAAACTAAAGAGAAAGGATCTACATCCATACCCCCAATGATTTTTTTAATAATAATGATAAATGCTGAAAAGTCATGAGTATAATTTCATAATTAATGCTTAAATAAGAGGGAATAAAGAAAAAAGAGAGGAAATGTCAAATAAAGAGGGAGAAAAAGGATGCCTTGAATTTAATCTAATTTTTTTCTTAATGGAGAAAGTGAAAATATTTTATATGTATGATTTCTTTCGCCAATAATTCATCATTCAGATGAGACATTCCATGCATTCATCATTCCACCATAATAGTAGGCATTAGGATTCATGCATTGTTGATTTCCTTCATTCTGTAGGTTCATCATATTTTTGTTTTTGCATAATTTTTTTTTATGTTACTTGTGATTCTTGTTCATAGCCACCTACTTCATTACACCCATTGCTTTGTATGGTAGGCCACATATATGATTGATCCCCTCATTCATTTCTACATGGGGAGTTGCTTCTAACATAGTTTAGTAGACTAGAGCAATGTGGATAGTGAATCACATGGTGCATCAAGTAGATGCCCTATTGACTATGATGTTAGCTGCTCTAATGAGTGTTTCATTGATCTAAAAGAGGACGTCTTTAATAAATATTTTTGTCACTTCAGAGTAGTTATTTGTTCATTAGTTGGTAAGGGCCCGTTCGGGACCATTAGGTGGGGGTAGTTGAGAAATGTGATTCATAATATTTGTCCTCTTAATGACTTATGTTAAATAGATCCAAAGGTAGTGTTGCTCAAGGGCGAGCAACATTCAAGCTTAGGGGATTTTGATACACTGAGTTTTAGTTGCTTTTCACATGTTATTTTTCATGTTTTTTAGTACATAGTTACTTATTTTGATATTATTTCTGCATTATTTAGCATTATTAGCTTGTGAAATATTATTGTATCAATTAATAAATATTTCTACCGAATTATTTCAATTTATCATTTTTTCCATACTTGTGCTGGTTTTTTTGTTGTTTCATGCAATTTGAGAACTTATATGACAGCTTGGTGCCACTGACATTCCTATCGGTGGTACTGACATTGTGCAAAATCGAGTAGAGAAATTTGGAAATCTTGATGATACAGAGACAATACTCAGTGCTACTGAGATGATGTTCAATGCTACTGAATAGTGGAGTCAAAACCACTAATTTTCTACACAGAAACATTAAATGTAGATTTTAATATCTCAATGCCACTGACAACCTTGTTGGTGGTATTGACTTTTGCATCCAGAAAAAACTTAGAACTCACTAAGATCAACTCAATTCTATCGACACACACGTCGATAGTACTGACATTTATCAAGGGTTTTCAATTAGCCGACAACTCGGTGGTACTGACTTTGGGCAATCAATGTAGATTAAAGATTATGACATATCCAACAACTGAGACTTAATGATGTCTAGATCCTCACTTATGACTTAAGGGGAGTTCTGACAAAGAAAAGAATCATGTTCTATCTCATTGCAATAGAGCACAGATCTGAGAGAGGAGGAGACAAAGGAGATACCACGTATCGGACTTTATCTTCAAGGGTTATCATTGGTTTTTTGATGTTTACCTTGTTTTCTCCCTCTTCCTCTAAGTATTCGATGGTATAAATCATGTGGAGATAATCCCCCTTGTTCCTTAGGACCCAGGAGTAACCCAATTTATATATATATATATATATATATATATATATATATATATATATATATAATTTTGGACGTAGATCTATGATTACTCGATGAATTCATTATACTTGATCACCACAATCAATGTATTACACCATTAATTGCTTTAGGAGGGGGCTTAAGGGTTGGACAAGTTGTAGATTTACACAGCCAATATTATGTCTCAGCAGAGGGCTTGCGGCTCTGAATGGAATAACTGAGAGTTAACATTAATGCACCTATCTAATACCTAAATCTCAATGAAAGTGGGGTTTATCTTAGTATAGGTAGTGTATTATGTTGGAGGAGTGGGTAATACTTGCTACAAGTCCTTAGTCCAAGGTTAAGGGAAAATGATTATTGATGAAATGGATTTAAATGCAATGGACACCATGGGGAAACTGTAATCCTAAGGAATCCACCAATTCATGTTCATATTCACTTACTTTAGATTTCAATTCTTGATTTTAGTTATAAACAAACAACCAATCACTTTTTCTTTATGCCTAGATAATTAGGTTATAGTTAGTAGTAAACTCTCAAGAACATTTCCTTTAGTTTGACATTTGGGCCTCATAGGCCTATACTACTCGGCGTACACTTACATTTGCATGCATAATTTAGGCATGTCAGCCTACTCACGCATTTAATGGTTCAAATCCTCATGAATTATGCTTCTTTCAGCTTCTTCCCCTCATGTCATGGTCTGAAGTAGGGTGATCCTTTGTCACACTACTTGTTCATCCTCATATAGAAGATCATGCATAGGGCAATTTCCCAACAACGACAAGCAAGCAGACTGGAAATCTACAAAATGGGAGGTAGAGGATCTGCCCTGTCACATATCTTTTTTGCTATTGTTGTCATCTTCTTTCTATCTTCTTCAAGTGACACTATTCCAAACCTTTACAACATAATTTCTTGCTACCACCAAGCATCTAGATAACACATGAACAAAGAAAAATCCCCCTTCATCACCGGAAAGATGATGGAATCTATGATTAGTGAACTCAAGCAATAAATTGGAATCCAATATAATTCCAATGTGAGTAGATGGTTTACCATTCCCATGCCCATTGGCAGAGTCACCTTGACGAGGTTCACAAGCTTGTTGCACATGATTACCTCCAGACTAGCATGATGGGAAGGTAGACTTCTTTCCATGGTAGGAAGGATCACACGTACTTAGCTCTATCCCATACTACACATTGACAATGATGATGATACATAACATGGTCATAAGGACAATGAAAGCTCTATGTGCGGACTTCACATGGAAAGCATCAGGAGGAGGAAGAAAAAAAACTAGATCGCATGGTAAAATATCACCAAACCTAAAGAAGAAGGAGAGATTGACATTACAAGCTTATTTAACATCTAGCATGGGATGTTCCTCAAACAAGCCTGGATTACACTCAGTTGATGTTCAACTTGGCCTAAGTTTTGCCATATCAAATATATAAGGAGATCTTGGGTCATAGATGTGGACAACCCTAGATGGTTGAAGAAATCATCCTTTTTGTATCCACTATGGCACAAATTTTGGAATGTTTTCCCAATTATGCTACAACATGCGAGATGGCGACTTGGCCATAACAATGGCATCCCTTTTGGAGCATCAAATGGAGCAATGATCTCCTTCTTTCACATGTGCTATGCAAACACCAACCATCCCCATTGGTGAGAGTAGTTGATGTCTTACTGTCAAATCTACAATGTGATTGTATTGAACTAGCTGGGAGGATAGATGAACAATGGTTGGAGATTGTCAGGAGAGAAGAACATATGGACATTAGAATGAGAAAAACATACATCATATGGGAACCAACATATGGGAGATTTTTCAAATGAGACCATCAAGAGACTTCTTTAGACAACGGGGTAATAGACAACCATATCATTGTTGGATCAAAGGACTGTAGAGGGGGGTGAATAGAGCTAAAACACTCACACAAAATTCATTAGACCTTCAAGTTACTTCAAGTAGGACTATAACAAATATGAAAATTGATGTGCAATCTAAACATACATAGAAAGGATGAGAGAGATTGAACAAACATAAGAATAAGCTATGTAGAGTGGTTCTAGTCTCCAAACTAGGAGAAAGTCAGACTACTACCTAGGGAGTCAAGCTCTAGGATTTTGTAACCATTGCATACTTATATACCATTATAATACATACAATTATACCTTCCTTTTGTAGGGAAAGGATACCAAGCATTCCTTTTTAAGGACCAAAAGGATCCAATATACCTTATAAGGACTTACTTATCCTTTGAGCAAGAGTCTTCAACCTCTACTAGGGCTTACCCACTTTTGCAAGGAGCTGGACACCTTCACCAAGGAGATCCCCTTATTACAACAAATCTTCCACCTAGAAGGAATTACCCACTCTTCTCAAGGATCTTCAATGTTCACCTTCTCCTTCAAATTGGAGAAGTTTTGCACCTTCTCCTTCACCTTGGAGAATATTTCACCAACTTTGCAATTGAGAAAGGGTTGGGAAAGGTAAGCTTTGAGACCTTTATAAGACTACAATGGAATAGCTCTCTCACACATAGCTTGTCTCACTTATATGGATGTTTTGATTTGTAAGCAAGAGAGAGAGAAAGGGGCTCTAGTGGACAAAATGCACTCATTTATAGCTAGAGATTTAATAGCATGAAGGAGCAAACTTGGAATGAAGCCAAAGGGGTCCTATTTATAGTTGGGGATGTCCTATAGACACTAGAAGCATTTAGGAATGATTTCTAGTCATTTGGGGTGTTGCAACAGATCTATTGTTGATGTTTTCAACACTCCAATGGCTAGAATCCCTCTTTTTGCACATTTTATACAATACAGTCAGTTGAGTTTCACTAAAGGTAACTCGACCGATTGCACTATGTGATAAAGAAAATTTGAAGCATTGGTCGAGTTTATCATGGATGAAACTTGGTCGGTCGCTTAAACTTATTTTGCTTGTGTAGGGTGTCGGTCAAGTTTGTCTTCATATAAACTCAGTCAAACCTGGACATTCCCAAAATTCATCAAGGGTGTAGGTCGAGTTTCTCAAGGATGAAACTCGACTGAACAGGCACTCTGTGATGAATTTTAGAAATTGTCATTAGAGTGACTAAATGTTTGAATTAAGTGCGCCTGATACTCTCTCATCTTAGTTACAAGTCATAGCATCAATACAAGTGATTACAAAAATTGTCCTAAGTCGTTTAGGGCTCTGTCCACAAAAGTGAATTTGCATTGCTTTTGACTTGAACTAGATCAAGCTAGGGCTTGATTGAATTCATCCTTTTCATGTACCTAATACCTAAAATCAATCTCAAATAGACATATTAGATACATATGAATGAAATGGTTAAGTCGTCATCAAAATATATACAATGTATAGCAGTTAGGTCAACATTCTCCCCCTTTTTGAAGATGACAAACCATTCTCAACATATTGAAAAGGGTTTGGAATTTAAACTGTTACCTTGTGAATTGTAAGGGGATACATGAATGAACAATAGCAATTTCTCTCCCTCACTTCTTGCTTACCTCGAGTTCTCTTTTCATTCATATGTATGGTTAGTGTCTTCCAAAAAGAGAAAAGATCACGACACATATATACTATTAAATCCGCTTGCAAGTCACATGATATTTTAGATGAAAAGACTAGAAAAGGACCACAACGAAATATGATTGAGTCCACTTGTCCCCATTTGTCATATCGAAAAGGCATGGGAGTAAAATAGCTGAAAAGCACAAGTCTTGTCCATAGTTACCAACTACACAAGAAACCACCAAGCAAGTACCAAACGGAGACAAACGTAGAGAGAACAAGTAATCTAGAGTCATAATCAAAATATGGAAACACATACTAATAAATCATAAGATATAACCAAACATAGAGTTAATATACATAAGATTTATATTACAACACCAGATATGTCCTATCGATATGAAAACTACAAGCCATCAAAAAACAATGAGATATGAAAATAGTATGCCTCAGATACAGTGCCCAAATGTTTAATACATGATAGTCTACAAAAAGAGATATATATGAGCAGCCTATATACTGAACATCTAGGCTATCTATGTCAACTGGGTCATTGTCAACTTCATCATCCTCTGGCTGGTAGTACTCATCAACATCTGAAGGTGCATCAGGTGCAAAAGGTGTGTCATCACCTTCATCTCCATCATCATATCCATAATCACCATCTTCATCAACAACCTCATCACCAACCTCCCCATCATCCATCTCAGTGTCCTCATAAACCACAAAGGAGTAAGTACTGGGCCACCTACTGTTCTGCTCTTCCCATGAGACTCCACACTCAAGTAGAGCCTTTTCTTGCTCGTAATTGGGTATAGTCACTCAGTCGTAGATAGCAAGGAAAGTAACAACAAGTCCAACTAAAAAATCAAAAACCTAAGGGGCAACAGGTTGAGACGAAATGAGGATAGGTCCACCATCATAGGTAAAAGGAACATCGGAAGAAGTAGGTGGAGGGGTCGGGTAGAACTAACTATATTCATAAGAAGCATAGTCAACACCTGGATAGGGATGGTAGGTGGGGTAGGGATGGTTGTAGGATAAGTTCATGTTTGACATGATTTGAACTAAATCATGATGGATACAGTCCTGAACCTAAAGGTTATATGCTTGTTGGTGTATCATGTATCCCATAAGGGTTTCATTTAACACTAAAAATGATGCACGATTAGGTCTAGGAGGAGGTGGAGGATCTTAGGTGGAAGTGGAAGCACCTTGTGTGGTAGAGGAGGTAGCGTGGAAGGACCTCTTGATAGTGGTCTCACTGATATAAACAAATTTTCTACTCACTTTGTAACCAAGCTCGTGAAAAAGGGATTTCTCAGAATGGTGAAAAAACACACCACATATCAAGTTAGGATAAGACATGTGGGTTCCATTGGTGTTCTTCCTAGAGTCAAAGCAGGTCATGTGATGGAGAATATAATGAGCCCACTTGACTCTAACATCATTCAAGAGACAGTACATGATCACAACAATATTCTCTGTAATATCCATTTGATTTTGCTTTGGATGGATATTGCAGTTCACTACTAATGCGATAAGACTTGTCTTGATGTCTAGGGAAGAGATAGGGAGGATGGATTTCTCCCTATATGGGACCTCATGTTTCTTAAAAAAATTGTGGATATCGAGAACAATAAGCATAGGGTAAAAACTTTTATAGAAACTCTCGGGGTTAAGAAGGTCATGGTATCAGTTATAGGAAGACATCCATGTATTTGAAAAGTCGGTACTATTGAAATAGGTATTCAAAGAATCCTTAGATATTGTGATCTTCATACCGACAATCGTGGAAGTCAAGATGACTTGGGTGTTAGGTGTTAGTATGAGGGTGTTGTGGCTCCACGTGACATTTGCATAAAATTCATGGACTACTTTTATGCTTGACATGGAATTAGTGTAGCATAAACACTCTACTCACAAAGCACTAAGGTAATGTGCTTTGAAAACCTCAACAACCTCTTTTATCACTCCAATAGTTACAAAAATGTTTCAAACAAGGCATTGAATGGAAATGGAGTTCTAGGAAGAAGTTCCTTATACCTATTCACAACTTGGGAGGATATGAAAGAGGTGTCATCAAAAGAAACAAGCCTAGGAGCAGTGGAGCAAGATGGAACTTTAGATGGTCTAGTGTGTTCCCTATGATTGGAAGCCATGGAGGTTGAATGGAGAAGAGAAGGCCACCAATGAAGGAAATAGCACAAGTTATAGGCCACCTAACCACCTAGGCCAAGGTTGGGAGAGGCAAGGAGGGCTGATCTGGGGATAAAGAGGGTAGAAGATAGGTCGGGTTAGCCCTAGGGTTGGAGGATGAACAAAAATGAGTAGCTATCAGTCGACTTTCTCTAGTTGAGAGGGAGAAATGTCGGCCTACAATATATATAATTTCTTCCCAACTGTGTTGTCACTCGAGTTTAGGATGTGGGGAACTTGACCGATACTGCAGTTTAGTTCAGTCCTTAGCATGTGATAGGTCGAGTTTCTCCCAAGTCAAACTCATCCCATTGGTTAGTCTGTCCAAAAGATAAGAAGTTCAATTCTAAGCCACTAGAGTGTTATATAAATTTATTTTTCTATCCTATCATGTATTTTGAACATATTGAGGCACATACCACTCATCATTGGCTACTATTTTGCGGTAAAACAAGCATTTGCAAAAAAAATAGCCAAAAACAAGTCAAATATAGCACTTTCAAGTAAGAGGTGAGCAAACTAAGAGCAAAAACTTATAGGTGTGTGAACAACTAGCTAGAAGGCATCAACATCATCAAGGTAGTTATAAGCAATTTTGAACTAATAAAAGTAAATTTCTCTCTATCTAGATGTTTTGTGAAAATGACTATAAGTTGATTCTCTGTGTCCACATGTATGATATAAATATCCTTTTTGGCAATGCGATCACAAAGGAAGCGGTGGAAGACCTCTATATGTTTGGATCTACTATGCAATTCAGGATTATAAGAGAGATTGAGTGCACTTGTATTATAACAATAGATAGGAGAAGCATCAAAATGAATGTTTAAGTCTTGGAGCATTTCATTCATTCATAGGACTTGGGCACAACCAATCCCAGTTGTAATGTATTTAGCCTCAGTAGTTGAAAGAGCCATTATGCTTTGTTTTGTAGAGAACCAAGAAACCAAGCACGGTCCTAGGAAGAAGCAAGTGACACTTGTGCAATTTCTATAAATTAAGCATCCTGCATAATCTGTATCACTATAGGCGGTGAGAGTAAATTCCCTGGACTTGGGATACCATGGTCTAAAAATTTTAGTTTTGGCTAGATACCTCAAAACCCTCTTAACCGTTATCAGATGGGATTTTGTAGGGCTTGATTAAAATCAAGCACACAAGCCAACACTAAAAATTATGTCATGTCTAGAGGAAGTTAAATAAAGTAATCTACTAATCATACCTCTATAGAGATTCTCATCCACTTTCTCACCTTCTTTATATTTATTAAGTCTGGCAGTTTTAGACATGGGGGTGTCCATTGGCCTGGTGTTCTCTATCCCAAAGAACTTCAAGAGTTCACTTATATACTTTGAACTAAACTCCTTGCAAAGATCAAGATTAGTTCCGCCAAAAATGAGATCATCAAATGTATTTGAATGATCAAAAAGTTGCTAGAATTGTGTTTAAGAAAAAAGGGTAGAATCAACTTTGCCCATGATATAGCCATTGTCTAGAAAAAATTCTTCAATTTCTCATACCAAGCTCTAGGGGCTTGTTTGAGTCCATAGAGAGCTTTTTGCAACAAATAAACATGGTTAGGAAGATTATCATGTTCAACGTCGGGAGGTTGAGCCACATAGAGTTCCTCCTCTATTGTACCATTAAAAATGCACTTTTAACATCCATTTGGTAAAGCAAGAAATTCTTATAGCTAGAAAAGCCAAGTAACATTCTAATAGATTCAAGTTTAGCAACAATAGCATACGTTTTATCAAAATCAATACCTTCTTGTCGATTGTAGCCTTGAATAACTAACCTTTCTTCATTTCTTACCACTTTTCCACTTTCATCTAGCTTGTTGAGGTAAACCCACTTGGTTCCAATGATATTCCTATCATTTGGTCCTAGAACTAAGGTCCACACTTTGTTCTTTTCAAACTATTCTAACTCCTCTTGTATATATAGGATCCATTCATCATCCTTTAGAGTTTCTTTGAAGTTCTTTGGCTCAAGTTATGGTGTAATCAAAGTATCCTAGCGTGAATCATGATCCATCCATTGGCCAATCATATATCAAGTTCAACTTGGCTAGAGTGAGATGGTGGTCAACATTGTATAGATGGAACTTGACCCAGCCTGACTACCAATCAGATGCAAAAAAATCTCCAAAGTTTTAAAGTACTCTCAATCTATCTTTGGGTATGTGGACCAATCACCAAATATGTGATCATCCCCATACCCTACCTAATGCAAACATGGTGTAGATAGTCGACAAAGCCATTGTGCATACCGCCTGGCTCTTCCTCCTGCTTATGATAAGATACACAATGCCTTTCATGTGTTCGTGTTGAGAAAGTATGTGAAGGACCCGTCTCATGTATTCACAATAGAACCCTTGGAGATTCATGAAAACCTAACCTATGAGGAGCTACCTGTAAAAATACTAGACACTCAGGTGAAACAGTTGAAGAATAAAAATATTGAGTTAGTGAAGGTGTTGTGGAAGTATCATGGGCTAGAAGAAACCACTTGGGAGCTGAGAGAAGAAATGTTCAGATCTCACCCTTCTCTTTTTGTATGAGATTTTGGGGACGAAATCCTTTATAACGAGTGGAGTTCTATAACATCCTGAGTTTCAATAAAATTATCATTTTCCACCTCAATTTTTATGTTAATTTCTTTCTTCTCCATTTTGTGTCCTTAATATCAAATATTTGAGAAATTGATGGTTGAAGATCAATTTTGTGCCAATTTGAGGGTTAGATGCACATATACCACAAATTGTTGAATTTATGAGGTAATTATGCAAATCTCCACTAAACCACAAATTAGTTGACTAATGGATAATGTTGGAGCTCAAGAATAAATAATAATGGTTAAGAAGGGAATTAATATGCAAGTGTAAATTAAAATGGTGAAAAATGACCCACCTTCATACCTCACTCTCATTATGGGATAATTAAACTTGAGAATGCTTGTAATTAGTGAGTGGAGGACTCTTGGACTCCATAACTCGGATTTGGGAACCAAGGGTTGCATATAAAAGCTACATATAATTAGTTTTCCAAAAATCATATTAAGATATGCTTTAATAACCAACATAATTAGTGAAGGCCAAAGGTTGGGTGAAATTAAAATATAATTATATAGCATGAAAATAAACGTCATTAGCAACTTAGGGTTAAAATTTGAAGTCATTTGGAGTTCGTTTGACCTCCCAAATGCATTAATCAATTTCCTTATAAAGTGTGACATTATAACATTAAGAGATCAATGTAACATGCACATCTAAGCCAAAGTCAATGTCACGTGTGCCCGGACCATTATGGATCAAGATCCAACGGTCCTGACTGGATGTGGATTCATCTGAGGGTCAGCGCCTCATCTTCCACCTCCGGACAACCAAAACAGAACCGAGAAGCTGTCGCTCGCTTCCTCTCTGCCTTTCTCCCTCGTCTCTTCATCGTTTCTAGAAATTTGTTCTCCAATGAGTTCGTGGAGACCTCCCGCATCGATCGATCCAAACCTCATCACCTCCTTTGCACTATAGACGAAACGCCATACTTGGTCGACCATGGCTCTTCACCTCCAGATCTGTTTCGGCTCCACAGACATCCCCACCTATAAATAACACTCTACCCAGCTGCGTCAGCCCCCTAGAAACCTGCCTATCCACTCGATTTTATCTAAGGATGTGTGTGTAGAAGACGATGTGGAGCTTTCCATTATGTGCTTGTGATGCTCCTCCTCAGTGCTAGGTGGCTTGTGCATCAAAATTCCTTGGACTGGTGAGTCTGTCTTCCTTTTCCCTTCATTTTCCATACTTTAGGTTGAAGATTGATCAAGTATCGTGAAAATGCCCAAAATCCAAGCTCCAGCCCTGTCGCCATGGCGAGGAGCTTCGGAGAAGAATCACAGTTGCCAAATGACCGATTTTCCCCCGCGTGCCCTTCTTTTCTTGTTCTTTGATGCGATGATTTTGAGTCACATTTATAGACTTGTTTCACTCGTGTTTTATGTGTTTATTGGTCATTTTGGTGGTTAATATTGCATAATTCACTTACTTTAGTCTATGACCCTTCTCAGCATCAATTCTCCCTTATTTTATTGTTTTGAGCATAAATGATTACAATAATATGTTTTATTTCGGCTTATGTGGTTTTGTGTTGCAATTTTAGGAAAAACGCATATCTGCAGCCGTCGATACCATCGACAGCTGTCGATACTATCGACACAGCCACAGGTTGCCATCCGCAAGGAGCAGCACAGAGTCGATACCATCGACATGGAAGTTGATGGTAGCGACATTCCATCAGGTTGCTGGCGAGTAGATAGTCGATACTATCGACACCTGAAGATTCAGCGACGGAAAATGGATAAAACTGATGCCTAAGAGAGTCGATACCATCGACCCTCGTCGATGGTATCGAGTCAGCATCAGGCGCAATGAAGAAAAGAAAACAAGACTTGCCGATACCGCACAGAGTCGATACCATCAACCCGCGTCGATGGTATCGACACCGTCAGATGCAAGTTTGTTTCAGATCGATCTAAATCCGACGGCTGTGATATTTTTGCAACCTAACTCGATGATTATACCTAATGACGGTGGCCAAGATCCAGGTATCACATCATTAGCCGATGCACACGTCCCGAGAAGGTGTGGAGAGAAGAACAGAGCCTAGAAGCACGCCCCAGCCGTTCTGGAAGTCGAAGAAGACATTTTCCACCTCCGAAAGGCTGTGGATCGCGCATTCTACGCCAAGGAACGCTTGGATCTTCTCCGTTCAGGGGTTTCATCACTTATTCACATTTTTCTCCATGTTTCCTCTTTTCTCTACCATGTTTTGCTCTGAGATGAACATGCGGGGCTAATCCCCTTTATCTTTAGGACCGGGAGTAGCCCGAGGAAGCATTGTATGACATTTTTATCAATTCATCATTTATCTCTTAAATCTGTGGTATGATTTCGTTTTCTCAATTATATTGTTATGCTTGATCACCATAATGATAATCTAATGCCTTTAATTACTTTGAAAGAAGAATTAACAGTTGAAAAGAGATGAAATTCACATTAATTAACAAATCTCTTGAACAAGGTGATGTACTGTTAATGGTGGACACCCAGATGTCGATGTTAATGCACCTAGTTTAGGGTATAGGTTACTACGACGGTGGAACCGACCTAGACATAGGTAGTGAATTGTACCAGGACAGTGGGCAATTCTGACTACAGGCCACTACCCAGATCGAGAGATGAACCTGAACTATTATATGGAAATTCATACAATGAAAACCCGTGGTGAAACCGCAATCCTAAAGATATCCACTTGAATTGATTAAACTAAACCCTTAATCGATTGCTTTATTTTATTTTATTTTCTTTTATTTTTACAACAACTCTCAAACTCTTTTAATCGGTTTAGCTGATCGCAAATAGTTAGTAGTAGTCTACCGATAATTTAGTGTCCCTGAGTTCGACTTGGGCCTCACAAGGGCCTATACTACATTGACGTGTGCACTTGCGTTCGACGCACAGTAAAATCGTGTCAAGTTTTTGGCGCCGTTGCCAGGGACACGACAAATTGTCAGCACTATGAGTGCTGCAAGCAGCCACTCTAGGCCACATTTTTTATTTTATTATTTTATATTCATTGTTGAAATTCATAGTTTATCATTCATATTAAAAAAAATCATCTAGCACGGTACTGAACCTAAATTATTATTTTGCAGGTACCAGTGCATGGTGAAGACGTGTAGCACTGACTACATGCAACAATCACCAGAGGTTCCACTGCCGGGACCTGACGACGAGGAGAAAAACATTCAAATCCAACTGGAAGGTATAGATTCCGACTCTATACAAGAAGCCATGGCAGAAGAGTAGATGATATGGGAAAAGATCAAGGCTTCTTCCTCATCCGCTTCAAAGGGGCCAATCAAGAAGCAGGCGATCCACATTCCGAATTATAAGATTCATCCTGCATTAATCAACTTGGTCAAGTCAAATGCATTCCATGGGCTAAAGAACGAAGACCCGGTGACTCACATAAGTCAATTTGTGGAAAATTGCGATATGATCAAGATAGACAGGTTCCCGTAGGAGACACTGTACCTGAAGCTGTTTCTGAGCTCTCTGGCGGGAAATGCACGAGAATGGTTGCATAATCTTGACGATGAGTATGTGGAATCATGGAACCACATGGTGGAAGTGTTCTTTGAAAGGTTCTTTCCGCATGAGAAGACAAATGATATGATCAGGAAAATCCATAATTTCAGCCAGAAGGCAGGAGAGACTTACTCTGAGACATGGGAACGATTTCAGATCATGCTTAGGAGGTGACCGCATCATGGGCTTGACAAGGAGATGCAGATCAAAATCCTTTATTTTGCTCTCTCCGAGCATGATACAAGTAACCTAGATTCCACAGGTTCAGGGTTCTTCTTAAACAACACAGACACGAGATGTTGGGAAATTATGAAGAACATGGCCAAGAAGCAATCCTGGGGTGACAGAGACGCTGTAGAGCATTTTTGAGCTGTGGGAGAGTCAAAGGCCATCAAAGAGATAAATGAGAAGATGGACCTTCTCGCCAAGAAACTACTTGCAAAAGAAGATATCGAATCCGAGGATGAAGCTCAAGTCAAATTCATGCGCCAGCAGCAGGGGTACAGAAACAACGAGTACTCATGGAGGAAGGACAAGAAATTATCTTGGAAGGACCCAAATAATTTCTTGTAGGACCCTGATGCAAAACCCCAACCGGTGGCGGAGGATAAGAGCACTGAGTTTCTCAACCAAGTGATCAAGAAAAATCAAGAACTAATGAACACTTTTGGCCAGCAGATCAAGCAACAAGGGGAATTCATGAATCAATTTGGGAAGACTCTACAAAGCCATGGGGCTTAGATGAGGATGATAGAGACGTCTATGGTGCAAATGGCAGCTGAGATAGCAAACTTGAAGATGCCAGCGCAGCAAGGCTTTCCAGGGAACACAAACATTCCAGGAGGAAACCAGCAGGCGAAGGCAATCTTGCTATGGAGTGGCAAGAAGATTTTAAACCCCAGGGCCGATGAACCAAGAAAACCCCAGTCAGAAATCATAGGTGATGCCACATAGGAGGTTCTGATTCCAACCACAGAGCTGGTTGAGGATATAGCAGAGGATGTCATAGCAGAACCAGTTATTGCTGAGGAGGAGACACAAAAGAGGATGCCATATGTGTCGCCGCATCAAAGGGCACAGGCTGTCCCGGTCCCATATCCAAATAGCGTGAAAGCAAAGAAAGTGGACGCCCAGTTCAAGAAGTTTCTGGACAGCTTTAGAAAACTTTATGTCAACATTCCACTATTAGAGGCAATAGAGAAAATTCCCTCCTACAGGAAATTTCTGAAAGACATCATTACAAATAAGAGGAAGATCCCTGACACCGAGGTTGTGGTTCTCAAGGAGCAGGTGAGTGCTTTCATCATGGGCACATTGCCACCTAAAAGGCAGGATCCAGGCTGCTTCAATATTTCATGCTATATTGGGAAAGTGAAATTTGGCGAAGCCCTATGTGATTCAGGGGCAAGCATAAACCCGATGCCTCTCTCTATGTTTAAGAAATTGGGACTAAAAGAATCAAGGCTGAGCAATATGACAATACAGTTGGCAGATAATTCTGTGGTGAAGCCATACGACATATGTGAGGACGTGTTGGTGAAAGTAGATCGGTTCGTTTTCCCAACAGACTTTTTTGTAATGAAAATGAAGGATGAATAGGGTAATGAGTTACTCCTTGGACGACCTTTCCAAGCCATGGCTGACATGATACTGGATATGGGGAGAGGTCATTTGACCTTGGGTATCATGGACGATCGGTTCGAGATGGTCATGCCTTCTAGCACCACACAATCGAAAGCCAAGGAGCAATGCCGCTTGATGAAGCACTTTGATTAGAATACCTCTTTATGTCTAGGGAAGTCGTTTTTAGATATGGCTCGTGTAATGACTAAAGTGGAGAAGGGGACACTGGTTGTAGACATCATGGAGCAGACCAAGGTTGTGTCTCTTAGCAAGGTTGTGGGGTTTCCCAATGATGAAGAGGAGGACATCCCTCCCTCTACTGAAGATGAGGCCATAGCAAGCTCTGTTTTCAATGCATATCCAGAATTACCACTTGAAGCATGCCTGGTTAATGTAACACATGATTGGATGAGAAGCAAGTCACTACAAGAGTGTGCCAAGATGCTTCAGGTGCTTCCATGCTTTTATGCTAGGTACTATGAAGACCTTGGAGAACTCCCACCACCGCTTCAGTCATCCTTGATCAGCTTGCCAGATTTAGAATTGAAGCCACTACCACCGCACTTGAAATATGCATTTCTAGCTGAGGGTGAGAAGCTTCCAGTGATTATTTCAGCATATCTGAGTGACGAGGAGGAAGATCAATTGCTGATTGTACTGAAGAACCACCGAGGTGCATTCGGGTGGTCGATCGCAGACATCAAGGGGATTTCCCCTACATTGTGCCAGCACAAGATCCGGCTCGAGGAGGGAGCCAAACCGGTAATTCAGCCATAGCGTCGACTGAATCCTAGCATGATGGAGGTTGTTAAGAAGGAGGTGATCAAGCTCCTTTCTATAGGTATCATCTATGCTATATCCGACTCGATGTGGGTGAGTCCTATACAGGTAGTCCCTAAAAAGGGGGGAATTACTGTTACACTTAATTTGTTAAATGAACATGTCACGACCCATCTGGTAACCGGGTGGCGTGTATGTATAGATTACCGTAGATTCAATGTTGCTACACTTAAGGATCATTTTCCTCTCCCATTCATTGATCATATTTTAGAGCGATTAGCAGGTCGATCTCATTTTTGTTTTCTCGATGGTTATTCGGGGTACAATCAGATTTCTATTGATCCAAAGGACCAAGAGAAGTCCACCTTCACTTGTCCTTACGGAACATTTGCATACCGCCATATTCCATTTGGTTTGTGTAATGCACCGACAACCTTTCAGTGTTGCATGCTTGCCATTTTCTCCGATATTGTTGAACGTTGTTTGGAGGTTTTTATGGACGATTTCTCCATCTATGGTGCGTCCTTTGACGAATGTTTATACAATTTGGACAAGGTTTTGCAACAATGTGAGGACACACATTTGGTCCTCAATTGGGAGAAATGCCACATGATGGTCAGCGAAGGGATCGTGCTTGGACACAAAGTGTCTAGCAAAGGGTTGGAGGTAGACCCGGTGAAGATTAAAGTTATTTCCAAATTGCCCCCACCGAATTCGGTTAAAGGGGTATGGAGTTTTCTAGGTCATGCCGATTTTTATCACCGCTTTATAAAAGATTTCTCAAAAACCACTAAACCATTATATGAGTTGCTGGAGAAGGATATTGTGTTTGATTTTAACGAAAAATGTTTACATGCTTTTAATGCGCTTAAAGAGAAATCGATTTCTTCTCTGGTTGTGCAAACACCAGATTGGACAAAACTGTTCGAACTGATGTGTGATGCATCTGATTTTGCAGTTGGGGTAGTTTTAGGATGTGTGGACAATAAACCCACTGCGATTTTCTATGCGTCTAAAACTTTGAATGAAGCACAATTGAATTACACGACAACTGAAAAAGAACTTCTTGTCGTTGTTTTTGCTTTTGAAAAATTCCGGCAATATCTTGTAGGATCTAAAGTCGTGGTATGGACGGACCACGCCGCCATTAAGTACTTGATGGAGAAAAAGGATGCCAAACCTAGACTGATTAGGTGGATCCTACTGTTACAAGAATTTGACATTGAAATCAAAGATAAGGTGGGAATAGAAAATGTGGTTGCGGACCATTTGTCTCGGTTGGAAAGGGTAGACGAGAAGGATGTGCATATACCCATTACCGAGACATTTCCTGATGAACAACTTTTATCTGTGAAATCGAAAGATCCTTGGTTTTCTTACATTGTTAATTATCTCGCCTGCAAAATTATCCTGGATGATTGGACATACTAAGAGAAAAAGAAATTTTTTCATTTTTGCATTATTATTTCTGGGATGACCCTATTCTGTTGAGGCAGTGCAGGGATGGTGTATTGTGCAGGTGTGTACCTGAGGTGGAATATGAAAGTGTCCTTCGTCATTGCCACACTCTACCGACGGGTGGCCACCATGCTAGTTCTCAAACTGCAGCCAAGGTACTTGAGAGTGGCCTTTACTGGCCTACTTTGTTCAGGGATGCATATGATTATGTGCGGCAATGCGATTCCTGCCAACGGGCAGGTAACATTTCAAAAAGACAGGAGATGCCCCTCAATGTATTTCAAGAGGTCGAG
Source organism: Alisma plantago-aquatica (assembly GCA_963693085.1). Taxonomy (NCBI): domain Eukaryota; kingdom Viridiplantae; phylum Streptophyta; class Magnoliopsida; order Alismatales; family Alismataceae; genus Alisma; species Alisma plantago-aquatica. Next base: position 513,896,758 of record OY856412.1, read on the forward strand.
GTGTTCGATCTGTGGGGTATTGATTTTATGGGACCGTTTGTGTCCTCCAATTCTAACTTGTACATTCTATTAGTTTTTGACTATGTATCGAAGTGGGTAGAGGCAATACCCACTAGGACTAATGATGCGGCTGTAGTGTGCATGTTTGTCAAAGAATACATTTTATGTAGGTTTGGGGTACCAAGAATGATAATTAATGATGGGGGTACACATTTCTGAAATCAAAAGTTTGCAGCATTGCTAAGAAAGTATGGGGTAAAGCACAACATTGGTACCCCGTACCACCCACAGACACAGGGGCAAGTGGAAGTCTCCAATAGGGAAATTAAGAAGATCTTAGAGCGCACTGTGGCTTCGACGAGAAAGAACTGGAGTACCCTACTACCGGACGCTTTGTGGGCGTACAGGACAACATATAAGAAACATATAGGCACTACGCCTTTTAGGTTGGCTTACGGTCGGGCCTGCCATTTTCCGGTGGAATTGGAGCATAAGGCGCATTGGGCGCTAAGGAAGCTGAATTTGAGCTATGATGAGGCAGGAAAGAAACGGTTGCTTGAGCTGAATGAACTTGACGAGCTGAGGATGAATGCATATGAAAGCTCGTAGATCTACAAGGAGCGAACAAAGCTGATTCACGATCGGCATATTCAGAAGTGTGTCTTCAAGAAGGGAGATAGCGTGCTCTTGTTCAATTCAAGGTTGAAGATGCATCCTAGGAAATTGAAATCCCGATGGAGTGGACCGTTCACCATAGAGGAGGTCAGGCCACATGGCGCAATCATGGTGTGTGATGGCGAGACAACATTCTTGGTTAATGGACAACGATTGAAGTTATATTTCGGTGAAGATTACACAAGGAAAGTGCATGAGGTAAAACTCATGGCGCTTCCGGATGCATGAGGAGCTTGATTTCGTCTAGACTAAGACATTAAATAAGGGTGCTTGTTGGGAGGCAACCCAACCATTGGTAGTTTCGTTTAGTTTCTTTCACTTTTGTACATTAGTTTAATTCGATTCTATTTTTAGTGTAAACAAGATACCTTGATCGTTTGTTCAATGTGCAGGACTGAGGCAGGGTCGATACCATCAACCCTTGTGTCGATGGTATCGAGATAGGCACAGTTAGGCGACTGCAAAAATCTCTCTGAGTCGATACTATCGATGGCCTCATCAATGGTATCGACCCACCCTCAGGTTGCTCTCCAGAACGAGGTCGATAGTATCGACATGGATGTCGATACTCATGAGATCTCTAGAGATATTTAGACAAAATGTGTCTCAGTGAAGTCGATACCATCGACGGGCCTGTCGATGGTATCGACCCGGTTACAGACATGAATCGGTGGTCGGGCCTCGCGAGGGTGTTTGCCCTAAGCAGAAGTCGATACTATCGACCCACGTCGATAGTATCAACGTGACACGTCACCGATCCGCGAGAGGAAATCAACGACGATCGCTACATCACGAGAGTCGATCCGTGGGATGGGTCGATACCATCGACCCACGTCAATAGTATCGACGCGTCATCGATCCGGGCCCCCAAATTAGGCTATCGACAACCGTCGATACTAGCGGAAGACTGGATTGTGCTACATGTGTCGATACCATCAACCTGCGTCGATGGTATTGACGGGCACACAGCGGCGCCGGCCACGGTTATAAAAGGGATGGATTGTTGTCATATGGCGTCACATCTTCACAACTTTCCTCCTCCACTTGTGTCGTGCATCTTTGTGTGAAGTCGGAGCCCGGCTAAGAGCATCTACGAAGCACATTCTTCCCCGAGCCTTCACCGAGTGGAGATTGCCTTCTCCAATCTTCCCCGAGCTCCGACATCTATTCCTTCTTTCTCGGCGACGATGGTGTGTACAGCTGGTGCTTCTTCTTCACATGCGGCTCCAATGGAGATCCCTGAGTTCATTCCTCCACTCACTACATCTATTCCGTGCTCGCAGATTGTCCATCCTTCCGCAGAGGTCCGGAAGGTCTATGAGGAACTTATGAAGAGAAAGATAGAGCCGACCCGATACGTCGACCGGGACATGATCCGCAATCTGGGGTTCGAGGCCAATCTTTCCTACGTTCTCAAGGGACAGGCAAGGCATACGGGCAGGAGGCCCGATGAGATGGAATTCCACGCCGACGGCCAGCCATTCTTCAGTGAATGGCTGATGTATAAGGAGCTAGTGGCAGAGTTCATGGCGTCGTTGGACATATGTGTCGTGCCAAACGATGTCATCACCACTGATCGGGAATGGATCAAGGGCCACGTTTTTTTCCGGTTGTACAACAACAATTACACTCTCACCCTCAGGCAGTTAAATTCCATCTACAATTGGAATCATGGGAGAGACCAGTACCAGAGGCCAGATAACAGGACGGACTATGATGACATCTTCGCCCAGCTTGTGACTGTGCCACCGGACAAATCCGTCAGCTACCATAATGCGGAGGTTGCGGATTTTGAGCATCCGTTTGTGCGGGTTCTTCATCGCATGCTCTGCACCACCTTGTTTGCTCGTGGTGACCTGTCTCTCAGCAAGTTTCAAGAGACAAATTTGTTTTTCCTACACAAGTTGCTGAAGCGAGAAGAGTGTAATTGGGGCGTGTTCTTCTTAACGCGCGTGTTGGATGTAAAGAGGAGTACGCAGAAGGCTCCAATCCACTTTAGAGGACTCATCAAACCGCTGGCCTCCTATCTTGGGTTAAATTTCTCCCAACTTACTCCCCTCTCCAACAGGAGCAAGGTCAACTTGCAGCATCTGCACCGCTCCAACCTCATCCTGCTTCGTGATGGCTTGGCATATGCACACTGCCATGTCAATCAAGCATATCAAGAGTGTTCACTTCCAGACCCCATCTTCCACATCGCGGGCGCTCAACATTTCAGATGGTCTTTCATAGCCATTGAAGACTCAGATGAAGACGGTGGCAATGACGACAATGACAATGACGGCGACGAGCCTGAAGAGGAAGAGGAGGCATTCACCCCTCTTCGCGCACGAGTGGCACCTAGGAAGCGTCCCCGCATGCATCCGGGTGCATCTTCTTCTTCACAGCCTCCACCACCTCAGCCCTCTCCTCAAGGAGAGGATGTCTATTCCATGCAGGGGATGTATACAATGCTGCAAGAGATCCAGCACACCCAGCTGCAGCACACAGCTTCATATCCTGGTATTCAGGATACGACGAATCGACTGCTAGATAACCAGATGGCTATTTTTGAAAATGAGCGCCTCCTCCTTGACAACCAACAACACATCCATGACAAGTTGCATAGGATGGAGATGCAGCAGTAGCCCTTCTACGATCATTACTGGAGCCAAAATTACTTTGGGGGGTATCCACAACCTCCGCCCATGCCCCAGTATGATCCGAGCTTTCAGGGGCAGTACCCATCTTGGGACCCCACGGCCCCGCAGTACCCGCCTCCTCCTAAAGAATGATCGGTATCTCTGTTCCACCTTTTTAAGGTTGTTTTTGACTATGAGGTCATAGTCGAATTCAAGCTTAGGGGGGAGTTGGAACAACTCTATCCTTTAGTTTTCTCAGTTTTTAAGTTTTTATTGTTTTTTCTTTTGTCATTTATTTCTTGTAGTTCTTAGTTGTCTGTAGGATCCACAGTCTATCTAGTGTAATTGTGGATGTTTTAAGTCATGTGTCATCTCGTTGCTTGTATATGAGAATTAGGGGCAAATTTAAAAAAAATTAGTGTTTTGTAAGCTTGTGTTGTTAAACTTTGAGCACATAACTTAAGGAGATAATTGGGTTTGTCAACTCTAAAATGGAAAATCACAACTATACATTCCCATGATTCATGAAAAGTGGACGGAATTGGTTGTTTGAGCCTAAACTGACCAAATGATAATGAGACTTTAATTTGAAATAAGAGAGAAAAACCTCTTAATTACTACACAGGTCAGTAAGGAGGGACACATAATAATTTTTAAAGGTTCAATCAATTAGTCTTGTGATCTATCCACCCCATTACTTTCATAATCCACCTTAAGAACTAGAAGTGCATTATGGTTTTAATCTCTTTGTTTGCATTTCATGTAGATAGGTCTTGCATTATAGCTATTTTCTCATATTTTTGAATGAAGAAAAAAAATATAATAGTTATACATGCACATTATCCTCAGGTGTGTGTCATTTAGTTGCATAATTATCATTTTGTAGATGCATTCACATTTTTTGCATATAGTACATCATGCATCTTATGTCTTCTGAAACATAAAAGGTGATGAACTTGTTCCATACCTTCTGAATGCTTCAAATGTATAAGTTATGCAGCATTAAGTGAGGCCGACAAACATTTCGTTGTCAGCTATGAAAATAAGGATTTGAAAAAAAAAGAGAAGAGAATTGAGAAGAAAGTAGTAATGAGAGGGAGAAAGGAACATAGTCTCACCTGCATTTTAAAGAAGAATAAGTACATGATGTAGTTTTCTGAGATATTCCATCTCACCTTGAGACGGAATGATAGTGCATGCATCATTCCACCCAAATGTAGGCATTAGGGCATTTACACTTGCATATGCATCATTTAGGTCATTTTTGCTTTGTGCATGTTAAAATCATATAATGTTTCCATTTCTTCCATGAGCCACCCATTCCATCCACCCGTTGCTCGAATTGGTAGGCCACCGTGATTTTTCTCCTCACTCATTAATACCAGGAGAACTGCTTCCATGTAGATGGTAGTTAGGGCGAGCAACGTAGAATAGAAGATCACAAGATGCACCGAGTTTGGACCGGAGAATTTTGTTATGTTAACTGCCTTATGTGATAGTGTTCATTATTTTTGAGGTTGATATCTTTTATGGATGGTTACTGTCACCTTTAGGGTAATTATCATTCCGTGGTTAGTGAGGGCTGGTATGTGAATGTCCGGCGGGGATCATGTGGTGATGTTTGTTGTGACGATCTGTTCTTTAGTTGACCCTCACAATTCTATTCTAAAGTTTAGTTGCTCGAGGGCGAGCAATGTTCAAGCTTAGGGGAGTTTGATGTGATGATTTTGAGTCACATTTATAGACTTGTTTCATTCGCATTTTATGCGTTTATTGGTCATTTTGGTGGTTAATATTGCATAATTCACTTACTTTAGTCTATGACCCTTCTCAACATCAATTCTCCCTTATTTTATTATCTTGAACATAAATGATTACAATAATATGTTTTATTTTGGCTTATGTGGTTTTGTGTTGCAATTTCAGGAAAAACGCATATCTACAGCCATCGATACCATCGACAGCTATCGATACTATCGACACAGCCATAGGTTGCCAGCTGCAAGGAGTAGCACAGAGTCGATACCATCGACAGGGAAGTCGATGGCAGTGACATTCCATCAGGTTGCTGGCGAGTAGATCGTACTATCGACACCTGAAGATTCAGCGACGGAAAAGGGATAAAACCGACGCCTAAGAGTGTCGATATCATCGACCCTCATCGATGGTATCAAGTCAGCATCAGGCGCAATGAAGAAAAGAAAAGAAGACTTTCCGATACCGCGCAGAGTCAATACCATCGACCCGTGTCGATGGTATTGACACCGTTAGATGCAAGTTTGTTTCAGATCGATCTAAATTCGATGGTTGTGATATTTTTGCAACCTAACTCGGTGATTATACCTAATGACGGTGGCCAAGAGCCAGGTATCACATCATTAGACACTGCACACGTCCCAAGAAGGTGTGGAGAGAAGAACGGAGCCTAGAAGCATGCCCCAGCCATTTTAGAAGCCGAAGAAGACGTTTTCCACCGCCAAAAAGTTGTGGATCGTGCATTCTACGCCAAGGAACACTTGGATCTTCTCTGTTCAGGGGTTTCATTACTTATTCACATTTTTCTCCATGTTTCCTCTTTTCTCTACCATGTTTTGCTCTGAGATGAACATGCGGGGCTAATCCCCTTTATCTTTAGGACCGGGAGTAGCCCGGGGAAGCATTGTATGACATTTTTATCATAGTAATTCATCATTTATCTCTTAAATCTGTGGTATGATTTCGTTTTCTCAATTATATTGTTATGCTTGATCACCATAATGATAATCTAATGTCTTTAATTACTTTGAAAGAAGAATTAACAGTTGAAAAGAGATGAAATTCACATTAATTAACAAATCCCTTGAACAAGGTGATGTATGGTTAATGGTGGACACCCAGAGGTCGATGCTAATGCACCTAGTTTAGGGTATAGGTTACTACTACGGTGGAATCGACCTAGACATATGTAGTGAATTGTACCACGACAGTGGGCAATTCTGACTACAGGCCACTACATGGATCGAGAGATGAACCTGAACTATTATATGGAAATTCATACAATGAAAACCCACGGTGAAACCGCAATCCTAAAGATATCCACTTGAATTGATTAAACTAAACCCTTAATCGATTGCTTTGTTTTATTTTATTTTCTTTTGTTTTTACAACAACTCTCAAACTCTTTTAATCGATTTAGCTGATTGCAAACAGTTAGTAGTAGTCTACCGATAATTCGCTGTCCCTGAGTTTGACTCGGGCCTCACAAGGGCCTATACTACATTGACGCGTGCACTTGCATTCGACGCACAAGAAAATCATGTCATTCTTTTGCAAAGGGCATTTTGGTCATCTGATTTCTTTACTTCTCGACGCGGTCCGACCCACGTGGCATTTATCTAATTTCTGATTAGTCGGTTTTGTTTAATTCGTAGAAAATCACTCGAATATTAGAAAAATATAATTAAATACTTGTTGGAAACCTAAAATTATTTAGAATCCGAATTTCCAAGTTTTAAGTCATGTTTTCCATCCCAACTCTGATAATTAATTCAAACCTCAATTTAAATGTATGAAGTGTTATAAAATGATAATTAAAGCATTTTAACTCTATTTTTTAAAAGAAAATATGTTTTCTCGATTAGAAAAATATTAGGAATCGTTTGGTCCTATTTCTAGACCCAAAATCCAAAGTTTTAATCCAAGGTTATAATTGTGGACATTTTACACCTAAAGTACCTTTAAGTAACCTAATACATGTACTAACCTTTGTACCTAGGTTAAAGTGAGTTTGGACCTGACATCTTAGTGGATAAGGGATAATCTAGAAAGCAAGAACAAGTATGTGCATTCTAACACCTCAGTTGGGCTTCTAGTCATGCTAAACCTAGTTTTCCCAAATGTGGCATAGTTATGATATTATTCTCCCTCATCCACTTGATCATGTAATTTGTAACCTAATGCATAAACTTGCTTTACTTGATAAAATTTGGGTCATTGGACCCCACCTGCCTTGTTGATATGATTTAAATCTTGTCATGCAAATGTTGCCCTTAAACTATTCACTTTAGCTTCCAACATGAAATCTTGATGTATGAACATCCTATATGGTTATCTCTTGGAAATGTTTGGGTCATTGGGCCCCACTTGAATTATTGCTATTTGCTTTCCCTACCAATGTAAATTGTAAGCATGATAATGATAGTTTGACTAGTTAACTGATGTAGTGTACATGAGTACAAGTCACCCATAGGGCACTGGGGTTATAGTCCCCCTGCCATAGGCACTGGGGTTTTAGTCCCCCTGCCACTTTATATATATTTTGAGGTTTGGGATGTTATTTTCTCCTCTCCTCCTGGTTGAGGTTGGTAGGCGCCTCACCCTATGTTAGTTTAACTTAGTCATAATGAATCATGCTTGTTCTATATTTGACTTATATGCTTGGCAGAAATTCCATTTGAATTATATGCCTCATACTCTTAAACATTCTTAGTATAGAGAATCTTATTGTTTCCATCCCTTAAAATTCTTCTTGTACCTTATCATTTTGTGACACATACTTTTATCTTTCTCTTGCTGGGTGCTCCCCAACCACCCAGAACCAGGACAAGGGCTAGACCAAGCACAAGGAAACCCAGGGCAGGAATAAAGTTTCCATCATGGCAAGGTTGATGCTGCTAAGACCTTGCTAAAAAAATGTTATGAACTCTAGAAATAAAAGCTTTGTAATAGCCTAGATTCTCATCTACTTATTCTTTTGGAACAATCTATGTAATAGTTTAGTTTTCTCATCTTACTTTTTTCCGTTGCTACTATTGGCAATGGTTGTATTTGGTCCATGCTTATTTAAATGGATTTATTATGCATACATCCTTCCATCACAATGTTTTTAATAATCTGAGGGATGTATTGTATTTTCTGTTAAATTTAAGTAAGGGGGTGATCTCTCCTCCTTACATCTCCACATTTCCTACAACTAGATCTCGTCAACAATAATGCATCTATAAAGAGGGTGTGTGAGGTATACCTTGTCGTGGAGCCAGCCAAGCAATGTCCTCACATGGTGGTGAACATCACTCACATCAATGGTCCTTAGAAACATCCTTCCAATGCATTCGCAAGCGCCTGTATCTCTAGGTAGTCCATGTGTATGGATGGGAACTCCTTGTCATGTTGCTTAAATTAGCAAGAAGGAGCATTTTCTCTATTAGCAACATGTTATTTTTGTGTTGTCCTAGCTTTTCTCTATCTCCTTGTTTATAATGATGGGTAGGGTTCTCACATGCAAGAGCATGTGTCAGTGACATGGCTGTCATACCCCTTTAAACATGAGAGATAAGGAAGTAGGGTTTCTAAAACCCTATGAAATGAAAAGGAAATGGATCCATTTAAAGTGGCTTGCTCATAGACAACCATTTTAGTTGACTAAGTTAGAACATTGTGGAATGATGTCATTGATTAATTGATCAATTAATCACATTTACCTATTGACAAATTTTTAGTCACCCCACTGGCAACTCCAATTGGTCACTCTGGGTTAGCCGTTTGACTTATCATATGAGTTGATAATTTTAAATCCAAACAATTGACTTAGATCTTTTAGAAAGTTGTCTAGGATTTCATCCAGTATATTTCCAATTGATTACCTAAACATTTTAGTAATCAATTTGACTAGGAACATTTCTAATCATATCCACAATTATACTCCTATTCCAATGCATCCTATGTGTGTGACCCTACAGGCTCCACATTACATTGGTAGCTATGTCCATAATCTAATTATGCTTCACATGTAAGTATAGGTATCTAGAAAGACTTCATTTCTACCCAAGTAATTTGAGAAGTTGAAGAACAACTTTGACCTAGTATTGTGACCAGTGTTATAATGATTGTAATAATATATTGTCTCTGATATCCGAATTGAATTTGAGGCATATAATTATTATCCTCTTACTATTCAATCTTTGTTCCATGATCTATAATAGACTATTTGAGATACACATGAGTTCAATATCATATATTGACTCACATGAGCATGGACATGCATTTCATAGCCTCACTCATCAAGTGGTTATGATATCACTCCAATGGGAGGGACAAATTCCATCACTATTACCAATAGTAAACCACATATCTAATAATGCACCTAAGCACTATATGTATAGAAACCCTTATGCAAGGTCATGTTGAGTAGTGTTAAAGCACATTAGAAAAAATGTGATCACTGCAGTGAGTTTAGGTCTAAGGACCAAAATCATCGCAGTCACATTGAGGTATTGATTCTGACCACCATTATTGGCTTTTGTGTATCATACTCAAAGTGGATCTATCTAGTACACTTGTTCATAACTAGTGCATATGTGTTTAGCTTGATATCCAACATCATGTCTAATGAAACATAATCATCAATCAACACACATACTAGTCTTAATATATTATTGTCATCCTAGTTTCCATAATAATACTAACTAGGGACTTAGACAAGAATGAATACTCTTCACATACACAAATCTCATATTCAGGTCCTCAACCTAAAATCACATGTCATCAAATCATGCATTCTTAGGATATTATTATATTTATTCGTGATCTCATATTGAAGCAAACATAATAATTGGAATTATTAATAATCAAATCATTTACAAAAAATGTGTCATTACAAACATCATATGATTGGGTCTCAGGACATACAACCAATAGTTTTTCCCCTGAATTAAGTAGTGACCATGACAAGCTCATTCCTCAAGTGATGAAGTGTGTCTTTCTCAGATAAGATCAAAATAGGTATCGTTATACACTCCTTACTTTGAAAAATCCATAGAATCCTCTTAAACTTTTGGACAAGCTAAATGTAACATACCCAAATCTGAAATCATATCTCAATCCTGACTCTACTTGGCCCTTTTTGAGGAGGTTGCTATGAGTGTCCTTTACTCTAAACTAGGTCATATTAAAATTAAATAATGGTCAAGAAATATTAGGAGCTGATATATATCCTTTCATATTAGATTTTGGGAAAAATTAATTAATTAAGCTTCCAATGGGATTAATTATTTAAGTTCACCAATAAATATATTTGGAATCTAATTTTACAGTCTATAATATTCATAACTCTCTTTGGTAAATAGACATTGATAAACATGAATAATTGTAACAAATTGATTACAAGAGACATTAAGTGAGTATTTATTAACCAAATAAAGAAATGAATGTCAAACATTTTTAGAAGATGAAATTGATGTTGAAATTCAATTCCACACATGTTAATTAGTCTACCTACAAAATTTCATCTATTTCAGACCCTATTTGACCGTTCATCTAATTAATACAAAATTTGACATTTTTTTGTACTTTGACCGTGCATGTAACTTATTGCCCTAAGTTTTAATTATCTAATATCACGCCTCTCTCCTAGCATGCTTTTTGCAAAGACCAGTTCCGTGGTTTCCAAAATCGCATGACCGGTTCTTTTTCCTACTCATGATGACGGAATCTCGAGCCCTATTCTTTTGCCGCTTCACTTATAATTGGTGGTACCTCCTCCTCCCTTGTATCTGTCTCTCCTTGTCCAACCTCTTCCTTCCAATCTTGCTCACCAAGTACCCTAGTCACCTCACACCCAATTCACTTGGAAGAAGGGGGAGAAGCCATCTTCAGCATTGACCATCTACTCACAACACTGACCGGAACCCTCCATGCCACCATGTACTCATCTTCGACCCGGAGCTTACCTTCAGGGCCACTTACCCTAGTCGTTCCTATCTTTGTATTCCATTACGGAGGCTGCCATGGCTTGTATCATGGTGCCATTAGTTTCTTTGGTGATCGTCATCCTCTCTTCCTATTCTTTCCTTCCTCCTCCCTCCACACCACCATTGAATCGACATTGTTCAGCAACCAATTCTCACAAGACCCTGAAGATATCCTCCATCATTATAGGAGTTTGATCAAAACCCTACAAGTAGGGTGTTGCGGCCCTGATAGCCACAAGCACCTGATGTGGCGACAGCTCTGCTAGCCTTTGCGAGACACATGGATCTTCTATCGCCCCACCTCTCCATTGCCTGCTCACCTATCCCTGTGCCTAGCGATCCGAGCAGCAAGAAGAACCCTGCCTCCCTCTGCTGTTGGCGGAGGACCTACTGGGCTCAGATTCCTAGCCTTCCTCTCTTCCTCCTCATCTTCTTCCTTGACTTAGCCAGTAGTTCTCCCTACCATGTGCCCAACCACCATGGCCGCTAGACCTGGCACCATCTGTCAATGGTGGAGGGTATGTGGGTGCCACTGAAACCCTACTCCACTCATCTACTTCCTCCTCCTTTAACCATGTTGGCCCTGCACAACCTCTTCCTTGGCCTCCCACTCGTTGGCTGCCTACTGGACCTACTTCACATAGCAGGGATGAGCATGTGTACAGCCATGGCCTTCTACCCCTCAAGGCACCCAACTCGGAGACCAATCCAATCTGACTCCAGAAAACATTAATGCTAGCAAGAATTCGACCCGACATAGTTCTCTACCTGAATTACGCCCTTCTTATCCTCCTCTCCATCATCAGGTCTACCAACACCATCAAGATCTGGAAGAGACCTTTGGATTCTACATGGCTTGTGTGAAGATGATTGGCACCTTGGTTCAGGAAGCCTACCTCAGGACCCACATCTATCTACAGGCTAACAACTATAAATTAGTTGGTTTCTCTCTCCTAAGGTATGTATTCACTCTAGTATTTTAGACTTTGGTAAAAACTAATTAATGTTCATTTGAAGATAGCTCCAATACCATCACATTAATATTCATATTCATATATATACTGGTGTATTAGTGTAAAGAGAATCTGCATTTTAAAAGTTAGCACTGAGATAGATGTATATATTGGTTATATGCATACTAACACATTTTATACATGGGACATACATATCTCTATATAAGTATGTAAAATATGACAAACATGCTTGTGCAAAGAATAGAGGATTAAGAGAGTCAATATCCATATAGTGAATATAATTTGAATTGATTTCTTACCTTCCATGAGTATAAAACCCTAGTAATAAGTACTAGAGGAAGCATGGAAATATATCAATTGGGTTCAAAATACTAATGTTGATATGTCTATCTAAAAAATGATTGGTAATTGTTAAGACATTTATCACTAATCTGAACAATCTTAGCAAATAATGACGACCTAACCTAGTTGACCAACTATTTGAAAATTAGTCCAAGAGAATCAGAGACCTAACTATATATATGTACATACATGTAAACTTGTATATTTATGTATCACACATATGTCATTTATAGTATTTATATATGATTTAAAGAGTATATTTATATAGATCGAGGCATGTTGGAATGGATTATATTCATCACAGTTATTCATATAGTAACAACTTGCATTTAGAACATATTCTAGAATTCAATAATAAGACATTCACACATTTTAATAAGAATTCTAAACATGATTTTAAGAATAATATGGAATCATATGGTATTAAAGAGAGAACAATGGGTTAAACCTAAAAGCAAAATTCATGGACTTGAATATTCAAAGGAATTAAACCCTAACCCTGATATATATTGGTAAAATGTGTTTGAAACTCGACTTGGACCTAAAGTTGTGACCATGTACTTATTAGGCAATGATACAAGGTATGTACATCCTATATTTTAATTTGGGCAATATTTGATTGAAACCTACATTCATTTTAATGAGGCATCTCTTGAACTCTTAAATTCTACTTGAAATCATTTACTTTAACTTTCATATTCTTAATTCATTATATTCCATGTGGCTTTGGAACTACTTTGTTATATGGGTTCTTGTACCCCACTTGCTACAATTATCTTTTTATGAGAAATCCACTGAAATGACAGTCTTGCTACTATATTTATGCATGCTACATGTTTGACTAGAATATCTAGAATAGTGGTACCTATGTACAACCATAATTATAAAGGGTGTGTGTATTCTACATGGGGTGTGCGTTTCCACCCTTATTTCTTTTAGGACATGATCCTATGGTGTTATGGCCTTGTTTTAGGTATATTTAGTGTACATTGCTATACATGTAAATGTTTATTGTTTTAAAATAGAATTGTAGATAACTGTCATGGCAAGACCCTTTTATTTTCATGCTTGCAAATCTAAATTTTAATATGCCTCATTTCTCTTGTTATAATTCCTTTTAACTTACCTAATTGCAAATATCCCCCTTCCTGTGGGAACTTTTTTTTGCACTTTCAACCCAATATAATTCCTAAAGTGTTTATTATATATACATACTTAGGCTTTGCTGACCTATACCTTGTGTCATATGTTCTAGGCGATGTTTAATTCCACCTAGGTGTAGGTGCATTAGAAGACAAGCATGTATGAGGACCATATACAACATATTGGACCTAAGGATAACTTGGAATGGTTGGGTTGCCCTCTGCAATAGGTCTTGCACGTTATTATATTTATTAGACGTGTATCTTTTTGTTTTGCTATTTCACCTTTTAGGGTGAGGAACAATTGTAGATGAATCATAATGTAACTTTGTAATAGTTTTGTTTCTGCTGCTTTATGAATTACATTACTCGATTATGTATACCATTGAAAAAATGAATGAAAGTCCTCCTTTCCTTATTATTTGGAATTGGATGACCTTATTCTTCAATTCAATGAAGAGTGGATCCCTTATCGGGTCCTACTCTGTATAAAATGATATCAGAGCCTAAGTAGTCGGAAACTTGAATATTTCAAGTTTCCTAGGTTTACTCTTAGTTTGGTGCTCAAGAGACCCTTTATATGTAATTAATGTACCTAATTCTGAGTAGTGTAATCCCAAAGAGGGTTTCCATCCCTATCTAGTTTGGTGATATGCAATCCCCAAACTACTGTGTGGTCGAGACCTAGTTTTTGAAAACTATAGTTAACCTTACACCCTTTATTGAGTATGGAATCTCCCTACATATGGGTTGACTCTATTAGTCATTAAATTAAATTTCTAGCCTTATAGAAAGATAGTTCACAACTAAAATGTAGTTTGAATTGAAGATTCATATATAGGCTTAACCCTAATTCCCTTCTGGCCCCCTTCCTTGTTGTCTCTCTAGAATGCCTCAGATACATCCTCTATGAGGATTGAGAATGTATGGATGATAAACATTGAACGATGACATAAGTTGAAGAATGTTGATGATTCCCTTGATACTATGTGGTGAAGTTAATTACCTATGTTATGGTTAGTCATGCCTTTCATTCAACATGGAGTATGTCTACATAGATCTACTCAAATGCATCTATCTAAGGTTTGGGTACCATTCTCATCGAGTTTATTATGCCTCATACAAGGGAATCAATCAAGGAAAGTTGTAAGTTTGTAGTAGATATCCTTAACTGATCACCTCTCTCATCTCCAATAGTGTACTTGATTTATCAAGTGTTTGAGATGAGTAGCTTGACTATATAGATCACCTTGCCTTGTGGATACACCATGGTTGTAAACCAAAAAGGAATGGAAAAAACCATGATTCTCTTCTTATAATGTGGGGTAATCTTATGACACCCTTAGGTCTTGAAATGAGACAATGTGAATGATTAAGAGTGGCATGGCTACTGGTGGATGTCATGCCTTGTTAGGTTTTGAAGATCTTGATCGTGTGTAATAAGAAACTATTTTCCCTCTTATGCTTACATATTAGAAATGTGGTAGTATGACCTTTTGGGTGATAGAAGAATTAGACCCCTTTTATGGAATGAAGTGATGATAGAATAATATTATTTGTCGTATTGTAGAATGTGGGTGACTTGGTTCTCAGATCAAATCTGGCTCCAAATTTTGGGGTTTTATCAAATAGCTTTTGTCACTAAACTTTTTTTTGTTATTAAGTTATATGTACAAATGAAAATCCTTTTAGATTTTATCGATGGTTTTTTAAACCAAGTCAGAACCACAGGAAACTTTGGGTAATAGAGAAACCTATTAGTGGAGAATCCCTCGACTAGCATGATAAACCTTGAGATCATATGCCTAAGTATGGTGTAGAGAGTACAAAGAAGTTTTGAATTTATATGGAACCTAGTTTATCAACCATGTTCCCCTCTAGAGGGTTGATTAAGTTAGATGAATCCTTATAAGTGTTGGAGTCTTGTATGCTTGGGAGTGTAGCATAACTTAAGGAACTATTTGGCTTAACAATTATTGCAATAAGTCATACAAGGGTAACTCCTCGTCATAATGTCAAAACAAATGTAACCATCACCTAATCACATTAAACAAGTAAAACCTTATTGAAGATGACTACTATGAATGTGAGTTGAGTAATTAAAATAATATAAAAACTTTATAATCACTTATATAAAATAATAGCATGGGTAATGTAAATTTCAAAGTTTATTACAAAACAAAACATGAGATGACTAATGGCTAAAAGTTTGAGCTTGATGCCCCTATACCCCAACTTTCTTTAAAAGTAATTGTATACATAACTCTAAATTAGAAATTTGATTAAACACATTAGTAATATTGTAGTTAGTTAATGTACATTCTGTCCTCACGTGATAATATAAAGGAAAAAGATACTATTCATAACACAACCCTATACCCCATAATCCCTTAAGTAGTCCAGAACCTTAATAATATATATGGGGTATAATTTAGTTCATCGGGTTATGGATGGGTATATTTCAATGAAGAAATCCTTTTTAAGGAATGGGGTGTTGTAACATACCCAAATCCAAAATCATATCTCAACCCTAACTCTACTTGGCCCTTTTGAGTAGGTTACTATTAGTGCCATTTACTCTAAACTAGGTCATACTAAAGTTAAATAATGGTCAAGAAATATTAGGAGCTAAAATATATCCTTTCATATAGATTTTGGGAAAAATAATTAAGTATGATTCCAATGGGGTTAATTATTTAATTTCACCAATAAATATATTTGGAATCTAATTTTACACTATAATATTCATAAATCTATTTGGTAAATAGACATTGGTAAACATGAATAATTGTAACAAATTGATTACAAGAGAAAGCAATTACATTAAGCAAGTATTTATTAACCAAATAAAGAAATGAATGTCAAACGTTTTTAAAAGATGAAATTGATATTGAAATTCAATTCCACACATGTTAATTAGTCTATCTACAAAATTTCATCTCATTTAGACCCTATTTGACCCACCATCTAATTAATACAAAATTTGACATTTTTTGTACTTTGGCCATGCATGTAACTTGTTGCCCTAAGTTTTAATTATCTAATGTCACGCCTCTCTCCTAGAATGATTTGTGTAGAGACTGGTTCTATGGTTTCCAAAATCACATGACCAGTTCTTTTTCTTCCTCATGATGATCGAATCTCATGCCATATTCTTATGTCGCTTCCCTTATAATTAGTGATACCTCCTTCTCCCTTGTATTTGTGTCTCCTTGTCCTTCCTCTTCTTCCTGATCTTGCTTGCCAAGTACCCTAGCCACCTCACACCCAATTGACTTGGAAGAAGGGGCACTGACCATCTACTCGCATCACTAACTGGAACACTCCATGCCACCATGTACTCATCTTCAACCATGCACCTACCTTTAGGGTCACATACCCTAGTCATTCCTATCTTTGTATTCCATTATGAAGGCTACCATGGCAGTAGCTGATGAATGTGCATTCATCAGGGTTTAGTCATCTTGTCTGGCCCAATTTTGCTTACATTCTCGTGTTTATTGA
The DNA here is from genome assembly GCA_963693085.1 of Alisma plantago-aquatica. NCBI lineage: Eukaryota > Viridiplantae > Streptophyta > Magnoliopsida > Alismatales > Alismataceae > Alisma > Alisma plantago-aquatica. Next base: position 513,913,743 of record OY856412.1, read on the forward strand.
CCATATCTTCTAACATTTGACTTGTTTTGGTTTAATTGGAATTATCCCTATTTTTATGGAATTTTTTACACCTTTGTGCAGGTCATTTTGGGCAAGTGGGCCTTGTCTTCTCGACCCAATACTCCATTTTAGGCCTTGGTCTATTCGAGCCTGCTTGGGCAAGCAGCAGTCAGCGACTGCCTTCTTTCCCCCCACACGCTCCTTCCCTAATCGCGACCCCGCATGCGATCCAACAGCACCACGATCAACCTCCACCTCACGATCGTGATTGCATAGTACCTCGCCATCACAACTATTTCACCTCGACTTACAGACCACAGTCTCTTCTACACCACGCCCGAGGTCCTCGGCTTCACCTCCACCATGCCCACAATCACGACCAGCACTGCATAGCTACAGACTGCGACCTGCTACATCACCTCACATCGTGATCTTCCTCTCCACCAACACCGCGATCACTAGAAACCATAGGATCGCGACCCGCAATCTCCTCACCTATAGTAGAACGTGAGGCATCTGCTCACTTCCTCCACAACCGTGACCTGCTCCTTCCTTCTGCCCACAGTTACCTCTTCCACCATAACCGCGACCTACACCACGCCCTCAATCACAACCAGCCCAAGAACTGTGGACACCTGTCTATTATTCCTAGATTGTAATCATCATCCACCTCCCACACACTGCGACTGCTTCCCATGCCTGCGGTCTGTGCATCCACCAACTATGACCCTGCTCTTATCTCCTCCACACCTTAACCACCTAACAGTGACCCCAGGGCAAGAAACCACGACCCAGGAAGGACAACCATGAGTACCCTTCTGCCTGTGGTCCTCCTCTGCAATGCACCACATGCGAAAGATCGCAATCGCGACTTGCTTCTCGTAACTGCGATCTCTGCAACCACCATTATGGTTCTATCTCACCACCATCTTCCCAACAACTGTGACCAACTACAACCCTACCTCTGCTGCCATTGCACCCTTGTACCTCCGCATGCTACCCTTTGTCTCAGTCACGACGGCAACAGCTACACGTTGACCCAAAATTGACATCACACCAGAACCACTACCTTAGCAAAAGAAAACTGCGGCATCACTTTCAACTATCACGACCAAAGAATCAAGACCAACAACTGCGACCATACAATCGCAACCTGCTACAAATAATTGGGTCGCGAAAGTAAGGCAGTTCCCAACCTGCCTATAAATAGAATGCTACCCCATCCATTCAAGGTATCCTATCCAGATGTCATTAGGTTGCAGGTCTGTCCTAGGCCTAAGGAGACAATCTCCACAGCCAAGAGCCTGCCTCTGTGGTGGTCTTGCACCCCTATTCATCCAGATATGAGGTGGAAACCCAGATCTGCAAGCCACTCCATCCAGATCTAGATCGGTTGCATCTACGTCGTGCCTACGCCGCCATCACGTCCACGAGCTGCTCCTCCTACTGTGAGAAAGGACTACAAGAAGAGAGAGAATATGGAGAGAGAAGATTTGCCCCGTCTATCGTGATGTTCTTCCCTCCTCATCTAGATCTGCCCCGACATTGTGTAGACGACCATTTCTCCACCTAGATGTGATCATCTTCTTCACCAAGCTCATGGCAAAATCTTATCTCTCTTTTGTTCTTCTTATTTCCCTCACCGAGAGATAGTTGGACTAGCCTCACTGCCCATGCTTACATGTTCAAATATTAAACATTCCATGGCTTGTATATAACTTTTCATTTCGTTGTTAATTGCCAATGTGTGCTTGTGGATTGATCACATGCTTGCATTTATCTTGTTCATTCTTATGTTGCGAGAACTTCAATATGTAGGATTTGAATGTTGATTGATGCAGTTGACTCCCTGAGGTCATAAGTGTGTGATATGTGAGTGGACGAGCCATCTAGCCCACAATGACGCTTTTGTGTGCCTAAACATCCTAACGGAGGGCCACAACTTCAGTTGGATATCTGTATCTTCGGAACCGTAAGTGCATGATCCAGATGGGGACAAGAAATCTGATGCCTGAGGTGATGCTTATGCGAACCTAAACATCCTTCCAGGAGGGTTCGCAGTAGTTCTATTTGGATGGTTTTATCTATCCTAAAAGTTTGTGTTTGGATATGTTTGCATGTGTAGTGGTGGTGAAACCTAGGACCATCCCAGTGATCCCCATCATTAATCTTTAATCAACTTTTAATCTTGCTCTTTACTTTCCTCGTGTTTAGTTTAATTAACCTCAAACCAACCTTTGTTCTAAATATTAGTCTTGATTTAACTAGATCCGACTAGTAAAAGATTCTTAAAAATGTTATCCCTTGGTATTCGATCCTCAACTATATTGCGATAAGACTCGTCCACTTGCAGGTGGTATTTTTGCACAAGGTTTTAGTAAAACTCAGGGATTTCAGCCCTGGGTGAGTTTGTTAGTGCGATAATAGACCACATCAAATTCTGGCCCCGTTGTCGGGGACAAAAGAATCATCTAGTTAAATCTAGTTCTATTAAGGATAATTTAGGATTTTTATTTTAATTTTGATACAATCGAGCATCTACTTGATTTTGACTCTACTCTGTCCACCTTACTTCTGAAAGATCTTTCCATCCTAGGTACCCTCAAAGACTAGTGTATGCACCGCTCGAACAGTTCCAGCCATGTTGCTAGCTTTGACCCTGAGATAGAAAGAACCTTTCATCATCAGAGTAGAGAGAACCAAGCTAGGATGGCATAAGAGGAGGAAATTTCCCGAAGGGTAGCTCAAGCCCTTAATGCACAAAGAGAAAGGCTTATGCAAGAAGCATGCGCTGCAGTTCAAGAAGAAATGCAAGCAGCTCAAGCAACAGCTCAACAAGCTGAGTTACAAAAAGACCTTCAAGAATTCTCAATCCCTAAAGCTACTGATGTTCACCACCCAGTACAACCTCCTCCCATCAATGCTGCCAATTTTGAGAATAGGGCACATTGGGTCACACTGCTTCAGAATAGCCCTTTCTATGGTAAGCAAGGAGAAGATAATCAAGAACATCTTCTGAAGTTTATAGATCTATGTGCTATGACAAAGCAAAATGGAGTCTCATATGATGCCATTCGACTCCGTCTCTTCAAGTATTCTCTTGCTTATAGAGCTATCAGTTGGTACAATTCCTTGCAATGCGAACCCATCACCACTTGGGAACAACTTCAAAACGTCTTTCTAGAAAAGTTCTATCCCCCTTCTCTCACCTATGAAATTAGGGGCTAGATAACATAGTTCACTCAGGTCCCTGGTAAAACCCTTGCAGAAGCATGGGAAAGAAACAAAGAGCTCCTACGCAAGTTTCCACACCATGGCATTCCTAAGAATCAGCTCATAGAAATATTTTATAGGGGTGTGGATGATGATATTAAGAAGTTCTTAGACTCCTCATCTGGGGGAAACTTCATGTGTCAAAGCTATGATAGCGCATGGAAGGTTGTCACCCTTACAGCTGAAAATCAAGCCAACTGGGGTAGACCCGTAAGTAAAGGAGTGTTGAAGGTTGCTATGGAAGAAGCTACTCCTAAGTACAAGTCTATCACCGAGTCTCTTAAGCTTCTAGTTGCCAAGTAAGACCAACTTGAATCATCTTTTGCCGCCTATGAAAAAAGGTGTTCGCCTCCTCGACAACAAGAACAAGTCAAGTCAGCTTCACTGTTCTGTGAAGCATGTAAAGGAACCAATCATTCTATGCTAGCCTGTAATATCCTCTATGACGTTGTTCTGGGCAATACTTGTGCCCAAGGAGATAATGGTCAAATGCAAAATCTGAATGTTATCAACACTATCCCTAGATAGGAGTATTATAATCTGAATTAGAACAGAAACCATCCATGTTTTCAATATGGAAATCCTTCAGGAGCGGAAACCTCACGACGACTTGGTTCAAATAATCAACAAAGAGGCCCTCCAAGATTCTAGTATAACCAACAACAAAATTTCAGGAATCAAGGGAACTTTAGAGGTAACTTCCAGAATAGAAACTACAACAATTATCTGAACAATTCTCATTCCTAGAATCCAAACCAAGTCCCTTATCAACAACAAGGACAGCAAGTCAGTCCCATCTCTCCTGATGACAAACTCTCAGCCATTGAGAAGATGTTGCAGTCACAACAGACTATGATAGCAAACCAACAATCCCATCAGAAGGCTATTGAATCTCAACTAGCTCAACTTTCTGCTAGCCTCAAGCCACCTGCCGGAGCTTTTGCTGGACAACCAGAGAACAATCCTAAACATCCAGAGCAATTTAAGGTTGTCACCACTAGGTCTGGAAAATACTATTTTGATCCTCCTGTCAAGACACCTATGGTTATTACGGGCGATGATGATCTTGTGATTGCACAAGACTCTATAGTACATGAATCTCAACTGAAAGAACCACCAACCATTGACAAGACAGACAAAGTAAGTTTAGAAGAACTTGTTGTTACTAAAGCTAAAGAAACACCTGTGCCAGAGGTGCCAGTGTACAAGCCTCTTCCTCCTTTCCCAGCTCTTTTGAAGTAGACAAAGCTTGACACACATTTCAACAAGTTCAAGGAAGCAATGAAGAAGCTTCATGTTGATATACCCTTTCTTGATTCTCTGGATGAGATACAAGCCTGGACGAAGTACTTAAAGTCTCACCTCACAAGAAAATATATTACTGAAGAATATGAGACAATCAAGTTAGCCACTACCACTTCCGATATCATTCAGAGCAAGATGCCCAAGAAGTAGAAATACCCAGGATCCTTTGGGATTTCGTGCCATATCGGTGACTCTTTATGTAAGAAGAGGTTGGCCGATCTAGGAGCTAGCATCTCTATCATGCCACTTAGCCTTTGCAAGAGGCTAGGGTTTGCATAACTACTTCCAACTGGAATGACCATATACCTTGCTGACAATTCTGTGACTCTTCCTTTGGGAATCATTGAAGATGTTCCAGTCAAGGTAGGACAAGACTCTTATGTCCCATGTGACTTTGTCATCATGGACATAAAAGAAGACACCAGATACCCTCTTATCTTTGTCCATACATTCCTTGCCACTATGAGATCCCTCATTGATGTTGAAGCAGGAACCTTGCTCCTCAGACTAGGTAAAGAAACCCTCGAGTTCAAGGTTTTTGAAAATATGCAAATACCAAGCATGCAAGAAAAAGTCTAGTTGATTGATTGCATAGAGAAAATTTCACTCCTTACACAAGAGGATTATGAACAAGACGATCCTTTAGAAGTGGCCCTAACAAACCCATCTGCTGAAAACTCCATTGAAGAACAAGTGAAGGATTGCTTTCTCCAACTTCATGATGCCGAAGAAGATCCTGAAGCTAAATTTGAGGAACTCAAGGCTGTGAATGTAGGTAAAGACCTATGTGAGGAACTAGAAGGTCCTGAAATGAAGCCCCTACCCAAGGGACTAAAGTACATGTTTTTGGATGATCTCAAGGTCTGCCAACTTATTATAAATTATGATCTAACGATCGAACAAGAAGATAAACTCCTAAAAGAATTAAAAGAAAGAAGGAAAGCTATCGGCTACAAGATGAGTGATCTCACCCGGGGTCAGTCAAGTGCTTTGCATGCATAAAATCCCAATGGTGGAAGACCACAAGACGATTGTTGAACATCAAAGGAAGCTAAATCCTAATATGAAAGAAGTTGTTTGCCTTGAAGTCATTAAACTACTCACTACAGGAATCTTCTATCCTATATCTGACTTGCCATGGGTGAGTCATGTACATGTTGTCCCAAAGAAAGGTGGCACTATTATGATACGAAATGCAGATAATGAACTCATCCCCACTCAAACAGTTACCGGGTAGAGAATGTGTATCGATTACAAGAAGATGAATAAGGCAACTCATAAGGATCATTTCCCGATGCCTTTTCTAGACCAAGTTTTAGAGCGATTGGCTCACCAAGAATATTTCTTCTATCTCAATGGTTACTCTAGATTCTATCAAATTCCTATACATCCTGATGACCAAGAGAAAACTACTTTCACTTGCCCCTTTGGAACATACACCTTTAGAAGGATGCCACTCGGGTTATGTAATGTGCCTGCAACCTTCCAACGCTGCATGGCGGCCATATTTGCTAGTCTTACCAAAACTATTATGGAAGTTTTTATGGATGATTTTTTCGTATATGGGGATTCATATGACTCATGCCTGAAACACCTCTCCCTGGTCCTCAAACAATGTGAAGAAGCACACCTAGTGCTAAATTGGGAGAAGTGTCACTTTATGGTAAAAGAAGGCATAGTCCTTGGTCATAGGGTCACTAATTGAGAAATTGAAGTGGATAAGGCGAAGATCGAAGTGATTTCTAAACTCTCTATCCCAACCAATGTAAGAGAGGTTTGAGCATTCCTTGGTCATGCAAGCTTTTACAGAAGGTTTGTCAAAGATTTCCCCAAGATAACCAAGCCTATGACCAACTTGTTACTAAAGGATGTTGATTTCCATTTTGATGAAGAATGCATCAAAAGTTTCAACAACTTGAAGCATGCTCTTACAACAACACCCATCATCTGAGCTCCAGATTGGGGGCACCCATTCAAAATTATGTGTGATTCCAGTGACTACACAGTCGGTGCCATTTTAGGCCAATGTATAGAGAAGAAACATCATGTCATCTACTATGCATCGAAGACCCTTGACGAAGCTCAGAGGAATTATGCAACTACTAAGAAGGAAGTCCTAGTAGTCGTGTATGCCTTTGACAAATTAAGATCCTACCTCATTGGTTCAAAGGTTGTTGTTTACACAGATCATGTTGCTATTCATTACCTCCTGAAAAAGAAAGATTCAAAACCCATGTTGATCAGATGGATTCTCCTCTTGCAAGAATTTGATATGGAGATAAGAGATAAGAAAGGTACAGAGAATGTTGTGGCTGACCACTTGAGTCATATCCACACCCTGGACATTGAAAAGATCCCAATTAATGACTCTCTTCCAGATGACCAGCTCATGAAAGTCTCAGAAGCTACTCCTTGGTACGCAGACTATGTGAACTACCTCGCCATCGGTGTCACCCACCCTGAATGTACCAGAAATGCACTGAATAAATTCATGCATGATGTGAGGCAATATCATTGGGATGAACCATACCTATTCAAGCTTTGTGTTGATGGTCTCTACAGACATTGTATCTCTGAGGAAGAAGCCTAATTTTTTTTAGATCAATGCTACTCAGGCCCAGTTGGAGGCCATATGAGTTCTAAGAAAACTACTTTGAAGGTTTTGCAATGTCATTTCTTTTGGCCAAACATATCTAGAGATGCCTACAACTTTGTTCTATCATGTGACATGTGTCATAGAACGGGTAACATTATGAAAAGAAATGAGATGCCACTTAAGCTATGGTAGGAAGTAGAGATTTTTGATGTTTGGGGAGTGGACTACATGGGCCCATTCCCATCCTCGCATGGATTTTGCTACATTCTAGTCGCAGTGGATTATGTCTCTAAATGGGTAGATGCCATACCAACAGTCACTAGTGATTCAAAACCCGTCATCAAAATGTTCAAAGACATTATATTTCTCTGTTTTGGAGTCCCACGCACAGTGATATCCGATAGAGGTTTTCATTTTTTGGAAAGAAGCTTTGAAGCGTTGTTGAGAAGATATGGTGTAACACACAAGGTAGCTTCCCCCTACCACCCACAAACAAGTGGGCAGGTAGAGGTTTTGAACCGTCAACTCAAGGCTATCCTAGAAAAGACAGTAGGGTGCAACTGTAAGGATTGGTCAGTGAAAATCAATGACGCCTTGTGGGCCTACCGAACTGCTTTCAAGACTTCTCCTGGAACAACACCCTTCAAACTCATCTATGGAAAATCATTTCACTTTCCTGTAGAACTCGAACACAAAGCTTGGTGGGCAATCAAACAACTGAATTTTGACATGAAGAAAGTTGGCCAAGCCAGGATGCTACAACTTCAGGAGCTGGATGAACTTCAGATGACAGCTTATGAGAATGCCAGAATCTATAAAGAATGCACAAAGTTGTGGCACGATGGTCATCTGAAGAGGAAGGACATTCAAGTGGGAGACCAAGTTCTTCTGTTCAACTCAAGACTGAGGTTATTCCTAGGAAAACTCCGTTCTCGATGGTCTGGACCGTACATTGTCAAAAGCATCTACCCACATGGTGCCTTCATTTTATGGAGTGAAAATTCATGAGAATTTGTGGAAAACGACCAACACTTGAAGAGATATTTCACCACTGTCAGCATGCATGTTGATACTTTGTTGGATCTTTCCAAACCAACATATCTACCAAAAATTGAAGGAATCAAGTCGAGCCAATGACATAAAACAAAGGCGCTTGTTGGGAGGCAACCCGATCAATAATTTTGCTCTTACTTTTAATTATGAAATAGAAAATTTCCTTAATTGTGTTTTTACTTTTTAGAAAATTTTGCACTGAATAGATATCGCATCACGAGATGCTATCTTCACTTCTGATTAGTCTTCATTTTTGATATTTTTAGATGGAGGACGTGCGTAGATTGGAACGCAACCACATCTGGCAGACCAACTGGTGCAAATTTTCCCCTCCATCTCGGATTTAGAGTTTTCTCGGAATGAGCAAATTTCTAAGTTCAGGGTGGAGGGTGGGTGGTACATATTTTACTTTCCACCCACTCCTATCTGTTTCAGACTTAAGATTTCACCGTTGCATTTTCAAGCAATTTCGAGAAAATTTTTCAAAAAATTTCAATATTTTGAAGTTTTCAAAGTAGTTTGTATAGAAACTTGATGAAGTTTTGACGCTTTCGTTTAAATCAAAGCCATTACCTAGTAGGCTCTCACATTTTTCCATGCAATTCTAACCCATTATACCCTCCTTATCCGATGAGAAGCCTCAAGGGGGACAATTTCTGAAACTAGCCAATAGTTAGAAATCACCGTGTTAAGCTTATAAATCCTAACATCATGCTCAGTGAAAATGGCAAGTATTTGTAGAACTGAGAGGGATCAAACACAGTGTGCTTACTAACTGACTAGTGGAACAATAGCATGGAATCTCCATCAGATCCACATCAAGTCATTATTTGATCAGAGCATGAAAAGGAGAACAACCCAATGCACTAAATTGTAAATCAAGTTGCATTCTGATCTGAACTCTCTTCTACACTTCTTCTATCATCTTCTTACCCCTCCATCTTTCAAAAAGAAACAAAAATAGCCAAATTAGTGCCAAACCCTAAGTTCGGGGTGGCACACCTCATCCCTCTTTATTCGCTTCTTCCATACCCCTCGCTATGTAATAGGGGCGTACCACTAAGAAAAGATGCCAATGTGCACACAAAATATGCAATCTCGAGTCGAATAGAGGAGAGATTCACACTATATATATATATATATATATATATATATATATATATATATAGAGAGAGAGAGAGAGAGAGAGTCAGGCTAGAATACACTCGAGTGTATTCGGAGTAGAATACACTCAAGTAGTTTTTCATGATGCAATATTTTTTTCAAAAATATAATCCATTGATCTTCTTAAACATCTTGTGTATAGCTCATACGCAAAATTTGAGCCCATTTTGACATTTATAGGTCATGTTATAAAGACCGTAAAAATTATACATTTCAAATTAGTTTCACACGTCGATTTTGTTGCCCTTGGATGAGTGACTTACACTCATCCAAATGGGCTCAAAATTTATATGTATCCTAGTTATAGTATGAAGGTGAAGATCAATGGTTTACATTTTGTAAAAAATAGTCTTGATATGCAAACACACTTGAGTGTATTCTAGCCTGACTCTCTCTCTCTCTTAATATATATATATATATATATATATATATATATATTAAAAAAATAAGAGTTGTAGTCAATGAAACTGCAACCATATAATAAAAATCTCTAGTCGAATATAGGAGAGATTCATTTTCTTCCTTCCACACCACCCTTCACTCCCTTTTCCACCTACTGGCACAATGAATGCCTACTTTTCTAATATCTTGAAAAAACACCAGTGTCAGATTAGGTGCACACTTGTTGTTCTATGGGTATCTCTGGACTCTTATGAAACTCTTATACATGCTTGATGTTGGAAAAAGTAGGGAGGAAGTGATGTTGGAAAACGAGCTCAGGAATGAAGATATTGTAAGATATGTTCAGTGGTCTCGGGAAGTTGAAATGCTTAGTCATATAGTATAGAGAAGAAAGCAATCATGATGTGAAGAGGAGGCAGTCACACGAGTGAAAGTATTCATTTGGCGATTGTTTCAGATTTTGTGTTACTCAAGCATGAGCAACGTTTAAGTTCGGGGTGTTTTGATGAATGTGCATTTGTCAGGGTTTAGTCACCTCGCCTGGCCCAGTTTTGCTTACATTCTCACATTTATTGACCATATCTTCTAACATTTGACTTGTTTTGGTTTAATCGGAATTATCCCTATTTTTATGGAATTTTTTTCACCTTGTCTTCTTGGCCCAATACTCCATTTTGGGCCTTGGTCTGTTTGAGCATGCTTGGGTAAGTAGCAGTCAGTGGCTCCCTTCTTTACCCCACGGGCTCCTGCCCTAATCACGACCCTGCCCGAAATCCAATAGCACCACGATCAACCTCCCCCTCACAATCGTGATTGCATAGTACCTCACCATCGTGACCATCTCACCTTGACTTACAGCCTGCAGTCTCTTCTACACCATGCCTGAGGTCCTTAGCTTCACCTGCACCACGCCCACAATCACGACCAGTGCTACATAGCTATAGACCGCAACCTACTACATCGCCTCACATCGTGATCTTCCTCTCCACCAACACTGCGATCACCAGCAATCGTAGGATCGTGACCCGCGGTCTCCTCACCTACAGCAGAATGTGAGGCATCTGCTCACTTCCTCCATAACCACGACCTATTCCTTCCTTCTGCCCGTGGTTCCCTCTTCCACTATAACCGTGACCTACATCACGCCCTCAATCGTGACCAGTCCAAGAATTGCAGACACCTATCCACGATTCCTAGATCACAATCATCATCCACCTCCCACACACTGTGACTTCTTCCCGTGCCTGTGGTCTGTGCAGCCACCAACCGCAACCATGATCTTCTCTCCTCCACACCTCGACCACCTAACCGCGACCCCAGGGCAAGAAACCGCGATCCAGGAAGGAAAACCGCAACTACCCTTCTTCCCGCGGTCCTCCTCTACAATGCACCATGCCGAAAAGATCACAATCGTGACCTATTTCTCATAACTGCGATCTCTGCAACCACCATCATGGTTCTAACTCACCACCATGACCACCATCTTTTCAACAACCGCAACCAGTTGCAACCCTACCTCCACTGCCATCGCACCCTTGCACCTCCGCCTGCTACCCTTCGTTTCAGTCATGACACCAACAGCTACGCGCCAACCTGAAATCGACAGCACACCAGAACCACTACCTCAGTAGAAGAAAACCGCAGCAGCACTTTCAACTATCGCGACCAAAGAATCACGACCAACAACTGCGACCAGAAAATCGCGATCTACTGTAAATAACCAGGTCATGAAAGTAAGGCGGTGCCCAGCCTGCCTATAAATAGAACGCTACCCCATCCATTCAAGGTATCCTCTCCAGATATTGTTAGGCTGTAGGTCTGTCATGAGCCTAAGGAGATGATCTCCACAGCCAAGAGCATGCCTCTGTGGTGGTCTTGTGCCCCCGTTCATCTAGATATGAGGTGGAAACCCATATCTGCAAGCCACTCCATCCTGATCTAGATCCAGATCTAGATCTGTTGTATCTACGTCGTGCCTACATCGCCATTTCATACACAAGTTGCTCCTGCTGTGAGCAAGGACTATGAGAAGAGAGAGAAGGTAGAGAGAGAAGATCTACCCCGTCTGTCATGGTGTTCTTCCCTCCTCATCCAGATCTGCCCTGACGTTGTATAGAAGACCATTTCTCCACTGAGCTGCGATCATCTTCTTCACCATGCTCATGGAAAAATCTTCTCTCTCTTTTGTTCTTCTTGTTTCTCTCACCATGAGCGAGTAGTTTTCCCTTCACTGGGGTGTGGGGACTAGCCCCACTGCCCATGCTTACATGTTCAAATATTAAACATTCTATGGCTTGTATATAACTTTTCATTTCATTGTTAATCGTCGATGAGTGCTTGTGGATTGATCACTTGCTTGCATTTATCTTGTTCATTCCTATGTTGTGAGAACTTCAATATGTAGGATTTGAATGTCGATTGACGTAGTTGACTCCCTGATGAGAAATTAGATTGGATTCCCTGAGGTTATAAGTGTATGATCCGTGAGGGGACGAGCCATCTAGCCCATGGTGACACTTTTGTGTGCCTAAACATCCTAACGAAGGGCCGCAGCTTCAGTTGGATATCCATATCTTTAGAAGCATAAGTGCATGATCCAGATGGTGACAAGAAATCTGATGCCTAAGGTGATGCTTACACAAACCTAAACGTCCTTCCAGGAGGGTTCGTAGTAGTTCTATTTGGATGGTTATATCTAGCCTGGATGTTTGTGTTTGGATATGTTTGCATGTGTAGCGGTGGTGAAACTCGATACCATCCCAGTGATCCCCATCATTAATCTTTAATCAACTTTTAATCTTGTTCTTTACTTTCCTCATGTTTAGTTTAATTAACCTCAAACCAACCTTTGTTCTAAATATTAGTCTTGATTCAACTAGATTCGACTAGTAAAAGATTCTTAAAAATGTTGTCCCTTGAGATTGGATCCTCAACTATACTGCGATAAGACCCGTCCTCTTGCGGGTGGTATTATTGCACAAGGCTTTGGTAAAACTCAGGGATTTTAGCCCTGGGTGAGTTTGTTAGTGCGATAATAGACCATGTCAGTAGCAAGTTGCCATTAGTTTCTTTGGTGATTGTCATCTCTCTTCCTCTTATTTCCTTCCTCCTCCCTCCACACCACCATTGAATTAGCATTGTTCTGCAACAAATTCTCATAAGACCCTGAAGATATCCTCCATCTTCATAGGAGATATATCAGAACCCCACAAGTAGGGTGTTACAGTCCTGATAGCCACAAGCACTTGATGTGGTGGCAGTTCTGCTGGCCATCACAAGACACATGGATTTGCAATCACCAGTCCTCTCCATTGCCTACTCACCTATCCTTGCGCCTAGCAATCCATACAGTGAGAAGATACCTCTGTCATCTTCTCTTGAAAGAGGACCTACTGGGCTCAGATTCCCATCCTTCCTCTCTTCCTCCTCATCTTCTTCCTTGACCTATCCAAGTAGTGCTCCCTCTCCCTATGCCCAGTCATTGTGGTCGCTAGACCTGGCATCGTCTGTGGATGGTGGAGGGTTTGTAGGTGCCCATAATTGAAACCCTACTCCACTCATCTAATTCATCCTCCTTTAACCATGTTGGCCATGTACAACTTCTTCCTTGGCCTCCCACTCATTGGCCTCCTATTGGACCTACTTCACATAGTAGGGATGAGCATGTGTACAACCCTGGCCTTCTACCCCTCAAGGCACCCAACTCAAGGACCAGTCCAGTCAGACTCCAAAAAACATCAATGTTATCAAGAATTTGACCTGACATAGTTCTCTACCTGAATTATACACTTCTTCCTCCTCTCCACCATCAGGTCTACCAACACCATCAAGATCTGGAAGAGACCTTTGGATTCTATGTGGCTATTGTGAAGATGATTGGCACCTTGGTTCAGGAAGCCTACCTCAGGACCCACATTTGTTTGTAGGCTAACAACTATAAATTAGTTGGTTTCTCTCACCTAAGGTATGTATTCCCTTTGGTATTTTAAACTTTGGTAAAAATTAATAATGTTCATTTGAAGATAATTCCAATTCCATCGCATTAATATTTATATTCATATATATATATATATATATATATATATATATATATACTAGTGTAAAGAGAATCTACATTTTAAAAGTTAGCACAGTGATAGATGCATATATTGGTTAGATACATGATAACACATTTTATACATGGGACATACATATCTCTATAGAAGTATGTAAAACATGACACACATGCTTGTGCAAACAATAATAGATTAAGAGAGTGAATATCCATATAGTGATTATAATTTGAATTGCTTTCATACCTTCCATGAGTATAAAACCCTAGTCGTATGTAATAGAGGAAGCATGGAAATATATCAATTGGGTTTAAAATACTAATGTTGATATGTCTATCTCAAAAATGATTAGTAATTGTTAAGACATTAGCCACTAATCTGAACAATCTTAGCAATAATGATGACCTAACCTAGTTGACTGACTATTTGAAAATTAGTCCCAAGAGAATCAGAGACCTAACTATATATATGTACATACATGTAAACTTGTATATTTATGTATCACATATATGTCATTTGTAGTATATAAATACGAATTAGAGAGTATCTTTATATAGATCAACCTACTCTGAGTGGCATGTTGGAATTGATTATACTCATCACAGTTATTCATATAGTACCAACTTGCATTTAGAACATATTCAAGAATTCATTAATAAGACATTCACACACACAAATAAGCATGCTAAACATGATGTTAAGAATAATATGCAATCATATAATATTAAAGAGAGAACAATGAATCAAGACCTAAAAGCAAAATTCCTAGACTTGAATATTCAATCGAATTAAACCCTAACCCTAATATATATTGTAATAGGTGTTTGAAACTCAGATTGGACCTAGGGTCATGAACATGGACGTATGAGGAAAGGATACAAGGTAGTACATCCTCTATTTTAGTTTAGGTATTATTTGACTAAAACCTACATTCATTTTAATGAGGCATCTCTTGAACTCTTAATTTCTACTTGAAATCATTTACTTGGGACTTTCATATATCATATTCTTAATTCATTATATTCCATGTGATTATGGAACTACTTTCTTATATGGGTTCTTGGACCCCACTTGCTACAATTGTCTTTTTATGAGAAATTCACTGATATGATAGTCTTGCTACTCTATTTATTTATGCTACATGTTTGACTAGAATATCTAGAATAGTGGTACTTATGTACAACCATAATTATAAAGGATGTGCATATTCCGCCCAGGGTGTGCGTTTACACCCTTATTTCTTTTAGGCCATGATCCTATGGTGTTAAGGCCCTATTTTAGGTATACTTATTCTACATTGTTATGCATGCAAATGTTTATTTTTTTAAAATGGAATTGTGGATAACTTTCACGGAAAGACCCTTTTATTCACATGCTTGCAAATCTAAATTTTTATATGCCTCATTTCTCTTGTTATAATTCTTTTGAACTTGCCTAATTGCAAATAGCCCTCTTCTTGTGGGAACATCTCTTTTTGCTCTTTCAACCCAATATAATGCCTAAAGTGTTTATTATATGTAC
Organism: Alisma plantago-aquatica; assembly: GCA_963693085.1. Classification (NCBI taxonomy): domain Eukaryota; kingdom Viridiplantae; phylum Streptophyta; class Magnoliopsida; order Alismatales; family Alismataceae; genus Alisma; species Alisma plantago-aquatica. The sequence continues at coordinate 513,929,109 of OY856412.1, forward strand.
ATGCTCAACCTTTGCTGACCTATACCTTGTTTCCTATGTTCTGGGTGATGTTCCCTTCCACCCAAGTATAGGTGCATTAGAAGAAAAGGATGTATGACCTAAGAATAGCTTGGAAGCTTGGGTTTCCCTCTGCAACAGGTCTAGCACGTTATTAGATTTATTAGATGTGCATCTTTTATTTTTCTATCCCACCTTTTGGGGCGAGGAACAATTGTAAATGAATCATAATGTAACTTTGTAATATTTTGTTTCCACTTCTTTATTCATTACATGACTCTGTTATGTATACCATTGAATAAATGAATGAAATTCCTCCTTTGCTTATTATTTGGAATTGGATGATCGTATTCTTCAATTCAGTGAAGAGTGGATCCCTTATCGAATACCACTCTTTACACTAAAGACCTCCCATCACCTAAGCTTATCCTTAATCCTACAATAGTCCATCGCCTAAGGTTATGACCCATCCATAGGTACATCCACTAGTCATGCAAGTTCTCTGGATAATTCAAAACAGGTAAGATGATGGGCCGTCTCTCAATCCTCCTCCAATCACTGCTACCTCTAGAGGTTAGACAGATCCCAATGATCTACCTATGGCCTAAGAAAAGGGAAGTGTTCATGCACCATCCTATATCTAATTTTGTGTCCTATGACTTCTTATCTCGTTCATATGCTTCCTTTATTTCTAAAATGTCTTTGTAACACTTAGGCCCACTGACTGTGGCTTAGTAGAGTTTCAGGAATGACGAGTGGCCCTACAAACCACCACTAGACTTAAATGTGCACTTTATCCTCAATCATGCACAATCTAAGATCAACTTCTGACTGGTCACCCGTCCTAGTACTACTTTGGGACAAACATGCTCAACTGTAGAGTTCTTAGTGATGGGCTCCTTAAAAATGATGTGCATCTTAGTGATATGGGTAATCTAATCATTTTTTTAAGATAATTTTATCTGAGGCCTGACTCATGTCCTGGTATGTTATAATATCCCTCACTTAGACTCTTGACGTACTCATCTAGGCTCAACTATAAGGCCTCATAATCACTCCCCATTTTTAGTGTAGACCCAGAATGACCCATGTGCACTCAGCTCTCGATCACAGATACCAACACAAGGGGGTTGCATCACCATCAATAGCCCTTTCCAACATGACCAGACTACATTGCTCAAGACTGGCATTCCACATGACTATGTGAGCCCACCTATTCGAGGGGTTTGGCTCAGATACCATTTGTAATGCATGGGCCCACCACCCAAGTCTCTCGTAGAGTTTCAATAATGATGATTCGCCCCACAAACCACCACTAGCTTAAATTGTGCCCTTTGTCCTCACTCAAGTGCAAGTCAAGATCAACTTCCTAACTAGTCACCCATCCTAGTACTACTCTGGTCCAAGTACGCTTAACTATAGAGTTCTTAATGATGGGCTCCCTAAAAAAGAGGTACACCTTGGTGATATTTGGAGTCCAATCATTCTTTTAAGATAATTTAATTCGATGCCTCAAGACCTGGGACGTTACACATCCACGGGTATAGACACAAATCATGTGAGTTCTCTGGAAAACTAAAAACATGTTTTAGATGACATGGCATCTCTCAATCCTCCTGCAATCAATGTTGCCTCTGGAAGTTCTACATATCCCAATGACCAAACTTTGACCTAGAAAAGGGAAGTTTTTTTGCACTGTCCATCCTATATCTAATCATGTATCTTATTATTTCTTATACCCTTCCTATGTTGCATTTATTTCCAACCTATATCTACTGTTTCAATACCTCGTAGTATCTCTATTGCACTAAATCACCTAGGATGGAAAAAAAACTATGAAGGAAAAGATGGATGCTTTGTCTAAAAATGACACATGGAGTCTAGTGATCACTCCTTTAGATAGAATACTAGTTGGTTTCATATGGATTTACTAAGTTAAAGTTGATCCATATGGGACTATTGATCATCTTAAAGAAAAACTCGTTTCAAAGGCTACACCCAAGTCTATGGGGGAGATTATCTAGAGAAATTTTCTCTCATGGCCAACATGACATATATTTGTCTTTTCATCTCATTAGTTGCTCACTTCTCCTAGACATTACATCAACTAGATTTTAAGAATGCCTTCATTCATGTCTACCGACACAAGAGTTATATATGAAGCAACCACTTGGGTTCATTTCTCAAGGGGAGTCTCATCTTGTCTTGTGGATTTATAAATCCTTGTATGGCCTATAACAGTTAACATGAGTGTGGTTCAAGAAGTTAAGTCAAGCCACTGAAGCCTTTACCTACTATGGTCCAATCTAGATCAATTTTTCTTCAATCTAAATGGGTCCTATGGCTACATCCTTCTAGTTGTTTATGTTGATTATATAGTTATTATAGGTAATGATGACCAAGGAATTACACGTCTAAAAAAGTTCCTTCAAGGAAATTTCAATCCAAAGATCTTAGCCCCTCAAATAATTCATTGTCATCGAGGTGGCAAGGTACAAATATGGAATTATCATCTCTCAATGCAAGTATGTACTAATCTTCTTGAAAAAGCATGTATGTTGGAATCAAAACTTGCAGAGTCACCTATGGGCCCTAAAGTTTAATTGGATAAATATTAGTGAGGCTCTTTTCAATCCTAGAAAGTACAGATGATTGGTTGTAAAATTGAATTATCTTATATTTACTCAACTAGACATCTCTTTTGCTACATGTGAGTTTAGTTAATTCTTGGAGAAACCACATACTAGTCACTAGGATGTTGTTATTCATATCCTCTTCTATCTCAAAAGATGTCTTAAAAAAGGTCTTCTCTACACTAGTCACAGGAAGCTAAAGGTTCATGGTTTCTCTGATTTATATTGGTAAAGCTATTTCATTGACCGGCAATATGTGATTGATATTGTGTCTTCATAGGGGGTAACCATGTGTCCTGGAAGAGAAAGAATCATAATCTCGCTCAAGTTTCATAATCTCACTCAAATGTCGAGTCTAAATATTGGGCTATGGATCATGTCACTAGTGAACTTCTATGGGTAAGGAATCTCGTGAATGAACTGGGATTTCCACTATGTAAAGCCATGGAATCATAGTGCGACAATCAAGTTTTGGTTCACATAGCTTCCATCCATGTTTTTCATGAACATATAAAACACATTGAAGTGAATGTCACTTCATTAGAGAGAATGTTTGAGACAAGTTGATCAAACTCATACCAATCACCTGAGAAGATCAACTTATAGATCTATTTACTAAATCCTTAAATGGATGTTGGATTAAAATCTCATGTAACAAATTGGGTGCCTATGATATTTATGCACCAGTTTGAGGGGAGTGTCAAGTGTATAAGTTTGCCTACACTCTTGTATATTGGGATTAGTCCCACATTATGTAAATTGCTATTGGTAGCCACCCACAGTCCTATATAAAGGCTGGCCATCCTATCTGTGATACACATAACATATTCTCCACCTTCTCTATGGTTAGCCAATACTTTGATATGCTTTATCAACCTAGAAACTAGTGACATCTAATTTCAGCAGTCGTTGTAAATTTTAAAAAAAATGAATGACAAACAATATTGGAGTCATCACCTTATTTTATAATAAAAAAGGGGAAATTAAAAACTTGAGTAGAAAATTGCAAATAGATTGAAAATTGGGTCCACCTAAGGAAAGATAAGATGTGGGAAGCATGGACAAGAGACCAGATTGACAATCCAATTATGACTAGGAGTGGTGGCACCTCCGCATTGCCCAATAATTCATATTACAATTTAAAATCTTGAGTTTACGAGAATGGGTTCCATTTGGGTTTGTTTAAGAAAACAACGAAAAAAATTTATTGGGGTGTGTGAGTCTTTAGGGAGCCAAGATGACTATGAATTTCCATTACCAACCCCAAAAGGCTATAAGTTTTTATCAGGGTCTCAATATCCTCAAGATCTCCCATTATAGAAATCCATTACATGCAATTTTGAAGAGATGTGGGAAGATGGTAGAGAGGGATGATTAAGGAAGAGATCTATATGAGTAAGATTTATTTTTTGTACATGTGATAAAGAAGAAGCATATACGAGATAATAAGATTCACATGATAAAGAGGTATTTATGCAATTATTAAATTATAGAAAAGGAAATATCTAATTTAGTTCATCATAGTAGTTGTCTTTAAATGAGAATTTATTGAATAATTTGATGATTAATCATTTTGAAGTAGTAAGATAGTTATGAAAAAATGATATCAATATAGATGACTAACAATTATATCAAACATGCATGTTTCCTTCTTAGGATCTCTATAACTTTCTAACATAGTGGAGTAAATGTCAGGAAAAAAGGATCTTCTAAGCAGTGGGAACAAAATCTTGCACAAGGAGAGATAGTCAGTCGCTAGAGTCAAGAGAGTTGAAAGTAAGGCATTGAGATGATAGGTATGGGTGGGTATGTATAATTGTGGATTAGTTTTGAGGGTTCAACATCTAATAGGAGTTTCACAAGTAATTCCCCATCAGATCAGAGAAAAAGGAAACAAAAATTAGGTTTGAAACCCTAGGGGATGCTCCATTCAGCAACACTTTTCATAGATAGCACACAAGATTTTACCTCATGGGACCACTAGAGAATGTGAGGTTCTTCTAGGTGTCCCTGGGTAGGGTACAAAATAATTTTCATATCTAAGTATTGGGATTTTCTAGAACATTTTGGAGATATCTCAAGTAAGAAATATGGTTTAATTATGGGATTGTGTTATTTGAGGAATAAATGTTGATCAAAAAGGAGGGGAAGAGGTGAGATGAAAACTTGAGGTTCAAATCTCCCTTTTTCTCTTTCATGGTAAAAAGATATGGATTCGATTATATTGAAAAAAGAGAAATCAAATTTTCAATTGGAGTATGAATTAAACAATTTAATTCATGATAATTCAGGTGAATAATTGATGAAAAATGCTTATGATAAGATTTTGGTGTTATTTTATGTTAGTTATTATCTCTGTAACAGCTAAATCGGATGACTCTATTTAAGCCCTTTAGAATTAATTTAGTTTATGTTATGTTGTGTCTCTGATAAATTGTATCCTAAGATGATCCGATATATGACTATTTGCACTTGTCTCAAAACATACTTCGAATTTTGATTCACATGGTATCAACAACAATTTTGTAACCCTAGGATTTCTAAGGAGAAGTATCCCCATCTCTCTCTTATGTCACCACCCCTCTTGTCTCTCTCTCTCTCTCTTCTTATTATTATTTTCCTTCCTCACTCCCGCCCCTTCCCGCACACCCCCCTCCCCTAGCTCACTCCTGCTCGCTTGATGAATGCATATGCATCCTAGTTTTACTTACATTTTCAACTTCCTTTTGCATTTATTTCCATCATTTTACTTTACAACTAGCTTACATTTAGGTTTAGTTAATTGTGTTAATTTGTAGGGTTTTGGTTTAAATATCTAGTTTTCATGGTAGGTTTGAGCTTCATATCTATATACCAGCATAGGAGACAATGGTCCCATTAACTGACTATCGGGCACAAGAAATTTTGTGAGACCAAATTTTTGATGATATATCCCTTCATTGGTTGATGATTCCATCACTTGATGCTTCATAGGTTCATACCCTATGACCACATGCCAATAGCCCCCTTCCCTCCCTGTGATGGGTTTGCATCTTCCTAAATTTTGATCAATTGTGTCACCCTTCTCTTCTGCCAGTTGACAACCAATGGAAGGCATCACTGGTCAACTGACAAAACTCTTGCTTGTTGTCTACTAAAAAGAACCTAATGCTTTTCTAGTGATCACCATCTTCTGATGGAAACACTATGTGTCTTCCTATCAAGGAAGATTTGGCATCTACCTTCCGATGGAAGTTGTGGTTCTCACCCAACAGAAACTCTATATCATCTTCCGATGGAATTCATGCTCACGCCTTTTGATGGAAGTTCTACACCCACCTTTTGATGGAATTATTGACTCGTATACTATGGAGACTCTTCTCACCTATTGATGGTAGTCATGCCCCTTCATCCATCTACTTTAGGGTCAACCATTTAATATAAGGTGACTGGGAGGGTTCCAAACCCCAGTCCTCCACCTATAAATACATGAACATGGCTTCTGAGAATTAGACCCAATTCCTCGACACTACCAGCTTGTCACAATTCATACTCACCATCCATCTCCATTTTCATCAACAATTTCCATTGATTGATGACCCATCAATTAATGAAGTATCTGCCTCTACCAAGGACCAAGGTCTTGATCTTAAAGGATACATAGATCGACGACACCTTCCATCTATCATCATCATCCACCTTCTCCACTCTAGAAATGACAATTCCATGTTATAAAGAAGGAGATTGATAACTTCTAGTTCACCTCTGAAAAATGTCAAGGGGTTTTCTAGGTGGTTGTTAGATGCTCTGATCTCCAAGTTAAAGAAACACCTCTCCACACCATAGTTGTCTTCTTCTTCTTCTGTGATTATGGCTATCTCCCTCTCTTCCCTTATTAAACATATTATTGCTTCTATGAATGAGTAGTACTCTCGCTAGGGTACATGAATAGCATCTCTACCTAATTTTTTTCTCTTCACTGCATCTATGATTGTATGGACCATTATATGTTTAGAATCAATCGTCTTATCCTTGTACTCTTGTTTGATCATAAAGTTTACATGTTTATTTAGATATTGAGTGTAGAGAACTTTGAACCCATTACCTAGGATGTCGATTGGTTCTTGCTAAACCTTTGATGAGGATTTTAGATAGGTGTTTCCTGAGGCAATAGATGTATGATCTCTAGCTAATGTAATGGTGAGGTTGGAGTGATGTCTGTATGAGTTTTAATCCTAAATCCAAAATGGGCATTTACTTGATCTCAACTTACTGCATTTTCATTCTTATTATTATACAGTGATAGAGTGTATGATAGGTAGCGGTGGTGAACTCACTCCACCCTAGTGTGTGTGGCTACTTTGATCAAGTGTGTTGTGTGACCGCAACATCAACTAGTTGTAGTGACATAGCATGCTATTGAGCAATGGTCGAGGTGTGGCAGGCTGCACTGCTACCTTGTCTCAGGCCAGGCACTAATCTCCCACATTTTGCCTCCTCTCCTACTCTCTCTCTCTCTATCTATCTATCTATCTATCTATCTATCTATCCATCCATCTATCTATCTATCTATATATATATATCTATCTATCTCTCTCTCTCTCTATGATTTCTATACTCTAGATATTTTTAGAAGGGGAGTTGCAAGTCACTGTCCCACTAGGAGTTACACCCATTTCCCCTTTACAAGGTACCCTTTGGCGTAGAAACCTCTACAAGAATGCAACTACTACTCATCCCCTTTTCCGTCTCCCACCAGATCTGATAGTAACTCATTAACTGTGGCACGGTAGAGATCCGTTTATAGCAAGTGTGTAACAACATCTAGACTTTTTCTCTTCTCTTTTCCTCCCCATGCACTATCCCTATGTACATGGGTGAGCATTGTTAATGGTTAGGGATCATTTATCTTTTCTCCATCACAATGTCTTCTTTATATGATAGTGATTTAATTGTGCTTCTTTCCAACTATCTCATTCCTATCATTGTGCATCTTCCCATTGATTGACTATGTCTGTCATTGTTATACTGGTGTGACTAATTCTTCATCATGTATGAAGGTAAGGATTCAAATCAGACCATTTTCTATAATTATATTGACCCTATCACCATCACAAAATTAAATGAAGATCGCTACCTGCTCTAGATGAATTCTATTTGAACAATTCTTAAATATGGAGAACAAGGTAAAAATTATAGAGTATTATAACGAAGATGCCCTTGAATGGAAATGAGGGAATAGCCAAGTCAAAAGTTGGTTTTGGAACAATGTGGAGATTTTTATTTCCTCCAAACATATCACAAGATTGTAAGAGAACGGTGCGATGCTACTTGTCATTTCTACATACAAGAAATGTGTTGCAGTTCTATAAAATTTGGGATAAAGTATATGGTGAAAACTAGGGAGACGTGACTCTTGACAAGTATTATGACCCTATTATTAGTCAGTCATAACAGATTATTATTTTTAGCCTATCTCTTATGAGGATCAAACTAAAGAGTGTGTTAATATCATCATTATCAAATTTCTCAATGGCCTCAATCAAGACTATGTTCGAGTCCACATCATCATCCAAGCAAGCGACACTTCCCCGCTATGGAAGATGTCTTCTCTCATACCCAACAATTTGACATTTAGCTCCTTTCATCCACTCCTCCATATTTATAACTAGAGATCACAACCATTTCTCGTGTACATCCTCCAAGTCCCAAAAATTACATTCTGTAATAAGTTGGGATGGGTGGAGGAGAAGTGCTACCAGAAACAAGGTCATCCCTACATGCATAGTCGTCATACTAGTATTTCCCATTTTTCTATCATTATCACATAAGCCATATATGAGCATCTATTGCAATAATCTCAATAGGATCCTCAACAACCCACATGATCTAGAAATTTTGTGACCATGCAACCTGCTACAACATATTTGATGAATATTGCCTCCAACCAAGGTAATGTATAGGTCCTCCATGCTAGCATCTAGTTCTCCCTGAATTGTCAATTCTAGGGTCACTCAGCATGTGATGGGTATGAGACATGTTCTCTCCTACACTAAGTCTTATATTCCAACTTTATCTTTCACTCTTACATATGAATCTATTTAAACTATCCAACAATGTGAAATAGTTAACATATCACCTAATATTAAAATTAAATGTTCCACTTTTTCCTAATTTTCTATTTAGTCTGATAAGCATTGATAAATTATTTGATGCCTTTACTTGTAACATCACCTTAGGTAGCCATGGTTTCATGGTGTAGGATTCTCAAACTTTGATGGGATTGGTTCATATTCTAGAGTTGGTGATTCATACTACTTTGGTGATAACACCCCTCCTTTTGCCCTTTATGCCTACACACCTCTCCAACTACATCAGCTCTATGGTCAGCACCCCTAACCAAAAAATCTTAAGCACATGAACCCTCTTTAACTACTTTACAAATTCTTCCATGTGACTATTATCAGTCTAGGAAGCATCATTTAATTTCTTTTCCTAGAAAAACTAGTTAATCTATGAAATCTATTTTTGATGTGATTCACAGTGACGTTTGCGGTCTTTTTGAACCACTAGTGTTAAAATGCATTTTGATATTTCATTACCTTTTTTGATGATTTCTCTCAGATGACTTGGATGTACTTATTGAAATCTCATGATGAGATGCTTGGTGGTTTTTAGACCTTTGGTAAAATGATCTCAACACAATTTGTAAATCCATCAAAAAATTTTGAACTGACAATTCTTTATAATATAGTTTGAGTCAGGTGTCCTTGCTTTTATCTAGCATTGGAACAATCCATCAGAGTTCTTGCGCTCACACTGCACAATAAAATGGGGTTGTTGAATGTAAAAGTCGTCATTTATGTGACAGTTCTTGTACTTGTATCTTACAAGCCAAATTGCCTGAGTCATGTTGGTTTGAAGCTATATTCATGGCCTACTACCTTATCAATCAAAAATTATCTCATGCTCTATGGAACAATACATTTTTTGTAGTATTTTCTTCACTAAGAAGGCTTAACACATTCCTCTTTGTGTTTTTGGGTGCACTGTCTTTGTGCATAATGTTGTTTGCCAAAGACAAGTGAGTTTTAAATAAAAGTATCAACTCGTCAATCATCAACAAGTATACAGGATCAATTATAGTCTAGGTCAAACCACAAGGAGCTAGGCTATCTAGGCAAAAAATTGCTAACTTTCAACAATCTAAGTCGAATTATAATAGTTGAGTTTTGATTAAGATTAGCTAACTAGCAAGAGTAAGAACTAAATTGTAGGATTCAGATCAAATTAGGAGTTTTTATGCATAAGATTTCACTTCCATACCATTATATCATGTTCAACTATGAAATTAAACATGTCAATCAACCTACAAAGGAGGTTGCCATCATCACACACCTCTCAATGACATGAGATGTTTCTCATCTTCACATAACACTCATGTGTCTATGTTTAGAGTTGAATGCAACCTTGGATCCTCAACATTGTCTAGCCACTCCCACTGTCAAGAGTTTGTTGACAAGAGATCTACTACATACTCCCTCATATATCCTCTCAAATCATATAAAGAAGCATGAAACGTGCATATTTGATGGCCAGTCAAGCATACAAGCAAAGAAATACCGTAGAAACTCTTAGAGAAGCAAATTCACTAACATTAGATATTACAAGTTCACATGAGTAATAGCATGGGAGCTACTCTCCCATGCATAAGAAGAAGAGTTTTACTTTCACATTATGTATAAATACAAGCACATCACAATTTTTAATGTTTTCCATTATTAGAAAGAAGAAAAGCTAAGAGAAACCTGAGAGTGAAGAGGAAGGAGTAAAACTCCTACTTGAGGATGAAGTTACACCCTTGTTGTTGCTCCAACTCAGACTTTCTTCCCTCTTGAGAAGCTTTTCCGAAGTAGAGAAGCTCTATTGCACCCTTGAAGAAGAAGAAAAGGAGAAGAAAATGATGAAGAATGGAGGTTATTTCCCAAGAAACCTCTCCTTCTTCCCCAAAATTGCCTCTCCTTTGATCTGCAACTTGGTTTTCAAGTGTTTCAAATGACGAGTGATAACCGCCACATATGGTTGGCATCGTCTTTAAAATGAGGGATGGTTGTTTTCAAAAATCTATAGAAATTGAAAAAGACACGGGTGTCTTTTGGAATACACAACGTGTCACTCAATGTAACCGTTGGGTGAATTGCTTTCTATGAAGATTACACGGCGTGTAACTGACAAAACATGTTGTGTAGTTGTAACTGGAATCAATTTGGGTGGAGGGTACACACCATGTGTTAATAAGCACATGTGTACTTTGGCAGAACTTTGAGTTTCGGCTTTTGAATGTGTGGACATGCCATGTCTAGGTAGATGACACGTCGTGTCTTGTATTTTGTAGTTGGGTATGAAATCCTCTAAAAACTTACATGATGTGTGTTAAATAACACATGCCAGGTCTTATGCTTTGCGTTGAGGACTGTCCTTCCTAGAAAGTTACACATTGTGTGTTATATAACACACGGTGTGTCTTCTTCGGTTTCTTTAGGATCAACTCTATATCAAATGCAAATCATCGAGGAATCCAACTAAGGTCGGATTTGGTTTGGATTAACCCCACCTTATCATCTTTATTGTATACTTGTGATCACAATCATGTAACAAGTAAAACAACTAAAAAGACGGCAAATTAAGTATGATTAAAGGCCAAATGGAGAGCGAAATCAGTTGAATTTGCGTGAAGAAGTGTGCAAAAAGTAGATATGAAATGTGCAAATCATGTAACTATGATCCATAGGAAAAAAATGATCCCCGCTCCATCAAATCATTTTCCTTGGCTCATCTACCTTATATAAGGGTACCATTATTATACTCAAGCAACCACTGGATGTGCATCTCCACGGACACTATGCTTTATGAATTGGATGTGTTTTTTTATTCTCCTTCATCAACCTATCCATTATAATATGAGTTCATCGAGTTGGATGTTTCTAACCCTATGGACCATCTACCCATAACATATCCTCCTATGAATCATGTTGTTCCTCCAACATCAGTACAAGACCTGGAAAAATCATCCACTTCTAAGGATGTAGAACCTTGTGGATATCAACAAAGGCATGGGTTCTTGCACCCTTGTCATCCAATATTTCATACTTATTGCTATCCAAACTTTCACTTACAAATAATACCATTTCCCAACAACTTGATTCCATGTAGATTCTAAAAAATAATATGCGAGGTCCTTCAACACCCTAGTTGGAGAGTTGTGATGCTCAATAAAATGACAACATTGCATGAGAATGGGACATGGGATCTTGTTCCCTAACCTCTAAACAAAAATATGCTTGGATGTTGATGGACCTTTTCTATAAAATTCAATTCTAATGGATAGGTAGAATGACTCAAAGATCATCTTGTTGCCAAATTATTCACCCAATATATTGTATGGGTTTCTTTAAAACCTCCTAACCAATCAGTTAAGTTGCTTTTGTCAATATTATTATCTCACTCAACACTCAAATGAACTGGCCTTTATTCTATCTTGTTATAAAAATTTCTTCCTCTATGGTGATTTAAAAAAGGAAGTCTATACACAACAACCCCCTAAGATTTTGTGCTTAGGGGAGTCTTCTTAAGTCTACCATCTTAGACACTCTTTATATGACCTCTTATAATCATTGAGGACTTGGTTTACATGGCGCAATAATGTTCTTGCTAAACTATGTTTTACCAGATCTTCTAGTAATCATAGCCTTTTGTTTCTCTACATCAAAAACTAGAACTGTTATCATTTGCATCTCTTTTAATGATATCGTTATCACTAGTAGTGATTCTCTTGGTATTTCAACATCGAAGTAGGTACTCCAGCAACACCTTCACACCAAGGATTTTGGACAACTTTACTACTTTTGGGAATTGAAGTGCTACCCACTCATCATGGTATTGATTTATCTCATTGAAAGTGTGTCCTTGACCTCTTGAGATATTATGGTACACTTACTATCAAACATGTTCTTCTTCTATGTCCTATCACATTAAAGTTCTGTTTGAGGGAGAGTCCTTCTCTAATTTTAAGAAATATAGACACACAGTTGGGAAACTCATTTATCTTAGCATTAATCAACTAAACAGAGCCTTTGTTGTTAGTGTTGTTAGTCAACACATGACCAAATCGCTTGTACGACATTGGACTTAGGTTCAACACATTCTAAGATATCTAAGAGTGCATGTGGTTGGGGTTTCCTATACAAGAAACCATCTTCTCTAGACATCTCTTTGACTTTCTATGCTAATGCCAATTGAGATGGAGATGTGACCTACAAGAGATCCATATATAACTTTTGTGTTCTATTGGGAGGCCATCCCATTAATTGGTAGAGTAAGAAGCAGTCTATTGTGACTCATTCTAGCATTGAGGCAGAATATCACACCGTGGCACATGCTTGTTGTGAAATTCATTAGGTGGTATTCATTCTTCAAGAACTAGGTATCCCTCTCTCATCTCCAACAACTCTCAGATGTGACAGTCACATAGCTATTCATATAGCTCATAGTCTACTTTTTCATAATGACCAAGGACATTGAGGTTGACTTCCACTTCATGATAGATCTAATTTGTGCCGAGAAGATCATTACACCATATGTGAAGACTAGATATAGACTGTTAGTATCTTCACCAAGCCACCTCCACCTTCATCCTTCTCCTATATGTGTGGCAAGATGGGAATGCATGATGTGTACTCTCCAACTTGAGGGTTAGTGTTGGTGTTATTTTAAGTTAGTTACTATCTCTATTACAGCTAAACTGGATGACCCTACTAAATCCCATTAGCATTGGTTTAGTTTATGTTATGGTGTGTCCCCATTACACCAAATCTTGAGATGATCCTAAATATATGACTTTCAGTAGTTCTCTCATAACATAATAAGATTTTCTCTTCACAAATCTTGTTAAAAGGAAAATTGTACTTAAGTATGAATAAAGTACATTCTGTCTGTTGAACCCCCAATAAATGGCAATTGGGCAAATTTGAGTTAATTAAATAGGCAAATAAATATGGGAGCATGTGGATAAATTTCATCACTAGACATAGTGAAAATATGATCAAGCTAATAAATGTGGGAAAATGCAGATAAATTCCATCATTAGCCAGAGTGAAGATGTGATTGTGATTATTGATTTGATCTCCTAAAATGGAGTGTCAACAAAATTCAACTGGATAAAAAATATTTTATTTTTTATCTAAATTTCTGACGAATATCAAATGGTAACATCCAAATAGGATCTAACAAAACATTGTTTGAACTACAATAGATATTTGAGTGTTTAAATAAAAACACATACAAATTGAAGTTATTTTACTAAACATATGATAAAATATCTATAATTTCATACTTTTATGTACAAATATATTTATAATATAATGTGCATATATATCAAATTCATATTTTTTGGATCAAATACACATTCAATATATGATCTGACATTTTTGGATTCAAAACCTGATTGGGTTCAATATAAAAATATTGATATCTAATTTTGTACCTTTTGAACTCCAAATTGAAAATCTAAAACTCAATCTGAATTTAGAAATATCAATTTTCTTATAATTTGAAATGTCAATTCAAATTCATTGAGCCGCATATCCTTCCATGTTGTTAGTACTGATATAAGTCGGTAGTACCAACTTTTGGTAAGCACGCTTGGATTAGTGCCACAGACTATTTGATGTTGAAGATCTCAATTGTTGATGTCAGTGACACATATACTAGTCTTCTAAATTGGTGCCATTGATGTTGTTTGGTGCCATAAATGTGTTCTTTTCATGCCTCTGATGTCTCATTTTAGGGCCACCAACTTCTTGCATCAGTGGTACCGAGCTGTGTCAATTCTGTCAACTTTGAGCTAAATGAGTTGATACCATTGAGCAACCTCTCATTAGTATCGACTCTCTAAAGATGTGCAATCAAGGCCTCCTTGACCATCTAATCCCAGAGTTTTTAGTGTGTTCTCGATCATTGTAATGAATGGATATGATTGAGCTATTTCCCTGTAATAATTGAGAAAATCTAATAAAAACTCTGATTTAAGAGAAGAAAGTAAAATTGAGGTAATTGAACCTTAAAACAAGGGATCATATTAGAATGTTCCTAAGGAATGATCTAAAATTTTCAATAAAGACAATTGAATATGCATTCATCACGGGTGCATTGAATAGTGCAAAGGGCATCCTTTTGAAGGCTTGGGTGCCAAAGGGACAAATGAATGTGCTCTTTTCATGGTCATCTAGATGAATGGGAATTTGATAGAAGCTGGAATAACCATCAAGATAGTAGAAAAACTTTAGGTGACCTAGACACTCTAGAACTTGATCTAGGAAGAGGATAGGGAAATGATCCTTATGAGTGGATTTATTTAACTTTTGGTAGTGTTTGCACATCCACCAACCTAAAATTGTGCATGTAGAGATCAATTCATTCATTTCATTCAACACCATCATGGTTCCTTCCTTATTTGGAACCACCTATATGAGTCTCATTCTAAAGAACCAAAAATAGGATAAATGATTCTAGTAGAAAGCAGTTAATCACTTCAAGGTGTACTATGTCGTCCATTTTTGTATTTAGCCTTCTTTGCAAGTCTCTATAAAGCTTGTAGTTGTAACGTCCCTGGCATGGGTTATGCATTAAACCTAGATGTTTTATTTAAGAAAGATAATTATATGCTTGCTCTTATCTTTTGAAAAGTTATTAAGACTCAAGAGGAACTTATGTTTCAATTTTGGTCTTATTTGAATAATGTTGAAACAATGTTTTACTTGTTTTGGACTAAAGTGAAAATTACCCAAGTTGAGGGTTTAACTTGCAAATGTTACATGAGAAAATGTTCCTCAAGTGTTGAAGCATCATAATAATGAAAATGATGCAGAAGTATGGCTTCCACAAGCCTGAGCACCAAGAAAGAGCTTGTTAAGCAATGTTTGTGCATTAAAACCTAGTTTTGGTGTAATGTGCAATTTACCCAAAACCTAGGGTTCAATATGAAAAATACCACTTCTATAGAGTCCCTAATGTTTCTTGGTATTAATTAGAGAAAATAAAATCAGAGGGGCGTCTCATTTGAATCTCTTTGGAAGAGAGAGAATCTTGATATTAAAATAATCAAGATTTAAGCATAATTGAAACCCTAATTCAATTTAATGCAAAAATAAATGTATTAATGGAAGTTCCCTTCAACCAAAAATGATATGGTTGAATTTGCATAAGTGTGAACGTCCTTTTTATTTGCAAAGGCCACGAAATATCTAAAGTGAGTGGAGAGCCCACTCACATTAGTTAACTAAAAAGTAATATCCACTAGAAATCCAACCAGTCGACTGACATGTTCAGTTAGTCGACTCATTAACAAAGAACTTTGAGATCTAAAATTGCTAATTGATTTACTAGCCATGCAGTCGACCAACTCATTATGAAAAAGTGAGGACTTCTATTCTAGTCAAACCACTCAATTTACCTTGAACTGGTCAATTAACCTACATTGAAGCCCAACATCAATTTGTCCAGTCAACCAACCGGCCTCCCAACTGACCTATTGACATGCATTTGATCTCGTTACTTAGCCTACCCTAATCAATTGATTGATCTCTAGTCAACCAACTAGTGCATGGGATCTAGTTTCACACTAGTACATATATGACCTTTAGCGACAATTAAAATTGATCTATAACATTGAATTTTTACTGACATCTAAGTGAGCGACACACAACTCACAACTTTCTGTGTAAGTTTTTTGGGAATGGTCCAATCGATGACATAGAGTGAGCATCATTTTTTTGGGAACGGTCAAATCAATGACTCAACTGATGACTCATAGTGATATCAGTATTGCAGAATCGTTGTGTGTCTTTGGTTCCAAGCATGCAACTGACGCTACAGTTGAACTGTGTTGTCAGTTTTAGAATTTTAAACCAAATAAGTAGAGTAGGTCATACTGGAAGCATGAAAGTGTTGGGAAGCACCACTGTGTTATAGGTTGGGTAGAACTATCATCAATTTTGATGAAAACAAATGTTTCCACAGCGTAATAGTGTTGATTTTTTTAAAATAATCGACATCACGTGTGATTTGTGTCATTGGTTCGAACCAAAAAAACATTCTACTACCTTATCAGGTAACATTTTAATTGACAAGGGTAGATGTGTCATCGCTTTTGGTTAAAAGATCGTCACCAGATATCTAGAATGTCATTTTTTATAACAACCCACACCACAACTATGTTTTTTTAAATAGCAGGTCTACATACCTATTGTACGGCTGTTCAACAGGATCCAGAACATGTAGTTCATTAGAACTACAAGTTCCATCCCATGTTCATCTTAACAACAAGACAACACACATGCAAAACATGTAATAATAAACACATACACACAACTCATACACTCACATACATTTCCATTCTTCAATTCCATTCTCTTCAACACTTAATTCCATTCTCAAGCACATACACAATTCAAAATACACATATACAATTCCATTCTTCAATTCCATTCTAATGACTTGTACAAATGCATTCTCATTGTATTCATTCCTTTCACATTCAGTCATACACATGTAAATATACACACATCATTCACATATGCACCAAATATCACTCACATAAAATTTAAGTTGCAAGAAGTCATAACTGCCACATGTATATAGAAATAATTTCCATCAAGGTTTATAAAAATAATATTTTATCCCAATTATATTCAAAGTTGACTTTCTTAACAAAGGTGTGTGCCCACTCTTCTCGTATCTCATCTATCTCTTCTTTTGTATAAGGATTTATCGTGTCAAATAGTTACAAAGAGATGACATAGTTCAAGAGTTTGATAAGATTTTTATAATATTAATTAATGTTGTTTACTTTTGATGATCAAGACTATATAAATTATCTTTCGTATGCAATGGATGCCTAGTGTCATTTATATGACAATGAGTTCCATATACCACATCACATAGTATCTTCATGGCCAACCATTGTCATAGTATCTTCATGGCCAACCATTTTCTTGTATATGACATTATAAATTTACATTTATGCAAACTATTTATAAATAAAAGTAAGCATAGTTGTTGGCATATATATGGACTGGAGGTCAAAAAACTACCTCAACATCCTTCCAACTTAATGATCTCTTTTTGTTATCTACCATTCCTTCATCCTTTTTGAATTCTTTCATAGGCATGTAAGTTAAATTAACACATTTAATGAATTAGTAAATAGTCATGTAATTAATGATACACACATTAATATATGTTGACATATAAATATTTACACAAGAAAATAATTCCTTTTTCATTATCAATCCCTCATTGTCTACTTTATCATCTGAAGGATTTAGACAATATGCAGTTAGTTTCTCAAGGACAATTACCAACAACGTCTAATGATTATTACTGAGTGAAAAGAAGGCAAACAAAAGAAAACTCAAAAGACACAAAGAAATGTAATTTATAAGTCAAAATTATAAGCAAAGTGCCTGACACTTCCCCAACATTGAAATTATCTATAATTATGCTCTTTATTTCATTACCAAAATATTTAAATATGGTAGAGAAATAATCACCAAAAAAATGTATGCCTCTGTCTACACAACAATCAATGTTGGAACTAGAAATGCCACACTTTAAGTGTGAACTCTCCACACACCCTATATAAGTAGTTGCAAAACATATATTTATGAATTAGTATATAAGAAAATAGATCAACATATATAGAACGCGGTATTTATCCATAAGTTCCCACCATATCCAAAGTTATGTCAAAGTTGTATTCAACCAAGCATAAGTAAACAACTTCACAACATCTTGTAATAATACACTAGTATGATGAGCTTGACTTGCATCGTCTTCCTTAATATGGACCATCATAGTCGACCCACTTCTAAGTCACTTAGCCATAGTGCCAACCCCATGCAATAAGAACCTAACGAGTTGAATAGATCCCTTACCATTCAAGCAAGTATTTGAATATCTAGCGGAAGAAGTGGAGGATGGTTTGCGGAGGGTTTCTTAGGTGCTATGACTTGCATATATATATTGCTATGACTTGCATATATATATATATATATATATATATATCTGTGTGTGTGTGAGAGAGAGAGAGAGTGAGTGTGTGTGTGTGTATTCTTATATCAATTGCCAATTATACACACAAGTAGAGAATAATCACAAATGCAAACACAATGAAAATTTAGCGTATATTAGTATATACAACTCCCACTTTAGGCCATGCAACCAAGCTGCCTTCTTCATCACATGTCCTCTCATAGTAGGGGTAGACATTGGTAGTGTTGTCTATTTCCAAGCATAATAGGTAAGCCTGATAGACACACAAACCACATATGAGGGCATTTGAACACCATAAATCATGTCACTTGGAAGGGGTGGGTAAGATTCACCTAGTACAATGACAAATTCCTCTAGTAAAAGACTTCATGACCTCAACCCCTAAAAATGTGTATATAGTGTTATATACAAGTAAACACAGATATATTATAAATTCACCTGAAAGACTATTACATCATAAAAAGACTTACACCGAGTGTGCCAACTAGCGGTCCATGGAATTATTCCCAACCACCTCTATCGTAGCGGGGTCCACCGTGTATGAAGATTTGGGCATAGGTACTGTCTGAGGAGGTTGAGAATGAGAAGTATAATATTGTCTCATTGCGTCCTCTATTCCCTTTGTAAGCATGCCTTGCACTTTCTCTTGTGACAATCCTCCTTTTAAGACATATTTGTGCTTCTCTAATGATCTAAAAAAGGATGTTGTATCAACACTAGCCCCAACGTCCCTAACACAGAAATGATACTCTAGAGTACCTAGAGCAACCATCAATTCATCCCTTTGGCCTCAGGGATGAACGTGCCTTCTTTTTATTTTCTTGTAGAGCTCCCACTAATCATCATAAAAAATAATTGGTCAATAAAACATAACAATAAAGGTCAAAAATAAGCATGCACTATAAGAGTTGATTTTTTCCATTTTTGCATCCACCTCAGTGGTTGTGGGGTTGGGTATTTCTCCAGATCGGTTTGTCGTCACAGTTATCCACTCCTCATGGTGAAGTAAAGGTGTAGGAGTAGTAGAAGACTCAACAGACCCTGGAGTAGGCTGCTTATAAGAATATGCTTCCAGTCTCTTTTGCCTCTGAATTATGTATCCAGTTAAACCCAAGTTGTTAGTGTACACATTATTTACACGCCTTTCTTTTTTAGCAATGTGTAAAGTCTAGTTAATACAAACCATATGTTACATATATGTAATACATTGAAATCACAAGAATGTATTTCTAAATTACATAATACATTACATAATACATTGAATTCATCTGACTAGTCATAAGAATATTTATACAAATAAAGGAGGCTTAATACCTTGAATTCATCTATTTATATTGAAGCAACAAATGCTTCCCACACCTTTGGGTTAGTATAGGCCCATTTCTTAGTGACAGACTTCTTCTTATTGTTACTCATTATGCATTCTCTTGTCAGATATGTCCTTTAATTCCTTCATAGCCTCCCATAACATCGCATCACTGATGTACGATGTAGTTCTTTAATCAAGGTCAAAGATGATATGTAAGACTTCATATACTTAATGGAATATTTATGGAAATAGAATTGTGAATATCTTTAAAATTCAATATCTCACACCTAAGTCCTTCCATATGTAGTCTTTCCATGAAGGATCATTTTTATGCCAAGATTATATCATTATCTCTACTTTTCTACGAGAATAACCCCTAGATATTGCACAAAATTACCATGGTTCCTCCTAATAAGATTTGTTGCATCATCAAAGTCAATAGACACCTTCAGTCCTACAACCCTTTGCGCTACTAACTTGTTCATAAAGGTGATGCCTCTTTAATGTGTACGGTCATGTTGTTCCTCTACAATTCCAGCAAGATCCTTAGGGTACATATCCTCAGGATGCTCATCCTAAACTTGTCAAGAAACACATATAAGTGATAGAGAATATAAATGCACATCTATGTAATAACTCCAATCGAGAATGAAAATGCACATCTATGTAATAAAGTTATCCAACTTACATTGTCATGGTGTTCATCCTCATGGTGCACATTGTCATGGTGATCATCCCCATGGCCATACACCATCAAAAAAGGTCATATTAAAATATTCAAAGAATGAAATATAAATGATAAAGAATGTAAAATGTACATATCACATATGAAACATATGTAACTGTACTAAATAATGTAAAATGTGCATCGAACATTTAAAAATAAAATACATCCCTCTAGAATTGGTGGGATCTTTGTCAACTAATATTCCTTCTATGTGATCTCCATGCAGATATAAGTCAGTGTTGCCTTCAGCATTTGGTGTTGGCTAGCCAACTGAAAATTGACTAGAGTCATCATACTTGTCATAGTACTCTTGTTCATCTGTGGGATCTTCAATGAACTATCTTTTCACATGAAGAATAATACGTCATTTTTCATTTGCAGGATCATCGATGTAGAATACTTTCTTCACCTATGATGTCATTGTCAATGGTTCACCCTTCTCGCCAATCTTTCCAAAATTCACTAATGTGAAACCTAATTCATTCACTATAACTCCTTTTTAATGTTATCAACCCAATTACACCTAAAGACAAGAACTATAAAATTTGTGTAGTCAAACTCCCATATGTCTTCAATGACACTGTAATAAGACATTTTAGCTTCATGTGGACTCTTATCTTTTGCACTAGAAAATACAATGAAAATGCTTGAAGGGTGACCACGCCATTTTGGATGACACTCTCCATTTTGTGTATTATGAAAATCCATTTATGTCAAACCCTTCGTAAGACATCAGATTCATTTTTGGTTTAAAGGTGAGCAATTTGATAATTTTAAAAACATTATTTGGTGTTTGAGATAGTTGACTTATCTTCAAACCACCTAACAAATGTGTTATTATGATCTCTAACAAGCCACATTGTGCTAGCTCGAGGATATTTTGTCTTAATAAAATTGATATGTTCAGTTATATACATACCCAGTTCGTTGATGTTGTGTAAAATGTACAAGTGTGCTTCTTCCCATGGCTCGCGACTAATTACTTTCACTCATGCTACTAGAGGTCCCTTACCAAAATAGGGATCAATATTTTTTTATTTGGAGGAGCTTCATTACAACTCAGAAAGTCATTACAAAAGTTCATAACCTCCCTAGACACATAACCCTCAATAATACTCCCTTCAGGCTGATAATAGTTTCAAACACCAACTTTGAAACACTTGTGTACCATTCAAAATGATACATCCAGTGCAAGAAAATTGGACCCAACATTTTCACTCCCTGGTCAAATGGAAAACAAGATGTACATGACATCAAAGAATGAAGGAGGAAAATAATCTGAAGATAGAACAAGGTATTGAGCACTTCTCTTTGGAACTTATCAAGATTTTCAAAATCTATAAATTTTCTAAATAGAGTGTTCAAGATGTTATACCTGGACACTATCACATCCATGGAACTCAAGATCTCCTACTGGACAAACCGATCATTGTCCTTCGCTGGGAGAGTAACCTTGGTAAAGTCGGTGCTAAGTGCAACCCCCACATACATTATGCAAACAACTCAGCTACGTTTATCTATTTGTGACCGCATTGACCAGGTGATCGACCACTTTATATGGGGAGGAACTAGAGGAAAGGGCACAAGCGTTATCAACTGGAAGAAGGTGGGGGCGAGAAAATGCGAAGGAGGACTCAATATAAAATCATCCAGATTACAAAATGCAGCCTTACTCTGGCATCCTGCCTGGGAGTTTTATACTGATAGGCAAACTCCTTGGAAGGAAGTCATGGAGGCCAAATACAATAGACGTAGGGACAAAGGACTACATACTGGTTCTAGAATGTCGAAACTCGTTCTAAGGAAAGCCCCAGAGATCTTGAAATGTCAGGGAAGAGTCATTTGCAATGGGAAAACGACTTCAGTTTGGAACGATAGATGGGTTTGTAATAACTCCATCCCAGTTCTAAAGATAGGTGCTACCATTCCTCTTCATCTCTCAAATCTTAAAGGTGAATCGATGGTCACCTTATTTGGGCAGTGGGACATAAGCTTCATGGCTGAGTGGTTTAATGATGAGACAATCCGAGACATCCTAGAGACACGTCCCCCCAATCCAAGAGCAAGAGCCAATAAATGGATCTTCATTCAGGAAAGGAAGGGTTATTTCAGTACCAAGACGGTCTATGATATGCTGCTTAAAGGATGGAGATGGCATGTTGAAGGTTTTTGGGACAGATTATGGAAAATCAAATCTCCGTAAAGGATCAAGTATTTTCTCTAGAAGGCACTTCATGGAGGACTGATGGCCAATTGCTACCGTAAGGCAAGAGGATTCACCACTGATGATACATGCCCCAAATGCAACGCACAACCTGAAACTATAATCCATGCTCTGTGTGACTAACATTTCATCAAAGATATATGGTCCAATTTGAAAGATCAAAGTCAGTCCAAGGAAACTGCCACATGGGCAGCCTTTACTGTGGGCACTATACTCCAAAATGACTACCTCTTCAACGACAATCAAACTGAGATGAGCAAGGCAACCAGGAAGATTAGTTATGCAGTACATTTTTGCCTTGTTGCCTTTAGAGAAAGTAACCAATCTCCCACTGCAGAACTGATTAGTGAGGCTAACCGGTCACCTCCCACTCTGAGTCATACCAAACTTAATGTGGATGCCACTATCAAAATCAAAAAGAAAGAGGCTTGTATCGGATTTAACTAAAGGGACCACACCGGGACTTGGTTATTGGATGGGTTCCAAAAACTCAGAAGTAACGACATACTTGAAGCAGAAATGTTAGCGATTCTGCGTGGAATCGAAACTATTATCCATCAGAATCTGCCGACCTTGGTGGAGTCTGATAGCAGGACTGCATGTCTCATCTTCAACAACAAGGAGGAGTGTCCACCAAAGTACAAACCATTGTACCATGCTTTCAGAGAACTCTAGCACAACATCAAACCTATACAACTAGCACACTATAGAAGGAAGGCGAATAAAATAGCACACGGAGTGGCTAAGTGGGGCCTACGACATAATTATTCTGAACTGACCTGGGTCACTTGCCCAGATTTCATAGTTGAACATATCAGCACTAAAATCAAGTATCTAACTTGCTCTGATGTAATGAACCCTCATGTTAGCCTACCTTAGAGGATAGGATGAATAAATCCTCTCTTTGATTAAAAAAAGAAGCTTGGTGGTTGCAAACCTTACATGCTTTGGTTGTATAGATCAAATAGCCACCTGCAATTTTTGCTGCATTAGAGTGTGACAATCATGAGATTTAAGACCTATCAGCTTTAGATCCTTCACTAATACAATATCCATGGATATTGGAAGAGTATCCCAGTGCTACCTTAACATTGAGAAACAACTCGCAAAAAGTTCTCCTCTCCTGTCTAGACAATGTGTAGCAAGTAGGAGGTAAATATATTTCTGATCACCACTAACTTTTGTTGTTAATTCTTTCCTTATATCTAGTTCACATAGGTCCATTCTAGATTTGATGCCATCTTTAGTCTTACATGGTATATTCAACATAGTACTAATTATGTTATCATAGACATTTTTCTCAACATGCATGACATCGATACAATGCCTAACTACCAAAGAACTCCAATAAGAAAGATGCTAGAATACTAACGTCTTCTTGAATAAAGATTTTTACTCTGTATATGAATAGTACATTGTGATCTCTTACCAAATGCATTGACAAAGTCTTTTACTTTTCATAAAAAATCTCCCCTGATATAGGTTTGTAGGCACTCTGTTCCTTGTTGATCCATTGAATGCTTTCAATAACCTTCGGTAAGGATGCAAATTTGGAAGAAACCTTTGATGAACAAGATGTACAGTCTTGATGCCATATTTTTATCATATTGAATCAATGTTCTCCTCACATATAGGGCATGCTTTGTATCCTTTTACGATGTATCTATACAAAATCCCATATCCTAGAAATTCATTAATAGTGCAAAACAACATTTAATGCCTCCCTACGTGAAGCATCATAGGTAATCACACCTTCTTCTCAGAGTTTCTTTAAGTCATCATAGAGTTTCAAGAAAAACATTAATATCATTTCCAGGTTGCTTGGAGTCCTATATCAATAATGACAATATGACATACTTATTTTTCCTACACAACCAGGGAGGAATATTATATACATCAATCATAACATGCCATGTTCTATGGTGGCTTCTTAATGTGTCGTATGGATTCATCCCATTAGTACAAAGCCCAAGTCTTAGATTCCTGACTTCTTTACCAAATGCAGGGTACAGTTAATAAATTTTCTTCCATTGTGGGGAATCGGATCTCATTATTATTTTTCTTTTCTTCTGGTTGCCAAGATAAATTTTTTGCACCCATGGTATTGGCAAACAAGCATTAAAACTATGGTATGATAGGTAGATACCACATCACCTTGGTGGGAGATCTAGTTTTAGGCTTACCTAAAGTTGTCATATTGTACCTTGATGCCCCACATTTTGGATAATCTTTCAAATCGGTATAGTCCTTTTGAAATAACACACATTCATTCATGCATGTATGTATCTTCTTAGCCCGACATGGTTCTCTCGATGTACCCTAGTATACTCTACTTGTTCACCTATGTCGGTTTGGGGTACAGTCAGTTCATGGGGAGAATCACCCTCCCAATTCAAAGTTTTTTCCTGGAAGTTTCAACCCCCTTTGTCACCACCTCCATTCCCATTGGGAATAATACTTTCTTTAATTCATATGTTGAGGTTGGATTCTCATTGTCTCCAAGAAGAATTTCTTTCAATAAAGACAACACAGACGTGACAGCTTTTTCACGCCATCTATTGTTAGCCTTTAGAGTTTACAATCTCAACACAGTTCTCAGCTTCGTAAGCTTAGTACAACCTAAGTGTAATATTCTTTCAGTAACATGCATAATGTGTCTGAATAAGGAAGGTGTAGAATTAAGATTTACCCCACAACTATCTAGCATTGCATCAACCATGTCAATCAGAATCACTTTGTTCACATCTACATCTTCATCAACAATTTTCAAGACAAGTATTGATATTGACATCTACTGATCTTATAGTAGGAATCTCTATATGACGGTACCATTTTCTATAACCTTGTACAATCCCATTGCACATGACATGACTTTTGATTTTATCAACAATGTTGACTTTCAAGTTGTAACTCCAATTCCTACATGGACAATAGAACATATCTCCATGTTGCTTCCTATGTTCCTCTACAAATCATATAAATTGATCAAGACCAATAATAAACTCCAGTGTGTAGTGATTTGAAATGGAGATCCATGATCGATCCATTCCATGATCACAGAAAAAATGATAATTGAATAAGGTATTTGGAGATTCGGATTTAGAGATTTGGGGTTAAAGATTAGGGTTTACTATTTAGGTTTTAGGGTTTAGGGTTTACAGGTTAAGGATTAGGGTTTACAAATTTTAGTTCATGATTTAGTAATTAATGTGTACCACCTATCCCATTCTTGAACACCTAATCTTACTAGTAAGTGTATAATGTGTATTTGGTTTTTAAGAATATTTCAGCAACATTTCCCTACAGTTCTCTAAGTACACCGATGTAGATGGACAAATACCCACCTACATATGTACTTAGAGAACAAATGGGGAAGTTTTGATGAAACATCTTGAAAACCAAATACACATTACACACCTACATCCTAAGTGATATTAAGTGTTCAATAATAGTCCCAAGATAGGGACCATCCAAGATTTACTCCTAGTAAGTAAAACTTGGTTGAGTTTCTAGGCCAACAAGATATATGTTTAAATTACGGTTCATAGTTTAGAGTTTGGGCAAATATGAAATATTTATCATAAATCAAGATAATTTAGGTAATTTAAATCAATTCAGTTTGATTAATTCTTAGACATGATTATTTATCCATATGACATTCAAATTGAACAATACACCAAATTATACAAGCACTTATACATGAATTCAAACTTTTTTTTAAAGAAGTCAGGAGATCATCTATTCATCTCGCTCTCCTCATGCAGGCAAACCACAGATCTAGCATTACACAAATTATTCTGCGAAGAAAATATGGTAGTACTACTACCATTACATTTGTCTCTAACATACCACTCCCTGATAGGTTCAGGAGGCCTGACATATTGGAACAGGCCAGCTTTGTTTCTGAGGTGGCATTTGGCTAAGCCATCCACAGCCTTGTTGGATGACCTCGCGACATGTCTGATCTACCAATTTCTATTCCCCTGAAGGAGCTTATGGATGTCATATAGTAGGTGGGTGAATCTAGGGTTCGTCGTGCAGGCATCCTTGATCATCTCGGTTGTCTGTTTGCAATCGGTTTCAATTATCAGACATATGTAGTTCAAAATTTTAGCTCAGTTCATGGCCGTTGTGATTGCGGTTAGTTCCACGTGTAGAGCAGTATCAGTAGGGAAAAGCCATCCATAACCATCTACCCAGTCTCCATTACCGCCTCTGATTATCATCGCTGCAACACTTGTATGTCTAAGAAGAGTTGCATCCAAATTCATCTTTAGACTGTCCATGGGCGGAGGTGTCCATTGTACGTCCTTCTGTGGGCTGGCACCGTTGGCCGACATATCTTTCTGCCATGCTTTCCTTGATAGTTCAGTCTCTAGTCTGATATATTTGATGATATCTCCATTTGGTTTCTTATTATTGTCGAAGACTTTAGAGTTTCTACATGCCCAAAGGTACCAGCAAGCGATCATGAAGCAGCTTTGCTCAATTTCCTTTCCTCACAAGCCATTTCTTATCCAGCTCCTGATGTAACATCCCTGACCTGGGTTATGCTTAACCCTAGATGTTTTACTTAATAAAGATGATTATATGCTCTCTCTTATCTCTTGAAAAGTAATTAAGGCTCAAGAGGAACTTATATTTCAATTTTAGTCCATATTGAACTGTGTTGAAAATAATGGTTTGCTTGTGTTGGACTAAAGTGCAAATTACCTAAGTTGAAGGGTTAAATGGCAATTGTGCATGATAATATGTTCCTCATGTGTTGAAGCATCATGAAAATGAAGATGATGCAAAGGTAGGGCTTGTGGTATCCTGAGTACCAAGAAAGAGCTGATAAAGCAATGTTTGTGCATTAAATCCTAGTTTTGGTGTAATGTGCAATTTACCCAAAACATGGGGTTCAATATGAAAAATACCATTTCTTTAGGGTCCCTCATGTTTCTTGGTATCATGTAGAGAATATAAAATGAGAGGGGCACCTCATTTGAATTAATTTAAAGGAGAGAGAATCTTGATATTAAAATAATCAAGATTTATGCATAATTGAAACCCTAATTCAATTTAATGCAAAAAGAAATTTATTAATTAAAGAGCCCTTCAAACAAAAGTTGAGGGATGAATATGCAAAGAGGTTGGACGAGCTTGTTCCTTGAAAAGGCACGAAAATATCCAAGGAAGTAGATAACTCACTCACATTATTATAAGAAAAAGAAATATCCACTCACTTATGGAAATTATTATAAAATGATTTAAGGTGCTTAATTTTATTTTCTTTAACTTGAGTATAATTGATAGGAATAAAGAGGCAAGAAGATAGCCTCGTATCTGAGGAATTGAGGGGGAAGAGGCGGCACTAATTTTGGAATTAAATAATTTTTATATGGCATTTTCTCTCTCATTGATTTTCTTATAAAAACACCCTTTACAAGCCAAACCAATGGCTTTTTCGGAATCCATTTCTTTCCCTTGCTTGAAAATGACCAAAGGAGCTTCGGAGGATCAGGAGGACGACCCCCAACCTATTGGTAAGCTTCTTGACCCCCTTTCACCTTGAATCCATGGTGAAAATCGAAAATCAATGCATGAATTTTTCATATCTCGATCCCCTCTTCAATTTTAACCATTCCTTTTCACTCAAATCTTGAGGACGAGCCTTGGGATAGTGAAAGGAGTTGTATCCACCATTTTTGACGTGAGATTGAAGCTTTGGAGCTCAATTGGAGGTGGGTTTTATAACTTGAACCCTTAATATTGTTATTGCATTCAATTCCTTATCAATTGTTGATCTTTTCTTCATTCTCGGAATTTTGTTTGGTTGATTGATGCAATCACCATGAAATCCACAGCAAGTTTCGTGGGTTCAGAGATTGATGATGATGACATCATCATAAGCACACATCTCCACAAATATCTATTGCAAACGGTTTACAACAAAATGGTCCAAACAGTTTCACCAAACCATTTGGTGATTTGAGTCCCAAACCACATGAGAGTGTTGATCGTTTGGATGGGTTGACTGTTTGAGGTCAGACCCTAGAAAGTGTTGAATGATGATTCAAGGGTTCCAATTGATTGATTCAATATAAAGACCAACCTCCAAGTGGAAACCCTAATCGGGTTAAGTGTTGATTTTCAATTTGGTTAATTAAGATTTTTGGGTTGACTAACCCAAACGGTCTCAAGACCATTTGGAGGTCACCCAAATGGTCTCAAGACCATTTGGAGGTCAAACAAGACCGTTTGGAAGTTTTTGAGGAAGTATGATTGGATGGTTGAAGATCCAATGATATTATATTGAAATACAATCAATAGTTTAATTGATGATTGGTTCAATGATGCAAACCCTAACTGAATTCCATAGATTTTAATGATGGATTGGGCAAACGGTCTCAAGACCGTTTGGAGGTCATACAAACGACCTCAAGACCATTTGAGGTCAGGTCATGATCTAGCTAAGTGGTTATTCAATGATTGCAATTGAATTGGTTCCACAATGTCAACCATTGATGGTTCCTCGATTTCAAAACCCTAAGTGATGGTTTCTTGATTATAAACCCTAGTTCAATTGGGTTCAA
Organism: Alisma plantago-aquatica; assembly: GCA_963693085.1. NCBI lineage: Eukaryota > Viridiplantae > Streptophyta > Magnoliopsida > Alismatales > Alismataceae > Alisma > Alisma plantago-aquatica. The sequence goes on from OY856412.1 coordinate 513,958,666, forward strand.
AACCTTAATTGAAGGTCCAATTGAAGGGTGATTCAATGGTTCAATTGAAGAATAAATCAGTGATCCAATTAATAGATGGTTCAATGATTGAAACCCTAAATTGACTAAGTGTTGGAAGACCCTTTTGGTCCATTCAGTTTTGAGAGAGTTTGGACCAAACGGTCTCAAGACCATTTGGGACCAAATGATCCCAAACCGGTTGAGACCCAAAAGGTTTCAAGCACCACCTTGTCAAACAGTTTCAAAACTTCTACTTTGGCAAACGGTTTCAAGCACCACTTTACCAAACAGTTTCAAACGGCATGACCTAAACCGTTTGAAGGTCTAAACGGTCTAAGACCGTTTGGAGGTATCTCAAGCAAGACCGTTTGAGGTCTGATTGGTCAAGACCGTTTGGGGTCTAAGTGACCAAGACTGTTTGAGAAACAATTAACCAAAACCATATGGATACTTAAGGTGATTAAGGGTTAATTGTGATTCAATCATTTAGAAATTGAAGGTGATGATTGTTCCAATGATTGACAGTGATGATAATCAATGAAGGTACAAAGGTTGAAATCCTAAAAGTACCTAAATGATTAGTACCATTAAGGGAATAAACCCTAATTATTTATAGGAACATTAATTTAGTGCACTATGTTAATCATAGTTGTATGTACTTGATTGAAGGGTTGATATAACTTAATCAAGTTGAGAGGATGATAGAATGGAATTCATAAATGAGTATGATTCATGTGGTGATTAAGGGTATGACCCTTAGCAAAGAGATCATAACACCCTAATCATGAACATAAACCCTAATTGACAAAGTTATTGAACCATTACCCTAATTCAGGGCAATTTTGAGTGAAACCCTAATGGGGATGTATAGAAAACCCTAATTGTGGGTTATTGAATGTAGACCCTATTTTGGGTGAAATTTATGTGAAACCCTAAATTAGGGCAAAACTAGGTGAAACCCTAATTGAGGGAGATGTCAAGTGAAATACTAATTTCATGTAATACTAAGTGAAACAATTGATATAGAAGGATGTTATGTGAAACTCTAATGAAGAGTGATATTAGGAGAAATCTATAATTATGAGAGATGCTATGTGAATCTTAATTTATAAATATGGAAAACCCTAGTCCTAATAATGAAATAGTGATTAATGTATTGACAAATATAACACCTAGAGAGGTTGATAATTGATATCCTTATATCAATAGTTCCTAACTCAAGAATGAGTCCATATCATTAGCAATGGTTGTAATTTCTAAATACAGTGACTTGTGACCAATACATTACATGATAAATGTGATGAACTGGTATATAAAGTATTAGGATGGGAAATACCCTAATACAAGCTAAGTGGATGAACTCAAGTAAGGAAATGGTGATGAGGGAAGTGATATATCAAAATATGATAGATATCACATCCAGCACCTCAAGTATGATATACCTTAATGTATTTTAAATCCAATATACTTGGATGAGTGACACATGAAGTGTGTCATGTCAGTTGTTACATTCAGATGTAATGCATTTTGATGAGTGTAGGCTAACATGCCTTATGAAAAGGTTAATCCAAGTCAATAAACTATGATGCAATTATATTCTAATAAAGATGAGAGAGAAGCTTATACTTTGTGATGATAATTCATTTAATGATGAATAATGGGATTAAATAAGTATGATTGAATACTTATGTTATCCATATTGATTCCTAGCTGGGTGAAGCAAGGAAATAGGACTTGATCATTAATAATATGATCTTGAGTAACTATATGGTTATTTCTGGAAAATCCTAATCTAGGGTAATGATGTGTAAATCCCTAATATAGGATGATGAATGTGATACCAAACCCTAACCCAGGGTGATGTCATGTAATGTTACAGTAAATCCTAAATTGGGTAAAGAGACATGATTAACCCGGATTTATGAGAATAGTGCATCATAACCCTAAATTGGGTAATAGGGTATTATAAACCCTAATACAGGGTAATGCTTTGTGAAAACCCTAATACAAGGTAATGCTTTGTAAAAACCTCAACACAGGGTAATTCTATGTGAAACCCTAATACAGGGTGATGTTGTGTGAAGATATAACACATAGTAATCCTATGTGAAGCTCAAATACAGATTGATGAGTTAAGGATGTAATAAGAAAACCCTTGTATTGCATGGTACTGATATATATAATTGTTATCATGAGTAATAATCATGCAGGTATGTTGAGATGAAAATTATAGCCAGGTATGGGCTATGATGCTCTGTGTATTGAGAATGTTTTATAGGCCTTATAAGCCTTCATATGCTTTGTTTCTCAGTAAGAGGTAATCCTAAAAATTTGTGAGCCTTGTGTGTCATATAATGTTTTTAATTATTGAAATTGTTTATGAGCTTCATAAGCCATAATATGCCTTGTTGCCTATTAAGGGGTAATAAGAGGTGATATGAGCTTTGTGAACTATGTGGAATACTTTATGAAACAAGAATCATAATGTACTTGGTTAGATGACCTAAAGTTATTAAGTTACCTAATAAGTGGTAACAAGTATTCTATGATGAGTTAAGGGTTCGAATACCCATATTCTATAATCATGATAATGAACTTGTTAAGAAATGGAAATGTACTTGATGAGATGAGGGATTAAGATCCCAATATTTTGTTAAAAGAATATGGCTACAGGCCATGACTCCACATAGACAATCTCAGACATTAGCTATGTGATCCAAGCCTGAAGAGAATATATGCTGCAATTATAACTCTATGGTGAATAAATGTTATACATGTTCTTCACATTCCTTATTGGATAGGTGACATGATGCTCCATTAGGTTACAGCTGCAATGCTTCAAATAAGAATAATGTTCTAATCTGTTAAATAATGAATTAATTATTGTTAAGAAATTATGATTCCTTTGTTCAGTTTTATCTTAATAAGCTGCAATAACAATGTTTCTGGCGGAGAGTTATATCTCTCGCTGGGGCAATTTTACAATTGTCTCACACCCGTGGGAACCACATTTTTAGGTGGACGCGGACGAGGAGGTAGAAATCCTTCAATAGGTGGAGGACAACAACAGCAGCAGTAGGAACAACAGTGAATTCTACGGTGGAGACACATGCTGATATGTCTTGTATAGATGTACATAGAGTCCTATGTGTCGTCTCTATACTCTCAGGTCCTCGAAGTAGTAGTTAGTACTTTCGAGATTTTGGCTCAATGCCTCAAGATTTCATACTGCCTGTATTTAGTTTAATAGGTCAGTTGATGCTTGTAATTCTCAGGAAAGATGATGCAGGACATGTATTTGTAAACTAGTATGTGATCAAATTACTTCAGTCCTTTGTGAAAGAGTTTTCCTATGTGTGGACCTTTCTGTAAAATGGTTTTAATTTTTAGTGATTTTTGGTAATCCGCTGCTTAGTGATCGCTTCCGCTTAGTTAATAATGTTTTATGCGAACGATGTGTTACAATTTAGTGATATCAGAGCTTTAGGTTCGTTGAGTCTACAGAGACATAGGACTAAGATGTTGAGTCTGTTCTAGTGTCCTCCAGTATACCCTATAGTGACTTCTGCTTATGCAGTGTAAAGGGTAAAGTTTATAAATGACTGGGGAACATGAGGAACACATTCCTAAGGGCAATGTTGTTGCACCGGGAGAGGGTGCATGGGACCAGACAAGAGAAGAGTAAGTGCCTGAGAATTTCCATCTTGACCTGATCAGGATAGAGAATCCTATGTTTATGCTCTTGAAGGGTAGGTTAGGACAACAGTGATGCATATAGAAGACTGGATACTAGAATTACAACCTAAATTACCAGTCCTTAATGCAGAAACTTTGGGCTTTGAAAGGGTTCCTGAATGACATGGTCATGTTGGAACAGTGGAAATGTGGGAAAGATTAATATATGGTGAGAAAGTAGACTCTGCCATAAGTTTAGACAGATAGTACATATGTGATGGTAGTGCCCAAGGAGGGGCAATAAGATGAGATTTAAGGTAAGGTCTCTATAATTTTAGAGACATTTGCCTAGTTGTTCTGAAAAGCCAAAGTTTTTGTGTCACCAGTGCAATAAATGCCTAATGCACCAGGGAAGTAGCCACTAAGTAAAGGCAAAAGCAACAACAAGCAACTGTGAGGGTCTATGCAATGAATCAATCTGATGCAACAGTCAACCCTAGGGTTGTGATAGGTCAAATGAAATAGATTCATTCTGATATTTCATTTCATGATTCTATGTGTTAAAAATAAGAAAGTAGTTGTTTTTTAACTCCCTCTGACTAGTCCTATAGGGACACAAGGGAGATGAGAACTTACATCTTACTTAGTGCCCCTTAAAATGCTTTATAATCTCCCTTATATGAGTGTTAAAAGATGAAATATAGAAGTGATGCCAGAATAAAAATCCAAAAATGAAAAATCATGTGTGTATAATGATATGAAGAGTGAGGAACATGATAGTAAATAAAGTGTATACTACCTAATCTCAATACTTGTATACTCTGGCTAGCTATATGATTATTGGAGATAAGGAAAGTATGAAACTCTTATATTGTTATCTTTCTGATTACTCTGATCAAGTAGTCATTTTGAAACAATCTAGAGAGTATAATGAAATTAAATAGGAAGAGCTATGTGAACTTTCTCAGTGAACTTTCTCAATTAAATTGCTCAGTGAACTCTCCCAAATAAATAGCTCAGTGAACTTTCTCAATTAAATTGCTCAGTGAACTTTCTCAAATAAATTGCTCAGTGAACTTTCTTAGTGAACTTTCCCAAATAAATTGCTCAGTGAACTTTCTCAGTGAATTTTCGCAATTAAATTGCTCAGTGAACTTTCTCAAATAAATTGCTCAGTGAACTTTCCCAAATAAATTGCTCAGTGAACTTTCTCAATTAAATTGCTCAGTGAACTTTCTCAAATAAATTGCTCAGTGAACTTTCCCAAATAAATTTCTCAGTGAACTTTCCCAAATAAATTGCTCAATGAACTTTCTCAATTAAATTGCTCAGTGAACTCTCTCAAATAAATTGCTCAGTGAACTTTCCCAAATAAATTGCTCACTGAACTTTCTCAGTGAACTTTCCCAAATAAATTGCTCAATGAACTTTCCCAGTGAACTTTCTCAATTAAATTGCTCAGTGAACTTTCTCAAATAAATTGCTCAGTGAACTTTCCCAAATAAATTTCTCAGTGAACTTTCCCAAATAAATTGCTCAGTGAACTTTCTCAATTATATTGCTCAGTGAACTTTCCCAAATAAATTGCTCAGTGAACTTTCTTAGTGAACTTTCCCAAATAAATTGCTCAGTGAACTTTCCCAATTAAATTGCTTAGTGAACTTTCCCAAATAAATTGCTCAGTGAACTTTCCCAATTAAAGCACTAAGTGAACTTTCCCAAACAAATAAAGGATTGTTGAGTGAATTACCTCTGTTAGATATATATATATATATATATATATATATATATATGTCTTTCCCTTTGATAAATAGCCTTGGGTAATGATAGGGGTATGTTCCTTTATGTTTCTTCCTTTCATTAAACATGACAATCAAGTAAGTATTATGACATTTGATGTACATGGATTAGAAATAATCCGTTGATGGATACTTAGAAAAGTATCAGTTTGCTTTGGACTCTGGTTCCAAAATAATGATATATGGAGCAAACAAAATAAAAGAAATACTGTGTGTATGTACTTTTGGTGGTAATAGTAGAGAAATGAATATGATAAGATTGAGATATGTTTTCAATACATATGATGAATACCAAAGTAAGGTATTTATGTTGGTTACCTATATGGGCCAACTGTGAAATCAATCTAGTTACACAAAATAATATGAACATCATATGTTAGGGGTTTATGCTCTGCATAAACATAAACATTGATAAGGCTGAACTAATGGAAGGAACAAGTGTAATTATAGTAGGAAAGTTTATCAATTTGAAAATATTTTCTTAGAATAATCCTGTGTGGAAGGACTTTGTGTGGATTAAAGATCCATAATATCTCCATCATATTGATATGATAAATAGAGACTTGATGACATGAGTAACCACTATCTTTTGTTATCCGAGATTTCGGGGATGAAATCCTTGTTAGGGGTTTATAATTTGTAACATCCCTGACTTGGGTTATGCTTAACCCTAGATGTTTTACTAAATAAAGTTGATTATATGATCTCTCTTATCTCTTGAAAAGTAATTAAGCTCAAGAGGAACTTATATTTCAATTTTAGTCCATATTGAACTATGTTGAAAATAATGTCTTGCTTGTGTTGGACTAAAGTGCAAATTACCTAAGTTGAGGGGTTAAATGGAAATTGTGCATGATAATATGTTCCTCATGTGTTGAAGCATCATGAGAATGAAGATGATGCAGAGGTAGGGCTTGTGGTAGCCTGAGTACCAAGAAAGAGCTGATAAAGCAATGTTTGTGCATTAAAACCTAGTTTTGGTGTAATGTGCAATTTACCCAAAACCTGGGGTTCAATATGCAAAATACCATTTCTTGAGGGTCCCTCATATTTCTTGGGATCATGTAGAGAATATAAAATTATAGGGGCACCTCATTTTAATTAATTTGGAGGAGAGATAATCTTGATATTAAAATTATCAAGATTTATGCATAATTGAAACCCTAATTCAATTTAATGCAAAAAGAAATTTATTAATTAAAGAGCCCTTCAACCAAAATTTGAGGGATGAATTTGCAAAGAGGTTGGACGAGCTTGTGCCTTGCAAAGGCATGAAAATATCCAAGGAAGTAGATAACTCACTCACATTATTATAAGAAAAAGAAATATCCACTCACTTATGGATATTATTATAAAATGATTCAACGTGCTTAATTTGCTTTTCTTTAACTTGAGGATCATTGAGAGGAATAAAGAGGCAAGAAGATAGCCTCATATCTAACAAATTGAGGGGGAAGAGGCGGCACTAATTTTGGAATTAAATAATTTTTATATGGCATTTTCTCTCTCATTGGTTTTCTTATAAAAACACCCTTTACAAGCCAAACCAAAGGCTTTTTCGGAATCCACTTCTTTCCCTTGATTGAAAATGACCAAAGGAGATTTGGAGGATCAGGAGGACGACCCCCAACCTGTTGGTAAGATTCTTGACCCCCTTTCACCTTGAATCCATGGTGAAAATCGAAAATCAATGCATGCATTTTTCATATCTCGATCCCCTCTTCAATTCTAACCATTCCTTTTCACTCAAATCTTGAGGACGAGCCTTGGGATAGTGAAAGGAGTTGTATCCACCATTTTTGACGTGAGCTTGAAGCTTTGGAGCTCAATTGGAGGTGGTTTTTATAACTTGAACCCTTAATATTGTTATTGCATTCAATTACTTATCAAGTGTTGATCTTTTATTCATTCTCGGAATTTGTTTGGTTGATTGATGCAATCACCATGAAAATCACAGCAAGATTCGTGGGTTTAGAGCTTGATTATGATGACATCATCATAAGCACACATCTCCACAAATATCTATTGCAAACGGTTTACAACAAAATGGTCCAAACAGTTTCACCAAACCGTTTGGTGATTTGAGTCCCAAACCGCATGAGAGTGTTGACCATTTGGATGGGTTGACCATTTTAGGTCAGACCCTAGAAAATGTTGAATTATGATCCATGGGTTCCAATTGATTGATTCAATATAAAGACCAACCTCCAAGTTGAAACCCTAATTGGGTTAAGTGCTGATTTTCAATTTGGTTAATTGAGATTTTTGGGTTGAACCGTTTGGAGGTCACCCAAATGGTCTCAAGACCATTAGGAGGTCAACCAAGACCATTTGGAAGTTTTTGAGGAAGTATTATTGGATGGTTGAAGATCCAATGATATTATATTGAAATACAATCAATAGTTTAATTGATGATTGATTCAATGATGCAAACCCTAATTGAATTCCATAGATTTTAATGATGGATTGGGAAAACGGTCTCAAGACCATTTGGAGGTCATCCAAACGACCTCAAGACCATTTGAGGTCAGGTCATGATTTAGCTAAGTGGTTATTCAATGATTGTAATTTAATTGGTTCCACAATGTCAACCATTGATGGTTCCTCGATTTCAAAACCCTAAGTGATGGTTTCTTGATTATAAACCCTAGTTCAATTGGGTTCAAAACCTTAATTGAAGGTCCAATTGAAGGGTGATTCAATGGTTCAATTGAAGAATAAATCAGTGATCCAATTAATAGATGGTTCAATGATTGAAACCCTAAATTGACTAAGTGTTGGAAGACCCTTTTGGTCCATTCAGTTTTGAGAGAGTTTGGACCAAATGGTCTTAAGACCGTTTGAGTCCAAACGGTCTCAACACCGTTTGGGACCAAATAGTCACAAGACCGTTTGGGACCAAATGATCCCAAACCAGTTGAGACCCAAATGGTTTCAAGCACCACCTTGTCAAACGGTTTCAAAACTTCTACTTTGGCAAACGGTTTCAAGCACCACTTTACCAAACGGTTTCAAACTGCATGACCTAAATTGTTTGAAGGTCTAAATGGTCTAAGACCGTTTGGAGGTATCTCAAGAAAGACCATTTGAGGTCTGATTGGTCAAGACCGTTTGGGGTCTAAGTGACCAAGACCATTTGAGAAACAATTAACCAAAACCATATGGATATTTAAGGTGATTAAGGGTTAATTGTGATTCAATCATTTAGAAATTGAAGTTGATGATTGTTCCAATGATCCAATGATTGATAGTGATGATAATCAATGAAGGTACAAAGGTTAAAATCCTAAAAGTACCTAAATGATTAGTACCATTAAGGGAATAAACCCTAATTATTTATAAGAACATTAATTTAGTACACTATGTTAATCATAGTTGTATGTACTTGATTGAAGGGTTGATATAACTTAATCAAGTTGAGAGGATGATAGAATGGAATTCATACATGAGTATGATTCATGTGGTGATTAAGGGTATGACCCTTAGCAAAGAGATCATAACACCCTAATCATGAACATAAACCCTAATTGACAAAGTTATTGAACCCTAACCCTAATTCAGGGCAATTTTGAGTGAAACCCTAATGGGGATGTATAGAAAACCCTAATTGTGGGTTATAGAATGTAGACCCTATTCTGGGTGAAATTTATGTGAAACCTTGAATTAGGGAAAAACTAGGTGAAACGCTAATTGAGGGAGATGTCAAGTGAAATCCTTATTTCAGGTAATACTAAGTGAAACAATTGATATAGAAGGATGTTATGTGAAACTCTAATGAAGAGTGATATTAGGAGAAATCTATAATTATGAGAGATGCTATGTGAATCTTAATTTATAAATATGGAAAACCCTAGTCCTAATAATGAAATAGTGATTAATGTATTGACAAATATAAAACCTAGAGAGGTTGATAATGGATATCCTTATATCAATAGTTCCTAACTCAAGAATGAGTCCATATCATTAGCAATGGTTGTAATTTCTAAATATAGTGACTTGTGACCAATACATTACATGATAAATGTGATGAACTGGTATATAAAGTATTAGGATGGGAAATACCCTAATACAAGCTAAGTGGATGAACTCAAGTAAGTAAATGGTGATGAGGGAAGTGATACATCAAAATATGATAGATATCACATCCAACACCTCAAGTATGATATATATTAATGTATTTTAAATCCAATATACTTGGATGAGTGACACATGAAGTGTGTCATGTCAGTTGTTACATTCATACTTAATGCATTTTGATGAGTGTAGGCTAACATGCCTTATGAAAAGGTTAATCCAAATCCATAAACTATGATGCAATTATATTCTGATAAAGATGAGAGAGAAGCTTATACTTTGTGATGATAATTAATTTAATGATGAATAATGGTAATAAATAAGTATGATTGAATACTTATGTTATCCATATTGATTCCTAGCTGGGTGAAGCAAGTAAATAGGACTTGATCATTAAAAATATTATCTTGAGTAACTATATGGTTATTTCTAGAAAATCCTAATCCAGGGTAATGATGTGTAAATCCCTAATATAGGATGATGAATTTGATACCAAACCCTAACCCAAGGTGATGTCATGTAATGTTACAGTAAACCCTAAATTGGGTAAAGAGACATGATGAACCGTGATTTATGAGAATAGTGCATCCTAACCCTAAATTGGGTAATAGGATATTATAAACCCTAATACAGGGTAATGCTTTGTGAAAACCCTAATATAAGGTAATGCTTTGTAAAAACCTCAATACATGGTAATGTTATGTGAAACCCTAATATAGGGTGATGCTATGTGAAGATCTAACACAGAGTAATCCTATGTGAAGCTCAAATACAGATTGATGAGTTAAGGATGTAATAAGAAAACCCTTGTATTGCATGGTACTGATATATAATTGTTATCATGAGTAATAATCATGCAGGTATGTTGAGATGAAAAGTATAGCCAGGTATGGGCTATTATGCTCTGTATATTGAGAATGTTTTATAGGCCTTATAAGCCTTCATATGCTTTGTTGCTCAGTAAGAGGTAATCCTAAAAATTAGTGAGCCATGTGTGCCATATAATGTTTTAAATTATTGAAATTGTTTATGAGCTTCATAAGCCATAATATGCCTTGTTGCCTATTAAGGGGTAATAAGAGGTGATATGAGCTTTTGAACTATGTGGAATACTTTATGAAATAAGAATCATAATGTCCTTGGTTAGATGACCTAAAGTTATTAGGTTACCTAATAAGTGGTAACAAGTATTCTATGATGAGTTAAGGGTTCGAATACCCATATTCTATAATCATGATAATGAACTTGTTAAGAAATGGAAATGTACTTGATGAGATGAGGGATTAAGATCCCAATATTTTGTTAAAAGAATATGGCTACAGGCCATGACTCCATAAAGACAATGCCAGGCATTAGCTATGTGATCCAAGCCTGAAGAGAATATATGTTGTGGTTGTAACTCTTTGGTGAATAAATATTATACATGTTCTTCACATTCCTTATTGGATAGGTGACATGATGCTCCATCAGGTTATAGCTGTAATGCTTCAGATAAGAATAATGTTCTAATATGTTAAACAATGAATTAACTGTTGTTAAGCAATTATGATTCCTCTGTTCAGTTTTATCTTAATAAGCTACAATAACAATGCTTCTGGAGGATAGTTATATCTCTCGCTGGGGAAATTTTACAATTGTCTCACCCCAATGGGAACCACATTTTTAGGTGGACGCAGACGAGGAGGCGGGAATCCTTCAATAGGTGGAGGACAACAACAGCAGTAGCAGGAACAGTAGTGAATTCTCAGGTGGAGACACTGGCTGATATGTCTTGTATAGATGTACATAGAGTCCTATGTGTCGTCTCTGTACTCTCAGGTCCTCGAAGTAGTAGTTAATACTTTTGAGATTTTGGCTCAGTGCCTCGAGATTTTATACTGCATGTATTTAGTTTAACAGGGCAGTTGATGCTTGTAATTCTCAGGAAAGATGATGTAGGACATGTATTTATAAACTAGTATGTGATCAAATTACTTCAGTCCTTTGTGAAAGAGTTTTCCTATGTGTGGACCTTTCTATAAAATGGTTTTAATTTTTAGTGATTTTTGGTAATCCACTGCTTAGTGATCACTTCCGCTTAGTTAATAACATTTTATGCGAACGATTTGTTACACCTGAGATCTGTTATGAAGAAAAATAAAGGCATTTTGTCTTGGTAGATGCCCTTCCACACTTCGTGGACTTGTTCACAGTCACGAATAGCATGCAGGCTAGTCTCCTCATGCACATGGCACCTACTACAGCTTGGGTCTGAAGACATATGTTAATTGACCTTCTTGTGGTTGGTTAAGATAGCGTCGCGGGAAAGTAACCACATGAAGAATTTGACTTTGGCTGCCATCCTAGCTTTCCATATCCTCTCCCAATCGCCCTCAGCCTTTTGATTTCTATCGACTCTGTGGGCTCTGATCTCCAAACCACAATATAAACACGATTTAAACTTAGAGGAAGCGAATCGATTAACAGCGGAAGACAAAAAAATCACGGGAAATTAAAACTTTTCGAGACAAGAGCTTGAATCCATAAAGCTTCATCCATAAAAGGAGATAAACTGTTTACATATCATGATAATTACTTCTTGAGTAATTATATACAACAAGACACAAAATCTCAAGAACTCATAACCAAAAGACTCCAAGACCTGAGAGTACAGAGGACACATAGGACTGACTCTAACTAAACCACATGGCAGGCTAAATCTCCACCTGAGATTTACTGCTGCTCCCGGTGCTACAGCTGCTGGGACTGGTCACCTGTAGACCTGTTCCTCCGTCCTCGATGTCCACCTAAAAAGTTGAAGTCTACGGGATGAGACAATTGTACATAATTGTCCCAGCGAGAGTTATAACTCTCCGCCAGAAGATTTATTATAACATCAAAGAATAACTTAAGCAGTAAAAGCTTACAAAGTATTCAATAGCAGATGCAGTTGTAAACAAGAGTTCAACATTTATCAAGCATGAAGAACATATGCACTATACAGTGTAACATCAATCAATTAGCTCATAGTTACCTTTAACAGGTATACTACGTTGTAGATTATGTTTTTCAAACATTCTTATTATTATGCCATGTGGAGATGAGGTTTACCACTCATACCCCAACCAATCACTGTTAAGTGCCTTAGTATCATACTAGGTCATCGAAAGAGCCAGATTCTCATGACCTTCACCTTCCTCAGTCAGTAAGAGGATCACTTGTAGGACATCTTGTGTCTCTACTATTATAGCTCACCAGGGTAATCTGGTCCTTCGCTATTTTAGAGTTATAGTGGCGTTCTGTACTCTCTTCGTCATCAGGAGATTTCATGTTTATCTTCCACAGATATGGATATCTTTGCTTTCCTCGTCATTAGGAGGTTTCATGTTTACCATCCAATGATACGGTATGAGTTTTGTAGTGAAGGATTGACGGATTATACATCTACATCAAATTCCTACACTAGGATGTAAGGTTCTACACATCCATATACCCCACATACTCAACAGTATGTGATCCAGGAGTTCCCTTAGGAAAACCTGTTTCACCATCATTTGATCTCTGACAATGATGGATCTATGATCAGGGCTTCTACATTACACTTGATTAGTTAGGTACATTCAGTATTCTTTTAACATCATACATTGTTATTCAAACAATAACAGTAGCATAACAGCTATGAAAGTAGAATACTAAATGTAACAAACCTAACTCACATCAATCATCATTTCTCAGTATACTCATCACAAGTCATCTCTAAAGCATGACCTTGATGGTATTCATGGCTCTTTCAGCCCATTAAAACATAGGATGCCACTGACAAGGCATCAATATATTTTACTATTCATAAAGCTAACAACATGCTTTCAATGAATATAGTATCATCATCCATACCTGGATATGATCACCTTCATATCAGAACCTGCATGGTTAATTGAACTGATAAAGGTAATTTAAAACAAGAATATACTTTCCACTCTTGTCATATGAGCTAAGTTCTCTGATTCTCATCAATTAGAGTTTACTACTCATTTTGCATGTCATCACCCTTGAATTAGGGTTTACTATTCACATTATGGTGAATTGAACTCATAACATCATCATGTATGAGGAACATCATCATTGATGCTCTCAGATTAGTTTAAGATTCATCATTTATCATAATTAGGGTTCCATGATCTCACATAGGTGGATCATACCCTAATCATGCACATTCATGTGTATTGAAGGTACTTTACTTGAATTTCCATCATAAAAGGGTACTTTCTCTTTCTTAAGATACTTTCTCTCTCCTCATACTTGTAGATGGTGATAACACCAATCTAGATCAGGTTGGGTTAAGTCCACTTTGATTAACATAGACCAAATCACCACTATTGAGTGATTAGGGTTTGATTAGAACAAGGTTTCACTCAATTGAACCTTTCAAGGGTATTATGGTAAATTACACATTGATCATCATCATGGTTTAATTTACTAACCACTTGACCCTTAATGTCTTTTGGTATCATTAGGGTTTAGGTGGAACAACTATTAAACCATTTAAGCCTTCAAGGCATTAGGCATACTTAACTTCAAAAGTCTCCAATAGGTTTCACACCTTCAACCTTCATACGATCTTGAGGTCGTATGCCCTCATTCGATCTTGAGGTCATATACCCTCATTCGATCTTGAGGTCGTATACCCTCATTCGATCTTGAGGTCGAATTCCCTCATTCGATCTTGAGGTCGAATGCCCTCATACGGTTTGAGATCGAATGCCCTCATACGGTTTGAGATCGAATGCCCTCATACGGTTTGAGATCGAATGCCCTCATTCGGTTTGAGATCGAATTCCCTCATTCGTTTTGAGATCGAATGCCCTCATACAGTTTGAGATTGAATGCCCTCATTCAGTCTTGAGGTTGAATGCCCTCATTCGGTTTGAGATCGTATGGACCTCCAAAGTGGTTCAAAGGGTAAACTCGATTAGGGTTTCCTATGTTAAAGCCTTCAATTGGTCTCAAGCTTGCTAACCACTTACCAATTGAGACAATTAGGGTTAGCCTTAACCAATTGGTCACTCAATTGACCCTCAATTGATATCCAATTAGGGTTGGAGTTGGTTCACTTAAGGTCTATAAACGTTCAACCATCAACACTCAACAATGTGAATCAAATCGAAGTTGAACCCATCAATTGACCTCCAATTGGGCTCAAACTTGGCCCAAACGGTCTTGGTATCGTTTGGATATACTCCAAAGGTCTTGAGACCGTTTTCCCAAGAATTCATCAAAATCTAGATTGATTTGATAGGGGTTGATCCTTAATTAAGTCACAAATCAGCAATTTGATTATTTCAATAACCCATTGTAATTGGGCCCTCAATTGATCAAATTACCTTAACCCTAGACCTCCAAACGGTCTTGGGTTGTCACCAAACGGTCTTGAGACCGTTTGGATGATTCCCCAAATGGTCTTCAGACCGTTTGGGCTAATCAACCCAAAATCTCAAATTAGCTCATTGTGATTTCAGCACTGATTTCAATTAGGGTGTGCCCTAGTAATCTACCTTCAACTCTTAACTCGTTTGGAATTAGTCCATCAAATTTGGTGAGTCATTAATTAACATCATTATGAACAGTAATATCATACGTTCAATGCTTAGTCAACCATCTTATATGGTCTTGAGACCGTTTGCCCAAAAAGGGCAAATTAAGCAGATTGAAAATCAGAACTAAATTCAATTGAATTTGCTAGTTGTTTTGCCTATATCTCACGATTCCTTTAAAGTTAACCTCTCAAATTTGGTGGGTGATTAACCTACATAATTTTGAACAGGATTCCCATACGGTCCATGCTGGGTCAATGCGGCCATACGGTCTTGAGACCGTATGCCTTCATACGACCTTGAAACCGTTTGCCCACCAAATGGTTTTGTAAACCGTATGGGCAATTGGTTGAGGTTGTATGGTAAAGTGGAAAACTGTGGATAAGAATAGGAAATAACGCCCTCATCTTCTAGCGCAAGAACAGCAACAGTTCCTCACGGATTTTCTTGCAAGGAAGCAAGGGAAGATAGGGAAGAAGAAGAACTAGCAACTAAAAGCATAGAAAAGATGTATATAACAAAGCATAGGTTTAGAGTTATAAAACCCGCCTAAAGCTTGCTCCTTGAGCTCCAAGCTTTCAAGCTCCAAGCCTTTAATGGCGTCCTAGAAGCTCCACAGGTCGGCCAAGGTGAATCCTCCAAGGAAAGTTGAGAAGAGATGGCTAGAAAGATAGAGCTAAGTGAGCTAGCCATGAATTTGACCTTGAATTCGAGTTTCATCCAAGAATTTAAGCAAAAAGGAAGGATCCAAACCTACCTTGCACTCCCCTAGTCGTTCTCCTGTGCTCCTGATCTCTCCTTAGTCAGTTGAGCAAGGGGGAACAGTGAAGGAAACGAAAGAAACATTCCTTTGCTAAGTGAGGAAAAGGGCTTATATACTTGGGTGGAATTTCAACATAGACACATAGGTTTTCCTCATTTTCAACTAAGTCCCTCCTTTTCTTCTTTGCTCGTCCCTTCTTCTTATTTCTAAGGAAAACCTTCTTCTAAGGTCAAGAAATGAAGGCAAAGAATATCAACCTATTACTAAAGCACACACATAAAAGGGCTATAGTACTTACACCTTGATTATTCAATCACAAAGGTGTTTTTCATTATATGATTATTCAATTGAAGTGACTTCTTCATCATTTCTTCTCTAAATGATGACAAGAGTCTTACAAGATATTTTATATGGTGTATTTTACAAGTTGCACCCCTCAAATTGGGTAAATTTCACTTTACTCCAATTTAGGGTTTCAAGCACAGGGATTGCTTCCACAGCTGCACCTTGGTGCTCAAGCTTGGGAAATCCCTCAAACTTTACCATAATCATTCTTGTGATGTCTCAACATCAGAGGAACATCTCAACATGTGCAAATTGCAAGTTAACCCCTCTAACTGGGTAAATTGCACATAGGTCCCTATATTACAAAACAATCAATTCAATCATTGTTTAAAAGGGACAGAAAAGGAAAAGTATGTTCCTTAGGAACTTAATTACATGCCAAAAGATAATCACCAGTATCTTAATTACATAATTAGGCAAAACACCTAGGGTTAACTCATAACCCAGGTCAGGGATGTTACAAATTATCCACCCCTTACAAGGATTTCGTCCCCAAAATCGATAAAACATATTAAGAGAAAAGGGCAGGATACTTCCTTCTCATCTCATCCTCTAGTTCCCAAGTGGCTTCTTTAACACCACGGTGGTTCCAGAGAACTTTCACAAGTCTTATATCTTTCTTCTTTAACTTTTTAATCCTGTTACTGACACCGGTCCTTCCTCATAAGATATATCATCATTCAATTCTACCTCCATAGGTTTTAGAATTGACTCAGTATCAGGGTGACATTTCTTTAGCATAGAAATGTGAAACACAGGATGTAAACTCTGTAACTCTGGTGGCAGCTCTAGTTTATAGGCTACTTTTCCAATCCGTTCAATGATTGGATAAGGCCCCATAAATCTAGGAGCTAACTTCCCTTTCCTTCCAAAATGAAGGACTCCTTTCCAAGGCGAGACCTTGAGATACACTCTGTCTCCAACCTGGAACTCTAAGGGTCTACGACGCTTGTCAGCATAAGATTTCTGCCTATCCTGCGCAGTCTTAATCTGTTGTTGTATTACTTTAATCTTCTCTGTGGTCTGTTGCACAAGATCAGGACCTAACAACTAATGCTCACCAGTCTCAAACCAACACAAAGGTGATCTACAACGTCTACCATACAAGGCTTCATAAGGTGCCATATCAATACTATGTTGATAGCTATTGTTATAGGCAAACTCTATCAAGCTTAGGTGTAGATTCCAACTTCCAGTAAACTGGATAACACATGCTCTCAACAGGTCTTCTAAGGTCTGTATGGTCCTTTCCGACTGTCCATCAGTCTGTGGATGAAAGGCCGTACTAAACCTTAGCTTGGTGCCTAAGGCTCTGTGTAACTGTTCCCAAAAATGACTTGTAAACTGAGGACCTCTGTCAGAAACTATTGTGACAGGAACTCCGTGCAAACGCACTATCTCTTGCACATACAACTGTGATAACCTTTCAGCTGAATAGGTTGTTTTGACAGGTAAGAAATGCACTATCTTAGTCAACCTATCTACAACTACCCAAATGGAATCATGTCCTTTGTTTGTCCTGGGTAGGCCAACAACAAAGTCCATGGTAACATGATCCCACTTCCACTGTGGTATGGGTAAAGGTTGCATTGTTCCTGCAGGCTTCTGGTGTTCAACTTTAACTTGCTGACACACAGGACACCTCAGAACAAACTCTGCAACATCCTTCTTCATTCCAGGCCACCAATACAGTTCCTTTAAATTACGATACATCTTGGTGCTCGCTGGATGCATAGCATACATCGAAGAATGAGCTTCTTCCAGGACTAACTTCCTCAAGTTATCCATATCTGGCACTATCATCCTCCCATGATAACATGCTACATGATCATCCGAGTCATGGAAACCATCTCGCTTCTCATTTCCATACTCTGACCTAATCTGTTGAACTTCAGCATCAACCTGTTGTGCTTCCTTAATCTGCTCTCTTAGGGTAGGTTTAATATGCATCTCAGCCAACAACCCGGCTAACAATGACACCTTCAACTGTACATTGTCTTGCCTTAAAGAGATAAACATATCTCTCTTAGAGCACACTAGAGAGTTTAATTGTGCTCTATCCATGGTTGATGTTGTTAATTTCCTACTCAAGGCATCTGCAACAACATTGGCCTTGCCTGGATGGTAATCAATCGTACAGTTGTAATCCTTGATTAACTCCATCCAACGACGTTGCCTCATGTTAAGCTCATGCTGAGAGGAGATATACTTAAGGTTCTTGTGGTCTGTGAAAATCTGGAATGTCTCTCCGTAGAGATAATGCCTCCAGATTTTCAAGGCATGAACCACAGCAGCTAACTCCAGATCGTGTGTCAGATAATTCTCCTCGTGTTTCTTAAGCTGTCGAGAAGTAAAAGAAATCACTTGTTTATCCTGCATCAACACACATCCAAGTCCATTCTTGGAGGCATCACAGAAGACTACATATCCTTTTCCTTGTTCAGGTAGCACAAGCACAGGTGCACTTGTCAACCTCTCCTTCAACAACTAGAAAGGCTGTTGACACTTATCACTCCAAGAAAAAGGAACATCTTTCCGGGTCAACTTGGTTAAAGGTAAGGCTATAGAACTAAAGTTCTTAATGAACCTTCGATAATAGCCAGCTAACCCCAAGAAACTTCGAATCTCCGTCGGTGTCTTTGGTTGTTCCCACTGCAGAACAGATTCTACCTTTGTAGGGTCAACTCGAACTCCCGAGGCAGATATTACATGTCCAAGAAAAGATACCTCCGGCAGCCAGAACTCGCATTTGCTAAACTTAGCATACAGCTTGTGTTCTCTTAGCAAGGTCAAAGCTTGGCGAAGATGCTGCTCATGCTGCTGAGCATCCTTACTATAGATCAGAATGTCATCTATGAAGACGACAACACACTGATCAAGGAAAGGTCGGAAAACTCTATTCATGAGTTCCATAAATGTAGCTGGTGCATTGGTTAGTCCAAACGACATAACCATGAACTCATAGTGACCATACCTTGTCCTAAAGGCAGACTTGGGTATGTCACTATCCTTAATACGAAGTTGATGATATCCAAACCTCAAGTCTATATTTGAAAAGACTGTTGCACCACGCAACTGGTCAAAGAGATCATCAATCCTCGACAGAGGGTACTTGTTCTTTATTGTTACTTTATTGAGTTGTCTATAGTCAATGCACAACCGCATTGACCCATCTTTCTTTTTAACAAACAAGACCGGAGCACCCCAAGGTGAAGTGCTCGGTCGGATAAAACCCTTCTCAAGTAACTCTTGAAGCTGTTTCTTGAGTTCTGCCATCTCGGCAGGTGCCATCCTATACGGAGTCTGGGCTATGGGTTTCGTATCTGGGATCAGATTGATTTCAAAATCAATCTCCCGAAGTAATGGTATACCAGGAAGTTCTTCAGGAAACACATCCTCGAATTCCCTGACTATGGGAACTTCCGCAGGATTGGAACTTTCCTTGGTAACATCTACCACATGGGCCAAGAATGCATAACATCATTGCCTCAACAGCTTATCAGCAATCATAGCTGACACAAGATAGGTGGGCAGAATCTTTCTTTCACCTTGAAAGATCCATGTGTTGCTTTCATCAGCAAACACAGCCAACTTAGACTCACATTCCAAGACAACTCTATACCTCTCTAAGGTATCCATCCCGAGGATTATATCAAATCCCTGCATATCAAGTGGTATAAGATCCACTTGAATGCGATGATCAGAAAAGAAGAGAATGCAGGGAGAACATACCTCCTACAAAACGTCAGACCCACTCAACGGAATCTCCAACAACAAACTATCTGCCCTATGACTAACAGTCACATTGCAGTTACGAATCACTCTATGAGTGATGAAAGAGTGTGTAGCACTCGGGTCAATCAGAATAGATACAACACAGGATGTAGACATATCAGGATATAAAACTTCCATCTGACCTGCCACTACCTGTGGATTGACCACTGCATCTGGTGGGTTCATAGCATAGAACCTCGCTGTCGCCTGGTGTTGAGGTGGTGCTGATGATCCAGCTTGAGATTCTTGTCCACGTCCTCGAGCTGCTCCTTGAGATTTCATTCTCTGAGATCCTTGTTGATTCTGTCTCGGAGATTGTGTCACATTGACAGGCCTAGAACGGCAATCCTTCATCAAGTGTCCCACCTTACCACAGTTGTAGCAACTCCTCTCCTATTGTTGTGGTCGGGGTGGTCCAGTAACTGACATCGATGCAGAACTGTGAGTCCCTTGAAGCGGTTGACTCTGTCCTCTACCTCTGCTTGGTGACCATTGAGTTTGAGCACTCGATCTGGGTGGTGGAGGGTTAGGTGCAGAGAATCTAGGTTTCTTGGAATCCCTAGATGAAGAACCCTGGAACTGTGGATATCTTTTCTGGGTTTGCCTCTTCTCAACCACAGATCTCTCTATCCTTCGGACTGACTCAACGAAGGTAGAGAATCTCTCTCGGTTTTCTAAGGCAGACACATGGGTTGACATATCAGCATTCAAACCCTTCTCGAATCTCTTGATTCTTTCCTCTTCTGTGGCAGCCATGTGCGGACAGAACCACAACAACTCCATGAACTTAGCTTCATACTCGCTAATGTTCATCATGCCCTGCCTCAATCTCTCAAACTGAGAGATCTTCTCATCTACGAAGGTCTTTGGAAAATATCTATTGATAAATTCCCGACGAAACTCTTCCCACGAGAACTCTATTCCAGGTCTCTTCTGCTCTTCCATGTTCCACCAGTGACCAGCACTGCCTTTGAGAAGATAGACAGCATGTCTAACCTTCTCAGTCTCTGGGATAATAAGAATCCTGAAAGCCTTCTCCAACTCTGTTAACCATAGGTCAGCATCTGCGGGGTCGGCAGTCCCAAAGTACTCGGTAGCTCCAACACGACGAAGTCGCTCGAACGTCTTACTGATACCTTGTCCTTCAGGTTGGGAAGGTGCCCTAGGTGCAGGCATGGGCATCCTGTCGGTGATGTGTGTCATGGCAGTCATAAACTGCCCAAACATCGTCTGAACTGCTGGGTTACCCATGTCAGCTGGGTCAAACTCAGGTGGCTCAGGTGCAGGCTGTTCTATTTCTGGAACCCTTGCACCGCCTCGAGGTGCACTAGCACTACTCTCTGCCATGTACTCATCATGTGGCTCTGCCATCCTTATGTATCTTCTTCTCCTGAGGAGCAGAAGATTCTATTAGATAAGGAAGGAGTACTAAAGATAGACTCGACATCCTAAGTCCTATGCCTCTGTAGACTCAACGGACCTAGAGCTCTGATACCACTAATTGTGGGCTCTGATCTCCAAACCATGATTTAAACTTAGCGGAAGAGAATCGATTAACAACGGAAGACAAAAAAATCACGGGAAATTATAACTTTTCGAGACAAGAGCTTGAATCCATAAAGCTTCATCCATAAAAGGAGATAAATTGTTTACATATCATGATAATTACTTCTTGAGTAATTATATACAACAAGACACAAAATCTCAAGAACTCATAACCAAAAGACTCCAAGACTTGAGAGTACAGAGGACACATAGGACTGACTCTAACTACACCACATGGCAGGCTAAATCTCCACCTGAGATTTACTGCTGCTCCCGGTGCTACTGCTGCTGGGACTGGTCACCTGTAGACCTGTTCCTCCGTCCTCGACGTCCACCTAAAAAGTTGAAGTCTACGGGGTGAGACAATTGTACATAATTGTCCCAGCGAGAGTTATAACTCTCTGCCAGAAGCTTTATTATAACATCAAAGAATAACTTAAGCAGTAAAAGCTTACAAAGTATTCAATAGCAGATGCAGTTGTAAACAAGAGTTCAACATTTATCAAGCATGAAGAACATATGCACTATACAGTGTAACATCAATCAATTAGCTCATAGTTACCTTTAATAGGTATACTACACTGTAGATTATGTTTTTCAAACATTCTTATTATTATGCCCTGTGGAGATGAGGTTTACCACTCATACCCCAACCGATCACTGTTAAGTGCCTTAGTATCATACTAGGTCATCGAAAGAGCCGGATTCTCATGACCTTCACCTTCCTCAGTCAGTAAGAGGATCACTTGTAGGACATCTTGTGTCTCTACTATTATATCTCACCAGGGTAATCTGGTCCTTTGCTATTTTAGAGTTACAGTGGCATTTTGTACTCTCTTCGTCATCAGGAGATTTCATGTTTATCTTCCACTGATACGGATATCTTTGCTTTCCTCGTCATCAGGAGGTTTTATGTTTACCATCCACTGATACGGTATGAGTTTTGTAGTGAAGGATTGACGGATTATACATCTACATCAAATTCCTACACTAGGATGTAAGGTTCTACACATCCATATACCCCACATACTCAACAGTATGTGATCCAGGAGTTCCCTTAGGAAAACCTGTTTCACCATCATTTGATCTCTGACAATGATGGATCTATGATCAGGGCTTCTACATTACACTTGATTAGTTAGGTACATTCAGTATTCTTTTAACATCATACATTGTTCTTCAAACAATAACAGTAGCATAACAGCTATGAAAGTAGAATACTAAATGTAACAAACCTAACTCACATCAATCATCATTTCTCAATATACTCATCACAAGTCATCTCTAAAGCATGACCTTGATGGTATTCATGGCTCTTTCAGCCCATTAAAACATAGGATGCCACTGACAAGGCATCAAGATACTTTACTATTCATAAAGCTAACAACATGCTTTCAATGAATATAGTATCATCATCCATACCTGGATATGATCACCTTCATATCAGAACCTTCATGGTTAATTCAACTGATAAAGGTAATTTAAAACAAGAATATACTTTCCACTCTTGTCATATGAGCTAAGTTCTCTTATTCTCATCAATTAGAGTTTACTACTCATTTTGCATGTCATCACCCTTGAATTAGGGTTTACTATTCACATTATGGTGAATTGAACTCATAACATCATCATGTATGAGGAACATCATCATTGATTCTCTCAGATTAGTTTAAGATTCATCATTTATCATAATTAGGGTTCCATGATCTCACATAGGTGGATCATACCCTAATCATGCACATTCATGTGTATTGAAGGTACTTTACTTGAATTTCCATCATAAAAAGGTACTTTCTCTTTCTTAAGATACTTTCTCTCTCCTCATACTTGTAGATGGTGATAACACCAATCTAGATCAGGTTGGGTTAAGTCCACTTTGATTAACATAGACCAAATCACCACTATTGAGTGATTAGGGTTTGATTAGAACAAGGTTTCACTCAATTGAACCTTTCAAGGGTATTATGGTAAATTACACATTGATCATCATCATGGTTTAATTTACTAACCACTTGACCCTTAATGTATTTTTATATCATTAGGGTTTAGGTGGAACAACTATTAAACCATTTAAGCCTTCAAGGCATTAGGCAGACTTAACTTCAAAAGTCTCCAATAGGTTTCACACCTTCAACCTTCATACGATCTTGAGGTCGTATGCCCTCATTCGATCTTGAGGTCGTATACCCTCATTCGATCTTGAGGTCGTATACCCTCATTCGATCTTGAGGTCGAATTCCCTCATTCGATCTTGAGGTCGAATGCCCTCATACGGTTTGAGATCGAATGCCCTCATATGGTTTGAGATCGAATGCCCACATACGGTTTGAGATCGAATGCCCTCATTCGGTTTGAGATCGAATGCCCTCATACGGTTTGAGATCGAATGCCCTCATTCGGTCTTGAGGTCGAATGCCCTCATTCGGTTTGAGATCGTATGGACCTCCAAAGTGGTTCAAAGGGTAAACTCGATTAGGGTTTCCTATGTTAAAGCCTTCAATTGGTCTCAAGCTTGCTAACCACTTACCAATTGAGACAATTAGGGTTAGCCTTAACCAATTGGTCACTCAATTGACCCTCAATTGATATCCAATTAGGGTTGGAGTTGGTTCACTTAAGGTCTATAAACGTTCAACCATCAACACTCAACAATGTGAATCAAATCGAAGTTGAACCCATCAATTGACCTCCAATTGGGCTCAAACTTGGCCCAAACGGTCTTGGTATCGTTTGGATATACTCCAAAGGTCTTGAGACCGTTTTCCCAAGAATTCATCAAAATCTAGATTGATTTGATAGGGGTTGATCCTTAATTAAGTCACAAATCAGCAATTTGATTATTTCAATAACCCATTGTAATTGGGCCCTCAATTGATCAAATTACCTTAACCCTAGACCTCCAAACGGTCTTGGGTTGTCACCAAACGGTCTTGAGACCGTTTGGATGATTCCCCAAACGGTCTTGAGACCGTTTGGGCTAATCAACCCAAAATCTCAAATTAGCTCATTGTGATTTCAGCACTGATTTCAATTAGGGTTTGCCCTAGTAATCAACCTTCAACTCTTAACTCGTTTGGAATTAGTCCATCAAATTTGGTGAGTCATTAATTAACATCATTATGAACAGTAATATCATACGGTCAACACTTAGTCAACCATCTTATACGGTCTTGAGACCATTTGCCCAAAAAGGGCAAATTAAGCAGATTGAAAATCAGAACTAAATTCAATTGAATTTTCTAATTGTTTTGCCTATATCTCACGATTCCTTTGGAGTTAACCTTTCAAATTTGGTGGGTGATTAACCTACATAATTTTGAACAGGATTCACATACGGTCCACGCTTGTTCAATGCGGCCATACGGTCTTGAGACCATATGCCTTCATACGACCTTGAAACCGTTTGCCCACCAAACGGTTTTGTAAACCGTATGGGCAATTGGTTGAGGTCGTATGGTAAAGTGGAAAACTGTGGATAAGCATAGGAAATAACGCCCTCATCTTCTAGCTCAAGAACAGCAACAGTTCCTCACGGATTTGCTTGCAAGGAAGCAAGGGAAGATAGGGAAGAAGAAGAACTAGCAACTAAAAGCATAGAAAAGATGTATATAACAAAGCATAGGTTTAGAGTTATAAAACCCGCCTAAAGCTTGCTCCTTGAGCTCCAAGCTTTCGAGATCCAAGCCTTTAGTGGTGTCCTAGAAGATCCACAGGTCGGCCAAGGTGAATCCTCCAAGGAAAGTTGAGAAGAGATGGCTAGAAAGATAGAGCTAAGTGAGCTAGCCATGAATTTGACCTTGAATTAGAGTTTCATCCAAGAATTTAAGCAAAAAGGAAGGATCCAAACCTACCTTGCACTCCCCTAGTCGTTCTCCCGTGCTCCTGAGCACTCCTTAGTCGGTTGAGGAAGGGGGAACAGTGAAGGAAATGAAAGAAACATTCCTTTGCTAAGTGAGGAAAAGGGCTTATATACTTGGGTGGAATTTCAACATAGACACATAGGTTTTCCTCATTTTCAACTAAGTCCCTCCTTTTCTTCTTTGCTCGTCCCTTCTTCTTATTTCTAAGGACAACCTTCTTCTAAGGTCAAGAAATGAAGGCAAAGAAGATCAACCGATTACTAAAGCACACACATAAAAGGGCTATAGTACTTACACCTTGATTATTCAATCACAAAGGTGTTTTTCATTATATGATTATTCAATTGAAGTGACTTCTTCATCATTTCTTATCTAAATGATGACAAGAGTCTTACAAGATATTTTAGATGGTGTATTTTACAAGTTGCACCCCTCAAATTGGGTAAATTGCACTTTACTCCAATTTAGGGTTTCAAGCACAGGGATTGCTTCCACAGCTGTGCCTTGGTGCTCAAGCTTGGGAAATCCCTCAAACTTTACCATAATCATTCTTATGATGTCTCAACATCAGAGGAACATCTCAACATGTGCAAATTGCAAGTTAACCCTTCTAACTGGGTAAATTGCACATAGGTCCCTGTATTACAAAACAATCAATTCAATCATTGTTTAAAAGGGATAGAAAAGGAAAAGTATGTTCCTTAGGAACTTAATTACATGCCAAAAGATAATAACCAGTATCTTAATTACATAATTAGGCAAAACACCTAGGGTTAACTCATAATTGATAACCTCCTATTTTAGTCATTTATCTTAGTCTTTTTCCTTAGTTTTCCATACTCTTTTTAAGTTTAAACTATACATAATCCTAATTTTACCCCTTTTTGTAAATACACCATAAGACTAACTTTTTCCTTTTATATATGCAGAAAAAGCACAAAAAAATCATAAAAGAATAACCCATCCTCAAGACTTCATGGAGTCAAACGGTCTCAAGACCGCATGAAGCCAACCGGTCCCGAGACCGCATGGAGTCAAACGGTCTCAAGACCGCATGAAGCCAACCGGTCCCGAGACCGCATGGAGTCAAATGGTCTCAAGAACGCATGAAGCCAACCGGTCCCGAGACCGCATGGAGTCAAACGGTCTCAAGACTGCATGAAGCCTACCGGTCCCGAGACCGCATGGAGTCAAACGGTCTCAAGACCGCATGAAGCCAACCGGTCCCGAGACCGCATGGAGTTCAAACGGTCTCAAGACCGCATGAAGCCAACCGGTCCCGAGACCGCATGGAGTTCAAACGGTCTCAAGACCGCATGAAGCCAACCGGTCCCGAGACCGCATGGAGTTCAAGCGGTCCCAAGACCGCATGAAGCCAAACGGTCCCGAGACCGCATGGAGTTCATACGGTCTCAAGACCGTTTGAAGCCAAATGGTCTCAAGACCGTTTGAAGCCAAATGGTCTCAAGACCGTTTGAAGCCAAACGGTCTCACAGTCCAAACGGTCTTGAGGCGCGAAACGGTCTTGAGGTCCAAACGGTCTCCAAACCGTTTGGACTTCACTCAAAGCCTATAAATAAGACCCCAAGTGTCCTCCAAGAGGGGGATCTCAGACACCCAAAGGCTGCCTCTCCAGTTCCAGAGCAATTCCATCCATCGCCCTAAGGCTGCCAGTTTGAGGTCCACATCTCATCATCAAGCTACCTTCTCTCTCATCAACAAAGAAAGTGGGAGGAGAAGATCCATCATCAAGCAACCATGAAGTGTGAAGATCGTTGCTCTCTCCACCAAGGGTTCAACCTTCCCTCCTCCGTGGAGATGTCGTTCTTTCTCTCTCTTCTCACCTCCTCCTTTGCTCTTGAGATGAGCGAGTAGTCCTTTTCACTAGGGTGCGGGGAGTAGCCCCGCTACCCATGTTTTCATTTCATGCAATGTAATTCAATCGTTTGCAATAGAGATACTCGCCTTTTTGGCTCAACATCAATCGTTTAATGAATGCTTGTTGCTTGATCACCAACTTGTGTTACTTATTGTCTCTTGGTATGAATTGTCTACGTTTATACCCTTAGATCTGAATATCGATTGAATGTTGGTTCTAGATATATGTAATCACCATATGTCTGTTTCGATATCTAGGAGTGCTTTCACGAGTGGAGTAAACTCACTCCCATCGTTGCACTTTCATACTATGAAATGGAATCAGTTGACGTATGGAAGTGCAACTTTGGTAAGGTCGAGGAACACACTTCATGAAGGAGTAATGCAAAGTAAGTGACCATTCGTTAGGGGATGGCTGGCATTTCAATACTCCACACTCCTCGTAGTTGGTTATCCGAAAGGAAGCTAAATCTACAAAGATACTAGCTAATTAGTTTCTCTTTGCAAGTCTTTTTATTATGTTGCATGTTTATGATCCATGTGTAGTGGTGTGAAACCCGGCAACATCCTAGTGGTTTTTAGTCATTGTTTACAACCTTAATTTCTACTTTCTTGCTTTACATTCCTCGCACTTAGCTTAAAACCAAATCAAACTTTCGATCTAAATATCAGCTGTTAAGTAGTTAAGTATGACTAAAACGTTTTCCATCTTGATTACATCAAGACCGTTGTCCCGAGGATTCGACCCTTAACTATACTACGATAAGACTTCTGCGTGTCTTAGCATACGTGGGTGGAGATCTTACCATATTACTAGCAAGGCTAAACTTAGGGATTCATTCATCTCTAGGATTTTTAGTGGCGTTGCAAAACTCCATCAATAACCCAGGTCAGGGATGTTACAGACTCTGAGCTGATGGTATGACGAACTGACGGAGCATTGTCCATTAATGGATAGATTCCAGACCTTCACATCTTTCTCCTCTAGCTTCAACGGTTGGTGCGTGTGTATTATGTGCTCCACTTGAGCGTTGGTGAGCCAATCCCATAGAAAAGGCTCATCCCAACTGTTTCCGTAAGTTATAACGCTTGCCACCTGTAGATCCTACAATTTAGTGGGGATGTCGTGTGTCATATGTTCGGCTAGTGTGCTCTTCTGATAACACCACTTATCATGCCAGAATTTTGTATCATTATCGTTCAGAATTTGGTTATAGGAGTTATCTTCTATGAACTTCTTGCCCATCAGTGACGATTTAGCTAGCCGGGATAGGTTGGTGTGCTTTCCCTCCATATGATGTTTAAATTTATCTGCCATGAACCTACACCAAGAGGTGTCTCTGTCTGTAGCTAGTTCCCAGGTGTTCTTGAAGAGCAGGGTTGAATTCCATTCCCTCATAGTGTGTATTCCAAGCCCTCTGTCCTCTTTTTTGCTGGTCACTTTGTTCCAAGCGACGAGTGACATGGGACGGTCTTTGTAGTTGCCTCCCCAAAGAAACTTCTGTATACTAATGTCTATGCGATCGCACAGTTGCAAAGGTAGTTGTGTTGTCTGCATAGTATATGTAGGAATGGCTGATACGGTTGAGCAGACTAAGATGTAGTGACCTGCCAGGGAAAGGGTGTGAGAGGTCCAACTATTGATACGGGAGTCCACCTTGTTTAAGATGTCAGCATAAGTTTGCTTGGTGACTCAAGAATGAATGATAGGCACACCTAGATATTTCCCAAGATCTTCAGTTTCCTTGAATCCTCCAATTTTGTTAATTTTGCTACGGATAAGCTTTGGGACATTGGCCAAGTAGAATATATGGGTCTTCTTTATCGATATAGATTGCCCAGAATCTTGCTCAAACTTTCTAAAATAGCTCTTGATCATTTCCATTTGGCTACAAGAAGCTTTGCTAAACAGAATCAAGTCATCGGCAAAACATAGGTGAGCGATATTGACCCCACTTCTGTCGAGAGTGATTGGTGTCCAAGTTCCTTTTTCAACCTCGTCATTGATCATTTGACTTAATATCTCAATGCATAGCAAAAATATGTATGGAGATAAGGGGTCCCCCTGACGGAGCCCCCGGTTGGCTTTGAAGGCAGGTGTGCATGATCCATTCCACAAGACTGAACAAGGGCCCGTAATTATTGAATTCATAATGTAACATGTAATGTTGGGTGGGAGGTGCAGGCGAATGAGAGTGTTTTAAATGAAGTTCCAAGATAACCTGTCATAAGCCTTTGTTAAATCTACTTTAATTGCCATATAGGTTGCTCCCTTCTTCCTCTTCATCATATGAATAGCTTCTTGAGTTATGGCTATGTTGTCAATGATCCGTCGTCTGGGTAAAAAGCTGCTTTGTTCCTGAGATATCCAATCCGACATGTGATGTTTCAATCTTTCAACTACTACTTTAGAGATCAGTTTCAGGCATATATTGTTCAGGGAAATTGGCCATAGTTGTTTACAGTTCGTAGGTGCAGTCACCTTGGGAATAAGCACTATAGTTGAGTTGCACAGTTTGTCATTTAGGCTCCCACCAGACAGTGTGTGTGTTACTATTTTCATAACATAACCTTTGGTAACATTCCAATTCCTCATGAGGAAAAGTCTGTTAATCCCATTGGGACTTGCCGCCTTGTAGGGGTTCATGTTCTTCAACACCATCAGCACTTCCTGCTCGGATGGTAACACAGCTATCCTTTGTATTTCAGTGTCTCTGAGGTGTTTAAACCTGCCCAGAATGCTTTCCATCACAGCTCGTCTATCTCCTATTTCAACTATCAGTAGTTTATGGAAATGATCGCAGACCAGCTTTTTCAGTTCACTAGGTTCACTGATCCATACGCCATCAGCATCTTTAATTTTTGTGATTGTGTTGGATCTTCGTCTTTGTTTGATATATGCATTGAAATATTTTGAGTTTACATCTCCATTGCGGATCTAGTTTAGGTGGCAGCATTATCGAATTCATAATGTAAGATGTAATGTTGGGTGGGAGGTGCAGGCGAGTGAGAGTGTTTTGAATGAAGTTCCAAGATAACCTGTCATAAGCCTTTATTAAATCTATTGTAATTGCCATATAGACTACTCCCTTCTTCCTCTTCATCATATGAATAGCTTCTTGAGTTATGGCTATGTTGTCAATGATCCGTCGTCCGGGTACAAAGCTTCTTTGTGCCTGAGATATCCAATCTGACATGTGAGGTTTCAATCTTTCAACTACTACTTTAGAGATCAGTTTCAGGCATATATTGTTCAGGGAAATTGGTCATAGTTGTTCACAGTTCGTAGGTGCAGTCACCTTGGGAATAAGCACTATAGTTGAGTTGCACAGTTTTTCATTTAGGCTCCCTCCTAACAGTGCATGTGTTACTATTTTCATAACGGAACCTTTAGTAACATTCCAATTCCTCATGAGGAAAAGTCTGTTAATCCCATCGGGACCTGCCGCCTTGTAGGGGTTCATGTTCTTCAACACCATCAGCACTTCCTGCTCAGATGGTAACGTAGCTATCCTTTGTATTTCAGTGTCTCTGAGGTGTTTAAACCTGCCCGGAATGATTTCCATCACAGCTCGTCTATCTCTTATTTCAGCTATCAGTAGTTTATGGAAATGATCGCAGACCAGCTTTTTCAGTTCACTGGGTTCACTGATCCATACACCATCAGCATCTTTAAGTTTTATGATTGTGTTGGATCTCAGTCTTTGTTTGATATATGCATTGAAATATTTCGAGTTTACATCTCCATTGCGGATCCAGTTTAGGTTACATCGTTATTGCGAATTCAGTTTAGCTACATGAATTCAAACTATACATGTATGATTTCTCCAATTTTCAAATTAAGCCCCTAGTTACACTACATCATTCAATTTACATCAATTTAGATATTAAAACCCTTGTTATATTTCACCAAAATAGACAAGAAGTTATACATATGTAGCTAAAAAATAATAAAAAACACATCTTGAGGAATTGGCAACAGTAGTGGCTCAAGCAACGGTGATAGTGGTGGCTCAAAGGACGAAGATGAGCACAGACCAAAAGACCAGAGGTGAGAGTAGCAGACTAATAGTGATAGTGGTGGTAAGAAGTAACAGAAGTGAGTTGTGATGACAGAGGTTAGTACATGTGATGGTGATGACAATAGTCAACACAATGACAGTAAAGGTGGTGGTGGCAGTCAGGACAACACAACAACACAGCGATGGTGGTGGTGGTCAAGGTAGTAAGTTGCTGAAGTGAGGAAGAAAGACAATTGATGAAACAAAGAATGGGGAAAAGTCATGTTTTACAGGTCCTGTAAGGTGAAACTTAGTCATCAGTAGTTGTAAAAAATCAACGAGCAAGATTTTCGTCCTCAATTTTTACCAAAAATTGACACCATATGTCAGTCTCTGTCGTCGATTTCTCACCAAAAAATCAACACCACATGTACTTATCACAAATAAAAATACCAACCTCAGTAAGGGTTTAGTCATTTCTTGTGACCAAAAAACCAACAACATAGCTCAACCTATGTCATTATTATTCCACACAAAAAACCAACATCACACGTACTTATATCTAATAAAATATGCCAACCTTTCCAAGACTTTAGTCATTCGTTTTAAGCAAAAAACTAATGACAAAACTGACTTTTGAGGGGACACTTTTTCATGTGGCACGTGGCGGGAACCGTTTGTGTTTGGTTCTTTTAGATAAAATTTACAACAAATGATGTTTTGAAATAAAAAAATTCATGGTGGTCATGACCTACAACATCAGTTTCTATAAGAAAATTGATGACAGAATCTTTTTGGAGGCAAAATTTATCTTACGAGAAGGGATTTTTCATCGATTTTAGTACAACTGATGCAACATGCTTATATCAAATTTTCTAACTGAAATTTTGAATTTTGTAGGCTATCTTTGCATCAGTTCTTTAATAAGAAAGCGACCTTGTAGTAAAAGTAGTACTAGTGTTTTTTCTTAATTTGCAAGTTCTTCCCAATAATGATGTTTGTGTTATACCAACTGTAGTGTCAATTTCCCTTCAACTTGATAAGAAAACCCTGGTAATGATGTAGTGATAAGAGGAATATGTGCCCTTGTGTTCTTTCCTTTCAAGGATGTGGTAGTCAAGTGAGTCTTATGTCATTTGACGTGTATGGTTTAGAAATGATCTTTTGGATTTTGTTCCAAGATAGGGATATATGTGATAGGAGATGTCTTGAGATGAAAGAAAGATCCTTTTGACATGTTTGGTTTTGGTATAAACAACAATAGATGGATGTGATAGGGGTGTGATGTGTTTCTAACATATGTGATGGATACCAAGACAAGGAATCATAGTATCCAAGTAGTGCCAGTTGTATGGGAGAGTGAGAGCATGTCACTTGATAGGATGATTAGGTGTTTAGCTACCTAGAAAGGTTGAATTTGGATCAGTCTGGTTATAAGTACCTAACTATACATATGGATATCATGTGTTAGGGGTTTATGCTCCGCATAAATGTAAAATCGACAAGGATGCATATGTTGAAGAGATAGTTGTAAGATCTACTTAGGAAAGGTTCATCACATTGAGTACAACATCTTGGAGTACACCTATCAGGTTTGCAAGTAAGAAGGGTTCCAAAAAGGGGTGTACATTGATGAGTAGGATTTCCAATCCCTATCTAGATCAGTTGAGGAGACATATAACATCTTGAGTTACCTCTGAGATAATTTTCCTTGGATACGTGGTCTATTCTTATAACATGAGAATGCACAATAGCGAGTGAGTATGTTGGCATGATAGTTAGTAAAAGTAAGACTAGTGATGAGTCAGCAGATTCAGAGTAGCACAGCAGAAGAATGACAGGTGTTGTAGTTCCAAGTGGATGACAGAACATATCTCTAGTCTTTCTTTAGAAGAGACATGTTGAGGTTTGAGAAGGTTATGGTAAACTTCCAGGTTTGAGAATCTTATCATATGATGTTATAAGTTGATAAGGTGATACATAAGAAAGAGTTGACACCTGAGTTGGATAAGTATGTATAGTGCTTCTATGGCTAATAAAGTATCACCTGGCATAGGATTGACTCTACAACCGATAATGGAAAGGATAAGTTGAGTATGTGTCATGTGCAACAGATCCTGTGTTGACCTTGGATGCAAGAACAACATGTTGGTCAAGTCTTGTGACATCACCTTAACATCAAGGAACTATGTGGAAGATTGAAGGTGTAATGCATAAGTAGTGTCCATCTCCTTTCGCTTGGGATTTTGGGGGTGAAACCTTGTTAGGGATTAATGGCTTATAAGGACCCTGGCCTGGGTTTTGGTATAACCCTATTTGTTTGCTTAATTAAGTTCATTATAACTTGAATATAATCCTTTGAGGTGTTTTTTTATCATGTGAGACATTTATGTTTCAAGTTTGGCTCTGTTTGAATGTTGTTTGAGAAATATTACTTGTTTTGGACCAAAGTGCAATTTATCCAAGATGAGGGGTTATCTTGCAATATGTCACATTATGAGTGTGACCTTAGTACTTTAGCATCATAAGAGAGAGAATGATTCTAAGGGACTCCTTGTGGAAAGCCTAAGTTCCAAGTTGAGTTTGTATGGTTAATGTTTGTGCTTTATGTGCTAGTTTTGGTATAAATTGCAATTTACCTGAAGTGAAGAGTTAACATGCAATTTACCATCTCTATAATTTTTTTCCCTCTCTTGGCATCATCTAGAGGATAGAGAGAGATATGGGTGCCTTGCTTGGATCTTGGTTGTGTGGTAGCATCCTTGGTGATGTTTAGAACGCATGAGAGAGATGTGTTTTTCTCTTAGATGTGATATCTCATGTTAGAGAGCCTTAGAGAGGTTGTGTGTCAGTTTGAGAAGTTGTCTGGGGAAGCATCTCGGGCTGGTGAGTATGTATGAGGAGATGCATCTTGATTTTGAGGAGTTGGAAGGGTGAATATCAATTTGTGAGTGTATAGGGTTATGCCATATCAGTTTGTGAGTGTGTGGGGTTATGCCCTATTGATTTGTGAAGTGTGTAGAGTTTTGGTATATCGGGCATGACCTTGTTAGGAAACCAATAGGGAGAGATCTATCCTATACCTTATCACCATGTCTTGCATGTTGTTGCATGTGGCCCTTTTTCGTGGACAAGTGTCACCTAAGCTCCTAAGGTGATGATACCTCTCCTTTGATCTCTCTTTCTTCCCTCAAGTATATAACCCCCTCCTTCTTCACACAAGTGAACCCTTTCATCCATTCTTGTTCCTATCCTCTTGGTGGATGATCTTGGTAGCTTATGGAGCTAGAGGAAGTGTTACACCCCGATCTCACAATTACCACTAATCATGAGATCAGGGTATAAATTGAGGATTTAATGTAATACAAAATCACTCTTAACTTTTTCTTCCTTTTCAAACTCTTTGTTTTCTCGCATTGAACCACATAAACTAACTTTACAAGAGAATTAAACTTTCATTTCTCTAATATAATCTCAGCATTTAATGATACACATCCATACATTCATTATGTTTCTCACACTTCCATGTACATACGACATGACAATCATTTGCATTCTCTCCTATTAAGGAAACAAACATACAAAACATCATTTACAACTCTCTCTCATATCTATACAAGGACCTAGAGTGATAGGGACCGACTGAACTTAACTATACTCAGACTTAACTCTTGTGGCAGATCTACTCTGATGCAATGATATCTTCTTCAAGTCCATGTGATTTCACTAAAAATTTTGAGTAGAGGGGTGAGCCTACTCGCTCAGTGAATGAGTACTTCAAAGAAACAATCTAAAAAACTAATATAATTATAGATATACTTTTGAGCTATTGATATCAATTATAACAGCAAAAAGCTTTAGAGAGTCTAATAATTGACAATCATAAATATGGCATGATACTCTAAATATCTATAAGAGTGAATCAATATATGAAATGCTTGATTGATCATAAAGAGAACTAATAATTCAGAAACATACAAAGAATAATTGAATAATTGTATACACTTGTTTGACATGTCATTCATTTTATTATGCCTTGATCATATGCAGTTTACTCTACATATGAAGACTCATAGTGCACTACAATCACACCATACAAGACTTAGCGGACACACTCGGGAAATGCTAAGTCTGACTACTCTCCTGGTCTGTAGTAGGGAAATGGCTCTCTGGCCTAAACTGGACTCCTCTAACCTGAGCACACATGTGGAGAGTCAAGCCACCTCTTAGCTTTTATATACTCTAGTGCCACCAGGACTTCTTGTTGATGTTGGACACTGTAAACTATAATTTAAGGAGACTTCCACTAGGACTTCGTCCCCCGTGCCACCTGATAGCACATTCAGACCCCCGTATATTGGATGCTTCCAGGGTTAGCTCATTTCACCCCTAAGCCGTAGACCTCACATAGGGGTTCTACGGTGTTTAGGGCTCCTAATTCTATTATTTTATTATTCCTAAAAAGCTCTTTCTACATTGTACCCTTCTCTTACTTATACTTGACTCTGGTATCTCTATGGTGTCACGTCTACTTATTTGAAGTTATAATACAACATGTATATCATTCTAAACTTGGCAGAGCAGTATATTCAAAACACTGTAATATACTGAGTAATCAACATACTATGCATGCAGGCAGACTAAAATTCTTAAATAAACATATTTCATGTCCACTTGGCACATACACACTAGAATCGTGCATATCAACCCAAATCTTGAGTTGTGCATCTCATAACTAAATTAAGAGTCAATTACCTATCATGACAAGAATTATTAATAATAACTGAGAACAGTGATATCACAATACTTGATTCATTGAACACCCTACCCTTAAGGTTTCATTTAATCACCACAAATGCTACAAAGAAAGGTGCAATACATCTATCATGTACTTTTCAAATCTTTAAAACACATGATACCTGGGATCTCAATCCCTTATCACATTACTGTGAATTCTCATCCCTTCACATCATTATCATGATTACTGCATCCGGGTATTCAAACCCTTAGATCATCACATAGCATTGTTACCTCTGTAACAGGTAACCATTACCTCTAGGTCTTTAGACCAAGGTATTCATTTCACTGGTTGTACAAGTATTCTCATGTCTCATAAGGCCATCACACATCTTGTCACCTCTCAGAGGCAACAACTTATTTACATGGCTCCCATAAAGATTTCATGCGACATAAACATTCATTGAATAAAGACTACTATCAACAAACCATATAAAATAAATATATGTATGAAACCTTGGAACTGAGTTGAATTTGGGTTTCCATGCCATTCACTAGTATATCATGCATCAATAA
This sequence comes from Alisma plantago-aquatica, assembly GCA_963693085.1. Lineage (NCBI taxonomy): Eukaryota > Viridiplantae > Streptophyta > Magnoliopsida > Alismatales > Alismataceae > Alisma > Alisma plantago-aquatica. The sequence goes on from OY856412.1 coordinate 513,995,263, forward strand.
AAACATTGAATAAATAAAGTCTATCATGTCAAGAAAATCCCTTCAAATGGATTTCACGATATCTATTCGCAAATATCCAACTTTCCTCGCATCTATAGGGTTTCACCCTCTTTACTGAGATATCAAACAAACACTATTCACTTTGAACGAAATCTAAGATAGTATCTGACATACATGTACTATGAATTCAGATAAACAATCATTCATAACCAAGGGGGTCTAGATAAGCAATTTTCTCTATTTACTTATACAGCAAATTTCAGTCATCGACAAATTCCCTATATTTTAATTTACTCTTATAACCTCTGTGAATGTTTAGGGAAATCTTATTAGGATGTATTGTATACATTTATAATATGATTTTATCATCTGAACTTCATCCAAATAGTGGAAGAATCCATTTCATATCATTTTGCAACAACTTAGAAAAAATAGACAATTCAGGGTTTGTAGTCACATACTAGCAATTAAAGATTGTGGATGAATTAACCAATTTTCGTGGAATATACTCTTTAAAGGAAGTTTCCACTCACCCTAAGGTGTCAAAACACCTTACAAACGTAGCTCATCCCTGGAAATCTCAATCTCATATCAAATCCCTAGCAATTGACCCAATTCTTCTTCCTTTCAACTTGGAAACCCTAAAAATGGGGGATTATGAAGAAAGAGTGAGAAAAGGGGAAGTTTGGATACCATTTTGGATCAAATCAGAGGAGGGACAGAATTTTGACATGTGAGAGAAGATTCACCATGAAACTATATCCAAAGAAGTTAAACTTACATGATTTTATCATTCCTCGGACCACAAAACCCTAGGTCAGCATCTCCATCAATTTCTCCTCTCAAACCGTAACTCTCTCTCTCTCTCTCTAGGATTTTGTTTCTCTGGATTGAATCACGTATTATGAGAGCTCCTTGTGTGTTATCTTGACCATATAAAGCAATTGAGCTGCTTGGGTCAATTTCACTTTGACCCTTTACTATACTTTTTCTTATTTCAGCAAAAAAATTCTGTCATACAAAGGTTTCTGTAAATTCGTGTTTTTTAGAGATAAAAACTCCTCTAAAAATTATTATAATTTATAATGTTATGTATAATTTAGTTACAAATCATCAATTAAAATTTTAGATCATTCCAAGCTTCCATTAAATAAATAAAAATCGAATAGTGCACTACTATCCAGAATTTTACAGAAATGTCAGTTACTGTAATTCATCTACTGATAAGGTCTAAACACATCCAAAAATTATGAAAATTTTACATGTTATTTATGATTGAGTTTCAGATGTACAATTAAAAGTTAAGATCATTTGGAGTCACCAATAAATAAATAAAAATAAAACACTACACTACTGAAAAGCACTCTGTCAGTATTTTGGTCAAAGTATAGTTTGACTGAGAACCACATTCAAAGAACACTCAAATATTCAAAAAAATTTCTCCAATATTCATGATTGAGTTATATATATCATATTTAAAATTCAATTAAATAAAAAAAATTATAAAATATGAAAAATTATTTACCACACTGCTATCCTGATCAAATTCCATACTCATGTACCATCAAAACCCTAATTTCAGCCAACTAGGGTTTATATTTCTCAAACCCTAATTTCTCAAACAATAGAATACTTAACGTTATTATTAGGTTTAAAACATCATAATTGAATTATCATCATTAATTAGATTTAAGCAATGATCAATCCAATTAAGCATATAATCATCCAGGTAAACCCTAGTTTACCAATTAAGCTCAGATGCGGTCATAATAGGAAGTCTCCATGGAGCTTCAGAGGTCGAGTTCCTTTCTCATGGTTATTCCTTGTTCAAATTCCATCTTGGTGAGTTATGTTTCTTTGATGGCCATTTCTTTGAGATCTCTGCTTCGTATTCTTCTTCCTCTCTCGTCCTTGGATCATACCTTGAATGAAGTTTGATTAGGACATGGTTCTCCCTCTTTCTTTTCTTCTTGAGCTATCATAACCCTGGCACCTTCTTCTTTCTTGAGGTAATGTTGAGGTCTAGTTGGGACTCTTGATGGATCATCTTCAAGTTGAGTAATGTGTGCTTTGGACCTTTGATCATGGATCTTGAACCCTTAAAGAAGACCTTCTTGAGGAGGGTTATATAACTCTTAGCTTTCTTTGTTACTTTCACTCTTTAATGTGCTTATGTTGTTCTTCATCTCTATATAGTTTATCTCATATATGGTAGTAGTTAGTAATGGATTTGAGGACTGTTTTCATGAAGGAATCTTGTTTGGTTTGGTATCCATACCTTGCACCTTCTTGCCATGATAGTAGATGGGCTAGTGGTCGATCTTCCTAAGGTTAAAGATGACCAAGTTGGCACACACACATGCACTAAGTTTTGAGTGGTCATCGACTTTTGGTGTCCAAACTAACACATCATGTGACAAGTCGTCATAACTTAGAGATGCTTAGGCCGATCTACTTTGATGGGTGCTAAATCTTCATGACCTAGATATGCCTAAATCGATATGTTGGCTAAACCGATATTCTTTGATGGTGTTCGTCCGTCATGACCATGAGGATACCTTGTTGGATGGTATGCTTTGAGTGCCAAACCGTGATGACCTTGGTTGAGTGAGAGGCCAACATGGAAAACCCTAACATCGTGTCACACCTAGTGTTGCCCCTCACACCTAGTGTTGCCCTTCACACTTTAAGTAGGGTTTCCCGATACACCGTTAATGTAGCTAACCTGACACCATGGGTGATAAACTAATACACCTAAGGTGAGCTTTTCTAACACACCTTGATGCGGTCAGGAAGATATATGAGGATGATGAGACTGGGATCCTCCTAAGCATGAGAAATCGATATACCAAAGCTGACCCAAGATGTTGCAAATCAAGACACACTTGATGAGGTAAAACGATACACCTAGTGGGTGTTCAAACCATGATGCAATGTGGGTGTCAAGCTGACACACCTTATAAAGGATGAAGCCAATACATAGGGTGGATGATAAACCAATACCTCAATATGAAGGTGAAACTGACATCTAGAGTTAGGGGATAGAACAAGATGTTATGCGATTGATTAGTTGTTCCATGAGTTAAGAGGGGTCGTTAAACCTACACTCTTGTGTATGGATGTAGTCAATATATAGTGTGTTGATCTTTCTAAGATTTCGTGATTATGAATGGTTAATCCTTAATCATGATGATCAACCCTAAAACTCTCCAACAATGTGGGAAGTGATGGATGTAGCGTTCAATGGTTGAATATCCATATGATAACCTTAATTATGAAAGAGTAAGACCCATGTACTCATCTTAATGAAAGTTTATAATCCATGATAAATGTCAACTATATTTCCTTTACATATAATCTTAACTTGTGAAGTAAGGTTAATGACACAACTATGTGAATATACATGATGGTGATGATAAGCCTTGATGGAATAAAAGGTGACAACACTAGTGTATAAATCATATAAACAAGTCTAATGATTTTATAAGTTCCTTGTGGATAGTCTGAAGTGAAACTCTCTAGTTATGTAATCTAAGGTTTGACTTTCCTTAGCGTGATATGTGGTTAATGATTTGTGTGAGGCAATAACATATGGGTCACAAAATGATGAAACATAATAAATGGTGCATGGTCAACATGTTTATATAATGAATGGTTGTGATACATATGTACATGTATGCTATGTTGATACCTAGTGATGATGACACAATAATCTATGCATATCTAACTAATGATGTTTGACCTAAAGTAATTTCAGAAAGGTGGGATTTGGTTTGATTAGGGTGGGTGATGTAACCATGAGGTGAAACCCTAATCGGCTATATGTGAAAAGCTTTTCATGTTATTGAATGTGTATGAAAAGAAAGCATGATAATTACTCTCTTTCTCTTAAATTACATGAACTTAATATTGTGAGTTAATTGGGTGTTATAATTAATGAATACTATGAATATGGTTAAATAATATCAAACATTGGTTATAAGCCTCGATAAAGGAAGTGGTTAGTATGAATATGTGAATGTGCACACTTGGTTATATTGTCTAATTCTTAGCTTCACAAACTCCAATTTATGGGAAGTAGTGAAAGTCATAGAACTGAAATAGAATGATACCTGAGAACCCTATGTGGAATAAGCATGAAGCCCAACCATAAATTGGGGAACTTATGATGCATTGTTTGATTTACTTAAAGAGGTTTGACGTGTTGAAACATATTCTCACTCTATTTATATAATATTATCTTTGTTACAAAGATGAATTTAATAGCTAATTATTTCTATGGAAAGTGCATGTGATGTGACTCAAGTGATGATTGGCATAAGTAATGCTTCTATACCCATTCAAACATGATGAGATAACAATGAATCACAGGTGTGATGTGATGGGTCTTAGGACCTGGAAAGGGCTTAGTGCCTAGCTGAGGTGATATCCTCCAGTACTGGAATGAGGGATTGATATCCATAAAGATGTAACATTGGTTATTATCCTTGAGAGGCTATGTATCAATGGTGATGGTATTGTGAATGGCAATGATACATACTTTATGTGGTGATAGTGTGGCAAGCTCACACCTAATATATTTACATCTATTGAAAGTGTGTTACGCCCTTATTTTATAGAAATTTCTATGGTTTTATATGTTGTAACTTGATTGATGCTAAAAGACACTTTAATTGGTCTAAATAATCAAGTGGAATCATTCATGTAGCTTGCCCTATGCCATAGATCCATTCCAGTGTCAGCATTTGTTGGATGGTGAAACGGGTTTAACTCAGAGTGCAAATTGTTCAGTATGAAGGGATAGCTTGGTACCCTAATATCAAGAAATTGAGGGTGACTTTGTCCATGCATGAGCCTTAGATCATGCCTTGAGAATTGAGATATAAGTGATATGTGATACTAGATCCCCTTGCATCCTTAATTACATATTGTGTGAGATGACCATGCATGAGTTGATCTAGTTGTAATATGGATGGCCATGTGTGATCCAGTTCTTCTTTTAAGAACAACCATGTGTGAGCCTATTTTCCTAGCATTGTTACCTGTACCAAGGTGGGATAGATGTTATATGGATGGCCATGCGTGAGCCAACCCCTTTGATGTGATTATATGTCACTTGTTGTAGTTGACTGATATGTCTCTACAGTGTTTTCTCTTGTGTTGACCAAGAGGTGTGGGAAGGTCATGGATTCCGGCTCTTTCATTGACCTTGTATGGCATCGATTTTGACTTAGCAGTGGTTGGTTGGATTTGGGTGGTATGACTCAAATCCTCAGGGCATAATAAAATGTGTAATCAGCCATATAGTATACTTATATAGGATCAAATATGAAAACATTGGATGAGGCCTTTCTTTGCTTTTATATTTTTTAGTTTGTAACAGTTATGCATGTTCTTCATATTCTTTTTCAAGCTTAAAGGTGATCTACTATGTAGTGTTGATGCCTAAACTGCTCAAACAAGTGATAGTCGCCCTGCTTAAGAGAAGTTGTTGAATCTACTCATCTTATAATAATATTCTTTTCTGCTTAGTTATCTATGATAATAAAAGCTGGTAGAGAGTTATATCTCTCACTGGGACTTCTGTCTCACCTCGTTGCTTAAAAATGTTTTAGGTGGACATGCATGCCAAGCTAAAGATTGGATAGTTGAGGACATAAAATGAAGAATAACTACACCTGGTGGATCATGGTATATGAATAGTGCCTAGTGATAGAGTCCTATGTGTCGTCCTTGTACACTCAGGTCCTTGGGGGTGTTCTCAGAGTGTTTTGATGATATGATGATCAACATGTGTTTTTTTGGATTGTGTGCCTTTGGTAGTATGTACATACATGTGAAACTATTATTCGATATAATCAAATGGTTGGAAAACAATGATGTATCACTCTAAATATATGTTGTGAAATGCAAGTGTTGATTCTTGTGTAATAAATCTCATCTCATGGTGCTTGTTGCAAATTGGTTTTCATTTCCTTTGATTTTTGGTAATCCTTTGTTAATGGTTGATCGTGGTTTAAGTTTTCAGTAATCTCACTTTGTGTGGCAAAGGGTGTCACATTTGGTGGTATTAGAGCTCTAGGTTTGTTGAGTCTACAGGGACACTAGGACTAGGATTAGCATGGTGTCTAAGATAAGAACATGATATAAAATATGGTGCATACTGCCTAATATTAGTACTTGAGTGCCCTGGCCAGTTATTCAAATGTTGAAGAAAACGTAAGTATGGAACTCTTAGATTGATTTCACTTTGATTACTCTGATCAAGTAGTCATTTTGGAAGAATCCAAAGAGCATAAAAATCAAAAATCATGAAGTAATACCTCCATCATATTATAAAAAGAGACAAGAATTGCACCATAATTCACTAAAACTTGAATGTTTGGTGATTAAAAGAGAAAGATACAGCTCATAAAACCAAAATCTATGAGTGAATATGATAAGAAAGGTTCTTGAAACTATAATTTCAAGAAATGTATGAAGAAAAAGATAGATGAATATGTGCTGATAAAGTAAGTCAAGGAGTAAAATCCACCTAAGATGAAGAAAATTTCTGAAACAAGAATGAAGTGAAGAAACATATGAGAATGAATAATGAGTAGATAATATGGAATGTGAGTCAATCTTAAACCAAACTATGAAACTAGAAAGATGTAAAGTGAAATCTTCATGATATTTGAAAGAGAACAAGGAAGACGATCCTTGTTCAATAAAGAATATGTAAATGATAATGATCCTATCATGATGTAAAGATGAAAAATGTGGTAAAACAAGGAAATGTTCATGAACATGAAAGAGCAATAATCAAAGAGAGAGTAATGGCATGTAATCATCTTTATAGTTTCTCTGATAATGGAAGGGAAACCAAGATGAGACAAGTTAAAATGACACATGAACAGTTGAAAACTTGTTAAATAATCAAATAAATCAATAATCCCTTCACCTCGATAAGTAAACTCTGGTTGTGATGTAGTGATAAGAGGAATATGTGCCCTTGTGTTCTTTCCTTTCAAGGATGTGGCAGTCAAGTGAGTCTTATGTCACTCAACATGTATGAGTTAGAAGTGATCTTAATATGGATACACTGGTAAGTATCAGTTGGTTTTGGATTTTGTTCCAAGATAGGGATATCTTTGATGGGAGACGTCTCAAGATGAAAGAAAGATCCTTTTGACATGTTAGGTTTTGGTAAAAACAATAGAATATGGATGTGATAAGGGTGTGATGTGTTTCTGACACATGTGATGGATACCAAGGTAAGGAATCCTAGTATCCAAGTAGTGCCAGTTGTATGGGAGAGTGAGAACATGTCACTTGATAGGAGGATTAGGTGTTTGGATACCTAGAAAGATTGACTTTGGATCAATCTAGTTACAAGTACCTAACCTATACGTATGGATATCACATGTTAGGGGTTTACTCTCTCCATAAATGTAACATCGACAAGGATGCATACGTTGAAGAGACAGTTGCAAGATCTGCTTGGGAAAGGTTCATCAGATTGAGAACAAACCCTTAGGGTACACCTATCAGGTTTGCAAGTAAGAAGGGTTCCAAAAAGGGGTGTACATTGATGAGTAGGATTTCCAATCCCTATCTAGATCAGTTGAGGTGACATATGACATCTTGAGTTACCTCTGAAATAGTTTTCCTTAGATAAGTGGTCTCTTCTTGTGACAGGAGAATGTATAGTAGAGAGTGATTATGTTGGCAGGATAGCTGGTAAAAGTAATACTAGTGATGAGTCAGCAGATCAGAGTAGCACAACAGAAGAATGACATGTGTTGTAGTTCCAAGTGGATGACATAACATATCTCTAGTCTTTCTTTGGAAGAGACATGTTGAGGTTTGAGAAGGTTATGGTAAATTTCTAGGTGTGAGAATCTTATCATATGATGTTATAAGTTGAGAAGGTGATACATAAGAAAGAGTTGACACCTGAGTTGGATAAGTCTGTATAGTGCTTCTATGGCTAAGAAAGTATCACATGGAATAGGATTGACTCTACAACCAATAATGGAAAGATTAAGTTGAGTATGTGTCCCATGCAACACATCCTGTGTTGATCTTGGATGCAAGAACAACATGTTGGTCAAGTCTTGTGACATCACCCTGACATCAATGAACTATGTGGACGATTGAAGGTGTGATGTATGAGTAGTATCCATCTTCTTTCTCCTGGGATTTTGGGGGTGAAATCCTTGTAAGGGGTTTATGACTTGTAAGGATCCTAACCTAGGTTCTGGGATAACTGTGTTTATTTTGCTTAAGTAAGTTTCATAGAACTTTAATCCAATCCTTTGAGGTGTTTTTTTATCATGTAACATGTTTATGTTTCAAGTTTGGCTCGCAATAATTGCTTATTTTGGACCAAAGTGCAATTTACCCAAGATGAGGGGTTATCTTGAAATATGTCACATGATGAGTGTGCCCATATTTCTTTAGCATCATAAGAGAGAGAATGATGCTACCGGGGGGGCTTGTGGAAAGCCTAAGTTCCAAGTTGAGCTTGTATGGTCGATGCTTGTGCTAGTTTTGGTGTAAATTGCAATTTTCCTAAAAGGGTTAACATGCAATTTATCATCTCTAGAATGTTCCTTCCCTCTCTTGGCATCAACTAGAGTAGAGAGAGAGATGGGTGCCTTGCTTGGATCTTGGTTGTGTGGTAGCATCCTTAGTTATTTTTAGAACGCATGAGAGAGATGTGATGTGCTCTTAGATGTGATATCCCGGGTTAGAGAGCCTTGGAGAGGTTGCGCATCGGTTTGAGAAGTTGTGTGGGAAATCATCTCGGGCTGGTGAGTATGTAGGAGGAGATGCATCTTAGTTTTTAGGAGTTGAAAGGGTGCATATTGGTTTGTGAGTGTATAGGATTATGCCCTATCAGTTTGTGAGTGTGTGGGGTTACGCCCTATCAGTTTGTGAAGTGTGTAGGGTTTTGGCATATCAGACATGACTTTGGTAGGATACCAAGAGGTAGATATCTGTCATAGACCTTATCACCATGTCTTGCATGTTGTTGCATGTGGCCCTTTTTTGTGGACAAGTGTCACCTAAGCTCCTAAGGTGATGACACCTCTCCTTTGATCTATCTTTCTTCCCTCAAGTATATAACCCCAATCTTCTTCACACAAGTAAACCCTTTCATCCATTCTTGTTCCTCTTCTCTTGATGGAGAGCTTGTGAGATTATGGAGCTAGAGGAAGTCACCATGGAGCTTGGGAGGTCGATTTCCTTGCTCATGGTGATTCCTTGTTCAACTTCCATCTTGGTGAGTTATGTTTCTTTGATGACCATTTCTTTGAGCTCTCTCCTTCATCTTCTTCTTTCTCTCTCAGACATGGATCATACCTTGGATGAAGGTTGATTAGGATGTGTTTCTCCCTATTTCTTTTCTTCTTGATTTATCATAACCTTGGCACCTTCTTCTTTCTTGAGGTAATGTTGAGGTCGAGTTGGGACTCTTAATGGATCATTTTCAAGTTAAGGAACGTGTGCTTTGGAGATTTGATCATTGAGCTTGAACCCTTGAAGAAGACCTTCTTGAGGTGGGTTATATAACTCTTAGCCTTCTTTGTTATTTTCCCTCTTTCATGTGATTATGTTGTTCTTCATCTCTATATCATTTATCTCATATATGTAGCAGTTACTAATGGATTTGAGGACTATATTGATGAATGAATCTCGTTTGGTTTACTATCCATACCTTGCACCTTCTTGCCATGATAGTAGATGGGCTACTAGATAATCTTCCTAAGGTTGAAGATGACCAAGTTGACACACACACGTGCACTAAATTGTGAGTGGTCGTCATGACTTGTTGTGTCCAAACCGACACATCAAGTGACAAGTCATCATGACTTGGAGATGCTTAGGCCAATATACTTTCATGGGTACTAAACTGTCATTACCTAGAGATGCCTAACATGATATGTTATCTAAACTAATATGCTTTGAGAGTGTTATCCCGTCATGACCATAACTAGAATTAAACAAAAGGGAAATGACAAGGTGTCTGGGAATAAACGATTGATTTCGATCAAAAGACCTACTGAGGATACCTTGTGGGATGGTATGCTTTGAGTGACAAACCATGATGACATTTGTTTAGTGAGAGGCCGACATGTCAAACCCTAACCCTTACAACCTGTCACACCTGATGTTACCCTTCACACCTAGTGTTTCCCTTCACACTTCAAATAGGGTTGCCCGATACACCTTCAATGTAGCTAACCCGACACCATGGGTGCTAAACCGATATACCTAAGGTGAGCTTTCCCAACACACCTTGATATGGTCATGCCGATATATGAGGATGATGAGACTGGGATCCTCCTAGCCATGAGAAACTAATATACCAAAGCTGACCCAAGATGTTGCAAATTGAGACACACTTGATGAGGTAAGCCGATGCACCTAGTAGGTCTTCATTGTAGTTTATACTAGACCATGCTTGTCTAGAATTCTTCCAATTTTATTTTATTATGTAACCACTATCAAAGAATAGGGAATATTTCTAAGAGAGATGATATGAACTTGAATTCTCACAAAGAAATCGAAGTTTTAAGCATGTGGGGGTCGACTACATGAATCCATTCACTTCTTTTTGTGGATTCTATAATATCCTTATAGAATCCAACTACATTCCAAAGTGAGTTGATGCAACTGTGACAACTCCACTAATTCAAAACTAGTTATTAAGTTGTTCAAAGAAATTATCTTCCTAAGGTTTGGAATTCCCCACAACAAAATCAAAAGGGGGTTTCATTTTTAGAGCTCATGTTCAAAATTTCCATTGTAAGAGTAAGTCATCCATCAATGAGTAGATTTGTCATACCATCCACACATGAGTGGACAAGGGGAGTTTCCCAACATGCAATTCAAAACAATCTTTGCAAAGATTATCAACCACAACAAGATGGATTGGACATTGAATCTCAATGATGCTCTATGGTCGTATGAAACAACATTCAAAACTCCTTTTGGCACAACATTGCTTAGATTGATCCACAATAAATCATGCTACCTCACCATAGAGATGGAGCACAAGCAATGGGGGCAATCAAGATTCTCAATCTTGACATTTCGAAAGTAAGAAAGTATTGACTCCTTCAACTTCAAGAGGTAGAAGAGCTCAGATTGACCGTGTATGAGAAACACACACATCTACAAGGAGAGAACAAATATATGACATGATGGTTATTTGAAGAGAAAAGACATTCAAGCCATATATCAGGTCATACTTTATAATTCATGACTCCAACTCTTCTTAGGCAAGCTATGTTCACATTGACACGAACCCTATCTCGTGAAGCACACCTACTCCCACTAAGACTTCATTTATGGGACAAGTAGAAGGGATAATTTATAGCAAATGGGAAATTTCTGAAGTGTTACTACACAATGGAGTACTTGAAAGCAAAGGAAGTCAACCCACTTCCTCTCAATGATCTGAGAGCAACTTGATCTACATGTATAGGGACAATGATGTTATGTGAGGTGATTTTCGGGAGGCAACCTAACATTAATATTTTCTTAGTTTTTTTTACAAACCCTTACAATTTAAATTGTCTTAATTAGTTCACTTTTGCATGGCATACACATCATTCTACATATATTACATAGACCACTTCATGTTTAGATCCTAATTCTAGTCCTACTTGGCTACACTGAAGAACAAATATGTTAAGATCATGTGAACTCCCAAATTGGGTGAATGGGTATACCATTCGGTCAACTAGGGTGGCCTCCTATAGGAGGAACCTTGGTAGAAACAAAACAAATCGACTAGACCAACTAGTCAGCTGACTCACCTACAGCAAACTGACTTCCCCTACATGTCGATCAACCAATCATCTAACTGAGTCAGTTAATCAGTTGACTGAGAAAAATCAACAACAATCTTAGTAACTACTGCCTCCACAAGTCGACCTATTCATTCCTCAGTCAGATGATCCTGCTACAGAGTGGAGAAAACACCCCCAAGCAAATCGAGTGATTCCTTCACTGAGTTAGCTGATGGAAAAAGAGGGCCAAAGCAGCAAGATTTTTAAAATCTAACAAACCAACTGACTGGTCGTGCAATTTTCTGACTCACTTATAGCATACACAAGCCACAAGGAACACATGTTATATAGTTCACTACACAAACTAGGAGATTGGAAAATTTGAGAAATGCCTTTTCTAGGGCAAGGGGTCGACACAAACACAACCCCTTTTTCCATTTATTCTCCCCAAGTTATTTGAGAGACCAGCCAGCTGCTCCATCTCCTCTGTCATCGTCTACCTTTGTCTTCAAATTCTTTGCCATCAACTATCACCATACGGATGCTAATAGAATGATTAAGTTCTCTCTGTATCCTAACACAATTCTTGTTGCATCCATGCACAACCTTCACCTCTTCTTCTCTCCTCTTTGACCTAGCTTTGGGGGCCCAAGATCCAACAATCACGACCCTAGTCATCCAATTCATGGTCTCCAATCACCAAATCCAACTATCGTAGCTAATGACCACTACTTAATTTGATTGACTCATGGTCACCAAACGAACCCTCGACACTTCCATAACAACCTTCTTAGTGCCATTGATTTGTCTGACTCACTGGGTGAATTGGGTAGCCTTCCACCTATAGTATTCACCATCTGCCTACAAATTGGGTGACCTCATCTCTTAGTTGGCAAACCCACCATGCTAGCCAGTCGTTCCATCTCCCTAGTCAGTCGATTGATGTCACCACCAACACACCTCCCTTGCAGCCATGTCACAAACAAGAGGAGGTATCTCACAAAGCCCATACATAAGAAGACTTTTGAAAAATCCAAAATGTTTAATCCCTTCAGAAAGAACAAGGGGAAAGACATGGTCAAGGAGAAGAGGCCTACACCTACACTCTTGAGGTCATAGTCTACCCTCCCAACTGCAACAGACAACATTAACATTCAATAGAGAAAAGTAGTAGATAATTTAGAGATGCATGAAGTGTTTAAAAAATATCAATCCCCATCAAATGGAGCATTGATGATATTGCAACGGTAGATCAACTTCTTGAGGTCATGGATTGAGAAAGTGTACTGCATGCGACAATTCACTCTACTTCATGATAGACACATACACCACATCAATTGTGAGGGAAATTTGTACCTGAGGTCATGACTCACCTGTGTGGATCTATTTTCCCTTCTTACTTTTCTCCTTAGTCCACCAAGTACAAGCCAAATGTCATAGCCTACCAGAAGAAGTGTTACAAGACCATGGAGGCCATTGGAGTTCAGTTACCTTGATGGGTGTACTCGACCAAACTAGAAAAGGTTAGTATCATGCAACCTCTTTAGATATGCTTCACTTCTCCCACATTATTATATTTCTATTCAAAGTCCACATAATCTACAAAGAACTCTGACTAGAGTTCATAACTTTCATAAAAAGAATGTCTCATATGAACAATTGTACATTTAGGCAGTTTGGTTAAGCACATTAGCTCAAGGATAATGATCTCACAGTCCTCATATATATGTTGATCTTGATTGGATGAAGAACTGATACCACACCAACCACTCTAATGACAATGAGAAACTTATTACTTTGAGCTAAAAACTCGGTTGATGCCTTCATTTCTGAATGACACCAAGGTGTCATGCATCCACAACCCCTAGTTCAGATTATCTATCGCATCCTTTCTTACACAAATTTTTGCTAAGGTGGTATGCCAGGAGTTGCTTACACAATGACCTTTATAGTCTCTAGCGCATATTGAATGAGGATCCAATCAACTGTGGAAATGCATTAATTGAACATTTGCATCTTTCTGACAACTAGGGAAGTCCATTGATTAAACTTTTGCATCTTTTGATCACTCTAAACACCATCTCTTAGTTCTCATAGGGGGTATTGGTCATTGTCTTCACTACGTACCTGGATTACACACACATTCCCTATGAAGCAATGACTCCAAATGAAATAGAATTGGTTGATATGAAGTATTTCCATACCTCTACCTTCGTTCACCCATCCTTGAAGAAATGAATTTATTTCCTATTATTTAAGGAAATTCCAACGCAAGTTTCTCTTTCCACTCACATCTTCTTTATAGAGGTGAACATTTCATATGACCCCGTAGATTCATCAACATAGGTACAACACTACTTGAGTGAGCACCCACCCACATAAGGCAACCTTCCAAAGCCTCTTTCATGATAATGTAATGCTTCTATGGAGGAAAATGGTGAGGATATTGGTCCTTACACAACTCCTAGTGGACATCACACAAAGCAGCAAGTTCCAAATAATGGCACACCTGATGACCCATATGACTTCACCATTTTATAGCAACAGATTGGGCACAACAAAAGTTTGCAAACCTACATGAAGTGGTAGCAACAACATATAGGCATATACTGAATTACACATATATGATGCAGCATGCCCATCACTAGTGGGATACCCAATATGGCGATTATCTGAACGTGCACCCCCACTATAAGGAATTTAGGGCAACCTTTCCCAATAGTGTGCTTGCTTACTTGGGGTGCTATTATGTAGATCAATCCCCTCAGTATGAGGTCGCTTCCTAGTTGATCCACCAGAATTGGGGCAACCACTATCTTGTTCTTCATACCAAAATCATTCTACCCATCTCAATCACATTAGCAACAAGAGCCCCCGCTTGAGAGTGATCATGGCAGTTGGTGTCCGTGTTAGCTTTGTTCTTCCAATCCACTCTGACTTTAGTGTATACTCAAAGATGAGACAATTTTTAAGTTTTAGGTGGAGGGTGGGCAGTACGTACCCCATTCCACTCACATATATCTTCCATTCATCTATTTTTTTATTTTTGGATCTCATTCATCCTCTCAAATTCTAACACTACATTTTATTTGTTTTAGCATTAACTTTAAAAACAATTGTGTAATGAATCCAATGTCGAGCCAACTTGGAACTACTTAGGATTGCATGCATGCACATACATTTCATTTTGCAATACACTTTGAGAAATATAAACCCTTGTATATAATTAACTATGTGAAATCTATAATATTTAGAACTGATCCCAATTGCTAACGATCTTAATTGTTATGCAATCTATAAATTATGGGTTGTTGTGTGGAACCGATAAGGATCAAATGCAACACGCCTCTCACTAGTTAGAGTATCTTTCTTGTAGAATTATCACAATTCCCTATTTATTATAAGTTTGAATGAAACAATTGAAAAGATCAACCCAACACATATCAAATCCTCCTTTACACTTCTTGTTCCATATCATACTCTCCACCCACCAAAAACAAAATAAAAAGCAAATATGTGCCAAACTCTAAGCTTAGGTTGAATAGAAGCACTCCCTTTATATATTTGCTTCTTCCATACCCCTCCTATTTAATAGGGACGTACCATCAAAATTAAATAAAAGATGCCAATGTGCTCATGTTGTTGTAAGTTATTGTATTTGTGCAAAATAATATAATCCCAAGTAAAAAAGAGGAGAGATGTGTTCTCTTCCTTCCGCACCTCCCCCAATTTCCACATGTGGGCATTCCACATATCCATGACTCATTCATATCACAATGTTGGATGTTGTTCACTCTCATAATTTATTTTGGAAGCTTCAAATTTCATGAAATTTTTATTTATGCACGATGTTGGAAATTTGATAGGGAAACAAGTTTGTGAAACAAAGTCAAGAACAAAGGGAAAAAAAGTTTAATTTTATGATTCCTAGAAGTTAGGGGTTCTTGTGGTGGGGATTAAGCATAATTGAGAGATACGGACAAGAATTAGGTTGATAGTATTATTTAATGAATGTCTCTTGTTTTGTCTTACTTGAGGACAAGCAACATTCAAGTTTGGGGTTGTTTGATGAATTGCATATTCATCTTAGTTTAGTTGGACATTTTGGATTCATTTCTATACACAGGTTATTCCTTGTTTCATCTTAATTAGTTTTTAATTTTGTAGTTCTTACTTTCTAGGAATATTAATAAGAAACTCTTGCTTGTTAAAGGAAATTGAACAAAATCAGTTGAAGGACCTCAATTGTGATGATTTTACAATGGAGATATGATCTAAGATGAATTCAATCAGATCATAACCCCATAAAAAATTCCAATGGGTGACTAGATTGCCTAGTTAGCTAGTTGGAATGAAGTTTAGAATGAGACATTCATAACCAAGTGAATCAGTCAGTTGGGCTTACTGGTCATTTGTTGATTAATGGAGAAAAACATCGATGAAGATCAGTACACCCTATCAGTCACAATATTATATTCTTGTACACTACATGTTGATTTGAAGATGAATGATAATCATAATCATTCATGCTTAACCCTAACATGTTTCAAACATATGGGAGGTGATGAAACTAGGGTTTGGTGATTTGGGTGATACTATGGAAACCCTAATCGGCTACATATGAAACTTTAACCCAAATTTTGGAACATGTGATGTATTTACTGATATTTCTTGAAGTAATTAGCATGAGATGATATTTCCTCTCTCCTACTTGTGCAACTCTAACCTTGAGGGTGTAATGAATGGCATAGATAGTGAATGTCATGGTGTATTGATATGTCACAAGATGATGTTGTGAGCCTTTTGAGGCATGATGGAATAATGATGATGTGACAAGGGTCTTTTGACCTGGTGGAGGCTTAATGCCTATTTTGAGGTGATATCCTCTAGTGATGAGATGAGGGATTAATATTCCCTAGTGATGTGATAATGTAGATAGCCTTGAGTGGCAATGATATCAAGAGATGATATGACAAGTTTATATGCATTTTATATCTTTCGGAGTTGTAGCTTGTCCTTATCTTTGTAGAGTTTGTCTATGGTTTGTATGTTGTAACTTGATATATGCTAAAAAGACACTCAATTGGATTAACTAATCAAGTGAAATCATAATCATGTAGATTCCTTGTGCCATAGATCCTTTCCAGTTTCATAACTTGTTGGGTGGTGAAGAGTCATTCCTACGGGAAACTCAAAGCACACATTTTTTAATATGCAGGGGTGCAAGTTGAATATCTCCTTGTGTCCACAATTACAAATTTAGAATGATGTATGTGGTCATACCTACCCCTTTGTGTGAGACGGCCATGCATGAGTTGTTCTCCTTTAGTGATATGTGATAAGCAACAACATAACTGCATTTGGTGCCTCTTTTTAGAATGGCCATGCATGAGCATGTTCTCTAGTTTCATGCCATCTACCAAGGCAGGCTAGGTGTTTATCATCTTGACTATATGTCATTATTTGCAGTTGAATGTTATGTCTATGTGTTGTTTCTCTCATACTGATCGATAGGTGTTGGTGAGATCATGGATTTTGGTTCCTGCATTGATCTTGTATGGCATCTATTTTGACTTCACAATGGTCAGATAGATTTGAGTGGTATGTTTGAAATCCTCAGGGTAAATAAAAGATGTAATACAGACGTCTAGCATTGATTCTAAGGATCAAATATGATTATCATTGAATGACCCATTTGCCTTATTTCCTATATTAATTTCTTGAATTATAATGTGTTAAGAGAAATAAATGTGTTCTTCATATTCCTTATAAAGTAATAAGAGGTTCTACTATTTAGTTGTAGATGTATAAAATGTCTAATCAGAGATAGTTGTTTAATCATATCATTTAACTAAATCTGCTCACCTTGATAATAATGATATCTACCTACTTATCTTATATGTGCTTATAATAGTTGTTGATGTAGACTTATATCTCTCGTTGGGACGTCTGGTCTCACCTCATGGGTTTCCACATGTTTTAGGTGGTCATGCACGTCGAGGTAGAAATGGTGCGGTTGAGACTAGATAGAAAGAGTTATAGTTGCTAGACCTTGGATATGATACTAGTGTCTAGTAGTAGAGTCCTCAATGTCATCCATATACTCTCAAGTCCTTAGGGATGTTTTATAGACATTGTACATCGATTCGAATTTTTAGTTGTATGATTTGGTCGTGTAGATATGATTTGTATATGTGAACTAATTATCATATGTAATAGGTTGTGGCTAGTTATCTAGTGAATGATGATATGCAATATCCCTTGGCATGTATGAAATACAAGTGGCACAAGTTTATGGGTTCAAACATGATGTGTTCAACTTGAGATGTTGTTAAGTGATCGGTTTTAATTTACCATGTTTTCTGATAATATGGTTTTTAGTGATAATTCCATGCTCTATTTTGAGAAATCTTGCTTTGTGTGGTGATGGGCATCATAGTTTTGTCTCAAAATTAGGGATAATAAGGGCAATGAGAATATCTTAGCTGATAACTTGATCCAACTCTACATTATCGACACTAACATTGTCCCCATGAATGACTGCTTACCTGATGACCATTTTATAAAGTTTTATACATCCATCTTTGCTTTGCTAATTTTGTATAATATCTTATTTCACATGTTTTATATCTCATATGCATGGGGAAAGCCAAGAAGTAATTCATGCATGATGTTGGACACTACTATTGGGATGATCCATGGCTTTTCTAACTATGTGTTCATGTCCTATGTCGTAGGTTTATTGTTAGGGAAGAATCTCTGCAAATCCTCAAGTAATGACACTCGGGCCCTACAGGAAGACATATGATAAAAATATTGGAACCAAAAGTTCTTCATTGTGGTTTATACTAGACCATGTTTGTCTAGGATTCTTCCAATTTTATTTTATTATGTAACCATTATCAAAGAATGGGGAATATTTGTAAGAGAGATGATATGAACTTGACTTCTCAAAAAGAAAACAAAGTTTTGAGCATGTGGGAGTCGACTACATGGATCCACTCCCTTCTTTTTGCGGATTCTATTATATCCTTGTAGAAGTCAACTACATTCCAAAGTGAGTTGATGCAATCTTGACATCTCCACTAATTCAAAACCAGTTATCAAGTTGTTCAAAGAAATTATCTTCCCAAGGTTTGGAATTCCCCACAAGGAAATCAAATGGAGGTTTTATTTTTCAGAGCTCATGTTCAAAAAAATTCATTGTAAGATTATGTCATCCATCATTGAGTAGATTTGTCATACCATCCACACATGAGTGGACAAGTGGAGTTTCCCAGCATGCAATTCAAAATAATCTTTTAAAAGACTATAAACCACAACAAGATGGATTGGACATTGAATCTCAATGATGCTCTATGGGCGTATGAAACAACATTCAAAACTACTTTTGGCACAACATTATTTAGATTGATCTACAAGAAATCATGTTATCTCCCCATAGAGATGAAACACAAGTCATGGGGGCAATTAAGATTCTCAATCTTGACATTTCGGCAGTAAGCAAGAAGTGACTCCTTCAACTTCAAGAGGTAGAAGAGATCAGATTGACCATGTATGAGAAACACACACATCTACAAGGAGAGAATAAATATGTGGCATGACGGTCATTTGAAGAGAAAATACATTTAAGCCATATATCAGGTCATACTTTACAATTCATGACTCCAACTCTTCTTAGGCAAGCTATGTTCACATTTACATGAACCCTATCTCGTGAAGCACACCTACTCCCACTAAGACTTCATTTATGGGACAAGTAGAAGGGAGAATTTATAGCAAATGGATAATTTTTGAAGTGTTACAATACTATGGAATACTTGAAAGAAAAGGAAGTCAACCCACTTCCTCTCAATGATCTGAGAGCAACTTGATGTACATGTGTAGGGACAATGATGTTATGTGAGGTACTTTTCAGGAGGCAACCTAACATTATTATTTTCTTAGATTTTTTTAAGAACCCTTAATATTTAAATTGTGTCTTAGTTAATTCACTTTTACATGGCATACACAACATTATGCATATATTTAGATCCTAATTCTAGTCCTACTTGGCTACAGGGAAGAACAAATATGTTAAGATCATGTGAACTACCAAATTGGGAGAATGGGTATACCATTCGGTCAACTAGTGTGGCCTCCAATAGGAGGAACCTTGGTAGAAAGAAAACAAATCAACTAGATCAACCAGTCAGTTGACTCACCTATAGCAGACCGAATTCCCCTCCATGTTGATCAATCAATCAACTAATTGAGTCAGTCAATCAGTGATTGATAAAAGTCAACAACAATCTTAGTAACTACTGCCTCCACAAGTCGGCCAATTCATTCCTCATTCAGATGATCCTCCTATAGAGAGGAGTAAACACCCCCAAGCAAATCAAGTGACTCCTTCGTTGAGTTAGTTGATGGAAAAAGAAGGCCAAAGCAGCAAGATTTTTGAAATTCAACAAACCAATTGACTTCTTGTGCAATTGTATGACTCATTTATAGTAGACACAATCCATAAGTAACACAAGTTATATAGTTCACTATGCAAACTAGGATATTGACAAATTTGAAAATTTCCTTTTCTAGGGTAAGGGGTCGACACCAACACAACCTTTTTTTTCATTTATTCTCCCCCAAGCCTTTTGAGAGACCTGCCAGCTGCTCCATCTCCTCAATCATCATCCACTTTTGTCTTCAAATTATTTACCATCAACTATCACCATATGGATGCTAATCGAATGATGAAGTTCTCTTTGTATCCCAACACACTTCTTTCTACATCCATGCACGACCTTCACCTCTTCTTTTCTCCCTCTTTGACCTAGCTTCGGGGGCCCAAGATCCAACAGTCACGACCCTAGTCATCCAATTCATGGTCTCCAATCACCAAATCTAGATATCGTAGCTGAAGACCACCACTTAATTTGACTGACTCATGGTCACCAAAAGAAACCTCGATGCTTCCATAACAACCTTCTTAGTTCCATTGATTTTCTTGACTCACTTCATGAATTGGGTCGCCTTCCACCTATAGTCTTCACCATCTACCTACAAATTGGGTGACCTTATCCCTTAGTTGGCCAACCCACCATACTATTCAATCGTTCCATCTCCCTAGTCATCCTATTGATTACACAAACAACACACCTTCATTGTAGCCTGTCACGAATAAGAGGAGGTAGCTCACAAATCCCATTCATAAGAAGGCTTTTGAAAAAATCAAAAAAGTTTAATCCCTTTAGAAAGAACAAGGGCAAATACATGGTCAATGAGATGAGGCCTTCACCTACCCTCTTGAGGTTATAGTCTACTCGCCCAACTGCAACAGACAACATAGAAATTCAATAGAGAAAAGTAGTAGATAATTTAGAGATGCACGAAGTGTTTGAAGAATATCAATCCCCATCTAATTGAGCATTTTTTTATGATTTTGTGATGGTAGATCAACTTCTTGAGGTCATGGATCGAGAAAGTGATTGCATGCAACAATTCACTCTACTTAATGACAGACACATACACCACATAAATTGTGAGAGAAATTTGTACCTGAGGTCATGACTCACCCATGTGCATCTATTTTCCCCTCTTGCATTGCTCCTTAATCCACCAAGTACAAGCCAAATGTCATAGCCTACCAGAAGAAGTGTTACAGGACAATGGAGGCCATTGGGGTTCAGTTACCTTGATGGGTGTGGTCGACCAAATTAGACAAGCTTAGTATCATGCAACCTCTTTGGACATGCTTCACTTATCCCACATTATTATATTTCCATTCAAAGTCTACCTAATCTATAAAGAACTCTGACTAGAGTTCATAACTTTCACAAAGAGGATGTCTCATAGGAACAATTGTACATTTAGGTGGTTTGGTGAAGAACATTATCTCAAGGATAGTGATCTCACAGTCCTCATCTATATATTGATCTTGATTGGATGAAGAACTGAGACCACACCAACCACTCTAATGACAATGAGAAATTTGTTACTTTGAGCTGATATTACTAGGTTGATGCCATCATTTCTGAACGACACCAAGGCGTCATGCATCCACAACCCCTTATTCAGATATATCTATCATATCCTTTCTTGCACAAGTTGTATCTAAGGTGGTATGCCAGGAGTTATCCTATACAGTGACCTCTATAGTCTCTAGCGCATATTGAATGAGGATCCAAATAATTGGGGAAGTGCATTAATTGAACACTTGCATCTTTCTGACAACTAGGGAAGTTCATTGATTAAACATTTGCATCTTTTGTTCACTCTAAGAACCATCTCTTAGTTCTCATAGGGGGTATTGGTCACTATCATCCCTACGTACCTAGACTACAAACACATTCTCTATGAAGCAATGACTCTAAAAAGTAGAGCATTGATTGATATGAAGTATTTCTAGACCTCTGCCTTCATTCACCCATCCTTGAATAAATGAATTTATTTCCTACTTTTCAAGGAAATCCCAACGCAATTCACTCTTTCTATTCACATCTTTATAGTGGTGAACATTCAATATGACCCCATAGATTTATCAACATAGGTACAACACTACTTGAGTGAGCACCCACCCACAGAAGGCAAGCTTCCAAATCCTCTTTCATGATGATGTAATGCTTCTATGGAGGAAAATGGTGAGGATATTGGTCCTTACACAACTCCTAATGGACATCACACAAAGCAATGAGTTCCACACAATGGCACACCTGATAACCCATATGACTTCACCATTTTGCAGCAACAGCTTGAGCACAACAAAAGTTTGCAAACCTACACGAAGTGGTAGCAACAACATATATGTATAAATTGAATTACACATATATGATGCAGCATGCCCATCACTAGTGAGATACCCAATATGGTGATTATCTAAATGTGCACCTCCACTGTAAGGAATTTAGGGAACACCAAACCTTCCATGTTAGTGTGCTTGCTTACTTGGGGTGCTATTATGCAGATAAATCCACTCAGTCTGAGGCCGCTTCCTAGCCGAGCCACCAGAATTGGGGCAACCACTATCTTGTTATTCATAGCAAAACCGTTCTACCCATCTCAATCACCATAGCAACAAGAGCCCCTGCTTGATAGTGATCATGGCAGTTGGTGTATGTGTTAGCTTTGTTCTTCCAATCCAATTTGAATTTAGTGCATACTCGTACATGAGACCTTTTCTAATTTTAGGGTGGAGGGTGGGTAGTACGTACTCCATTCCACTCACATCTATCTTTCATTCAACTATTTTTTTTGTTTTTGGATCTTATTCATCCTCTCAAATTCTACAACTGCAATTCATTTGTTTTAGCCTTAATTTTAAAAAAAATCCTTGTGTAATGAAACCAACGCTGAGGCCAACTTGGAATTTCTTAGGCTTGCATGCATGCACATACATTTCATTTTGCAATCCCCCTTGAGCAATATAAACCCTTGTGTACAATTAACTATGATAAATCACTAATGTTTAGAACTAATTCCAATTGCTAACAATCTTAATTGTTATGCTATCTATAAATTATGGGTTGTTTTATGGAAACAATAAGGATCAAATGCAACACACCTATCACCAATTACAGTATCTTGCTTGTGGGATTGTCACAATTCCCTATTTTTTATAATTTTGAATGAAACAGTTGAAAATATCAACCCAATTCCCTGAGCACATATCAAACCCTCCTCTACACTTCTTGTTCCATATCATACTCCCCACCCACCAATAATAGAATAAAAAGCAAAGATGTGCCAAGCTCTACGCTCAATTTGAATAGAAGTCCTCCCTTTTATATATTTGCTTCTTCCATACCACTCCTATTTAATAGGGACATACCATCAAAAATAAAGAAAAGATGACAATGTGCACATGTTGTTGCAAATTATTGTATTTGTGCAAAATAATGTAATGTCGAGTCAAAAAGAGGAGTGATTTGTGCTCTTCTTTCCACACATCCCCCAATTTCCACATGTGGGCGTTCCACATATCCATGACTCCTTCGTATCACAATGTTGGATGTTGTTCAGTCTCACAAATTATTTTGAGATCTTTGAACTTCATGAAATTTTTATTTATGCACGATGTTGGAAATTTGATAGGGAAACAAGTTTGTGAACAAATTCAGGAACAAAGGGAAAAAATAGTTGCATTTTATGATTCCTAGAAATTAGGGGTGATTGGCCATGCTTGGTGGTGGGGATTAAGCATAATTGAGAGAGATGGGAAAAGTTTAGGTTGATAGTATTATTTGACAATGTCTCTTGTTTTGTGTTACTTCAGGACAAGCAACATTCAAGTTTGGGTTGTTTGATGAATGCATATTCATCTTAGTTTAGCATGACACTTTGGATTCATTTCATGCATTCTACACATGTTATTCCTTGTTTCATCTTAATTAGGTTTTAATTGTGTAATTCTTACTTTCTAGGAATTTTAACGAGAAACTCTTGCTTATTATAGGAAATTGAACAAAATTAGTTCAAGGACCTCAATTGTGATTATTATACAATGGAGAGATGATCCAAGATTAATTCAATAAGATCATAACCCCATAGAAAATTCCAGTGGGATGACTAGATTGCCTAGTTAACTAGTTGGATTGAAGTTTAGAATGAGATATTCATGACCAAGTGAACCAACCGGTTGGGCTTACTGGTCGCTCATTGATTAATGGAGAAAAACATCTATGAAGAATAGCGAGCCTTGATGATGAGTTGACCGATCCATTTCCCAGTCAACCTACTAGATGATTGAAGTCTTCCTCAAGTTGTAGGTCAGTCACCCAATTCATTGACCAGGTTGGTCAATCATGAATTTCTTCACAGTGTCTTATCAATAGCTGACTTCCCAACAAGTATGCTTACTCAAACCTCTCCTCTATGCACCATGAATTTTAGCTTCAAACATTTAGCAACCCATCGGCAAGTTTCCTAGATGTGGTGCTCACCATTTCCAACACCAATAGCCTAATCACCTGATTGGTAGCTATCTAGTGCCAAAAATAAAGAATGGCATAGGGTCAATTAATAAATGAAAATGTGGACCTTGTGGTGCATCTATATAAGTGATTTAGACCTAATTAGCAAGGGTTTGATGCCCAATACTCCTAATATGTTTCTTGGAGGTTGGGACACAAAGAAGAAGAAATAAATATCTCTTCCCCTAGAGTTTTCTAGACTGATATCTCACCAGAGTGTTGATCATATGTTGCATGCCATGAATCATGAATTCATAACTTCCATGACCATGGTTTTTTTCTCATGTGTATTATTTGTTTTCAATTCCTATATGAGCGAGTAAACTTTATTGCTAGAGTGTGGGGAGTATTAATGTTTCCCATTTATTGTATTCTCATATTATAAATTACTATTCATATATGGATACATAGATTGAGTATTGATTGTTTGATTGCATGCTTCTTGTCCTATGACCTGATTTACATGAATGTTATAATCCTAGGCATAGATACATTGAAATCTGAGATTAGAATACCAATCATTGTCAATGATAACCCCAAATGAAACAATGAAAGGGAGTTCTCTTAGGCCACATATTAAGGATCCATAGGTAATGAGACCTTGAGCCTATAAGGAAATATTTACCTATGAATTTCATATCCTAAAAGGATATGAAATTACTCTACCCCAAACTTAAGTAGCCATAAGGATGAATAGCATAATGTTGGATAGCGGATCCGTAGGTGACATTGGTGAACCCTAGTCCATCCTAATATTTTTCCCATAAATTAATTCACACTTCTTTTCATTCTTGCTAATTTCTTACATTTATCTAAAAACTTGGTCAACTCTTGGTTCTAAATATCAATCTTAATTTGAATTGTATTCAATAAGATTCTTGATAAGATTCTCCTTAGGGTTTGAACCTAACACGATACTGCAATAAGGTCCATCTTCTCAGAGGTGGTGATTACTACATGTAGGCTAGGTATAATATATGATTAATATCTTAGAGAGTTTTTGTGTGATTAAAATCTCCAACATCAATTTTAGCATTGTTGTTAGAGACAACAAAATCTCAATCAAATCCAATGTAATTTGGGATTAATCTAAGTTTTAGTTTTCGACCATTGAAATTATTTCATTTCTATTTGATCTTGATTCTTTTCTGGCAATAGGTTAATTGTATTTCTTCATTTATTGAAGGCTTCTTCTATGTATGAGAGGCTAAAACAATGTTTACTCCACGTCATTAGATTTTGATATTAAAATTGATACAACTTTACACAAGCTGAATAGACAAAAAGAGACAAAATAGATGAGCAAGAAATTATGCACCCTCCGAATCAGGCTCTTTCTACTCAAAGAGAAGGACTTGTTTAAGAGACTAGGGCCACAATTCAAGAAGAAAATAGGTGGCCGAGAATGCCACCCTTGAATTTTTTCATCCTTAAAGACATGAACGTCCATATCCCTATGGTTCCATTGTCTATCACAACTCCCAACTCAAGTTTCAGTCATAATGGGTCACTATGACACAGAGTAACACATTCATCGGTAACAAGGGAGAAGACTGTTAGGACGACATGTAGAGTTTTTTTGACATTTGCATGTTGAATCAATTTGATGTTTATGAAGATGCTATGATTCTCAAGTTATTCAAGTACTCTCTAACAAATAAGACAAGAAGCTAGTAAAACACCATGGAGGGGGATATCACTACGATATGGGAAGGGATACAAAGCAAGTTTCTAGAAAAAGTCTACCCACCCTCTCCTATGTACCGGGTAAGGGTCAAATTACACATCTTGATATGGTTCTTGAACTCCTTCCTTGATGCTTGCACCATAGCATCTCATGGATCCAATTGATAGATATATTTTACTGGGGATGAACACACCAGAAAATTTCTAGATTCCTCATCTGGAAGGAACTTAGATGCCAAAGTTATGACATGCAAAGTTGTGAGTTAGGGTAAAAACAATCACATTTAGGCAAGGACAAAGTGCCATTCTTAAGGTTTCTAAGGCAAAGGTTAATTTTTAACTCAAATCAATTGTTAGATCGTTGAATAAACTGGCCTCAAAGAAAGATAGCCTCGAGACTTCCTTTCATGTGTATGAAAGGAGAGGGCAACCACAAAATCAACATGTGAAATCTATCACTCTTTTTCATGAAGCATGCAAGTGTAGTGGCCAACTTACTCTAAGGTGTCATGTACTCTTGATATCATGTTGAATGACTTGCAAGCCCAAGGGTATCCCAATCAAGTGGAGGATCTAAATTCCATTCACAATATACTTGGACAAGATTACTACAATCCCCAATCAAGATAGGAATAATATGAGATTCTAGTACAACAACCCAATAGGTGCAAAAACTACAGATGCTAAAGAAAATAAAATTGAGGAAACCACAAATACAATCAATGATATCAATTTGAAATCCCTAATTTGGGGTGGAAATAATAATAGGGAGACCAATAAGGAATTCTATCTCCTTCATATCAAGATAAATTCTTAGCAATTAAAAGGAGCATGCAGCCCCAACAAACTTTGTGGACCAACCAAAAATCCTACAATAAGTCCATGCAATCCCAAATGGATCAACTTGCTACCAATCAATGAACACTTATTGGTAATATCAAAAAATATATAGAAAATTATAATCATATAATGATTTTTTTATAAACTGAGTAAGATATTATAATGTTACATAAATTCAACTTTACTATAGAGTGTTAACTTCGGAGAATAGTTGTCATCATTTTTATATATTAACTTTCATTTTACAGTGTGAGTAGATTGAGTATCAAATGTCTTGACTTTTGTCAAGTGTTGTAGTTTTTGATTGAATTTTATACATACCATTCTAGAGAATGCCAAAATGTTAAAGGTAGAAAATGCATATACAACAAGAGTACATGCATATCTAGTTGTGTATTCATGTGAAATAAAAAAATCACATGTTTTTGTTTGTCACCAAGTTGAACCTATTATATTTTGTACACATTTAAGTGTGATATTGAAAATGTTGGAAATATGTCCCTTCTCTTGGAAAGCTATTCAGTAGCACACCTATAAGAAATATATATTTTGTACAATTAGATTACAAATATAAAGCACATCTTCTCCATCATGTCCTACAGCTAAGCCTTGAGTTAATGTAAATATAGAATATGAAATGACTTTCTTATAGGGTGTGATAAGTTTCTCACCACAATGTAAGAAGTGGAATGTTTATCAAATACTTCACTAAGAGAATCGAAGAGAGATAACGAGAAGAGAGAAGGGATTAAGGGTATTTGAGAGAGGGAGGATAGAGGTAAAAAATGGTTTCTATAAATAGCTCGCCTCTCCTTTTAAAGAGAAAAGGTTAAATAACATATGAGCATTTTTTACTGGTAATAAAAATTATCAAGAAAAATGTACATTTCAAAACTAATAGTACCCATATGTTCTAAACAATGGTGATACACGTAAGTTTGTATATTGTATCAGTATTATACAAAACTTAAAGTAAAACAATATTTTTTTCATATATTTAGAGTACCATAATACTGAATTTAATGTGAAAAATACATGTATTATGTACCCATTTGTGTGAAACAATACATTTATTATGTGTCTGAGTACCATTACATGTTATGATATAATAGGGTATGTGTTGCATTTATAAACTATATGATGTACACTAAAAAGTACTAAATTAATCCTAGACTTCAAATTACTACTCATACTTTGACAGATTTGTAATAAATTGGAGTCCAAACAATATACATAGATATTTAAAGGAAACTCCTTTGTGGAGGACTTAGATAAAAATTGAGATGTAAGTTTAAGATGGATTTATAAAACTCTCTCTCCATCTATTGTATCAATTTTATAGTTATTACACCCTCTCTATTCATATATAATCTCCTTTATTTTGGTTATTCATCCCTCTCTCTCCATCTACTATCTTCATTTTTCTTTTATCCTACTATCTCTTCGTCCTCTTATGTTTATCATACTGCATCTATCTAGTCACAAAGTGATTCTCACCTTGCCCGTGCGATTGTGACTAGAGTTTCCTATACAATGGCATTGGCAAAGTGTGAGGAATCCTCCATGAGTAAGCAGGGTTTTTCTCCAAGGGAAACTGAGGCTCTTCTCCATGGGGTACCATGACATACCTTTATTTGTTTTGCAAATCCTCTCCCTCATGGTAGACGATTTGAGTGTGAGATACATGACATTGATGGTGTAAGATGAAGAGGAGGATTATCTTTGTTAAATAAAATGCAAACACAAAATGTGAACATCTGGAGTTTGTGTTGGTCGGTAAGAATATGACCGAGAGGCCATACAACTTTCCTGCTATGAGATGAACACTTCTATTGGCATGGGTGATAAGGAAAGAAGCTTCCTTTATACAAGTGGAAGGAAACCTATTTGTGATTCAATTTCTCCATTAGAGAGACAAGAAGTTCATGTAGGAGGGACCATAGAATTTTGATAACTGTCTTTTCGCTACCAAGGACATGCGTGTAGAAGACCTACTCTATGTGATTGATCTTTTTTATTGTGATTTCTGGATCCACACGTATAATCTATCGCTGGGATACAAGTCTGTCGAGGTAGTATGATTAGTGGCATGCAAGGTGGTGGAAGTTCTTAGAGTTGATGACAAGAACATGGGTTGGGACGCATATTACATAGCAAGGGTCTGGGTGGGTATCTCAAATACAGTGAAATAATGAAAAAAAAATATAAGACAAGGATGGGAAAATGGTGCAAATTGGGGTCGAATGTCTTCTTATTTCTATATTTGTGGGCATATAAGACATACCAAAAGAGACTGAAAGGATGAATATGAATTAGCAGGGCAACCTTGCATGTGGGAACCATGGGTCAAGGTACAACCTTTGAAGAAGTGGATAGCTTCTTTGAAGAAATTTTTTTTGAAGCAACAACAAACAAAGAAAGATTATTTTTACAAAGAAATTGGCTACACCATATGAGGGGGAAAGGAGGACATGTATCATAGCAAGTCATATGGATTGGTGGGGAAATAGTCAGTGTAGGGGAGTGAACAGTCGAGAGGGATAGAAGTGGGTAGGAGGAGGGAGTTTTTGGGGTCAAAACAAATAAAAGATGGTTGTTGGGTCGGGTGATGTGGTTGAAATGAAACCAGCACTGAAGAACAAAAATGACAGTGGCTAGCATACAGGCTCCACGACTATAGAAGGAGAGGCAGGGGAAAGAGAAGCGTTGAATCATAGTAATACAAGAGGATTAGAGACAAGTGGAATAGGAATTTATGCCATTAGCCTAGGGAGGGGAAGGTCAGTTTGGCCCAATGGTGATGGATCTTGGGAAGGGACAAGAAGGAATGAGCCTAATAAATCATAGCCAGAGACAATGAGGGAAGTTGATGGAATGGGATGGATGATCAATGAAGGTTGTACCATATTAGATGAAGGGGAAAGACATAAGAAGTATGAGGGAAATATAATGACATCCCTACTGGGAAGGGGCAATTGATAGAAGGATAAGTTTGACCAATTGAGGTGCTTGTGATGAAAACAACAATCACACAATACATGGTGCAAGGGCCGATGGTACCTTTGTTCTTTATATCAGGAATCGGGGATAGTGGGAGGCAAAAGAAGAATATGTATTTCAAAAAAAATGTTCTTAGTGGAAGTAGTGAGAAGATGACAAGTTTGGGGGAGAGGGCAGGTAGCAAGAGTAGTAGGTCCCGTGAAAAAATGTGTCAGAGGACATACTACTATAGTGTAGGAGATGGACATACTAGATGACATCTTGGGAAAGAAAGTGAGGTGTAATAGGTCTATAATAGTTGAGAAAATCAAGCAAAAAGTAGGTGATGGGAAGTCCCACACCCCTGAAGATCAATAAAAACCTTGTACTGGAACGTCCAAGGCTTGGGCACCCCTGGATCAGTTCCATCTCTCAAGTCAAGGTGCTGGAGGGAGATTCTTGATATGGTTTTGTTGATGGAAACTATGTCTAACAACAAGGATCCTCATTATATCAGAAGAAGTTGTAGTTTGATGGGGGATTTGGAGCCAGTAGCATGGGGATGGTAGGGGGACCAGCTTTTTGGTGGAGGGGAGATAAGGTGGATATTTAATCCTTCTTTGATCACCATATTTATGCATAGGGTGGTGAGGTGGGCCAAGAGGTGTGTTTTGGCTTTATGGGCATATACACTTGGGCAGCGGTGGGAGAGAAGGTCCACACATGGGACCTTATGCCTGAGGTATACTCATCCTTGACACTTCCTAACTTGTTGGGAGGTGATTTTAATGAAATTTTAGATGATGGTGAAAAAAGTGGGGGACAACCAAGTGATAAGAGGCAGATGAGGAACTTTCAAGAAGCGATGGATAGATGCATGCTAAAGGAGTCGGGACAGAAATGATTGGGTTTCACAGGGAAAGGGGGAAAGTGTGAATACAATGTGATATGGGAGAGGCTAGGTAGGTCCTTGGATGATAAAGGCTAGCATTCTTTATTTCCAATATGGATGGTCACACACTTTCCTATGCAATACTTTGACCACACACCAATTATGATCATGGTTGAGCATACAACACAAAGGGATCCAGGCGAGTAATGTTTTAAATCTGAAACTTAATGGTTGTCTTCTCCAAAATGTAGAGAGGTGATTGAGAAGTCTTAGAGAGGTCACTATGGTGACTTACATGACCATACTAAGGATTTTGGAGGAAAACTATCTTTCTGGGCAGCAAAAAAAATGGGAATATTTTCTAGAGGATCAAGAAAATAGAGGTACAACTCAAAGAAGTACAAAATCAACCACCTAACAGGTTCATGCTCAGCCATTGCACACATATATACATAGATTTACAATATCTATGATGGTTGTAAGAAAGCTACTGGCATTCCAGAGCTAGAGTAAATGAAATCAGGGACAAAGACAAAAATACAAGGTATATCCACCATAAGGTGAGCCAGAGGAAAAAACAAATACTATCATAGGCCTATTCACTATAGGTAACCTTTAGGTGATGAAAGTTGAGAAAATTCATGGCCCCATTATTGGTTTTTTCAATGAACTCTTCTCTACATACAACCCATGTGATTTGGAGGAGGTGCTAGCTCATCTACCGAGAGTCATATCCAAGAAGGATGAGGGCATGCTACATAGGATACCCATAGAGGAGGAGATATGGCAACTGCTATCTTAAATGCACCCAAACAAAGTGCTAGGGCCAGATGGAATGAAAGTTGTCTTTTATCAAACTTTCTAGGATGTATTTAAAAAGGAGGTCATGGGTTTCACAAATGAGTGGTGGAAGGGAAACAAATTGCTGATGGAAATCAACAAAACAAATATAGTGCTTATCCCAAAAATCTAGTCAAAAATTATTGCTGATTTTGTACTATTAGTTTGTGCAATGTCTCCTATAAAATCATCACCAAAGTCCTTGTTAATCAGATCAAGCCTCTCTTGGGTAATATGATATCAAAGAACCAGAGTGAATTTGTTAAAGGGAGGATGATTATGGATAATGCTTTGGTGGCTTATAGAATGTTTCACATGATGAAGAGGAAGAAAGGTGGTAAGGAAAGATTTATGGCCCTGAAACTTGACTTGATTAAGGCTTATGATAGAGTGGAATGGTCTTTTCTTGAGGGATATAAGACAAAACTTGGGATCCCATCCCTGTGGAGAGCCAAAGTGGGAGAATGTATCTCAAGAGTCTCACACTCTATCATCATTAATGAGGTCAGAAGAGAATATATAAAGCCGACAAGAGTTTTTCTCCAAGGTTACCTCATCTCTCCCTATCTTTTTTCTCTTTTGTGTAGAAGCCCTATCTTTATCATTTATTAATGGCACATGGGAAGTAAAAACCCACAGGGCCAAGTCCAGCATGCATGGCTTGTGTGTGTCACACCTCTTTTTAGCAGATGACAATATCTTCTTTGCAAGGGAAACCAGCGAAGAGTGCTAGTTGTTAGTTGTTGTTGTCAACCAATATGACATAGCCTTTGGACAAAAGATTAACTATGATACTGCAGAACAGGCCTTTAGCATCGGTTAATTAAGGGATTTAGTGTCGGTTTCCAAGCGACACCCAAGTAGGCACCGCTAAAGGTAGACCCCTTCGGCGTCGATTCCCAACTGACGCCAAAATGCTTCCTGCCACCGAAAACGCGCCAGCAAAGGGACTATAGGCGTCGGTTTTTTAAGAAAATCGACACTATAGAATGGTTACCGACGTCGGTTATTAAAAGAACCGACGTCAAAATGCTTCCCGCCACCGAAAATGCACCAGCAAAGGGACTATAAGCGTCGGTTTTTTAAGAAAACCGACACTATAGAATGGTTACAGACATCGGTTATTAAAAGAACCGACGTCAAAACGCTTCTCGCCACTGAAAAATGCGCCAGCAAAGGGCCTATAGGCGTCAATTTTGAAAGATAACTGACACCATATCAGCTGAACCGACGTCAGTTTTGTGCTAATAACCGGCGCCATATCCCCTGCCTACCACCACCACATAGACGCCGGTTTTTTGTCAAAAACCGCTATCGTATGTCTTTGGTGTCGGTTTTGTTCAAATAACTGACGCCTATGTTATGATTTTTTTTTCTTATCAGTTTGTAGGCCTGCTGTATGGCTGATCAACAGGATGAGAACCTGTAGTTCAGTTATAAACTGTAGGTTTACAACATCCATTGATATCAGCCAACAACAGGCCACAAACCTACAAAATTAACAAGATGGACAATATTATATATATGTGATTCACACACATGT
Organism: Alisma plantago-aquatica; assembly: GCA_963693085.1. NCBI lineage: Eukaryota > Viridiplantae > Streptophyta > Magnoliopsida > Alismatales > Alismataceae > Alisma > Alisma plantago-aquatica. The sequence continues at coordinate 514,028,776 of OY856412.1, forward strand.
ATAAGCACATTTAATTCATATTATTTTTTCATCACACACATGTAGAAACCAGTAGCAACCTGCAATTCTATTCATTTCATCTCTTTTCACATTCAGACACATGTAGAAACATTTATGTATTGATCATCTTCACAAACATATGACAATTCATTAAAATTCATTCACATTCACACAAAAATAATTATGAGAACAAAGTTATTCTTTATTCATCACTGTCATCATTGTCAATAAAATTATATTTAAAAATTCCCAGTCTTTCTAGGGATTTTCCCCATTCTTCTCTTACAGCATCCAATTCATCTCTTGTATAGGGAGCATGTACATCAAAATTCTTTCCACCTATGTTGAAGTCAGTAGTTTTAAAGACCTACAAAGAGAATGGCGTATATATAATTAATAATATATAATAAGATTGATATATTTCATATTATCTAATGAGACTATGTATAATACATGTTGTATCTTATCGATTTCCATTACGGTATGTTGGATGATTAGTTCCATAAATAGCATCACATAGTATGCACATGCCCAGCCGTTGTCTTGTGTAGCACACTATAAATTGAAACATATAAAATATTCAAAAATACAAATAAGCACAGTTCACATAAATAATATATACATTGGAGTCCGGAAATTACTTTCACATTCTCCCAAATTAGTGACAGATCCTTCTTCTTGGGGACCTTTCCTCCAGTTTTTTTATACTCTTGTAAAGCCCTACATTTGTTAATGTAACCCATTAAATTACATAATTAAATAGTAATGTAGTAACATATGTTAACAAATATAAAAATATGAAATATTTCTCACGAGAATAATGGCATTTTAATTGCATGTCCATATAATGTATCCAACTCATTCCCCGCATGATCTAGATAATAGACAGTGAACGTATTGGGGACAATAACTAGTAACTCCCAATGCTTACCACTACATGTAAGAAAGTAGAAAATTAATAACTCAAAATCCACAATAAAAATGTAATTTGCTTAAGTCCAAATTATAAGCAAAGTAAACTTACTCGACATTGAATGGAGTTATTATCACCGTCTTATTATTTTTACCAAAATATTGAAAAGCATCATAGCAGTATGAAGTAATTGAATATGGGTCTACATCTACAAGACTAATCAAAGATGGAACCAAAAATCCCACATGGGAAAACCCAAAATCTATACATATCTTGTGTAATTGGCTGCAAAACATGTATTATGTATGCATTAATATATAAGAAACTAGATCACCATATATAAAACAAGGTATATGGATGTATAAACAAGATCTCACCATATCCACAGCTCTATCATAGATGTGTTCAGCCATTCATAACTAAACAACTCCAAAATATCTTGTATAAATATCTTGTTTTTGTATGATTGACCTGCATTAATATCTATGCATTAATATGTATGTATGCAGAACTTGTATTACGTATGCATTAATATGTATGCTAAACTTGTATAAATAGATTGTTATCGTATTATTTACCTACAGCATCCTCCAGAATAGTAACAATTATAGGGCAATTTAGATCATGTTCGTCGATCCATACTACCACACCCCTACAATTAGGACCTATCGAGGCGTGTAGGTCCCTTAGAAGCCAACTTGGTAGTCGAGGAGATGGAGGCCGAGATGTAGCAGGTCTCATCTTTTTGACCTGTATATATAATTTCAGATCAATTGACTCATATATACACACTAACAAATTAAAGTAATGGAAATTTATCATACAATATCAGTATAGAGGACATCTGCTTTGGGCCACAGTATCACTCTGCCTACTACCTCACCAAGTGTTTCAGCATATGGGTATGCATGAGGAAGTGCAAGATCCATCCAGTCGGGGAGTACATGTATCGGGCTCACACGTACCACACCATCTGGTACTGGATACCCATGAAACATGCACCCTTTAAGGGGTGGGTAATTTGACGCTTCTGTAATGATATATTCTTGACTCTTTAGTCGGCATAGATTCAACCCCTAAAAAATTATGTAAAGAATGTTATATCCATATATACACAAACATATCATCTTGAATAGACTAGCTATTATGTCATAAAAATACTTACATAGGATGTGCTAGGTGGTGGGTCTATAGGATTACTCCCAACCTCTGTAGTATGAGCAGTAGGAGAAGAGTGGCCCACCACATGTATTGTATGAGTGGCAGTCTGAGATGCCTACCACTTGGTAATTGCTTCATGGAGCCTCTTATCAAGTACTTCCTCGACTCTCCTATCAATTAACTAATCTACCTATGCATGGATAAAAGAAACGCTAGCTTCTGATTATTGAATTCCCTTTCGCAATAACATTCTAAAATAAGAATAAGTTACCTCATCTTGTGAAAGTCCCACTTTTGGGATAGGTTTGCACTGGGATGGCCCAAAGAACGCTTTGATGCCCACACCAGTGCCTGCACCCCTAACACATCCAGGATGCTCTGGGTTACCCAGAGCAACTGTCAGTTCATCCCTTATGCCATGAGGGATGAACTTGCCTTCCTTCCTCTACTCATGCAGCTCCTGCTAATCACCGTCAACAATAATTAGTAAGTAAACATAACAATAATCAATATCGATCGATTGCTCTAAGAGTTGATTTTTACCATTTTTGCATTCGCCTCAGCATTTGTGGGCTTCAGTATGTCTCCCTTCTTGTTTTTCCTCCCAGCTATCCACTTAGCATGGTGAGGCAGAGGTGTGGGAGCAGTAGTAGAGGACTTTGCAGTCTCCTGAGTAGTAGTAGGCTGAGAAGACTCAACTTGTAGTCTTTGGCGAATGCCTGCATATCCTCTTGGACCCATTGTGTGATCGTGAACATTTAGTGCATGCCTTGCTCATTGAGCATCGCTTAATACCTAAAGGTTAATCTTTAATAGGTGAATACATAAAAATGTATATTAATTAAATTGGGAGTGGCGCTTAATACCTTGAATTCATCTGTTTTTCTTTGGGTAACAAATGCCTCCCAATCTTTGGGGTCTGGGTAGTTCCATTGTTGTGTGGCTTCCTTCTCCCTAAATTTATTTTTTAAAGAGAATACAAACAAAAATTATTAGTGTAGAGTTAATGAAATAGTGATCAATGTATAGAATTGGAAATCAATCAAGAACCTCTTCTCAGCATCGCGTATGTAATCTTAGGTAAGATTGGTCATATAGTTCCTTAGGACCCTCCCACAGCATTGCATCACACATTTACGATGCAGCTTTTCATCCAGATCAAATATTCTCTGCAAATTAAATAGAATTTCTATTAACTAGTATCCTAAAAATTAGTAATCTACACAAATAGAATTACAAATAATAATAACTCACGCATAGTTCCTTCCATATGTGGTCTTTCTTCCCCTTAGGAACTTTATGCCAGGATTCTAGGATAGGACTGCAATGGCTGCAAGTAAGAACCCCAAGATATGAAATAAATGAGTTACGGTTCACTCCGTATGGATTTCCTGCATGATCAAAATCCACAGCCAATTTGGGTCCATTGCCCCTTTGATGTATTAACTTGTTCATCATTGTGATTGTGACGTCCCTAGATTTTCTATGACTTAATTTAATGTATGACGTCTAAATTGAAACCCTCACCTCAGCGAGAATCCCAATTTAAACATCACACATTAGGCTAAGAAAGAGAAAATCAAGGGAGTCAGAAGGAAACACAGTATCACATATACATGAACAATAATAAAACCATACACACATGTTCACCATTCAACATATAATTACAACATGAATTGTTACAACATTTGATATTACATATTGAACAGCAAACTTCTAACATATACATGTACTACTACTAAACTACAGGATCTTAAGACAACAGGTCCACATGTACATCAGCTCGCCATAAACCTCTCAACTATCCTGGATCTTCAAGAGAATAACCACAACCTAAACAAAAGATTACATGCGGTACACGTCAGCACAATATTCAAGAATATTGTACTGAGTACGCCTATGTGTCTTTTATATACCTCTCATCATATCTTGGCAATAAGATAAAACTAATACTTGGCAGAAATAGAAGAATATAAGAAAAGCATATACTTGCACAAAGATATTCATTAACAAAAGAGAACACATATTTTAAGCTTATTTTCCATTATATCTCAAGGCCCTTATGATCACTACCAAAGAGTTGGATCATATGTACACTGTGACCACTACCAAAGAGTTGGGTCCAAGCACACTACCAAAGAGTTGGTGCTTCCATATGTACAATGTGACCACTACCAAAGAGTTCGGTCACTTCCAAGCACACTGCCAAAGAGTTGGTGCTTTCATATAATGGAACAGAGATATTATGTTTGATATGTTCATAGAAGTAAGTATAGAAAACCAACCAACATATCATACAAGAACAATCATTTCATCCAATACCATATGCCAAGTATTTTACTATGCATATAACACAAGCATATTGTATAATAAGCCAAGTAAGAGGTAATGGCGTACCTTCCAAAGAGATAGATCATTCTAATCACATATTCCTCATGTCATATATATCATTGGTCAACCCCTGATTAAGACAAGACCACATACTATCATCAGGTTCTCATCATCTTACATCTTGTCTTAACCCTAATTGTATTCATATTAGGGTTTTACTTAGATCATTAAGGTATATGCATCATTACTTGCATTCTCATCTTGGAATTATCTTACTGATGTCGTTTCCCAGATTATGATTCATCATCTGAACCTTAGGTTCCATATCCTTTTTGTGCACATATTAACCCTATTTTATATACATTATACAAATTAGAGTTATAACCCATGCATCAAGGGTCATCTTCACATAACATATATTATATGCATCATCATGATCTCATAATTACATATTATCTTCTAGTTACTGAAATAAGGGTGTTCTGTAAATTGCATCATTTATTGAGCTTGCATGTATTGATTGCATCATCTTTAGTGTTATTAGTCCTAATTATCCATATTAATCAAATTATATGCTTTGGTGCATCAACATGACTATATCTGACATCATATGCATTATAAACATGATTTATGATTCACTGGCATTTTCTCATAATTTTAGGCCATTGTTTGATATTTATTATCCATTAAACAAGCATTACACATCTTCATGATATTACTAAGATTTGTGCCCCAAAAGCATGATATTATCATTTTACTGTGTTCTACTCGTTATTTTGAACATTTTGGTACCTTATTTATATTTTTCTGATGAACAAGCTATTTACTGTGATTTATTGAAAATCTGGGAATTTCTTACCTTTAAGCCAATAGGAGTCAGCCACGTGGCTCCAGGGCTGGCGTGGATCCGGCTGGTTTTCTGGGCTGGGGCGGGACCCAGTTCAGTGTTTTGTCTGGCTAGACTGGTCAGTCTCCTTCACTCTCTCACGCACACGAAAAGGCATTCTCCGTCGTGTGAACTGGAAAATGGTTGTGGCCGTGGGACTCTCTTGCGTGAGCCTGGATGCCGCTCGGGCCTTCCCTCCTTTCCAGCGCTCCAGCAGTGCCTGGATTCCGCCGTGGGGAGAGTCTGGTGAGAATCTCAGTTCTTGGTTCGTCGACCGCATTCTCCAATGAGCACTTGAGCCGCCACAAAGCAAGGCCACGATCGGCCGCCTCCAGCGCTGCGTGCGTTCGATCTGGTCACACAAAGCCGCCACACAACTCAACCCCGGCATGTAATTGGTGATGGTTTCCTTCTCCTCACGGTCTGTGCGGCTGTGATGTCAGTGCCTGATGCTCGCGTTCCCCCGTCGTTCTTCGACACTGCCTCAAGCCTGGCGCCGAGCTTCTCTGTTGTACAGACACCATCACATCCTGATAACCTGGCGAGATGAAGCATCTTCCTTCTCGTTTCCTCCTGTGTCATGATCTCCATAGAGAAGCACACCAACGTGCGGTTAGAGGAACTGGTGAGGGATCGACTGCTGACGGATCCTCCTTATCATCTCCTGACAAAGTCGCTGCCTTCCCCAGGTCAGAAACTAGCCCCACCGACTAACTACAAAGGACGTGCTTGAGGGCACCACCTACGTACCTAGTGGAGAGGGGCAAGTGGTGATGGAGATGGATCTCATTCTCTCTTCACTCCCACAACCAGGATAATGGGTCATCCAGTCCTCTGTGATGTGGTGAGGATAAAAGATCGGTTTGTGACTCCCTCTCAGCCCACGTTCAGCATCGTGGGGAACTATAGTGTGATCACTGCTCATCGTAACTACTATGAAGAAGCAATATAGTCGTCAACCATCTGATTACACCTAAGGGTCACGATGATCTTTTGTGAAGGCCAAACCGTGGCTCACTCATGCCACCGATATCAGACAAACTATGCTTATCACAACTTATGGTTGAAGAGATATTAGACCTTGAGGTACACCAAAAGCACCTTATCACTATATGCATACCTACACAACTCCATCTAAGAACATCAAAGGTTACGGAACTTTAAACATATCTTTGTTATCATCCTTGCTACATCTCACCAAATCTTGGTCCCAATATATCGATATTTAACCAATCAATTAATTTCCTCAAATAGGCATAAGCTTATGGATCTTAATCATTATATAAACCTCAATCAACACTCTAACTTTACTAAAAATACTTGGGATTCTCAAAACAACTCAACATACATGACTTCACTTATGTCAATGGATATTTAGGATTCCAAAAGTCCACTCCATCACAGTGATGCCCCTCACTTTCTCAATTTTCTTTTGCTACTCATCAAGTGTTGTAATATCTTCAGGGGGTACATCACCAACCTAAAATTTGATAAAAAAACACACTTACATGATATAATTATAAATGAACATATAGATAGAAACCTCAGGGATATATTTTAAAAACTTACATTGTCAGGCGGTGCAAGTACATCCTCACCCTCACAGTGATCATCAGCACGGTGATCATGGGAATGATCAGCCATCTGAAAGTTCACATTCAAATTATAAATTTCACATTGTAAAGTAGCACTAATTGTAAAGTTCACATTGTAAAGTACACATTCACATTGTAAAGTAATTCATATTGTAAAGTTCACATTCACATTGTAAAGTAATTCACATTGTAAATTCACATTCAAAAAAATAAAACATATAAAAAGTATAAACATTCATGCCTCTAATATTGTGATCTTTTATCAATTAACAATCTTTCATTGTGATCCTCGCGAACATACAAGTCATTGTGATCCCCAGCTTCAATGTTTGGTTGTGTTGGCAAGCCAACTGAGAATGGACTGGAGTCATCATAATTATCATAGTACTCTTCTTCGTCTATAGGATATTCAATGAACTGTCTTTTACCATGAAGAACAACCAATAATTTATCATTTGTAGGATCATCGATATAAAATACTTGTTTCACCTGTGATGCCAATATGAATGGTTCACCCTTCTCGCCAATCTTTTCAAAGTTCACTAACGTGAAACCCAATCCATCCACTATAACTCCTTTGTTGTTGTCAACCCAATTACATTTGAAGAGCAGAATTCTGGACTCTACATAGTCAAACTCCCATATGTATTCAATGACACCATAATATGACATTTTAGCTTCACATGGACTCTTATCCTTTGCACTTGCAAAAAACAATGAAGACGCTTTAAGGGTGACCCCATTGTTTTGGATGACACTCTTATCATCTTGATGCTTTGTGTAATATGAGAATCCATTTATGTCAAACCCTTCATAAGACATAACATTCAATTTTGGTTTAAAGGTGAGGCATTTGATGGTTTTAGTTAGATTATCTGGTGTTTGAGATAGTTGATGTAAGACTTTATCTTCAAACCACTTAACAAATGTCTTGTTATGCTCTCTAGAAAGCCACATTGAATTGGATCGAGGATATTGTCTCTTGATGAAATTGGTATGTTCCTCGATATAAACACTCACTTCATCGATGTTGTGTAAAATATACAATTGACCTTGCTCCAACTGCTCACGGCTGATTACTTTCACCTGTGATCCTAAAATTCCTTTGCCAAAATGCTCCTCAATATTCTTGTCATTCACAGGAGCGTCATTAGCACTCATAAAGTCATTGCAAAAATCCATAACCTCTCTCACCACATAACCCTCAATAATACTCCCTTCAGGCCGATAACCGTTTCGAACATCACCTTTAAAAATGCTCATGTATCGTTCAAAGGGATACATCCAATGCAAGAAAACTTGTCCCAACATTTTCACTTCCCTAGTCAAGTGGACAACAAGATGTACCATGATATCAAACAACGAAGGAGGAAAATACATCTCAAGCTGACATAGGGTAACAACCACTTCTCTATGCAATTTATCGAGAGTATCAGGGTCAATAACTTTATTGCACAGACTGTTGAAAAAGAAACAAAGTATGGTGATTGCAAACTGTACATGCTTCGGAAATATAGATCGAATTGCCACAGGCAATATTTGTTGCATTAGAGTGTTACAATCATGAGATTTAAGACCTATCAACTTCATATCTTTCGTTGATACCAATGTACGGATGTTGGATGAGTAACCCTGTGGCACCTTAACATTTACCAAGCATTCACAAAAAGCTTTCTTCTCCTTTCTAGACAATGTGTAACAAGCGGGAGGTAAGTATGTTCTCCGATCGCTACTAACTACTTCTGTTAATTCTATCCTTATTCCCATTTCACGTAGGTCCATTCTGGATTTAATCCCATCTTTAGTCTTACCTGGTATATTCAACAGAGTACCTATGACGCTATCACATATATTTTTCTCAACGTGCATGACTTCGATACAATGCCTGACTGTCAAAGAACTCCAATAAGGAAGATCCCAAAATATTGACTTCTTCTTGAATAAAGACTTGTCACTCTGTGTGGCCATCATACATTGTGATCTCTTACAAAATTCATTGTCGATGTCTTTTACTCTTTCATAAACATCCTCCCCTGATATAGGTTTAGGTGCACTCTGTTCCTCATTCCGTCCATTGAATGCTTTACGCAACATACGATACTGATGAAATTTTGGAAGAAACCTTCGATGACCAAGATATACAGTCTTGCCACCATGTTTTAGTCATATTGAATCAGTGTTCTCTTCACATATAGGACACGCTTTAGATCCTTTGACACTATATCCAGACAAATTCCCATACACTGGAAAGTCATTCACAGTGCAAAACAACATAGTGTGCAAACGAAATATCTCTCTTCGTGAAGCATCATAGGTCATCACACCTTCACCCCAGAGCTTCTTCAAGTCATAAATCATAGGTTCAAGATAAATGTCGATATCATTTCTAGGTTTTTTAGGGCCCGATATCAAAGATGGCATCATAACGTACTTATTTTTCATACACAACCAGGGAGGAAGATTGTATATAACAAGCATAACTGGCCAAGTGCTATGTTGGCTGCTCAATGTCCTGTACAGATTCATCGCATATGTACAAAGCCCAAGTCTCATATTCCTATCTTCTTCACCAAATTTAGGGTACAATAAATCAATCTTCTTCCACTGTAGGGAATTAGACGCATGTCGTAGGATCCCATCATTATTTTTCTTAACATCTGCATGCCACCTAAAATTCTTCGCATCTATAGGATTGGAAAACAAGCGTTGAAACCATGGTATTATAGGTAGATACCACATCACCTTGGCAGGAGAACCAATTATGGACTCCCCCGAAGTCGTCAATTTATACCTTGATGCACCACATTTTGGACAATCTTTCAAATCCACATAGTCCTTTTGAAATAATACACAATCATTCGGGCATGCGTGTATCTTCTTGGCCTCCATTCCCATTGGGAACAATAATTTCTTTAACCGGTATGTTGAGATTGGCAGCTCGTTTCCTTTAGGAAAAATTTCTTTCAACAAAGACAACAATGACATGAAGCTTTTGTCGCTCCATCGATTGTTAGCTTTTAGTTTATACAATCCCAACACATCACAAAGCTTCGTAAACTTACAACCTGTGTATAACGGTATCTCTGCATCATGCACAATGTTTCTAAACATGGGAGGTGGATCAGTGTACTCTACCCCACAACTATCCAGCATCGCATCAACGATGTCTACTGGAACTGGTTCGTTCACATCTATGTCATTGAAGGCTATTTCTTCTTCCACACAAGCACTGCTATTGACATCCACTAGTTTCAGGTTTGAAATCTCTCCATGCCAGTGCCATTCTGTATAGCCTTGTACAATCCCATTGCACATGACATGACTTTTGATTTCGTCACCAATGCTGATTTTCAAGTTGTTACCCCAATGCCTACATGGATAGTAGAACCTATCTCCAGGTTGTTTCCTATGTTCCTCGGCAAATCTAATAAACTGGTTAAGACCAGAAATAAACTCGGGGGTGAAGCGATTTGGAATGGACATACATGATCTATCCATTCTATGATCGAAGAGAAAACAAGTATATATTAGAACAAGATTAGGGTCTAGGGTTAAAAGATTAGGGTTTGTGGTTAAAACTTTAGGTTTAAGGTCTTATATATAATTAATGGTTAAAACATCCTAAGTGAGATTAAGTGTTCAAGAATAGTCTCAAACTGGGGACTATCCAAGATTTACTCATAATGAGTAAATCTTGGATGGGTTTCTAGGCCAACAAATACATGTGCTTTCATTCTTATATATAATAAATGTATACCACCTATCCCATTCTTGAACACTTAATCTCACTAGTAAGTGTATAATGTGTATTGGGTTTTCAAGAGAATTTCGGCAGCATTTCCCCGCTGTTCTCCAAGTACATATGTACTTAGAGAACAAACGGGGAAATGCTACTGAAATTTTCTTGAAAACCTAATATACATTATACACTTACATCCTAAGTGAGATTAGGTGTTCAAGAACAGTCCCAAGCTGGGTACTATCCAAGATTTACTCCTAATGAGTAAATCTTGGACGGGTTTCTAAGCCAACAAATACCTGTGTTGTCATTCTTATATATAATAAATGTGTATAAACTATAGACAACATGGTTAATCCTAATCTATTATGCATTATTAAATAATAAATCAAGAAATGAATAGTTTCAAACATGCAATAATTCACAATGCAATGTTATAAACTACAAGCAACATGGTTAATCCCCACACTCTAGTAGACAGACTAACCTTAAATATAGTGATGTATAAGAGACGAAGAAAAAAAATTCTTAGGTAAGAGTAAGATGAAGCTCGTTGATAATATAGAAAAGAGGGGGGAGGGATGGGGCTGACCTTGGGCCCTTAGTTGATATTACATCAATGTACTACTGATTTCCAAGATAGGATATATGAGACTAGAGTTCATATTAGATGAAAAAATAACAACTTAGGACAAAATCCATCACTAAAGTCCCAAACTCAACATATATGCACAATTAGCATCAAATATAGGACAAAAGGGTAGATTAGAACCCTCATTTACTCAAACATGTATAAAAATTACCCTAATGACAAAAGGACCAGCCAATGGTGGTCGTGCAGGAGTAGGGTACCTTGAGGGCGGAGGAAGAAGAGGAGGAAGAAGGCCTTTGTGGTGGCACTGGCGGAAAATAGGCACGTAGGAGCTATGGTCGGAGCTGTGACCTGGAGAGCAGGGAGCAGAGCAGGGAGCAGGCCTAGGAGAGCCACGGCCTGGAGAGCAGTGGCTGCAGAACCAGCAAGCGGCAGCAGAGGTTGCAGAGGCGAGCGGCGGTAGAGGCAGAGGCGGCGAGCACAGGAGCAGCGGGTGGCGGTGAGCAGAGGAATCGTCGTCGGACCTAATTAACCCTCAATCGAGAATGAATGAAACAGAGAAAGGGGAAGATTTTGGCTTGTGCGGGTGCTATTAAGTTAACAATAGGCATCGGTTATTAGAACTAACTGACGCTTAAAACTATAGGCGTCAGTTCCCAAGAAGAAAATGACACTTCTGTTAGTTGATAGTCGTCAGTTCCAACTAGAAAAACTAACGTCTATCTACATATGCCGACAAAAATAAATGTTCTCAAATTAAGACTATAGTCGTTGGTTTCCGTATAACAACCAACGCTAAAGGGAGGTGAAAATTTTCGCGGTTAAGTGTGTGAAAACACATCGGCGTCAGTAATTGTAAGACAACTGACGATAAAAATTGGTCAAATTTCTATCTCGCGGAAAACCTTTAGTCATCAGTTTCTTTGTTAAAAATGACGTTGTATGTTAAATTTTAGAGGTAATTTTTTTCACTAGAAAATTTGGATTTGGCGGTCAATTTTAGGCGTCGGTTTCTTATTAAGAAACTGACACTAAATAAAAATAGATACCCGTGTCTAGTCTCCCTTCACAGATAGATGTTGGTTATTTTATTTAACCGACGTTGTATGTATTAGGCGTCGGTTTTTGTATAAAACTGACACATGTAAATGTGACATTATAAGCATTTCTGTAGTAGCAAAAAATCAAAGGTAGCTTTTAGCAATAATGTTTGTGAAGCAAGGAGTGAGGAAATCAAGACTATACTCAACATGGAGGAAGCAGATAGACCTACAAGATACTTGGGCCTTCCTACGGCTATGGGGCGGTCAGAAAAGGTAGTCTTCTCATCTATTGAGGAACAAATATGAAAAAGTGCAAGGATGGACAGAGAAGCTACTATCAAATTGGGAAAGAGGTACTGATCAAGGCAGTAATCTAGGATATCTAAACCTATCACATGAGTGTGTTCAACCACCTCGAGGGTCTTCCGGACAAGATTCATAGCATGGTGGCCCGCTTTTTGTGGGGAGCTAAGGAGGGGAATAAAAAATATACTAGGTGAATTGGACTTCCCTATGTGACAAAAAAGACAATGGGGTATGGGGTTTTGGGATATCAAGTCCTTTAACATTCCCCTTTTGGAAAAACAAAGATGGAAACTTATAACCAATCCACACTCCTTGGTGAGTTGTATGCTGAGAAGCAAGTATTATAGAAACAGACACATCCTGGAGGCATGGAGTTGGTCATGGGACAAGTTATATGTGGATAAGTATTTTGGGTGGTTTGAACCAAGTAAAGGGGGCTCTTATTTGGAGGGTGGGAAATGGGTCGATGATACAAGCTATGGAGGACATATGAGTGATGGGTCTTGTTGGTCCCTTGGGAAGATATGTGGATGTGAGTTCAGTTGAAACATAGTATGTAAGTACATGAATAATACACGATGACTTGCACACATGGAAGTGTTGGGATGTCGTGGAAGTCCACTAACACCTACCTCCATAGCTTGCTGCAAGGACCCTTGAGACTCCACTATATGAGGGAAGGTGAGCATACAATTGCTTGGAAATTAGATGAGAGAGGGACATTATCAGTTAAGCCAGCCTATGATCACCTCCACATAGGTAGAGCTGGAGGCGATGACAGGGAAGATCAATGCCTTAAGATATTATGGAAGATGAATTGGCCACTAAAACTACATCACTTTATATGTTCTTTCACAAAGGAATTCTACCCACATTGATTAACTTGCAAAGGAGAGGAATTATGGGAGTGGCTCAGTGTCAAAGGTGCAAGATGGAAGAAGAGAATGTTAGACACACCATCTTTGATTGCCCACATGCAAAATGGGTATGAGCATTTAGCAGCCTCAGTCAAAGGAAGTGGAATATGGGAGAGGATACTAATAAAAACATATGAAGTGAGATGATGGCTCATTAACAAAGGAGAAGGTAGATGAAGTGGCCATACTAATGTGGATTTCATGAACACAATAGAACAAGTAGGTCTTCAAGGAGAATTAATTCTTTGTCCTGAACCTAGTGTAGGGCTTGCAAAATCTAATTTCGTGATTATAGATCATACCAGGACGCACTCGTCAACCAACTCATCACATCAAGCATGGGCAAACTGCTAAGTGGAAGAAACCTCAAAGAGAGCCAATCAAAATCAATGTGGATGCTACATCGTAGAATTAAATGGTGTGTGGGGAAGGTATAATAGCTAGAGATTGCCATGGAAAGATCATGACGATGGCACAACAACAAATTGGTAGGTGCTCCTCCATCCTTGTGGTTGAGGTAGTAACAATTAGGAAGGTGCTACGCCTATGTGATAGGCTCGGGTACCACTTGATAGTACTGGAATCTGACTACAAGAAACTAGTGAAAACAATCAAATAAGGTGGGTCTAGAAGGGGACATGCAAACTTCATAATCAAAAAAACACTACTTATGGTGGAGAAGATGGAGGCTTTTAAGATATGTCATGTGTTCAGGGAATGTAATACAATAGCACATCATTTAGATACCCAGGAAAGAGTTCTTATAGAACCTTTTTTGTTTCAAGGTCCATTCTGTGAGGACCTAGTTGTAATGGCCTATTCCAACTTGATGAATTAATATAGGCCATGGGGCTTTTACGAAAAGACATAAAGCAATTGTGAAAGTCTTGGAAACGTGACACACTGTGCTAAAATATTTGATTTTTGTGTTCATGATACATGGGTGCCAAAAGTGTTGTAGTTTGTATTTTCTTATTGTTTTTCTAAAATTAAAATGATATAAAGACTAATGCCTAAAAGGTATCAAACATAGTAGCTCATAAATAACCATTTTTGAGATCCTTTTCCATTTTGTATGAGTAATCATGATCAATGATTTATAATTTGTCGTAGTTATTCCTTAAACATCTATGTTGAGATGGGTTAGAAAATTAAATGTAATTAAAATTACAAAAGGTTCTTCAAAGCAATTATCTTTGTTTGTGTTTTTGCGGTAGTCACAATGCCAAAGACTTCCTCCATAGTGTATTTGCTACTCCACCATCTCCACTCCATCAAGATCTATCTCCTAGCCACAAAATTGGTGGGAGTTTAGATCTGTAGCACCCTCTACCATCAGCCATCCACTACTCCATCTCCTCTGAGCAAGAGTACAAGATAGAGAAGGATGAAGGAGAGAGAATGTCATCCTCACCTACCGTTAGTGCTTTTCCACTCCTCCATATCTTCCCTGTCGTCGAGTAGGGGACTATTGCTCCACTGAGCCATGGCTATCTCCTTCACCATGGCCATGCCAAAATCTTCCCTCTCTATTGTTCTTTCTGTTTCTATCATGAGGAGCGCATAATCCATTTTCTAGGGTGTGGGAGCTAGCCCTATTTCCCATGCTTACATGTTTATTTTATAACATTTCATGGCTTGTATATAACTTTCCATCTCCTTATTAATCGTTTAATGCATGCTTTGTGGATTGATCACCTGCCTTGCATGATCTATTATATTCCTTTATTGTGAGAACTTTAATACTTAGGATTTGAGTATCGATTAACATGGTTGATGCTCAGATGAGAACTTCTGAAGGGATATCTCTAGAGTAGTAAGTGTGTGATATGCAGGTAATGAAACATCGAGCCTATGGAGATGCTTACGCAAACTCTATTTCCTAACATATGGTTTTGTTTACTCCATTTAGACAGTTGTATCTTGCCTGGATATGCTTTGGATGTGTTTGCATGTGTAGTGGTGGTGAAACCCAATTCCACCCCAGTGATTCCCATCATTCATCTAAACTCAGTTGTAATCCTACTCTTTTACTTTCCTACAATTAGTATAACTAAACCCAAATCAACTCTCGGTTCTAAATATTAGTCTTATTTCAACTAGATATGACTAGAGAGGTTCTCAAAAATATTGCCCCTTGGGATTTGATCCTTAACTAAACTGCGATAAGACCTGCCCACTTGCGGGTGGTACTATTGCATAAGGTTTTGGTAAAAACTTAGGAATTTCAGCCCTAGGTGAATTTATTACTGAAGTAAAAACCACGTCATCTATATCTGAAATGTACAATAAAAACAATGAAGGCAAGGCATACGTGTGTATATTTTATCTTTTTCAACATTGAGCAATGATTTAATCGATTTTGAAATTATGAATACATGTATGATTTTATGTAGAATAATTTGATGTCTACAATTGTGTCAATGAATTAATTCAATCTCATTTTCTAAAATTGATTTATTAACTCAAAATTTTTCTGATAGTTAACTTGTGGCATCACTCACTAACATTTACAACAATTATTGTTAGGAAAATTAGTCGAACACATAAGTGGCATCATTGAACAACATTGCACATATTTATATCAATAGACATGAATACCATAACTTGTTTAGTATTATGTAACTTGTAAGAGCACTTGTGTATCTACAAACTTCGGTCTCATGTGGGGTCCCAATCTAGTCATATTACGTAGCACCTCAAGTCATATTTGTAAATCAATGTGTAATGCACATCGAATTCCAATAATATAATTCGGGCTTTAAGCTTGACTGTTGTAGATCGTGATTTTATCTATAACTATATAATTTAATAATAAAATAGTTGATGTAGTATATTCTGTAAAATAGTACAAAAATATTGTTTTGTAAATATCCATTTTTCAAGAAAACTAACAAATATTGCCCAACATTAATGCAAAGACTTTAATGGATTATTACTTTATATGTTCACACAATGTCGTGGTATTTGTTTAAAGGCATTTTTTATTAATGTAAATATTTTGTAGATTAGTTGATTTAATAAAAAATAGTATACCATTCTCCAGGGTCCGATCTAGCATGTGATTTCCATGTCCTCATTTGGAACTTATTACTTAAAACATGGAAATAAGAAATATAAGACTAACCCCTCCCCCTTTGCACAATACAAACCAATGCACTATGAGAGTCGCAGCTACTAATAGGCTTAACATAACTAAAATCTAACAAGAAGAGCCAAATACAATTCTATTGTTATTTAATTAGTATATTTACATTCCAAGTTTAAGAATTAGATAAGAAACAAAATGACAAATAAAGTAAGAGAAATAAATAAAATGAGTTATAAAACATTGAACTAGATCATTCTCTTGAAAAAGAGAGACATTGCTTAAAGAATTCAGCACTATGTTATTCTACAGATGTGCACTATAAATCTAGTATTGATCCAATCATGAACTTGTAGCAAGGCGTGATCTCACTCGTGCATTGACAACAAAAATGACACCACTGGTTCTGCTCAACGGTTGTTAGATACCACCACCCAACATATTGCATTAAGGGAAGAGGGAACAAATAAGAAAATTTCTCACATTCAAGATACAAACTCAACAAGAGAAATCTACACAACATGAAGAGGATAAGGTAGACAATAGGTGGCATGGTTGTAAATGTAAAGGCAAACATTCTCATTTTTAGATTTATCTTTAACCCTAAGCCCATGGGTCTTATTCAAGCATTTTCACACATAGTCCTATTCTTGATTTGATGCAATCACATGATCACCTTTCTACATTAAAAGGAATACAAGGAGTGCCTTTCCAATTAGGAAAATTAGTTAGATAATTAATTAGGTAGTTATACGGTTATGTAAAAAGAAGACGAAAGACAATTCCTACGACTGACAACCCACGACCACAAGTCACATGCCCATGCCCAAACTCGACCCTATGAGATGAGGCATGGCATGACACACTCGTATGTGTGTCTGTGTTGTAGAGACCATACCCACCACAAGGGTGAGAATATTCTCCCCTAGAGCTCTTGGACACTATTGTCACATGCACTCCTGCATATAAGGAGCACAAAAGATTTAGAAGTGGGAAATTCGAGACTATACCACCTTCCCATTTTCGCAAAGGATCAAAGTCATGTTTTCCTCCATGTCATGTATGTACTACTTTCACTTACATTCAACTTAAACCATGCTAACTAATATTAGTTGAACTATATAGCTAACAATCCCCAATAAAGTATAATGTGTCATTTTGTCTACCACTCGATCCTTTATACTATGCATTCAGCAGGTGCCTTTTAGCTTAAACCATACTTGAGTTATCTAACACAGAGTTCCATAGGAACTAGGTGAACTAATGTCTTCAACATAAACCTTGGGACCAAGAGAAGAGGTTGGTAACAACACAATAAAGACAATGACAACAAAGAAAAATGATTCATTAAAGGACAACTATCCAAATCAAGAATCATGATTAATATTAGGGAACAACCTAATTCCCCTATTATAATCTACACAATGTCAATCACTTAGTTGAATTCTCCAATGTTGTACAACTAGCTTCCTTTCCTAAGGATCTATATCATTGAGAGAATAATCTCATACTAACTTTTAGTCATGACATTAACATGTTTACATGATACAGACACATAGATACTAAAGTATCAAGTAAATTAAACAATGCCAACCAATTCAATCAACGAATTACTATTACCATAATGAACCCATTTTATGTGATTTCCACTCTTTTAGGTTGGGTTTCTATAGCTTGTGAATCATAAGGGGTTCTAGTCCCATCCACAACCTGTATTTCTCAACTAAATCTAGGTAAGACCTTTAGTCAAAGGATCAACTATATTATCTTTGGTACCTACATAATCCACAACCATGACCTAATTAGACACTAGATCCCTTACAGTCTTGTCTCTGATTAGGATGAGCCTACACTATTTTTTTGTACTTAGAACTCCTTATATTGGATATAGTTGTTGTGTTATCACAGTAAACTAAAATTGCATAAAGCAACTTCTTTACCATAGGTAAACTTCACATAAATCCATGTAGAAATTCAGCTTCCAACCCAATTTCATCTACACACAACTCATCCTCAAAGGTGGACTAAGATAATATGGTCTATTTCTTATACCTCAAGGCAACAACCCCTCCTTCTGATAGGAATACATAGTCAGAGACACTATTAATCCCAAATTTCATCACAATCCATGTTGTCTACATCCTTCAAGTACAAAAGGATATTTACCATGATGGATCCCAAGAGATCTAATTCTCTTGATAAATGTCAGCACTATATCAAGAGCTTCCAATGGGTCTTGTTCAGACAATTGGTGTACCTACTCAACTTGCTCATGTAAAACACAATGTATGGACATTTATAGTTCGTAAGATATATCAAACTTCTAATAATTTGAGATTATCATAATTGAGACACGGGAACAACAAAATCATTCTTAAACAAGGACTTAGATGAATTATATGGATTCTTAATAGATTTACATTATGTGTATTGAAACCTTTGTAGTATAGTATTGACATAGTGACACTGAGAGAGTATAATACCATTAGTAGATCTTCTAATTTTAAGCCCTAAAATCACATATGCGACACTCATATCTTACTTATCAAACTTGCTACAAAATAATGATTTTGTCTAATTTACTACTTCCATGTAGGATGCAAAAAGCAAAATACCATCTACATATAACCATAGGATAATGAATCCATCATTAATAATATTGAAGTAAATATACTTATCAAAATGATTAGAAATGAAGTCAAAAGATGATATCATAGAGTCAAACTTCTCATGCCACTGTTTAGGGGCTTGTTAATCCATATGAAGACTTAAAAAATTTACACATTTTGGATTCATTCCCACATCCCACAAGACCCTCAGCTTGTTCCATATATAGCTCATCTTGAAGATCACTATGTAATAATGTGATCTTCACATCCACATGATGGATACCTAGATTATAAATGGAAGGTAGTGCTATGAGCACATGAATTGTGATCACACAATAAATAAGAGAATACACATCAAAATAGTATGTTTCCTTCCTTCGTGTGTACCACTTAGCAACCAATCTAGCCTTATAGTAATTGATTGTCCCGTCTGCATTGAGTTTATCCGTAAAGATCCATTTACATCCAAATGCAGAAGAATAAGGAGGCAAATCCACCAATTCCTAAGTTCCATTAAAGAGAATTGATTAGATTTCATCATTTATGACTTCCTTCCAAAACTTATCCTCTAGGAAAGGCATAGATTATTTGAAGGATACATGATCATCCTCAATATTTTAAGTGAGGAGCTCACTTCCAAAGTCCTTGAATGTCCTAGACCGTTTACTTCTCCTTGGTTCAACCATATCCTCATAATCATCAGATTAATAAATAATATGTTTTGACTTGTTCCCACATTTGTCATCATTTCCTCATTCTCAAAAATGGAACTTGTGGTAGTGGGATCCTCTCAAAAATATTCCTTGGGAACAACATGTTTCATGGGAATAACATCCTAAAAAAATGAAGTTCCACTATTGAATTGACAATAATGCCTGAGATTTTAGATTCTACAATCAAGAATCAATAGTCATAACTTGTTCTACATAACCCAAAAAAATGACATATACTATTTTTAGTCCTAATTTCTTCTTTTTGTGTTCAGGGACAAGTACCTTTGGGAGAAACCCCCATACTTGAAGACATTTGAGACTTGCCTTTCAACTTATTCATAACTCAAAAGGACTGCTCTTTTTATGTTTATTGGGGACTCTATTCAGAATATGGAAAGACGTATTCAAATATTCCATCCACATACTTTGGGTAGACCTGAAGTTTGAAGCAAAGTATTTTCCATGTCTATCAGGGTTCAATTCTTACGTTCAACAATCCCATTAAGTTGTGGTGTATAAGGAGCAGTAACCTCATGAATTGTATCATGAAATTGACAAAATTTCAAGAACACATTTGAGTTATACTCTCCTCTGACATCATATTTTAATATTTTAAGTATCTAATCAATTTGTGTTTCTTGTTATATATTTTGATTTTCTCAATGCCTCATCTTTACTTTTCAAATAGGTATAACAATATTTACTAGTTTTATCAATGAAAGTTCTAAAATAATGTTTATGATCACTAGTTACAATCCCATTAAATTCATAGATATTAGTATGCATGAAATCTAAAATGTCAGAATTCCTATCCAATGATTGAAAAGGTTTCCTAGGCAACGTAGATTGTAAGCAAATTTAACATTTATTATTAATAATTTCAAATTTAAGGATTAGACCAGGATTCATCATATGTTTTATCAAACCAACATTCAAATGACCCCAATAACAATGACATATATCAGACAAAACAAGATTTAAGCAAATTGAGGAATCATTCAAATTAAGAACATAATTTGAAATTTTACTTTCTACGTGAATTATAAATAAGTTTTGTTGATGACATAAGTATCCATCACCAAAAATAAACCATCTCGGACATGAGTAATAATTTCTTCATCACATTTACAATCCACTCTTGAATCAAATATAACTAAAATTGCACCACTAGTTGTATTGTGACGAATAGATAGAACATGTCTTACTTTGTGAATCCTCAGAACTTTTCTTAACACACATGGTGGATCCACCCCTCCTTTTCCTTTGACTTCTACAAAGCTTGCATTGTTCAAAGTCACAGATTGGCTTGAAGAGGCCTGGTAAGACAAAAATAGAGAGTTACCAAAACAAATATGTATATTAACCCCTATGTGCATTATCCAGTAAAACAACTTCTAGATTTAATAGAAACATACACATCATTGAGGTTCAAGGAAGTAGTCATTGTGTTGAGCACAACCTCCTCAACTGCATATATAGTAATTTTATTTTACTTCTTTGTAGGACAATCCTTTGTCTAATGTCCAACTTGTCCATAAGCATAATAAGATTTTTTTTTCTTCTGAATCTTGGTCTTAGGTTTATGCATGTTCTTATTTTTATCTATATTGTTAGGAGCCATAAGATTGGCAGTAGGGTTGATGTCAACTGATAGCTTGTTCACATCCTCATTTAAGTGTTCCTTCCTTATTGAAATATCTAGCATAAGTTCACCTAGGGCTATGTCATTCTTCTTGTGTTTGAGATCCAGGTCAAAAGCCTCTCAAAACTTAGGAAATTTTTCAATAATAGACATAACAATAATTATCAGGTAATTTTGTACTCGCTTATGAGAGGTTATAACAAAAGATTTAGAAGTCATGTATTATGATCATAAACAAAAATACCATCTACAATATCAAAGTTAAGAAACTAAGAGGCA
Source organism: Alisma plantago-aquatica (assembly GCA_963693085.1). NCBI lineage: Eukaryota > Viridiplantae > Streptophyta > Magnoliopsida > Alismatales > Alismataceae > Alisma > Alisma plantago-aquatica. The sequence goes on from OY856412.1 coordinate 514,050,590, forward strand.
AAATATTTTTCAACACCATGGTACTAAGTATTATATTTCTTATCCAACATTTAGTCATGAGAGGAGGTTCGGAGTATACATCGTACAACTTATGTGTCTGTTCTAAGAGAATACATCCTTTACACAATGAATCACCCCCATTTTGGTTACTAATTTGCTTAATATTCTCATTATATTTTTCATCAATTTAGGTTCATCTTTTACAAGATAGTCAAAAAATCCTATCATCCTAAGCCAAATTTCCATCTGACTCTGCCAACGAGCAAATTTGGTGCAATCACATTTTTCAAGCATACTATATGTGTCAATATTAGGATGGTAAACAACATAGCCAACCATATTAGCTAATGACAAAATATGATTTCTTTAAGAATGTTGGATTTTAGAACATCATTACAAGCAATAGTGGGCAATTGCAATTTAACTAATAAGTTTATAGGATAAATTTATGAATAGGGTAAGAAACAAAAGTACAAACAGAGCATGAAAAATAAATAAATTGATTTTGGACCTAAAATGAGATCTCTCTATTAAAGAGGAGAGATGTAACTTAAAGAAATAAATGCTCTGTTACTCTCCAAATGGATGATGTCCTTTCAGTTTAGCCAGTTACAAACATGTAGAAAGGCTTGTCTCGCTTGTGTGTTGACAACAAATAATGCCACCACTGATGATGCTCAATGGTTGTCCACTAAATAGATCACATCAAAGGAAGAGGGGATGAAGAAGAATATTTCTCATGTTTAGGATACGCACTCCATGACACAAATCAACATAACAGAAAGCAACTACATAAGGCAGTAGGCATTAGGGTTACAAATGTGATGGTAAATGTTCTCAGTTTTAGATATGTGTTTAACCCTGAGCACATGAGCCTTATTTTTAGAATTCTACATATTGTCATATTCCTTATTAGATAGGTCACATGACAACTCTTATACAGGGTACACTAGGAGTCCCTTTCCAATTTAAAAAGCATTAATTAGACAATTAATTAAGTGCTTATCTAATTGTGCAAAAAGAAGACATATGACACTTCCCACGACCAATGTATTGGTACTCGAGCTCAGTGAGGTGAGATGTGGCATGGCATATGCATGTATTGTAGTCACCATACCTACTACAAGGTGAGCATACCCCCTTATAGAGCTTTTAGAAACTAATATCACATGCATTCCTACATGTAAGGAGCATACTATTTTAAAAGTGGGTAATGTGAGACTAAAAAACCTTCCCCTTTGTATAAGATACAAATCACTTTTAACTCCACATCTCATAGGTACTAGCTACACCTAAATTTGGCTTTCCATACTAACTATTATTAGCTAGAATAATATAGCTAACAGATCAATGGGTGATAATTTAATAAGATATTATTTTTGACATAAGAGAATAAATTGAGTGAATATTGTTCGGTGTCTTTATTAGTTACTTTACACTCAAATAATTTCAAGTGAAAAACTTGATGGGATACTAATGTACATATTTTATTCCCTTTTGCACACACTTTTAATCCATTTTGTACCTCATTTGGCCTCTAATCATACTTGATTTGCCACATTTTTAGTTTTTTTACTTGTGTCATGACTAGGATTACAGGTACACAATAAAGATGAAGATATGGGGTTAATTCAACCCAAATATAACTCAAGTTGGATTCCCCAACTATTTGAAATCGATCTGGACAAGTCCTTGATGTTTCAAAGTAGGACATAGTGCATGTCATGTATCATTCTAGAAAGGTTACTCCTCAATGACAAAGTAGAAACACAGTGTGTTCCTCTGAGCTACACATTGTGTCCACTCAGTCAAGAATTCAGCAAAGGTTGTTGTATCAAGCTGAAACATCATGTGTTAAATAACTCACGACATGTTTTATTCTCTCAGGATGACCTCAAACGGCATCTACATGTGTGTCTCTCAGCGAAATGTTGTGCACTCTTCACAAAAGCAGTTCCAACTAGCCGTTAAACGTAGCGACAGGTGTGTCAGCCATTATACATGGCATGTCTCTGGCAGTTTCTATAAATTTTGAAAACAACTTACCCTCATTTTAAATATGAGGACACACATATGGGGTGGTTATCTCTCATCATTTGGAACACACTTTCAAATGGAGAATAGTTCAGAGCAAAGGTGATTTTGCGGAGGAAGAAGAGGTTTCTTGAGAGAGAATCTTTATTCTTCTCTTTTCTTCTTCAAGGAGCAGGAGATTCTCTATTTCATCTAGGCCTCCTGGAAGATAAGGTTTTCTAAGTAGAAGCACCAATAAGAGTAGAAATATGTCCCCAATTTGGAGTTCTATCTTGCCCTACTTCATTCATTGGGTTTTGCTTGTTCTTTCCTTTTCCAACCATGTTAAACTCTAAAATTTTGTAGCTTGTTCCTATGTTTCATGATCATGGATGAGAAGTTTCCTTCTTCTTAGTCATGGGAGAGTATCTCCCATGCCATTACTCATGTGAACTCATATTTCTTACCTATGTTAATTAATTTTCTTCTCTAAGATTTTGTACAATGTCAATTTCTTATATGTTTGCTTAGCCATCAAACCTACATGTTTTATGCTTCTTTACACAATTTGAGAGGATGTGTAGAGAAATAAGTAGTAGTTCTTCTTGGAAATGAATCCCTGACCTTGGGAGTGTGTACATTAAGGATCTAAGGTTGTTGTTTGAATTTTGACATAGACAAGGGAGTGTTGTGTTGAAGTGAGAATTGTGTCATATCATTGTAATATGTATGACGATGATGACCTCCTTGCAAGTTAATTAGCATGTTAATTTCTTGGTTACATGTGAGTCATGGTGTGGAATTGAAATCCTATGATGAAGATCTCTTAAAAATCTAATCAAAATCTTTCTTAGTGTCTAATTATCATAGTTACCTTTATTTGCTAATTTGTAAAATCATAAACCAAACCAAACTTTTGTAAACCCATCTAGATTGTTGAACTATAACATGCTTTCCCCTATCGGTACCTTGACCCCTTGGACAATCTTGAATTTACGATACGCACCTGTATACTTGCAGGGTAGTGCTCGAGTTATAAATATTAAAACTAGCACAGCTAAGCTAACAAGTTTTTGGCACTGTTGTCAGGGAACATTGGCATATTTCTGTTAAAGTAAGAGGTGTTAACTAGTAAGCAAGACTAGATCACTCACCCCCTCATTTCATCATTCCACTATTATTTATATCATTTACTCATATCTTCCATTGTTTGTTATGTGTTCTCAGTACTTGTGAATTTGCAAGACTCTATGCAACATTCGAAATGATGTCTTCAAACATCATTATTTTTATACTCAGAGATTGAAAGCACCTCAAGAAGTTGTATACAAGCAAGGAGGAGTGAAGACTCTTCAATCTTGGGAGACTCACAACCATCATCACTTCATTCTTCACTGCCATCTTCACTGGAAAGCCAATAACCAATCATGAAAGATGATCGTCCTCGAAAGGATTTTGCCGTTCCAGCTGCAATTAACATCAATGTTCTAGATAGGAAGTTGGCTCATCTGCTATGCCCAATTCATCACTATCTTGAGTCATGAGAAATCTAAATCTCTCAGGCTCAAGTCGTGTCCTACTAGACCTACGAGGTTCATGTGTTATATTTGGAACTTGAAATTCCACAATAGTTTGTGAGTCTTCATGCTCCTTATGTACCTCATTGGGTTCTCTTCTTTCTTGTTGATCTC